>OX941090.1:4277200-5477200 GCA_954870635.1 Arctium minus
CTCGTTGAGTCAGTTGGGTCCAACCAATAGTCACCACAAATTGAAGACGTTTAAATAATGTCATTCGTTTATTCAATGTTTTAAAACCCGGTTGACCTGGTGTGGTGATCGGGTTACGGTTCAACCATCAATTCAATCCGGTTTCAAAAAATTTTATGTATTTTTTATTTTCCTGCATACATATATATATATATATATATAAAACCAAAAATTTAATGTCCACAAGTTAAAACATTAAAAATACACGTAACAACAAGTTTTACATCAATTTTAAAAACAGTAAAAAACACATAACAACAAGTTTTACATCAATCCAAAAATATTAAATAAACACACATAAACATAAGTTTTTCATCAATCCAAATACATCAAAACAAAACATAACGATCAAACCAAATCATGGATCTTAAGACATTGGAGTGTTGGTTTTTAACAGGGTTCAAAAAGGCGCGCCATGGCGCGATATGGCGTGAGACGCGTCTCCGCCGTTACGATATGAGCCATAACGTTTTGTTAAGGCGTGGCTCACGCCATGGCGGCTCAAGGCGCGCCATATCGCGCCATGGCGTCCGTTTTTTGTAATGCGTCGCTATTTTTTTTTTTTTTACAATTTGTAACTTTTTTAAGTTTTAAAATTTAAATTGGTTAAAGGTAAAAATAAAAACTTAAGGGATGAAAAGTTAAAAATTAAAACTTAAATTAAGTTGACTTTATTTAGACCTTTTAGAAATTATAATTGAATTCACCTGTTATTTTCTAGATTTTTTAGAAATTATTTAGACTTTATATGATATCAATACATATATATATATATATGAATTTAAATTATTGGATATAATTGTATTCATTGAATAAAAAAAGAAAACATATATTTATACACATACAATAAATTAATAATATTATTAATTTGCCGTCTTAGTTCACGCCTTGAAAAACGCCGCGTCCTCGCCATATCTCGTAAGGCTTGAGACTTGACCTCGCCGCCACGCTACGCCTCACGCTATTTTGAACCTTGGTTTTTAACGCTAATACGTATTGCCTATTGGACTATTGGTTTTTAACTTTTGTTACCGGGTCAACCGGTTCGATACCGGTTCGTTATGACCGGTTCAACCGGTTTTTTAATAGAACCGCCCGATTCAATCCGAGTCATAAAATGGCATCAACCCGGTCGCAATTGACCCGGTCTCTTCACCGGTTCCCGATTCAACCGGTTCGACCGGCCGGGTCGACCCGGTTTTTAAAACATTGCGTTTATTAGTCCATCCGTTACAAAGATATTTAATAAATTTCTAATGGGTTTCTAATTGTCATGTAACATTTTTAATTAAGAAATTATGATAGTTACAAGTATAATTTTTTAATATGAAATTGAATTTTGGTAATTATTAATATCATATAAGTATTTTTTTTGCTAATGTGGCAGAGAATAATATAAGAAATTGTAAGATATAATTTCTTAATAACAATTATTTTATGTCACATCAGGTGTTGTTATTCTTATCCCCTCCTCACTCACAAAACCTCTCATTAACCCCCCCCCCCCCCCCCCCCCCAAAATCTCACTCACATACCCCCTATAGGATTAGGAGGGGTTAGGATAGAATTCACCTTAAATTGTTGTAATGAATATTTAATTGTACTTTTGTTGTTATTTGATTAAAATATAGTTTTTTTATGTTGAGGTGTCACTTAAGAAATTGGTAAGAAATCCTAGTAGTTGAGGATAATTTCTAGATAATTTTGATGTTGACGTGACACTTTATAAATTGTGTTAGAAATTCTAATGTAGTGGATGGTTTTATAGTTTAAAATTTTTCAACTCATTTATAAAATTATATGAAAAATATAAAGCAACCCAACTCAACATCAAACCATACAGGTTTGGTTGAATTGGTCGGATTAAAACTTTGTTATTTCCAAAAAAAAACCTATGAAATGTATCGTCACAGTAATAACCTTAATCCATAGTAGTAGAACTTTGGGAAAAAAAATCATATTAAAATTCTATATAAGCATATGATGATATGAAAGTAATAGTTTTTTTCTTTTTGTTAACAGTGGGTGTGGGTGTCTGGGTCATCTTGCGAGTACCTCGACTAATTCAAGGGCTCTGAAGAATAGGCAAAAAAATCTTTATGGCGTTACAATACTAGAATCGGTGACATTTGAAGAAAAAAATTTCTAAAGACCCGAGACTTTTTGAGCTAACCCCATAAGATTTAAAAGTAATCATTTTAAAGGGTAGATGCAATGTATTTCTAAATGATGATTTTGTAGAATTTGTGATTGGTTGCTAGACCTGACAAAAACTGACACAACACGCTAAATCCGACACGAATTTGAAACGAAATAAACGGGTTTGAGTAATATATTTCAACTCGTTCAAGTAAACGAGTTGACACGACACGCAAATTAAACGGGTAAGGTCAGAGTCAAAAATTTCAACTCGAAAATGACCCGAATAACCTGTTTATATATATATATATATATTATAAGTTTTCTTTTTAATGCTTTGAATTTTTAATGTTTTATATTGATTAGAACTTATAAGTTTGAACTATAAAATTTGGATTTCTAATGCTTTTATTTGAATTTTGGAGTTATACTTTTTTGTGAATTTTCGATTTTTAATTTTTAGGTTTATAAATGTTAAACGGGTTAGGGTTGGGATTTTCTGACCCGTTTATTAAACGGGTCAGGTTAGGGTTAAAAATTCTCAACCCGTTTAACTTTGAACCCGACACGACACGACACGTTTACCAATCCACAATTGAAAGATTCAAATAAACTACATAACACTTTATAGAAGAACCAATAATTGCGGGTTAATGGGGTTGGAATCCAACCCCAGTCTAATAATTGTAGGTTAGCGTAATTTTGCATCAACTAGGTGATATTAACTGTTGATATTTCTGAAAGTAAAGAGAGTTAAAGACGAGGGTATTTTAACATGTCAATGTATTGTACTCTCTCCGTCCTAAAATAAGTGTTTACATTACTGTTTTTGTTTCTCTCAAAATAAGTGTCCATTTTCAAAAATAAATTTCCACTTTTCCGTTCTACCCTTAATTATGTGATGGAGAAAATTTCTCTCTCTATAATTAAGGGTAAAATTGTACTTTGGTTGATTAAATAGTGTAATAATTACATACTCCTAAAACTGTGTGTATTTTTTATTATGGACATTTATTTTGAGACGGAGGGGGTATTAAATATAATCTTTGTAGTTGTTTTTCTCAATTTTTTATGGCGGTATTTTTATCATAAAAGATGTCATACTTTTTTCAAATTCTCTTTTCCTTTCTTTTCTTTTTCCCATATTTGGGATTTGGTAAGGCACACACATGATGTTTTGCCTTCTTTACCTCTTTTTCCTTGAAAAAAAAAGGGAAATTTGCATAAATGGTCAAATTACTCTTAGAATTGCACCTCCTAGTCAAGTTTCCCCGGTTTTTGCAACTTTAGCCATAGGTCTGCAATTGGGGACCTACAGGTCAACAACTCGATAGCTAAAAGACAAAAAAAAGTCGCGGATTGCGGCAGGTCCGCAATCCGCAATACCTGACACGTGGCACGATACTAACAACCCCTAACCTAGGTTCGCAATTAAATTTAATGTTTTTTAATTATTATTTATTGTATACACGGTTCCCCCATATGCATGTCCACAATTGCGGACCTATGGCTAAATTTGCAAAAACCGGAAAGACTTGGCTATGAGTTGCAATCCTTAGGGCGTGTTTGGTTTGCGGGATTGGAATGAATTTGGATTTCAAATCCATTCCAATCCTGCGTTTGGTTTGCAGGAAATGATTTCGTTGACCGGATTTCAAATCCGTTAACCATTTTAAAATCCCTCAGATGATGGATTTGGAAATCCTTGGCTTTGGGCATGGATTTGAAATCCAAATCCGATAGATTCTAAAGCGTGATCTAGATCAATGTTTTAAAACCCGGTTTTTTGATTGACCCGGTGTGGTAACCGGGTCACGGTTCAACCCGGTTTCAAGAATTTCTATGTATTTTTCATTTTCATGCATACATATATATATATATATATACTATAACCAAAATATTGATGTCCACAAGTTAAAACATTAGAAAAACACATAACAACAAGTTTTACATCAATCCAAAAACATTAAATAAACACACATAAGTTTTTCATCAATCCAAATACATCAAAACGAAACATAACGATCAAACCTAATCATTGATCTTGAGACATTGGAGTGTTGGTTTTTAACGCTAATACATATTGCCTATTGGACTATTCGTTTTTAACTTTTGTTACCGGGTCAACCGGTTTGATACCGGTTCGTTATGACCGGTTCAACCGGTTTTTTAATAGAACCGACCGGTTCAATCCGGGTCATAAAATGGCATAAACCCGGTCACAATTGACCCGGTCTCTTCACCGGTTCCCGGTTCGACCGGCCGGGTCAACCCGGTTTTTAAAACATTGATCCAGACTTCAAATTGTATCGATCCAAATCCGACGTTTACCAATAAAAATAAATTATTTATAAAATAAACAAATAATTAAAAAAAACTCAATCCAAATCCAAATCCTACAAACCAAACCCATGAAGGGATTTCAAATCCCTTGAAATCAAATCCATTTCATTTCAAATCTCGCAAACCAAACGCACCCTTAATGTAATTTGGTCATTTGTGCCAACTTAAAAACCAAAGACGTGATTATCTTGATAACAATCAGGTATTTTAATATATTAGTATATTGTTTTCATTTTATTGATGTTATTGTCTTTTATTATGAATTCACTCGTATAAAAAAAATCGGATTAAATACATTATGATAACATTTTTTTTACTTTTTTATACCATAACTTTTGTACATATAAGCCCAACGTATCACATAGTTTTTCCTCTAAATTTCCATAAGATAATCGGTTAAATATTAAACGCAACTGCAATGTAGATTAGTCATTACACATAACTCATAAGTTAGTCTGAAAACCCACAATTACAAAAAAAAAAAAAAAAAAATTGCATTTATTAACGTACTTTATTAATTTATAATTAATAAAGGGAGTCTATTTTTGTTCTATTGTACATGTATTGATTGATAAATAGCCTCAATTAGTGGGGAATCCTTGATTTTGATCCATCAAAATTGCAATCGATTGACACATTAAACGACAACCATTTCTACTTTGATTTGTTCCTTTGACAAAAATAAACAATATTGTATTTAAGAGTTATCTCTAACATATTTTTTAAAATAAAGAGCTAAAAATTCAAAATTTTCAAAAAAAAAAGTTATCTTCATTTCGGACAGATTATAGAGATTAAGGTGCCGTTTGTTTTTTAAGAGATCTAAACTCTGAAGTCTTATTTCAGTTATGATTAATAAGAGGTGGTATGTAAAAAGGTCTGAACGATTTAATAGTCTTAACAGGTTTTTTAAAAAAAAACTAACAACCCCTAAGTAATTCCCAAAAACTCTATTTTGTAGAATCTGTTAGAGATACTCTAAGAATATAAAAGATATCGACAATAGATAATACCAAAATTTACATGAAATCTATAAAAGTTGGTCTAAGATTTGTTGGAAACAATAAATCTCTTCAAGCAAATAACAACAAATTTTACACCAAAATGTAAAACTTTAGATATATTCATCCTAATCTTTTTCAATTGGTATAAAATTTTAGCATAAATAAATAATGTTTTCTCCTTACTATTGATTACACCAAATTTTATGTTTTTATTGGAATAATTTGGCATCAAAATTTGATCGTCCGTTTGATGGTCTAAATGGTGTTTTAATCATCATGAGACATGCAAATAAATGTATGATAAACGTTATATGATGATTGTTTTGGACAATTAAAGTAAAACAGAAAAAAAAAAAAAATCATCGTAACGGATTATCATCAGTTGTAACAAACTGAGAAATTATCAACAAATTGTAAATAAGGAGTGAGGATGATATCATTAATAATTGTTAATTACAAATAAATGTCTAATTAATTTTTGTTTCCTATATTTTTCAACTCGGGACGACTCGGTCTGAGTCAAGTTACAACTCATCTTTGCCGTCTCCCAAGCAAAACACACACACACACACACACTGGCCTCACCAACTCAACTACTTCGAAACAAGGAAAATCGGTGAAAAGTAATGAAAAAATATGTTCTAACCACTTCTAGTCATAAAAAATTTAGAACAGTAGTTAGATTATCAAACTCGGACTGAGTTGACTCAGTGACTAACTCGTTACTAACACTACACCATAAGAGTAAATATATTTTTCACACTAACACACTGGTCCATGAAGGAGCGGCTTAGATTCACCTACATAATCCACGTGGCAACATCTCTGAAAATCATCGAGATTAACGAGACATCTCGCTTTTTTGTTGTTATCAATCTCTGGCCGAGATACGAACCGGAGGATCTCTTCGAACTCCGACTCTTCACACGGAATCATCAACGGACCGATGTTCGTGAAACCGTATTCCTCTTCGGCGTCCATCAGAAGCTTCTGGAACACCGGATGGTTCAAGTACGTCGCTCGCACGATAAACCTTCTGCAATTCGCACCGACGCAGATCGCCACGTGTCCTGCCGGCACGTCGGTTGCGATGAAACGGCGAGAGGATGAGGAAGAGGAGGAGGATCTCCTCCGCCAACGGCGAAGCATCTGTCGGACTCTGACAATGTGATGAATCCTGCTTGATTTCTCGATAGCCGCCGGTGACATCTTCGCCGTCGTAGTCGGAGAGGAGCGTTTTCTACTTTGCTTTACTATGTGTGTTTGTATGTGTTTTCGGTTTGTGTTTCTGTTAGAAAAATGAGAAGTTGGTTTTATAGGAGTCGTATCGTGTATGAAAAGACGAAAGTACCCCTAGGGTTTGGGATATATACAGAGATTATGTTGTTTGCCATGTGACGGAATGGTCCCCCGTTCAGTACCTTGGTTCTTTTTCTTTCGAAGGAGTACTTGTAATTTAAATTATTATTTATTATTTAATATTTTAATATAATTTAAATTATTATTTAATATTTCTATATAAGTTAAATTATTTTTTGAAAATATAATGAAATTTGTGTTAAGTTCTATTTAATTGTAACCGTTAGTTTTTCTCAATTAATGTAACAAACATTTAATTCATTATATTTGTTATTCATTTGACCAAATAAATGAGTTTTCGGTCTACCTAGTATCGGTTGATTCCATTGGGTGATTACAATGTCAGGTACACAAGAACTATAAAACAATTTGATAAATTGGCATTAGGGATGGCAATGGGGTCGAGGATATCGGGGATCGCAATCCCCTTCCCTGCTCCCTGTTGGGGAACAAAGTTCCTTCCCCATCAGGGAACAGGGATCCCCACCGAGTTTGGTCATTTCAAATGGAAGTAGTCTTTCCTAGATTGGAGCCCGAGTGACCTTAACGCCAAACGTCAGGCACAAGGTTGAATTGCCAGTTTGGCTCCCTTGGAGGATTTCGATACAAATAATCATTATTTTCCAAAAAACTGTTATATTGAAAGACTGTAATTCCAGAATTTCAAATGTTGTACAAATTATGTAATATAAAAGCAACAAAAACCATTTTACTCGACTTTTTTTTCTTTGTCCAATATCCCATTTTCTTTATAATTCAGTAAGAATGAATAACTATTTGTAACTAAACAAAAATTGAAAACAAATATTGGTTGGATGAAATTACAAATTTGCCCTCAACACTTTATGTGATGGAATAAGTATTAAAAGATTAACAATTACAAAGAATAAAAGCATCATCCAACAAATATTCTATTGCATATTTTTTCTCGAAGGTGTACACAAATGTACCCGTTCGTGGAATCACGCGATCTCAATCATAACAATCGATTATCATTTTTGGGAATCCCATGAGTCAGGAAACCACTAATTGGTTTGTCACAAAAGCAATGGTTGTGATCAGTAATCAAATTGCGGTTCTCTAATCCTGATTTTGATTACTATTTTTGAGTCACTAAATCGATGCTTGTCTTTTAGTATTGATGGTTCTCCTCTTATCGTTTATTCGTATTCTATACACTTGTATACATAGTGAAAGTGCTATTCTTTATGGTTGATTTTGTTCATATATGAATACTCGGTTAGTGTTACTCTTATGATTGATATTAATCATATATGAATACTCAGTTTTTAGTCTAAGCTTTAAAGGTACTTTTGTCACACCCTCAAATTTGGAAAGGACGACTAATTTAAAATTTTCAACAATACCTTATAGGATAATGAAATCTCTTACTACAAGTCCATAATTGAAATACGTTTATAGGTTGAACCATCAACAAATAATTAAAGTCTTACATAAAGACTAACTAAAGTCGGGTGTTACTATAACTCAATAACAATCGCTATCTCCAATATAAGTGCGGAAGACTTCATCAAGTTAATCACCTCTTCGATCACACAACTAGCACTCATCTATTCACAGTGTCGTCAGAACTAATCCCGAAATGGAACCTGATGCACATGCCGACAAATAAAAAGGTTAGGCTAACGCCTAGTGAGTTCAAGAGTTTCATACCATGATCCTTTAAAATGAATTACTTTGAAAATGAGAACGACCCATTTTCCAAAAGTATGCAATTTATAGATGAACGCCTCAACTGTAACACCCGTAATCTTGTGTGGGTTTTCCCTTTTATGTATCGTTATAAGATTTTTATATTGGTTCGTTAATGCCCTGGGTACGTTATCGAATTTTGGATTAGTGGGCAACTTTCTTACGTCGTTAACGGATCAGTTCGGGATGGAAAAAGGAATTTTCGGAGCACATCACACCCCAGGCGACAATGCCCGGCGACTGTGACATCTGTCAATGTCGCGTGGGCAAAGTCGCGGGGAGGAGTGGACTTACGGTACGTCCGGGGGGACAGTGCCCGACGACATTGCCCAGGTCACTGTCGCATGGTCATAATCGCGAGCGTGGTACCGTGAGGGTTCCAACGCGTGCGACATTGCCCTGTGACTATGACATTGGCATAGTCGCCGGCGGGCAATATGGTTATAAAAACCCCATTTCGAGACTTTATCTTTTAGAACTGATTTTGGAAGCGTTTTGTGGGTCTGCTTCTGCGATTTTTGGTAAGGTTCTTGACCTAATTCCACCAACAACATTTAATGATCTTCTATGAGTATTAATGGTGAAGTAAATGCATCCTTAGGTGCAGTTTTGGAAGGATCCTAGCTTGTACCAACTCCTCAAGCCTTCAACTCTCCACTTTCCATTTCTAGGGTTTGGTTTCTCTTAAAAAATCACCAAGGTGAGTGTATTATCGACTCTTCTACTTGTCTACATGTTAAATAATCTGCTAGTAAACTTATTCATCTTGACTTCCTTATATTGTTGATGTGAAATCGACCTAAAACCATATTTGGGGATATTGTCTCAAATGAGGAGTATTAAAGGAAATGCTTGATATTAGCATGTAATATGAGTTGTAGGTAGCCATTGGGTTATTTGTTGGTCATATTGGCAACTTGGCAAGTACACTAAAGAGTCGGTTTGAGTTGATGTTATAAAAGACTAAATACTCGGTTTGAGTTGATGTCCTAAGCAGACTAAAGACTCGGTTTGAGTTGATGTCATAAGTAGACTAGAGACTCGGTTTGAGTCGATGTCCTAAGCAGACTAAAGACTCGGTTTGATTTGATGTCATAATTAGACTAAAGACTTGGTTTGAGTTGACGTCATAAGTAGACTAAAGACTCGGTTTGAGTTGATGTCACGAAAAGGCTAAAGACCTGGTTTGGGTTGAGTGCCCAAATTAGCTAAAGATCTGGTTTGGGTTGATGCTATCAAGCTTGTTGGCTTGGGTGGGAAGTATATATATGTTGACAAGATTTTATGGAAATTTCATGTTTAATGATAGGTGAAGCAAATTGGTTGAGAACAATGGAAAATGCAATGTTCTTGTGTCGTAATCTCATTTCATTACTTATTTTACGATTATACTTTCTCACTAGGCTCTAGCCTAACACTTGTTTCTGTGGTTGTCATTTATGACAGGGCGTCTTAGTGGCGGGGACATTCGGGAATGAGAGGTCAATCGCGTGATTGGGAGCGGTCCTTTTGGGAGATGTAGAGATCGGTGTATACGTGTTGATAGTTACCCATTTTTGGAAGGATAGCGACACCCGACCGTAATCTAATAGAATTTTTTAGATTATTAGGTTGTCGTACATTATTCTTCACTCTTTGAGTTGTAAACAATGTGTTACATTCCCCGTTTTCGGGATGATACGTTGGGATCTATTTGACAGGGGATGGTTTAATCCAGGTTTTGCTCAGTTTATAGCCGTTATATTGCCGAATTTTCGAGTTTTAAATTCCTCAAATTTTTAGGGCGTTACAACGCCAAACATTCTTTCATGAAGGAATGCAACCCAACGCTTACTCAAGACGTGAATAATGGTAAATGCTCAAACGTTGAAATTTGAATAAAACTTTATAAATCAAACGACCGAAATAAGAGTAAACTCAAGCCTCCAAAATTATAACGTATGGGGATTAACTCAAACTCAAAACGTCACCGAAAACAAGGATAAAACTAAATACCCAAAACAACACCTTTCGGTGATGGGAGAGACTCGAATTCCATGGCTAGTGGCGGAACACAAAAGTAGGCCACATTCCAAGTTATTGAGCTCACCATACTAGGATCAAGGCCACGAACACGTCGGCTCATACTAAGATGTGGGGGAGGGCACCCAATGATTCCTAATCATGCTCATTCGCTAGGATTTACATTTACGACCCACGGCTAGTATCCGGTCCCACATAACCGTACCAAGTTGCCACCCTAGGGTCCAAGTCTCAACTAGCTACAAATGGGAAATAACTATCCCATAAAAACAGGCTCATAAATTACATCACGGATGCAGGTCCGGGTATTGGACTCCACGAGCCCTCACCGTATTGTCCTCGAAATCCCATGACTAATTCTGGCGCCAACATATAAATAATAACCCGTTTTCTTTAGATAATAAAGACCGACTCATATGCCTATGGATCCATTACATTACAGTCTAAATTAATACATGACTCCAATTGAATGATCAACGCACTCAAAGCATGTAATTCTCAAATGATGCGTAATAACCGCCATCATACTCAAAACTCCACGACGGGCTATTAAACCGGACGATTGTCACCAATACTCATTTTAGTCAAACCGAGCCAAAGCTCAACAAAATTTATTTTTCGTGCAATAAATGTCGGTGTAAACAATAAAACACTTTTAACCAACGGTTATGCAAACACAGAGACCAAAAGTGTGATTAACCCCAAACTCCTCTTTGGTTGAAACAAAGCGTTTTCCAAAATGACTCATTCCCTTTCTTTTTCTAAAATGACTCATAACACAATGATATGCATTTTCCAAACGGTTTATAAAACCAGATACACCCAATGGAAAATTACTTAAAATGACATCTAATTATATATTAAATCATCAAAGAAACATATTAAAATGATTTATTTATCAAAATGCACAAAATCCCAAAGATGTGTTATATAAGTGTAACACCCTCAAAATTTGGAAAGAACAACTAAATTAAAACTTTCAATAACACCTCAAAGAGGGATAAAATCTCTTACTACAAATCCGTAAATGCAATACATTTCTAGATTGAACCATCAACGATAAAATAACGTCTTACATAAAGATTAACTAAAATCGGGTGTTACTATAACCCAAAACCAATCGCTATCTCCAATATAAGTGCGGAAGACTTCAACAAGCTAATCACCTTTTCGAGCACACCACTAGCACTTATCTCTTCATAGTCTCACTAGAACTATTCCTAACCGGAACCTGTTGCACATGCCGACAAATAAAAAGGGTTAGGCTAACGCCTAGTGAGTTCAAGAGTTTTCATCAAGAATATAAAAACCATTAAACGGAAATAATGCTACTTAAATCATGATCCTTTGAAATGAATTACTTTAAATATGAGAACGACTCGTTTTCCCATAATAAGCAATTTATAAATGAACGCGTCAACGCCAAACATTATTTCATGAAGTAATGCAATCCAATACTTACTCAAGACGTGAATAGTTGTAAATGTTCCATTGATGATGTTTGAATAAAACTTTATAAACCAAACGACCAAAATTAAAGCATAAGGGGAAAGACCCAAACTCCAAGCGTCACCAAAAACAAGGATAAAGTTAAATACCCAAAACAACACCTTTCGATGACGGGGGAAACCCGAATTCTATGGCTAGTGGCGGAACACAGAGTAAGCCACATTTCAAGTTATTGAGCTCACCATATTAGGAACCCATGGCCACAAGCTCACCGACCCATACTAAGATGTGGGGGTGGGCCCTTGAGGATTCTCAATCATGCTCATTCGCTAGGATTACATTTACGGTCCATGGCTAGTAACCGGTCCCACATAACCGTACCAAGTTGCCCCCGAGAACCTAATGTCTCAACTAACTACAAATGGGAAGTGACTATCCCATAAAAACAGGCTCAGAAATTAACTCGCGGATGCAGGTCCGGTTATTGGACTTCAAGAGCCCTCACCGACAAGTCCTCAAAATCCCAAGACTAATTCTGACACCAACATATAAATAATAGCCCATTTTCTTTTTAAATAATAAAGACCGACTCATATGCCTATGGATTCACTGCATTACAGTCTAAAACGCTACATGACTCCAAATGAATGACCAACGCACTCAAAACATGTAACTCTCAAATGACGCGTAATAAACGCCATTGTACTCAAAGCTTCCACCCCGGGCTAGTCAACCGGTCAATTGAATTAAAAGCTTCCATCCCGGGCTAGTCAACCGGTCAATTGAATTAAAAGCTTCCACCCTGGGCTAGTCAACCGGTCAATTGAATTAAAAGTCGTTTTAGTTAAAATCGAGCCAAGGCTCATCAGTTTACTTAAATCTCCAAATGAAAGTCAGTGTAAACATTAAAACACGTTTGACCAACGAATATGCAAACACAACGACCAAAAGTAAGATTAGTTCAAAACTCAACATTAGTTGAGACAACTCATTTTCCAAATGAACGTATACCCTTATATTTTCCAAATGCCTCATAACACAATAACATGCATTTACCAAACGGTTCATAAAATCGAATGCACAAAAAGGACATTTATATCGACGGAACTCCATTTATATATAAAATCATCTAGGGAATGTAATAACATGATTTATTCACCAAAATGTTCAAGAATCCCAAGAGTGGGTGGTTCAAAAATTTTATAAAACCAAATAATCCCAATGAGTGAAACACTTCAAGTACCCAACTTTAAATAAACTTCATGTAAACATGTAAATACTTTAAAATGAACATTTTTAGCATGTACAACGTTTTCACAATCCAACTTGAACTCACCTTGCTAGATTTAGGTTAAATCTAGATTTTACCCACAACCTTGAGTTCCTTTGAAGAGGAGATCTTGAATCCTTACACTAGCTCCAAGCTCTCTATAGATCCACTACCACAAACATTCACAAAGGCATATCAAACTCTAGAAATGCACAACAAGGTGAAGAACACCAAATCCTAACTTTATAGATGGAAAGATGGGTAGATTACCTTGGTTATAAACTCTTGGATTCACCCAATAACTTCAATCTACTTCCTTCTCTACTTGAAAAGCTCCAAAAGACGAACCCTAGGTTCAAGAATCGCTCCAAACGGCTTTAGGAAGGAGAAGATATGAGAGAAATGAGGTTTGAAGCCCTAACATCACGACTAAAAACCATCAGACAGACCCCGCGACTTATGTCGCGACTTGCAAGTCGCGGCGCAAGTCGCCCGTTTCCTGAAAAATCACTTCCAGTTACGAGGCTTGTGCCGCGACCCTAAGTCGCGTAGCAACCCACGACAACCCAAAATCCCATTTTCTCGCGTCTTTTGCACTTGATTCGGTTCCCGATGATTCCATTATGAAATTTACTTGATTTCCCGATACCTTTACGTCCCAAAAGTCAACCGACTCTCATAACACCGTCGAGGATAAATCCTGAAATTACGGGTGTTACAATAAGTTTAAAAAGTTAACACTTCAAAATAACCAAAACTTATCAGCAGTTAACAATTTCATGTAAACACAAAACACTTTAAAATAAACATTTTGGCATGTACACCATTTTCACAAATCAACTTGAACTCACCTCGCTAGATTTAGGCTAAATCTAGATTTTACCCTAAATGAGCTCCATTTGAAGAAACTTGAATCTTCAAGGTCGAAACCTCCATAAAACTAGATACACAAATTTCACCCATAAATAATCACATTCAACCATTTAAAATCGATCCCCAAACACGTGACATCAAAATCTCCATTTTGGTCAAAACCCTAATTTTGACCCCAAACCTTCCAAAATCTTACAAACCGAAACTGGAGGAATCAAGCACTAGAAAATCATCAATGAAGCATTTACATCACCTATTAAAGTTTAGAAAAGGAGGGGATAAACTTACCACTTAGGTTTTTTTGAGCAAAACCCTCAAAAATAGAAATCTTCAAGAAATGATGATGAACACTTGAATCTTGTTCAAGAGGTTGAGGTTACAAGTATAGGTAATGAGAGAGTACAAGGTTGTAGGGGAAACCCCCAAAAATGGATTAGGGTTCATATGAGAGGGTGGGGTTCGGTTGAGAGAGTTTAGGAGAGAGTGGATTAAGGGAATGAATGGGAAAAGTGGGAAAAAGGGGTTTAAAGGGGTCTGGACCCCGACGGCGAGAGTGCCCCGCAAGAGTGACACTCTGTCACAATCGCGGGCACAATCGCCCGCTTCTCCCCACTCTCAGTACAAGGGCCGCGAGAGTAACACCCTGTCACAATCGCGGGCACAATCGCCCAAACCGTACCGAGATCCAATTTGTTGACCTTTCGACTTGAAGCGTCCCCGATCCAAGTTTCTAACTTCACAAGGGGTTTATAATTATGGTTTTCGATTAGGAGTTGGTAAGGAAGGGCAAGATAAAGGCTTAACGAAAATACGGGAGTTACAACTTTAGTCAAACAAAAGGGTGTTCTTTGTATACTTACTATATTATAAACATCTACTTCATGTTATTTGAAGTTTACAACTTATTACTGTATACGTACAAAAACTTGTTAAACTCTACGTTTGAATTAGGAAAAAAACATGGTATGTTACCATGTTTTTTTCCTTATAACATATATCAAACAGTTATAATTGACATGAAAAAAATTTATACCGTGTATCAACCAACTTGACGTGGTATCAACTTTTTTGGTTGATACATGTTGGAATTCGTTCTGTACCAAGTACCAACATTGCAAAAGTTGAAGTTACAATGTTCAAAGTTCAATAGTCAAACAAAGAAAACTAGGCACAAGGTTTTCACTGTCCTTCTTAATCTCCGATTTGTAAAGAACATAACACACATGCAAGCAACATAAATCAAATCATTAAAAGAGAACTTCATAGGCATAACTTGAATAACAAATAGTAAATTTTGTAACGCCCGGAAAATCCCTCGTACGTAATCTCCGGTAAATCTGACTTAGACTTTCATTTTTATCGTTAATTTATGCTTAACGTTGTTTGGTATGTCTTGCCCTAGGACCCCTTGGACTTCTAACCCATTAACCGTGCAAAAACGCAAAATTTACAGCCGATAGGGGTGTGGGTGCGACATTGACCCGCGACTGTGACACGGGCACTGTCGCCTGGTCACAGTCGCACAGGGTGTACCGAATGGTACCTGGTCCCTACGATATTTCCCCTGCGACATTACCCATGGGCAAAGTCGCTGGGCATTGTCGCCTGCGTGGCCTGAACTGCTGATAAATTGGGTTTTGATGCCTCATTTCTACACTTCACCTTAGTAAACGGGGGAACCTTGTTAGGAGGCGATTTTTGAGCAACCAAGCACTCATCTCATCAACATTCTAGGGTTTGGTTGGTGGAATCATTTATTGCCTATTAAACCACTATCCAAGGTCATTTTATTGAAGTATTCTCTCCAAGATCTCCTCTTCTCAACCAAGGCTTCATCTCTCAACTTCTAGGGTTACCTATTTTCTAGGTTTTAACCAAAACCTAGATAGTGAGTTTTCTAAACCTTTGACAAAACTAGATACACATCATATTTCATTTTTTATTATTGGTATTTATCATTATTTGAACTATTCACTCATAATACTTGGTTTCTTGTGGGTTTCTTATGTGTAAGTCTAAGCTATCATTTTAAACATAGATGAGCTTTTCTAAAGTGTTAATGGGACTCTTTGACCTTAAATAAATGGAAAACATATTTGTATGGGTTAATCTTGAACAATGGTCTATATGGGTGGTTTGACCCAACTTTTGGGTTGTTGCGATTATTTGATAATTACTCCATGATAAGTTTCTTATTATTGTTTGATGAAGTATATACTATGGGATTGTGATGACATAATATTTGAGTCACTGTGAAGTGGAGTTACGATTATATTTATGTTAATTCATTCATACTAGCCTTGTTATAGACTATATGCACTGTGAGAAAGTTATGGTCTAATATTTTACCCATGATTGGTATTCTGATTATTCATGCGTATTATGTGCCTTGAGACCTACTAATGATGTTGTTGGACGAACTAAGTCGGTAGACACTAGGAGGATACAGTTTTGGGTGCCACCTTAAGGTATGTACCTAGACCTCCGCCATTCGGAGTAATGCCATGGTTGTAGTCCTCGGGTGTGCCGGGCCTTTCGGATGTCACTCATGGTAGTTGGCATCAAAGTGTATCGACTCTTTGGGCGGAACTTGATTGGTGTTATGGGTCTCCCCCATTGACTACACATATGAGAAACTTCTTGTTAACTGCTGATAAGTATTATGCTATCGTTTGGATTATTAATGCTTGTACAACTCACTAGGCTTTTTAGCTTAACACTTGTTTGGTGTCGATGTGTATCTCAGGTTCTAGTGGCGTCACTCCTAAGCAGGTATAGTTGGACTTGGGTGAGAGTTTGGGGAAGGTGCATTGGGACGCACTTTTTGTGAAGACATTGATTTGGGTCTATAGACGACACCCTTTTTGTAATCTCCTTTCTAGCATAGAAATTAGATTAGTTGGTTGTTGTCTATTTCCGTTAAATTACACCTGTAATTAAACATGTTTATTTATTCTCCTTTTTGGGAGGCTCTTGTTATGGCAAATTTTATATACCACATGTTCGTTTTTCCGGATTTTTGTTATCCCTATCTTTAGGGTGTTACAAATTTGAAACGTAAAATCGACAAATATGAAAGATTGAAACATAGAGACGAACATATCAAAAAGACTAAAAAGAGCAACGCTGCAAAGTGCAGTGGCAAGAGTGCATATACGGTAATAGGGAAGGAAAAGAATTAAAATTCATTTTAAGGTTGCTTAGTTGATTAGATTAAATATTAATTAAGAATTAAGAATTAAATTATTAATACTAAAGTTGATACCGTATTGTAATATCATGGTATATGATACTCCCTCTGTCTCAAAATAAGCACAATAGACATGCATAATAATCACACTTTTTACTTAAGTAAATGATAACTTTACCCTTAATAAATTAATTTTCTCTTCGCAACTCTTAAATATTTATGCATTAATTAAGGGTAATTTTTTGAAATTAGACACTTACTTTGGAAGAAAATATAAATAGAAATGTAAACACTTATTTTGGATCGGATGGAGTATATGATACCGTATACCAATCAAGTGTGCACACATGGTACGGTAATACCACCCGATTTTAATTGGTACAGTTGATACCAAGTTGGTTGGTTTGGTATAAAATTGACACAACTAATTTGAACTCCACAAAATAACTAAACATGTTCAAATACAAAATAAATATTGAGTCATTTCAATGTAACAAAATACTCCATTAATATTTGATTTTATTTTTTTGATGAAAATTTGCATTTTATTTAATATTTTTATTACAGGTACACAGTTAATTAAGTTGTATTAATTAATTATTGTTGGTTATTAAATTTCAGTTTGTTAAAATCTTCTTGTCTGTTATAATCCATGTATAAAAATAACTAACATGGATTACAAAACATAGAGAATATTGAATTAAATTTAATATTATTTATTTTATAATAAAATACCCTTTTCGGTTATGTTGACCAATTTGACTTCATTTCGGCTTTAATTTTCTGCTAATTATTATCTTTCTTTTAATTAAAAACCTCGATGTCATATCTTTTTTAAAATATAAAATTCGACATCAGTCTTTAAATATTCAAATAAAAATAATTATTGTTCCAAATTTCATTTTCTATTACTTTAAATTGTAATGATTTATTAGGAATGACTTCTTTATATTAATTTCAGTTTTAGACACTCTCTTTTATTGACTGACTTTTTAATTAGAAAATATGTATTTTTAGTTCTGTATTTAATTGATTAATAAGCCGCGGATTAGTCGGTGTTGCCCAATTGGATGCCCGGATACCGCGGGTGCGTGTGTGTGTGGGCATAGCCCAAGTTATCGTACAAAAAAAAAAATCACATATCCTTATGACTAAATAATAATAAATAGCAACAATATTAATTTTTAATAATTATTAGTAAAAGCACTATATCTTTTAAAATGGGCGTTTGGTTCATTATAAGGAATGAAAATAAGAATGTAGGAGAATGACAATAGGAATGGACATTACATTGATGTTGTTTAGTTAAACCAATATAATTAATAAAAAAATGTTTATATAATATTTTTAATACAAATATGTGACATTCAACATAAAAATAAAAAACATTTTACATTCAACATCGACAAATGAATGAACGCATGAGAAAATATGACTGAGCGGGAATAAAATTTTCATTCCCACAATTTGGTCAGGAACGGAAATTAAGGGGGTGTTTGGTTGGAGGTATTAAGCAGTAATCAATTTGAATGATAATAAAAAAACTGTTTGGTTTGATAAATGAAAATCCATTTCCATTCTCATCTCCTGTCATTTTCATTTTCTTTCAACTGCTTGAACCAAACGCCCCCTAATGGTTTTGGAGTAATGTGCCCATTATGTTATATCAAATCAAACAACAATTTTCATTATCATTCTCGTTCCTTACCCCTCAATACCTCCAACCAAACACCCCCTTAATTTCAACCAAAAAATAGATATAATGCTCCCAAAGGTAAATAACAATTATAACATTTTTTGGGGTATGCGAGCCAGTTTACACACAGTGATTTATCACTGAGCGACTATGACTAGGCTAAATAAGTAAAGTCATCGCTGGTGATCTCCATGGACACAAGAACTTTGATAATGTCGGAATTCGAGATCGGAAAGATGATTTTTCAGTACATCCAATTGAGTCTTAGCCGGTGTCCACCAACGCAAGTGGCTACTTTTATAACAATTTTCAAAAATAGAAAATAGTTTTTGAAATATTGATATTTTTAAAATTCAATTATCAAATTATAAATAAATTAAAATACTATGTTATTAATATTTAATTAATATCATTATTATTTATAAATGATATATTATTACAACCAAACATGATTCTTGGATAAAAAAAAATTGGTTTTTTACTATCAATTATAATATTTAAGGATAAAAAAAAGTATTTATAAATCATGAGCCAATATTCTTGGCATATGTATATTTTTTTTATTTGAACTTTTTTCTATTCTCCCATGATCCTTTGTCCCCCATAATTTGAGAAAATAATTTATAATCATTAATTAAGAAAAATAAGAAGAGATTTGGGGAATAATATGATTGATTGTGTCTCTTTTTAACTTAATTAGATGAGTAATGCCAAAATTAGATTGATTAATTAAATATTTAAAATATATTATTTTTTTCAGTACTTTATTTATGTTATGTCGTTTGTTGTTATGAGTTTGTGCAATAATATTGGTAATAGTTTTGTATTATATTATTTAAAACTCAAACGACATGTCTCACAACATATTTATCTGACTATTGACTTCAAGACCTCATAGTATTAATCGATAAAAATAAAGATATGTATATATATATATATATCTTATTCCCCTACATCGAAAAATATGATTGTGGGTTTTGAAAAATATAAACAAATCCTCAGTAATAAATTAAAATATAAAAAAGTAGTTTTTCAAATAAACAAAAATATAGTGGAATATCTTTTGTTCAGTTGCAGGTTCCGCCATTGACATCCGACCGTTCGTCTTCTTCTTGTACTCGGATGATACATAGAGAAGCTATACATATTTATAGTGAATGTAGAGAATTTTATAAAATCTTTTATTTTCATTTTCGATTTTACATTTAAATGTAAATATATTAAAAATATGGAAGAATATTTTTATATCTACATCGTTTCTATTTTATTTTCTTTACACTTGGTTAATTTGGAAAGTATTGCGGAATATTTTTATTTTAAAGAATACGATAATTTATTAGTGTATCTCGTTATTTTTTATTTTTAATTCATATCAACCTTCTTTTTTCTTACGTGTAGATTTTATATTATCAAAAAAATACGTGTAGATTTTATATTATGCTAATATAAAAAACGTGTAGATTTTATAAAATAAAATAGATTTTATATTAGCAAAAAAAATACGGAAGAAAAAAGAGTTTATATTACATCTCATTATGTAAAAAGATTTTATAAAATAAAATATGGAAAAATATTTTATAAAATAAAATATAGAAAAATCATTATGAGATGTAATATAAAAAAATACGGAAGAAAAAAAGATTTTATATTACATCTCATTAATATAGATATAAATGTAAAATCTACATTTAAAATAGATTATGCTAATATAAAATCTATTTTATAAAATCCTCCACCAAAAAAACAAATAGTTATATTAATAAATGAGTATCCATTTCACAAATAGATACATTTAAAATAGATTATGCTAATATAAAATATATTTTATAAAATTCTCCACAAAAAAAACAAATAGTTATATTAATAAATGAGTATCCATTCCACAAATAGATGATTATGTGAGATACTGTGCATGAAAAGGTTGTACAAAAGCATTAAGAAATTGTAAATTAAATAATTGGCTTTAATTAGTTGTAACTTGTGCTTAAAATGTTGTAATTAAGAGTTTTTTATACCGTTTTTATAATATAATATAGTATATATATATATATATATATATCAAAACTATAAAAAAAAAAACCTAAACAATATCTAATCGGACGATTTTATCAGTCATAATGTAGCTTTGTTTAAAAATTATCTAAAATCATCCATCCTGTATATTTACATCTTTAATACGTTGATATAGTTACATTTTTAATACGTATCTTTCAGGGACGGATCCATAAATTTTTTCATACGGTGGCACCATATAACACAGACAAAAAATAATTACAAAAAGCACGGTTTTTATCGACGTGCCTTCATTTTTTTTTACCGACTTTCAATATTGTCCGATGTGTTTTTAGCCTAATTCCACAATTTCGAGGGATTTTTAAAGTTGTTTGCTTGATTTGGAGGAATTTTTAAGTTTTTTTTATCGATTTCGAGAGATTTTTTTCGGTTTTTTTGGTTGATTTCGATAGTTTCTTTGGGTTTTTTTGGTTGATTATGAGGTACAGTTGCACCTTCTTGAAATTTCCAAAATAATACGGTAACACCTTTCACGAACCTAAATTTTTTTACCTTTCGTCAGAGAAATAATACGGTGACACGTGCCATCGTATTCAACACACTAAGTCCGTCCCTGTTATCTTTTAAACTTAAACACAATATTTGTTCAAATGAAAGGCCATGACAACATACTTGTCGTGTGTGTGTTACATACATTGATACATACAAAACGATGTTATGTTAACATTTTTGTTATATATTACAATCAATTCAAAACAACGTAGTTGTATTTACTATTTTCATGAAAGTGTATAAAAAACGGTGTTTTCAGTAGCTTCATAAATGCTAAATTTAAGTTATTGGTTACTGTAAACAAAATGTTATATACAATGTATTTAATAATAACATAATTATATGAATCAATTTTAAGAACGAAAAATTAATAAACTATTATATAATTCATAAGTTTAATAGGGGTTATATAGGATTAAAGTTCTGAAATCTAATTGATACAAGATATATTTATATTATATACATACAATATATATATATACAGTATATATGCACAATATATTATGCGAGCCAAACTTTCATAAATTAATTGGAGTCGTGGGTCGATAATTCAAACGTGTTGTCTTTCTTCATGTAACCTCTTCGGTGGTTTCTTCGCTCGTTTCACTTCGGGACTGCTTCTCGAACTTTCGATTTTGTGTAGTTCCTTGGCTTTGTTCCTGGTTTTGCGTTGTTTGGTCGTGTTTTGGGTGATCTGTTGTTGCTTTCTGCTTTTTTTTTTTTCAGTTCATTTCTTAATTGCATCCCACAGTTATTTTTGTTGGAGGTTTCTATTTTATCTCTGTATTGTTGTGTGTTTTATTATTAAACTGCCATTAAAAGAAAAAAAACATTCTTACGAAGTTGAATTATTTTAATTATTATGTGCTAAAAAATTTGGATGATTTTATAAAATTAAAAAAGAGTGAAAATTGTGGATAAAGTAAAAGTTACTGATTTTTAGTAATTAGTAGTGTTGGGTAAGAAAAAGTAAAACCTAAATTCAAACATAACAAAATAAGAATTATTTAAAATAATGAGAAATATAAAAATGATTTTATATTTAAAACCTGAAAGAGATTAAAAAAAAAGCAAGAGAGTTTAACATGGGAGAAAATCTTTAGATGAATGTAGATGGAGATATACTTGGTTATATGTCTCTTCATTGAGTGACATGAAATTTGTTAGAGAACATGTCACACCCTCACATATTCATATTGTTAAATCTCTGTTTATTTTATATATATATATATAGGGGTTGTTTTATTTGCAACCCTTAAAAATGTTGCAAACCTTGCAACCCACATCTTAACCGTCGGATTCATGATCGGCGGTTACAAACTTACAATAGATATGAGGCCCAATATTTTTAATTAAAAAAAACAAAAAAATAAAAATAAAATAACCGCCGATCATGAATCCAACGGTTAAGATGTGGGTTGCAAGGGTTGCAACCTTTTTCAGGGTTGCAAAATATCCTTCCATATATATATATATATATATATATATATATATAGGGGAGCGATCAATTGGAAACCAGTATTACATTGGAAACTTTAGAAACCGAAATCAACTAATCAGTGAATTTCTTTTTTTTATTTTTATTTTTAATTGAAAAGGTTAATTTTGTCTTTTACATTATTTCATAATATATATGGTAACTGTTATTATTATTATATTAATAATTATTTAATTTTAATTTAGCTTATATATGGTAATAATGATCACTGATTAATTTAAAAATGAGATATTTAATTTAGGTAAATTATTTAATTTTAATTTAGCTTATATATGATAATAATGAAACAATAATGCTAACACGATGAACCTGATGAATCTATTTTTATTATGAAACAATAATGTTAATACGATGAACCTGATGAATCTATTCATATACGGATATGAAACTGAACAGGTAATGAAACAAAAATGGGAAGTTAACAAAAATGACACAAATTCAAAATGTTTCATTATGAAACAATAATGCTAACACGATGAACCTGATGAATCTATTTTCATATACGAATATTCAACTGAACAGGTAATGAAACAAAAATGAGAAGTTAACAAAAATGACACAAATTCATCCTGTTTCATCACAAAAATGTAATCCAATGAAATCTGTAATCCACAAATTCATTCTGTTTCATCACAATATTAGATTGCGTGGGAAATTTTATAATAAAATGAAATTAAAAAAAAATATTTTCTTACATTTTAAAAGAAAAATATTTTTTTTGATGAAAAGACAAGTGCTCCTCGTTTTCATAGTAAAAAAAATAATAAAATTTAGATTGCGTAGGAAATTTTATTTTGGTTTCAAGTAATCTAAATAAAATAAACTTTCTTGCCATATTTGAGACACAAAATCAAAAGACATATTTACCCTTTTCATCTATTATTTTTATTTATTATTAATAAATTAATTAAATTACTACCATATATAATTCAAATGAATCTTAACCATTGATTATAAAGATCAATGGCTGAAATTTGGTTTCCAAAGTTTCCAATGAAACTTGGTTTCCAATTGATATCACCCCTATATATATATATATATATATATATATATATATATATATATATATATATATATATATATATATATATATATATATATATAGTGGAAGGATATTTTGCAACCCTGAAAAAGGTTGCAACCCATATCTTAACCGTTGGATTCATGATCGACGGTTATTTTATTTTTATTTTTCTGTTTTTTTAATTAAAAATAGTGGGCCACATATCTATTGTAACCGCCGATCATGAATCCGACGGTTAAGATGTGGGTTGCAAGGGTTGCAACCATTTAAAGGGTTGCAAATGAAACAACCCCTATATATATATATATATATATATATATATATATATATATATATATATATATATATATATATGAGTAAGTTATTATGCAACCTTTTACATGGTGCAACTCATGCAACCCTTCTATCCACCACTCATTTTATTTTCACATTTTTTAAGTGAAAATAAAATGAGTGGTGGATAGAGGGGTTGCACCATGTAAAGATGTTGCATTTGAACACCCCTCTCTCTCTCTCTATATATATATATATATATAGGGATTGTTTCATTTGCAACCCTTAAAAAGATTGCAAACCTTACAACCCACATCTTAACCGTCGGATTCATGATTGGCGGTTACAATAGATATGGGGCCCAATATTTTTAATTAAAAAAACAGAAAAATAAAATAACCGTCGATCGTGAATCCAACGGTTAAGATGTGGGTTGCAACCTTTTTCAGGGTTGCAAAATATATATATATAGGGGATCGATCAAATGAAAATCACTTTAATTTTGAAAACCGTAGAAACCATCGATTTCATTGGTTAAGTTAATGAAATTGTTTAATTTGATGAAATTGTTTCATATAATTATTTTATTGATTAAATCGTTGCATATATTTGTGTTTTTATGTAAAAATAAAAAAGTTTCATCAGACTGTGAAAATACATGAAACAATTTCATCAGAATAAGAAAAATAGATGAAACTACATAAAAACCACAAATATATAAAGCAATTTCATTAACAAAAAAATTATATGAAACAACTTGATCATATTAAACAATTTTATGAACCAATTTCATTAATTTAACCAATGAAATTGACGGTTTCCAAAGTTTCCAATCTAATATAGTTTCCAATTGAAACCACCTCTCTCTCTCTCTCTCTCTCTCTCTCTCTCTCTCTATATATATATATATATATATATATATATATATATATATATATATATATATATATATATATATATATATAGGGGAGCGATCATGGGAAAACCACTATTATATTACAAATTTTGCACACCATTTTCAACCAATGAGAGAATTTCTTTTGATTTTTAATTTATTTAAATTATAAGGGCAAGTAAGTCTTTTTCTATTTAATCCGTATATATATGGCAGTTTTATTGAGCGGTTATTTTTGAATAGCTTTAAATGTGAATCAGTTAATTATGGTATTTTTTTTTAAAAGTATCCAATATTAATGTGTTTTTAACTAAAATTATTTTTTTTTGAAAAGTATCCGATATATATATATATATATAATGTGTTTTTTTTATTTTTTTGAAAATTAATTTTTTTTCCTATATTAAATGCCGAATAGATTGTTTATTATGATTTTTTTAATTTTTTTTAATTTTGGATATATATATCAAATTGTGACGTTTTGACATAGAAGATTAAGTTTTGATTTTTTTTTTCAAAAGTAAACACCGATTTCATTATTTTTTGTTTTCTTTTCTAATTATAGTTTCACTATGGTTTCGAAAAAGTTTCATTATATTTTATCATGGTTTCAATACGGTTTCATACGATTCACTATGGTTGCAATAAGGTTTCATCTAGATGATGAAATACGTTTTAGAGCTTTCATTGGAAGTGAAACTGTTTTATTATGTTTCAATATGGTTTTAATAAGGTTTCACTATGTTTCACAATGGTTTCAATAAAGTTTCACTATGGCTTCTCTACTGTTTCACTATGTTAATGATGAACTTAAGATTTTATTATGTTAAACTATTTTTTTCAATAATATATTGATAATTTTATAATATATTAAAAAAGAATTTATAATAAAATAAATTGGTTTCCTTTTTTAAAAAAAGGAATCATCCAATTTCCTTATTTGAATTTTGGAATTGGAATGTACCATTATGCCCTTTCTTCCTATTTTTATTAATTTATTATATTAAATTAATTAATTTATTAACATAAATAACTCAAATTAATCTCAACCCTTGATTGATAATATCAATGGCATTTACAACGGTTGCAAAGTTTGTATCATAAGAGGGGTTTGCAAATAAAACCACCTATATATATATATATATATATATATATATATATAAAAGGAGTTTCAAATACATACCATGAATTGTTACAAACTTTACAAACCAATCTCAATCATATTAGTAGCTAATCAACCGAGTGGTTTGAATAGATTCCTAAATTTACTCTAAACCACATCTTTAAGTGATATAAGAACCGCCTCTAAATCTCAAAATAAACAAAACTTAAGGTTGAAATTAGGTTTATATGATTTATAACATTTACATGGTTTGTATTTGAAACCTCCTCTCTCTATATATATATATATCTATATATATATATATATACTTGTATGGATTGATTCTATTTCCTTTTCCTGTCTCAATCATTTGACCTGCCCACCCCCACCTTCATTCTCATATCATTGTCTACAGAACCCTCCATTTCCACATACAACCCCCCCCCCCCCCCCCCAATCCCCCGCCAAAAAAAAATCTCTGGCTTCCATTTTGGCACAAAAGTCAACCTTTTAAACAGCACTCTTTTCATTTTGACTACAATCATTCCTCTTCTTGCAATTTACATGGTCCTCCTTCTTCTTGATTTAAGCCCATCATTTGTTAACATCCATTTGACCCTAAACACCACATTACTTGGTCCTAATTCGCCGTTGACTCGACTCGACGCTCTTGCTCAAAGTGCTTGACGTTGACGTTGATCGACACCAGGAGCCGTTCCATGGGTCTCGGATATCACACCTCAAACAAAATCTCACTAGCCACTTGTTTTTCTAGAAGGTACGCCCTTCTCTTTGTTCCCTTTTCTCTTATCGTTTGTTTTCTCTCTAGATTTTTTATTCGGATTTCTTTTATAGAATTTGTGGATGGGGCATATTTGCAAAAAAAGATCGTTTTTTATGGTCCCCGTGCCTTTAGCTTAGGCAAAAAAGAAGCGGGCGTATTTGCAGAATGAGATGGAGGTCTCGGCTTTGACTCCAAACATTCTCCACTTGTCTTGGCGTCATACCTATTTTTGGTGGAGAAAACCGTTTTGGATATTTGAATTAAATTTAATGAAAACGCGTCCTTCTTCATGTATATATAACGAAATTTTGTAGCAGGTCGAGAACTTACCACACAAGTTCAAACAAGCACCGATTATGCATTCTTCATGCCTACTCGGACCTAAGTTGCCTTTGGTATGTGGGTTAGGGCATGTTAGTTAGCAGTTTAACGAGCTTATTGGGACTCACAATTTATTCAGTCAGTTGTATATGATTGTTTGGTAGTGACTTAATGATATAGAAAGTGACTTATTCAGTAAGCTTCTATGGGGAAGTTTTATGCAGAAAGCCAAATTTTTTTCCAAACCGCACCTCTCACTTAAAAAAACATGTTTCTTCCATTTATGAAAAACTCTCCCAAACAAAAATCTTCTCAATCTATATAAGACAAATTAATATAAATGAGACAACTTTATCCAAACAAGACTTAATGGAAAACCAACCAATCAACCCCTTAGACATAACTATTTGTCTATATAGTGTTTAATAAGAATACGACATGATAGAGAATGAAAACTTTTAAATAGTTTTATAGAAAATACATTTATTCATAATTATAGGGGCCTAATCAAATGAGAACTAAATACTTTGTGATAACTGTGAGATCCAACGTGAGCCACTCATATAATTAATATTATATTTAAAAGAAAAGAAAAGAAAAGGATAATTTGGTAAATTGACAATTTGGATTTTTTAATAAATCAATTCCTTATTTTACTCCTTCCAATTATACTATACGGTTACCTAATATAATTAATTTTAATATATCCTAATTTATAATTTTGAAATTCCTTATAGTTGGAAAATCTTGTGGTATCACAGTGTGATTCATTGTTGGTTTGTGTCTTACAGTTAGAAAATATTTTGGTATTACAGTGTGATTCATTGTTGGTTGCGTCTTACGGTTACAAAATCTTTTGGTATCACAGTGTGATTCATTGTTTGTTTGTATCTTATGGTTAGAAAATCTTTTGGTATCACAGTGTGATTCATTATTGGTTGCGCCTTATGGTTACAAAATCTTTTGGTATTACAGTGTGATTCGTTGTTTGTTTGTGCCTTACAGTTAGAAAATCTTTTGGTATCACAGTGTGATTCATTGATGATTTATGTCTTATGGTTAAAAATTATTGGGTATCACAATGGTGTATCACGTTGTATTTTGCCGGAATTAGGTTCAGAGGAGAGAGGATGGAGGAAAATTTCAAAAATACCTAACATGCCCTTCAATTAAAATTTTAAATCAAAATTACCAAATTTATAAATTTCCTAAATTATTCTTTGATTTGTGGTTGAGAATAGATCTCACAATTACCACAAATAAATGAGTTCTCCCATAAATGGCTATATATATAGGGTCAGATTCGAAGGAAAACCTAAAAAAACTGAAAACTGAAAAACACTCTGGTAGCTCTTCATCTGGACGGTATGCACTTGTGCATACAAGTAATTTGTAACATGCACACGTACATAATGCACTTTTGCATAAAAACAAAAAAAACATATTTTACCTGTATGCACAAGTGCATACCTTCCAAATGAAAGTTACCAGAGTGTTATTCAGTTTTACGTTTTTTTAAGGTTTTCCCCTGAACTTCCCCCTATATATATATAGGGTCAGGTTCATTTGTTAACCACATTTTTTGTGTTAATTTTATGAACCATTATAAGTCATTGATCATGGAAATCAATGGTTGAGATTGAATATCTTTTAAAAATCTTAATAAATGTACAATTAATGAAAAATTAGGAGTGAACTATAGTGATAAGGGTATTTTGGGGAAAAAATAAATGAAACATTATGTTTTTATTCTCTCTTAATTAATGTTCCTTTCAAAAGAATTGTAACCCCCGGTTCATGCGTGTTCATATGAAGAAATATGAACATTATTACTTTTAAATATCATATTCATATGAATAAATATGAACAATATTACTTTTA
This sequence comes from Arctium minus, assembly GCA_954870635.1. Classification (NCBI taxonomy): domain Eukaryota; kingdom Viridiplantae; phylum Streptophyta; class Magnoliopsida; order Asterales; family Asteraceae; genus Arctium; species Arctium minus. The sequence goes on from OX941090.1 coordinate 4,306,641, forward strand.
AATTTAATATTCATATGAAGAAATATGAACAATATTACTTTCAAATATCATATTCATATGAAGAAATATGAACATGAATGAACCACCACCTTACTGTTCATGTGACTCGCTAACAAGTTTTTGTTCATATGCTCAATGGTGAAGTAATGAACAAACATGAACGTTATTTCTTTTAAAAGTTGAAATTTTGACAAAAACACGGTGCTTATGATTTTATATTCACATAGTTTCGTCTGAGTGGTTTAAAGGGACAATCATACTTGGATTTGCAGAAATCATCATCTTTAATCGGTGGACAAAAGATTTGAATTGAAACACTAGCTACTAGACTTCATGTGATGTTCATACGATTTTAGCAATTAATTATAGAAAATATTTTGAAATCAAAGAATTAGCAAGGATTGGATCACGTTGTTGGATGACTTTGATAATATTCATATGATTTCAAAATTATGTTGAAAATGGAAAAAAATATGAAATTGTAACCTCCACTATAATTATGGATGATTTATTTGTGTAACCCCCACGAAGATAAATGAAATATTAATTAATTACTAAATGACGTTTCTACCCTTTTGCATTAAATAAATAAACAAATTAAACAACAAAAAATCTTGCATTTTTATTGGTTGAACAAGGTTCATAAAGTTAACAAGAATTGTGTGGTTAACAAATGATCCTTGCTCTATATATATATATATATATATATATATATCATTTTTGACATCTCATTCATCGGTATAAAAAGCATAGAAGTTTTATGAAAAAAACATGATGAGGGCAAAATCATCTTTTAGCAAACTAATTTCACTTTTTCCATAAGCTTATATCGTGTCGTACCAAACATGAGACGAAATTTTTTGTTCTTTAGGGTTTTGAATCTAGTTAGATTGTGCAATTAGGGATAAAATTAAGTAATTATTTGTTTCGGTTCCTTTAATGGGTAATGTAATTTCAAAACCTTTATTCTGGTATTTAATACATGACATCTCAAACATTTAAGTACATCTTTTACCTTATTACTTGTAAACATTGACTAGGATTTGTTTTCGCTAACATGATGGTTCGATATTTCTATTTTTTTAAAGACGAGTAAAGCAAATAAAATGAAGATCATGAAAAGAGTATAATATCAATATCACATCGACAAAACTATATCCCAATTGGTAACTACAAATAATTACGTAAAACTTGTACTTAAAATATTTCAGATATCACATTATAAGTAGTGATGGCAAACAGAAAAAAAAAACGAAACTGACAGTGAAAACCGAAAGTCGAAATTTCGGGTCGGGTTCAAGGACTACTTTTTGGGGACGAGGCGGGGCAAGGATTGGGGAAAGTTCGGGATTTTATTGGTTTCGGGAACAAAGACAGAGATGGTTTTGATTATCGATTTCAGGGATAGGGATATCAATAGCAGGCCCAAACCCAACCCATTGCCATGCCTAATTCATAAGCACCAAAATTAAGGTTTTAATTCATTGCCGATGCTTTGCTTAATGAGCTTAATAGCTTGTTAGATCAACCAAAGCGTCGGTTTTTTACTTCATAATTGTAAAAAATAGTTGGAAATGGCCGAGTTAGATAAACAACCATGTATTTATAGTTCATATTCAACCGCCTTATTCCATACATTTTTTAAAGGGTAGACGCACCACCCCACCACATCGGTCCCACAGTCATTATTGGAAGGGTAAATATATTAATCTCATGCATATGAACTACACCCATACCTCATCCGATAGGACAGATCAACGCGAACTCGAGACATGTTTTAATAGAAAATCCAAAAAAAATCCCCAAGTGCATCAAATTATGAGGAAACAAAGTGTGTTCGGCATCATGAACTCACCAGGCTTGTCCCTAAGAGTGTGTTTGGTACGCGGACAGAACAAAACTAGAAGGACAACACAGCAAATGAAAAAGTTATGGAAGATTTTAGAATTTTAATTTGATACAGGTTCTTAAGTGATTTATCAGCCTTGTCACATCTCCCTATTTTGGAAGGATAGAGAACTATATTTTTTTCCCATTCAGATCATGCCTTGTCTCTAGGCATGGTGATTTGCCCCGTCCCGATGAGGAACCCAATTCACCCGCCCCGTTCAAGGCCGGGGATTCCCTGTAAAACCGGGTACTGGACCGGGGATCCCCGAGATGTTGAAAACCAAGGCCGGGTAATGTATTCCCCAATCCGCGTCGTCCCCATATGTATATATATCAATTAATTTTTTTTAATATGCGTGATATAATATATTATATGTTACAACTAATTTTGAACAAATTTTTGTTGAACCGGGGATAGGCCCAACACAAACTGGGAATGGGATTCGGTTCCTCGTACCCGTCGGGGACCGGAGCCAGGGCCGAGGATAGGGTAGTGAAACCGGGGTCTGGGCCAGGGATTGCATTCCCCGCCCCGTTGCCATGGCTACTTGTCTCGGTCTATTGTCATGCCAAACATGAGAACAAATATTCGTATTGTCTTGTCCCGTATACCAAACGCACCCTAATAAAGTCAAACATTGCATTCGAGGTGAAAGGCTAGAAGATGTGCATACCAAGTGTAAGAGAAGAGTTCAAGACCTCAATCTATTTGAATCCCCAAGGGTTTGTTGAAATTAGTAACGAAGTTAGTCTCTATATCAACATTCGTGTTCGTGTGGAAAGTTAAATGTTCACAAGCATGATAAATAAAGGCAAGTCTTACATGGTTGAAGTCGTGTAAGTACGTGATTAATCACAACGAAATGACAAATATGATCCCAGTGTTTTAATGTGCGTTCATGAAAGAGAACAAAATCAAACCAAATAAACAAGCTCAGTTTATCCCGCTCAAAGGTGGGGTCTGAGGAGGGTAACATCGTTCATGAAACAGATAAACCAAATGAACACAGTATATCCCGCTCAAGGGTAGGGTTAAGAGGTAGGATGTAAGTTGTTTCCATGAAGACCCACGACTTGTGAGGTTCATGAAACAGATGTATGCTTTAATTTATGGGCAAAGGAAACGATGATTCAAGACATTTTTGTGCGCATATGAGAGTAAAGAACAAGTTATTCATCTAGCAGAATTCCATTTTTGAATCATGATTATGTAGAACTAAGATTGTATAACCATTTGTCATGGTTGGAACGAGTAAAAACTCATGTAAAACGCATGGTCTTAACAAAATCGAACAGTTACAAGTAAAAGATAAGATACGATGGCCAGCGACCACAATAATTCACTCTGGATCATCATCATCAAGAATTATTCAAAAACATAAATCACTACCTCATTCACTTTCTCCTTTTAGTGGTGTTCTTTCGCTGCAGCTTTTCTTTGCGACTTCGCCTTTGCCTGGAAAAAAAATGGGCAACAAATGAGTGAATAGTGGATCGTTACCATTTACAAGATGGCACACATAGAAAAACAGGCTCCAATATGAAGCGAAAACAAAAGAATCAAGTATAAGAAACAACGATGATGAAGTCTGCAATTATGTTGCAAGAACAATGTGCTTTAATAGTCCTATCTAGTGTAACGATGAAATATATTTCTTGGTTAGTGTAATAAAAATTCAATCTTTTCTATTTCATACCCATTTTAATAAACAGGTTTTCAACCCATGTGGCTCCGGTTGATCTGATGTGACATTTTTCCATGTAATCAAGAACTACAATATAACTTGACTAATTGACATCCATGTCGTCAATAGTTACAAAATCTACCGGTTACCGGTCAAAATCAGCATAAAATAAGAAAAATTGAACGTTTTTGTTACACCAATTGAGAAAAAAATCGTTGTAACAATACTTTCGTTGCATTTTTTTTAGGGATGAGCTTCGAGGACCATTTTCCCGAACTGAACCGGGACCGAACCGAACCCAAACCGGTACCATGTAATCAGTCCGGTTATCGGTTCCAAGATTTCGAAAAATTCGGTATTCGGGATTAGGTACCGGTATAGTCCCGAAAAAACCCGAACCCAAACCGGAATATTATGAGAATTTGACTTTTTAAATTCCTAAAGTAACCTTATCTTTTCCTAGTCAAGATATATCATATATCATCTTCTAAACTAACCAAACCTTCCCCGTAAGTTACCATATCTTCTCCAATTTTTTTATAACCATCAAAAAATCAGCCCCTACATGCACAATCAAAAAAATCGAAGATATTAAAATGTATAATGTTGAACTTTTGATTGTTTGAGATTGATTTTGATACACATTTGAAACATTATGAAAATATTTTGGTTTGCCATTGGTTTTGATACACATTTGATACATTTTCATATTTTCGGTCCTAAGTGGTCCTAGTACCGATTTTCCCATCCCGAAACCGAACCGGTACATACGGTTCAGTTTTCGGTCCTACTTTTTAGTCCCAAAAAAATTCGATACCAACCGATTCGGTCCCGGTCCGGTCCCGAGCTCATCCCTATTTTTTTTACATTTTGGCCAAAAATTAAGGATAAGGCGGCTTGTTCATAAGCATGTCTACCTATAGCAGAAAAGTCTATAATAAATCACTAGTAATGTTTGTAATTTTCAAATGGTAAATAGGGTCCCACCGCCCAGGTAATGATTTTAACCCATAAAGTCGTAACTATTCATCTTGAGCGCAAAAATAGCACCACTCTCTTTTGTAACATAAAAGGAGATTGCAACAAGCACAGATGGCTAAAAAATTCAACAAGAACAAAAGCATTTCAGCTTATTTTGACTAACAACAAAGACATGAAAACACAAATCAAGTGGTCAAATATGCTACGACAGAAGAAAGGAGTTACATACTTTACGAGTATTATAACATAAAAATATGCATGGGCGTTTCGACAATTGTGTAATTGATGAATTTATTTCTACATGAAGCACCAGCATCTTTTTAAAGTTACTAGATCAAAAATGTTAAAGAGTTGCTACAATAAAACTGTAGTCTGCTAAATTTATGAAAGAACATCTTAGGCCATGTTTGACAACCATAAGCTAGCTTATTTTACTTATTGAAAAGGTTTCGTTTGGTAAGCCATAAACTTCCTCAAATAGTGTTTCAATAAGCTTCATGGGATTTTTTCACTTTTTTGCAAAAATGCCGACCAAAAGTTAAATCTAGCCTAACAGCTAGTTTTAACCAAACATGACTAATTTATCAGCTAGTTTGCCCAAGATTACCTTGCACAAATACTTGAGAATTTCTATTAGCCTCTCCAACTACTACCAATGACAGGTATGAAAAGTTTACAGGAAGAACACCCATAATATATCAATGCTGTTAATAACCCATGACAGAAAATAGATTTCTAGTAGATAGAATTTCCCAAAAGTAAACTGTCACCAGAATCAGTAACGATTTTGCATTATAGTGAAGTTCTCAATAGCCCCATGACATAGCAGAATTTCTATAAATAGAATTTCCCATGGTTGACTGTCACCAGCATCAGTAATGATTCTTCACTGTTAGCTGTTTGCGAATGTGACAAGTTCTTATATTTCTGGTCTGAACAGAAAAAACTGTGAGCATCCTTCTTCATCGGTGTCAAACTTCCTAAACTCCAAAAGGGAAATTGGATGAAACTACAAGCCAAATCTAAGTTCGAATATAACCTAATATGCAATAGCATCCATCATTTAGAGATCAAAAGGTTTAGGAGACTGTTCAGACCCCAAAACCCTTTCCTATGTAACTGATGCTAAAATAAAGCAGCAAGGCACACCGCACACACCATTCCTAAAACGGTAAAACCCTTGACCCAGGCTACTACAAGCTTGGGAAGCCTAAATTGAAATAAAAAAAAACAAAATGTGGACAAAAAAATCGTAGAAAGAATGATCTGAAACCAGGCAAGCATTCTTATGCCTTTGATGCAAAGCCATCGCAACAAGGCACCATTTCTGAAAAGATCAATCTACATTACTAAAAGACTGAACAACTAAATTTGAAAGGAATCTATCATTTGGATGTCAAAAGAACCTAAATTTGAAAGAAATCCAACTCTTGAACATCAGAAGTTGAAAGCTTTTCTATGTGGCCAATGCAAAGACAGAAAATGAGGTATCATCACTTAAAATTTCGCCAACAAGAATAACATAGTTTGACACTCAAGATTCAAGAGTTGCATTAACAAAAAAACAAACATAATGGAGTTGACTCATATATTTATGCACAAACTAGCAACAAATAAATATGTAACATGGTCCCAATACGTAAAAAACCTTTAATTAAAATATCAAACTCGTTCAATATACATCTACAATAACACAATCCATATAAAATTATTGAAATAAAAGTTTGAAAGATTAAATTAACAGGTAAGAAAAAATGCAGTACCTGAAGGTATTTGAGCTTCATGCTTCCATAAACTAATCCAACAGAGAAGGCAGACACACGAGCCACCTACAATTAAGATATTTAAAACCCATAACATCACTTAACATAAAATAAAATCCTCAAACTATAGGGGGCTTGCACATAATCATAAAACAACTATGTGCAATTTTAGAGATGACAGCTAAGCTATTGAAGAAAATGGAAGATCTCCCAATGTGCTAATTAGGTGTTGTTATTCAAACAATTGTACTTCGCTATTCATTTATAAAGAACCAACATGCTTGCAAAAATACAAGATGGATAAACAATTTTAACAGAAAGTTGCGAAAAGGGTACTCTGGCGGCTAGATGGCTAACAAAATTGTCTGTAGTTTTGGTGGAAAAGGAGTACTCTTTTAGTTACATTCCAACAACCAGTGTATTCTTTTTGCATTGTCACAGGTACTGTGATTGCTGAGGATCAAATTGCCAACTACAATGGTTCAATATGATAATCACTCATTTAGTCATCTGCAGAAAGACCTACACACAATCACATCCACCGCTAATACAACCCCAAAAAAAGCCTTTGAAAGAAACAGCATTCGAGATACAATAATGAATAAACATTGTTCAGAAAAGGTGGCCGATGATTGTAAGTGGTTATAAGGAAGATCAATTGAGAAACATCGCATGACAAATAAGATTCCTCTTTCTCTCTCTCTCTCTCCCTCGTGTTATCTTCTTATTGAAATCTATATTCTCTAATTGTGTATTCAGATTTTATGCATAAATATGCATCCCTCCCTCCAAAAATCCGTTTCAGATTGCACCTTACAGACCAATTCACAACGCATATACACACATGTACATTTTCCTCATCAAATAACCATCGAACACAAAACCCTAAACCCAAGTTAAGCAATTGAAACCTAAATCACCCAAATTGCATCATTTATTTTGCATATCACATAAATCAAACATCAAAAATGAGCAAGAAGGATAAAAGATCGATCAATTGTACGAAAAAAACAAGCATTTTATGCATCAAACCGATGAAAGTGATGTAGCAATTAAGAGTCTTACCAAAGCGAGCGTGCTGGTGCCGGAGTAAGGACCGGGAGGTGGCGCCATCGGAGAATGTGTTGACCGGCGAATTGAGAAGATGAAGAGGACAGAGCTTCTCTAGATCTGGTATTATGAATAAATCCCTAGAATTTGGTACCGCCGGTGGGTTTGTTTGCGTTCTTGACAAAAAGAGGTTTCTTGTGGTCTTCTTGTTCATGGTAACAAAATTGAAGGACCAATGAGGAATGGTTTTGTTGGGCCCAAGCCCATCCAATATCCAATTTTTCACATTTTGGTCAATTTTGCCCCTCTACTTTTTTTCCTTATACGGTGTTTGGGGTTGCTTGTTTAAAACAACTTAGGTTTTTTTTATTAAAAGTGTTTATCAACTTATGTAGTGACAAAAATGAGTTTTATAAAAAATGTTTAGATTAGCTTATTATGGTATCAAAACGTAATAAACTAATAAGTTGTTATTTAGAGGTGTTTGGGATTGTTTATCTATATCTATACTATATTATAAAGCACTGATAAGAAACTCTTAAATACAAATTATTAGGCACAAGGTATCATCATTTTATCTATACTATATTATAAAGCACGGATAAGAAACTCTTAAATACAAATTATTAGGCACAAGGTACCATCATTTTATGCAAGATTTTAAAAATCTTTTAATTTACAAGTATCAAATCACAAGATACATATTATTACTGCAAACTTCTAACACCCACCAATTTGGTTTGTGCAGGTCTTCCTTTTATGCAGACATTTTCATGTATCACTATTAATTAATATATTATATTACTATAAATTTGTTTCGTTATTTTTTCTAGATGTCATTAAAATATATAAGATAATCATTGAATTATAACAAAATACTTAATTTTTTATATAAAAAACATTATAGTATTAAGTCTAAATTAAACAAATTTATAAAAAAAAACATCATCACTTTCTCAAAACCATCCAAAATCGTACCGTAAATCGACAAAAAAACAAAAAATAAAATGAAACATTAAAATCGTGATGTATCTCGCTGCATTGCGCTAGTACCTTCTAGTACATATAAAATAAGCAAAAAAGTCATAACACTTTTCAAATAAGTTGATAAGTTATAACCATATAACTTATGAAAAAGTGCTTATCTCCGGTTTGGCACCGCTATAAGCAATTTTATTTTTTCTCCATCCAAACACTAAAAGGTGTTTATCTCTGGTACCATACCGCAATAAGCTAAAAAGCCCTTTAAATAAGCAATCCCAAACAACCCCTTATATATACTCCCTGTGACTCCCTTCATCATAAATAAATGTCCAAAATAAAAATAAAAACACATAATTTTAAAAATATATAATTATACTTTTTGATTAAGTAAATGACAATATTACTCTTAATTATAAAGAGGAGAAATTTTTCTTCATCTCATAACTAAGGTAGAATGGGAAAATAGACATTTACTTTTGAAATTGGACACTTATTTTGATACAAACTAAAATAGTAAGACACTTATTTTGGGATGAAGGGAGTAATATTTATATACGTTAATGTAACAAATAAACTCGCACCTCTTTCTTATTTTATGTAAGGTTTAAACCCCTAACATTTAGGGAAGCCAAAGGCCCAGATACTGTTAGGCCAAAAAACCATTAGTGCCCCTCTACTTTTTCCTTGGGAAAAAACCTATGAACATTGTATTTTTGAGGTAAAATCCTGCCAAAGTCCTTGGCGCCATTGAGGTTCACTTATAATAACTCCAGTCCATTCATGGTCGTCTGAGGAATTAGTCGGTGTGCGTAAGTTGGTTCTAATACCCACAGTTACCCCAAAAAAATAAGGTAGAATATGAGGGATAAAACGTAAGCAGGTCTTACATTTGTTTTAAAAAACGGAGAAAGTTGTATTTGATAAGACCTCTGGTTTACCAAAAAGTCTTTGGTCTAATGATATCCGATAACACAACCTTCCTAAAGATAAAAAATTCCAACCTCACAAAAGGAAAATGTGACATCTTAACATCAATGAAGGAAATTTACCCATAGGAAAGGATACCAGACCCTAACAAGTTGTGGATTCTCCACACTGGCAGGTAACAGGGCAGGGACAAAGATTTATTTTCAAACCTGAAGTGGGGTCGTGGCAAGGCTGGGTTTGGTATTACCCACCCCTTATCCGACCTCCGATTAATTTTTATTTATTTGGTATATGTATATTCGGTGTGTGTATAAATATATATAAATATATATATATAATACATATTTATTATTAAATAATAACTACATTTTATTTTAAATATTGTTAATTATGTGGTGACGTTTTGTTTTATTTTAATTTTAATTTTAATTTTAAAATACATTTTTCTACTAAATGAGGAACCCTTTGGGGATTAATCAGGGTGGGATCGGGTACATGGGCTCAAACAGGGTCGAGGTTGGGGAACAGAAGATGCATTACCCGTTTAATATACGCCACGTTTCCATCCCACTTGGCATATATGAGTTGTACAATGAAAAAACATTACAAAATTTTGACCATAAATGACTTGTACATAATATCTTATTTGGGCTTTTAAGACATGATCAAAAACCACACATAACTCATATATAGGCCCAACTTATATAAAATAAGTATAATTTAATAATTTAATTGAAGAATAAAATATATTAAATGGTTTAAATATCATCTAAAATATACTGAAATGTTTACAACGAGGTGGGATTAATGTCCGCGCGTTGCTGCGGATGGAAAGAAATATTAAGACCATAAATTTGAGCATGACCAATTATGAGAAGAAAACATTTTGTGTGTGTTAGCAGCATGACTATAATTTACAAAATGTCCTATGAGGATGATGTGTGTGTATAATAGGAAGCGAAAATAAATTGGCAAATGGTGCATTACATCATTAAACCTAAAAAAAGTTACATTGTTATTAAACCTAAATTAAATTATAATAAAAATATGAATTAAACAAATTTTACATCATTATTAAACATAAAATAAATTATGATAAATTACTTTATTAATAAATAAAAAATTGGTGCGTGAATCACCTACGACTATGTGCTTGGATTGATGGGGAAGGCGGAATGTTTTGGGTTGGAGAAGACACAGTCATTGAGATGCGATGCATGTTAAGGGATCTTTATTTTATGCTTATATAATAAAAATAATTTTTATAATATAACTTTTATTTATTTAAATTAGAAAATGAAAAAGTTATAAATGATCGAAATGTCATTTACTTAACGGTCAGGAGCTAACAATTTTTAGTTTCGAGGACCAAAACGTTACGCAAATGCAAAATCGAAAGTCTATTTTAGAATCAACAAATTATGGGGACTAAATCCAAGAGGAAAATAAAACTATAGGGACGAAATCTGTAACTCTACAAACATAGGACTAAATCTAACAGGAAGATAAAACCTCAAGGACCAAATCTGTAATTTACTAAAAACCTGAAGGACCAAATCTGTAATTTAACAGTGTTGAAGGACCAAAACTGTAATTTATCAGAACACTGTTCATGAACAGTGTTCTGATAAATGTTATAATATATAATTTGATAAATTATTTTCTTCAGAACATTAGATCAATAGATTTTATAGTTATATTCAGGGGATCGATCTTCTTTTGAAAACTCTCTAAATCGTGAGATATTTAACAGCTAATGCATAATGTGCTATTTCATATGATTTTTTTTAATCCCTGCCTATAATTTAACGTAGTGATCAACATATATTTGTTTTACATTGTGTTCGTTTCACATGTACTTGGTTCACAATGTGAACATTTTTTTTTTTGTGTTCGTGATACCAAAAATACACATAAACAAGTTTCAGATTGTAAACCGAATACATATGAAACAAACATATTGTGAAACATATACGTTAATCAATATATTAAATACTATACTTATATGGAAAAAAAAATCATGTGAAAATAAACCATAAGGTAAAAATCATCACGGATCTCACAAATATTAGAGTTCTCAAATGATTAAATCCTTTATATTTAGCATATCAATTATTTATGATACTACAATAATTTGATAGAAAAAGAAAATTATTGGTGAGTCAACCAGACCCATTCCAACACATTCGATTCGTTGAAATTTTTTCCACCTTTCGACTAAACTTACTTTAACTTATTATTCGACATGTTTAACATGCATGTTCTACCATGTACGCTCATAATATTACGGTTTCACCAAAATAAAGGTCTTATCGAGAACAACACCGCAAGTAGAGTAAAAGTTTGTGTACATTTTATCTCTCATACTCTGCTTTAAGGTGGAGAGTTTGTTTGGTTACTCAACATGTTACGTGTGGATGAAATTGAACGAGAAGGTAATTAAATAAGAAGGCAATAAGATAATTAACTGTATAAAACGTGTTGTCTTTAGATATTATCAGTTGCTTGAAGTAGTAATAATTTATATAATCAATAGTTTTAATGTTTGGCAACTTCTAATGATCTAAGCAACTATCAAAAATATACTTTTATATATTAAGCAAAGTAGGTGAAAATATATAGTTTATGGTTTAAAAAAGAGAGGGTAAAAAGGTAATTTTACTTCACGTTATATGATTAGCTTTGAAACATGTTTAGGTAAAAATACCAATAGTCCATTGTCGTACGACTAGCGATAACCATCAGGTAGAAATTCCAACAGTCCATCAGTTCATCGTCACACGATCAGAGAGATAACCGACGCCCTTCCTTTGGGGTGACTACGATTAAAATATTCGTCCGACAAATACTGTCGTACGACTCGATTTCAGTTACTAACCTACAACATACATTATATCATGTTTAATGCAGGATTCAAAGACATTTATGATTAAAGATTATAACGGAAGACTATCATCAATAGCAACGGACATAACTGACAAAATCATCAATATTAAACGATCATTCTATTAATGAGCATTCAAGACGTATCAACGGAGAAATGGAGTATAAATATGAAGATGGAACCTCACATTCGGACATCTGATTCTCAGACCTTACAAGCTCACAAATTACGTTCTCAAGCTCGCTCAGTTTCTCTCGAAGTTCATAAGATCCACTGCCGTTTTTCGTGTGACGCACGATCGTAGTCTAATTACACACGACGCACGACCGACATTACTTTATCGTATTGTTTTACATTTATAACACTTGTTATAAAGGACGACGTTCCTAATTGACATCCATAGTGCACGACGACTCACACTCGTCCGCGGTTTTTACCCATTTTAGGGGTTTTCCGCGTCACCAATTCCTTTGTCTCATTTACTTTATTTTTACTGTAGTCGTACGATTATTGTTGTTACTTTCTTTGGTTGGATCAAACTCCACATTTACCTTAAATTTTCCTTGGGAGATTTTTGGCATAAACAGTTTGGCGCCCACCGTGGGGCCCCATCCAAAGAAAATCTTCGATAATCTTACGATGTACTAACATTTTCCTTCGAGTGTTCTCCTTTTTGCATCCATTCAGGACAATGGCATTCCAAGGAACCCAAGATCATGTTGTGGCCCAGATGAACATGGAGCTGACTGCTGCTCGTGCTCATATTGACGCCCTAACAGCTCAGGCTCGACAAGCAGCTGAAACCATCGAGCATCTAAGAAACCAGAACGGAAATAATATGACAGGGACTACGAATGCTTATGCCGGTGTTTGGAACATGCCACCTCCATTGCCCAATTATCCTCTTCCACCACCAGTTAATCCTGCGACCTTCATAATCCCAACCATGCCTATGGCCTCTATGCCATTCAATGGACATGCCTCTGATTCATCGCAGCAGACTAGCTTCAACGGACCAGGTTACGTTCCATTGGGTGTCCCAAATGATATCACGATAGATCCCGTTGCACAACGATTGAAGCTTATGGAAGAGCAGAATGAGCGTGTCTTGTCAATGCTGGCCAAATTGCCGGGGGCAGCAGTTCCAGTTGATGTCGAGCCACGTACAGGATTTCAGGCGTCGCCGTTCGTTGATGAGATCGCGTTGGTGGACGTCCCAAAGAAGTATAGCATCCCAACCTTCACCCCAAAATATGCAGGCGTCACTGATCCGACAGAACACGTCGCCCATTACAAACAGCTTATGTGGACTATCTCGATACCGCATCAGTTTCAAGAAGTATGCATGTGCAAGAGTTTTGGAGCAACTTTGACGGGAGCAGCGTTACAATGGTTGATCAATCTCAAACCCAAAACCATCGGGTCTTTTGCAGAATTGGTGAACCAATTTTCTCAACAATTCGCCAGCAGCCGAAAAATGGAAAAACAGACGAGCGACCTTTACTATGTCGTACAAAAGAATGGAGAGTCCATCCGGGACTACTTTAACCGATTCAACGCGGAGATGATTAGTATCCGAAATTGCGACGTGAAAACAGCAATTGAAGCTTACAAACGGGGTCTGGATGATAGTTCAGGGTTGTATCTCGACCTTACGAAGTATCCACCAGAAACCTTTGAAGACGTACGAGCAAGGACGCTCGCTCACATGAGGGTCGAGGATGACCTCGCTTTCAGAAACAAACACTCGAGCGACCGAAAAAGCCTAGGTGTTAAAAAGTTAGACTTCAAACCGAAGTTGATCGGACGATCAGAGCCTGCCAGACAGATTTCAAACGTCAGATTCGAAAAGAAAGGACCGACGACTTCTAAATCCGTCCAGTATCCTAAGGTGTCATCTGATGGTTTCCCTGGATCAGCCAAAGACGTCGTCGCGTCCCTGAAACAGATCCAGCAGAACATTCGATGGCCAAAGAAAAGCGATAAGGACAGTGATAAGAAAGACAAAAAAAATGGTGCGATTTCCATAATGACTTCGGTCATGTAACGGATGATTGCATCGCCCTGAAGAAAGAACTGTCCTGGCTTAACTCAAAAGGCTATTTGCAAGAATTGACGGAAAAGAAGGACGTGCGTCCCACATCCCCAGAGCATGCCAAGGTGATTAATTGTATCACCGGAGGTTCTGATGTCTGTGGGACCACATATTCAGCTGCTAAGAGACATGCTAGTCGCGGTCCCGACGACCGACCAATTCTAAAGGAGGAAATACCTAAGGAAGACGCAGAATTAGAAGTTATGCCCTTGACGTTCGACCAAGCAGATCTCGACGACGTACACCAGAAACATCATGACGGACTAATTATCCAATTGAGCATTGGAAATTGCCTGACAAAGAGGATACTCGTCGACGGAGGTAGTTCCACTAACATTATCTTTTTTGATGCAGTGAAAGCTATGGGGATCGACAAATCCGAGATTACCCGACGCTCGACTACACTCGTTGGATTTAACGGAGGAGCGACAAATACTATGGGAGAAATCACACTACCAGTATATGCTAAAGGAATCAACAGGCAGACGAAGTTCAACGTCGTCGACTGTTCATCAGCTTATAACGTTATCCTTGGGCGACCATGGATCCACGATATGAAAGTCGTACCCTCGACGTACCACCTAACCTTGAAATTCCCTACGCAATGGGGAGTACAGGAGATCAAAGGCGAAAGAAAAGTCGCTAGGGAATGTTACAAAGTCTCTCTGAAGCCCCCGAAGCAGACAGTATAGCAATTACAGAACCAGGACATTCCTGGAACTGACGACGATTATCGCTTGGAAGTTGTCGTCCTAAACCAGGATAAGCCTGATCAGATGGTCTACATAGGTTCGACACTTGATCCATCCTTCAAAAATAGATTAATTTCTTTTTTGCAGGACCATTATGATTGCTTCGCATGGACGCACGAAGACATGGTGGGTATCGATCCGAGTATTATTTCTCGTAAACTCAACGTCGATCCATCCTTCAAACCCGTGCAACAGAAAAGACGAAAATTTGCTCCTAAAAGAAATAAAGTTATCAACGACGAAGTTGATAATTTGATTAAAACAGGAAAGATATGAGAAGTCAAATATCCAGATTGGCTCGCCAACGTTGTTGTTGTCCAAAAGAAAAATGGCAAATGGAGAGTATGCATTGATTTCACAGACCTTAACAAGGCCTGTCCAAAGGATCCATTTCCGTTACCACACATCGATTCTATGGTCGACGCTACAGCTGGACATGAATTGCTCACCTTCATGGATGCATATTCTGGATATAACCAGATATTGATGCATTCTGATGATCAGGAAAAAACGACTTTCATGACAGATAAAGGTATTTATTGTTATAAAGTAATGTCTGTTGGTCTTAAGAATGCAGGTTCGACGTATCAACGGTTAGTGAATATGATGTTCAAAGAACATTTGGGCGACACTATGGAGGTATACATCGATGACGTGCTCGTTAAATCGAAACATACGGACGATCATATAGGACATTTGAAGCAGTCGTTCAACATTTTGCGTAAATACAAAATGAAGTTGAATCCGACAAAATGTTCTTTTGGAGTTCGAGCTGGCAAATTTCTCGGTTATATGGTCACACGACGAGGAATTGAAGCTAACCCAGATCAAATTAAAGCGATTATCGAGCTAAAATCGCCCATAAATTTTAAAAAAGTCCAACGCCTAACAGGACGTATAGCAGCCTTAAACAGATTCATCTCTCGATCGTCCGACAGATGTCACCTCTTCTACAATGTCCTGCGAAAAAACAAAGGATTCGATTGGACTGATAAGCATGAGGAGGCGTTGAAACAACTCAAGGAATACATGACATCACCTCCCTTCCTCTCCAAACCTGAGAAAGGTGAAGTTCTTTAACTTTATCTAGCCGTCAGTACTAATTCGGTGAGTGCAGTCCTTATACGAGAAACCGACGGACGACAATTGTCAATCTACTATGTAAGTAAAACTCTATTAGACAATGAAACCAGGTACTCGTCTAAAGAAAAACTTTTGCTTTCGTTAGTTATGGCTGCTGTTTGGGTAAAAATACCAATAGTCTATTGTCGTACGACTAGCGATAACCGTCAGGTAGAAATTCCAACAGTCCATCAGTTGATCGTCACACGATCAGATAGATAACCGACGCCCTTCCTTTAGGGTGACTACGATTAAAATATTCGTCCGACAAATACTGTCGTACGACTCGATTTCAGTTACTAACCTACAACATACATTATATCATGTTTAATGCAGGATTCAAAGACATTTATGATTAAAGATTATAACGGAAGACTATCATCAATAGCAACGGACATAACTGACGAAATCATCAATATTAAACGGTCATTCTATTAATGAGCATTCAAGACGTATCAACGGAGAAATGGAGTATAAATATGAAGATGGAACCTCACATTCAGACATTTGATTCTCAGACCTTACAAGCTCACAAATTACGTTCTCAAGCTCGCTCAGTTTCTCTCGAAGTTCATAAGATCCACTGCCGTTTTTCGTGTGACGCACGATCGTTGTCTAATTACATACGACGCACGACCGACTTTACTTTATCGTATTGTTTTATATTTATAACACTTGTTATAAAGGACGACGTCCCTAATTGACGTCCATAGTGCACGACGACTCACACTCGTCCGCGGTTTTTACCCATTTTAGGGGTTTTTCGCGTCACCAATTCCCTTGTCTCATTTACTTTATTTTTACTGTAGTCGTACGATTATTGTTGTTACTTTCTTTGGTTGGATCAAACTCCACATTTACCTTAAATTTTCCTTGGGAGATTTTTGGCATAAACAGTTTGGCGCCCACCGTGGGGCCCCGTCCAAAGAAAATATTCGATAATCTTACGACGTACTAACATTTTCCTTCGAGTGTTCTCCTTTTTGCATCCATTCAGGACAATGGCATTCCAAGGAACCCAAGATCATGTTGTGGCCCAAATGAACATGGAGCTGACTGCTGCTCGTGCTTGTATTGACGCCCTAACAGCCCAGGCTCGACAAGCAGCTGAAACCATCGAGCATCTAAGAAACCAGAACGGAAACAATATGACAGGGACTACGAATGCTTATGCCAGTGTTTGGAACATGCCACCTCCATTGCCCAAATATCCTCGTCCATCACCAGTTAATCCTGCGACCTTCATAATACCAACCATGCCTATGGCCTCTATGCCATTCAATAGACATGCCTCTGATTCATCGCAGCAGACTAGCTTCAACGGATCAGGTTACGTTCCATTGGGTGTCCCAAATGGTATCAAGATAGATCCCGTTGCACAACGATTGAAGCTTATGGAAGAGCAGAATGAGCGTGTCTTGTCAATGCTGGCCAAATTGCCGGGGGCAGCAGTTCCAGTTGATGTCGAGCCACGTACAGAATTTCAGGCGTCGCCGTTCGTTGATGAGATCGCGTTGGTGGACGTCCCAAAGAAATATAGCATCCCGACCTTCACCCCAAAATATGCAGGCGTCACTGATCCGACAGAACACGTTGCCCATTACAAACAGCTTATGTGGACTATCTCGATACCGCATCAGTTTCAAGAAGTCTGCATGTGCAAGAGTTTTGGAGCAACTTTGACGGGAGCAGCGTTACAATGGTTGATCAATCTCAAACCCAAAACCATCGGGTCTTTTGCAGAATTGGTGAACCAATTTTCTCAACAATTCGCCAGCAGCCGAAAAATGGAAAAACAGACGAGCGACCTTTACTATGTCGTACAAAAGAATGGAGAGTCCATCCGGGACTACTTTAACCGATTCAACACGGAGATGATTAGTATCCGAAATTGCGACGTGAAAACAACAATTGAAGCTTACAAACGGGGTCTGGATGATAGTTCAGGGTTGTATCTCGACCTTACGAAGTATCCACCAGAAACCTTTGAAGACGTACGAGCAAGGACGCTCGCTCACATGAGGGTCGAGGATGACCTCGCTTTCAGAAACAAACACTCGAGCGACCGAGAAAGCCTAGGTGTTAAAAAGTTAGACTTCAAACCGAAGTTGATCGGACGATCAGAGCCTGCCAGACAGATTTCAAACGTCAGATTCGAAAAGAAAGGACCGACGACTTCTAAATCCGTCCAGTATCCTAAGGTGTCATCTGATGGTTTCCCTGGATCAGCCAAAGACGTCGTCGCGTCCCTGAAACAGATCCAGCAGAACATTCGATGGCCAAAGAAAAGCGATAAGGACAGTGATAAGAAAGACAAAACAAAATGGTGCGATTTCCATAATGACTTCGGTCATGTAACGGATGATTGCATCGCCCTGAAGAAAGAACTGTCCTGGCTTAACTCAAAAGGCTATTTGCAAGAATTGACGGAAAAGAAGGACGTGCGTCCCACATCCCCAGAGCATGCCAAGGTGATTAATTGTATCACCGGAGGTTCTGATGTCTGTGGGACCACATATTCAGCTGCTAAGAGACATGCTAGTCGCGGTCCCGAAGACCGACCAATTCCAAAGGAGGAAATACCTAAGGAAGACGCAAAATTAGAAGTTATGCCCTTGACGTTCGACCAAGCAGATCTCGACGACGTACACCAGAAACATCATGACAGACTAATTATCCAATTGAGCATTGGAAATTGCCTGACAAAGAGGATACTCGTCGACGGAGGTAGTTCCACTAACATTATCTTTTTTGATGCAGTGAAAGCTATGGGGATCGACAAATCCGAGATTACCCGACGCTCGACTACACTCGTTGGATTTAACGGAGGAGCGACAAATACTATGGGAGAAATCACACTACCAGTATATGCTAAAGGAATCAACAGGCAGACGAAGTTCAACGTCGTCGACTGTTCATCAGCTTATAACGTTATCCTTGGGCGACCATGGATCCACGATATGAAAGTCGTACCCTCAACGTACCACCAAACCTTGAAATTCCCTACGCAATGGGGAGTACAGGAGATCAAAGGCGAAAGAAAAGTCGCTAGGGAATGTTACAAAGTCTCTCTGAAGCCCCCGAAGCAGACAATATAGCAATTACAGAACCAGGACATTCTTGGAACTGTCGACGATTATCGCTTGGAAGTTGTCGTCCTAAACCAGGATAAGCCTGATCAGATGGTCTACATAGGTTCGACACTTGATCCATCCTTCAAAAATAGATTAATTTCTTTTTTGCAGGACCATTATGATTGCTTCGCATGGACGCATGAAGACATGGTGGGTATCGATCCGAGTATTATTTCTCATAAACTCAACGTCGATCCATCCATCAAACCCGTTCAACAGAAAAGACGAAAATTTTCTCCCGAAAGAAATAAAGTTATCAACGACGAAGTTGATAATTTGCTTAAAACAGGAAAGATATAAGAAGTCAAATATCCAGATTGGCTCGCCAACGTTGTTGTTGTCCAAAAGAAAAATGGCAAATGGAGAGTATGCATTGATTTCACAGACCTTAACAAGGCCTGTCCAAAAGATCCATTTCCGTTACCACACATCGATTCTATGGTCGACGCTACAACTGGACATGAATTGCTCACCTTCATGGAAGCATATTCTGGATATAACCAGATATTGATCCATTCCGATGATCAGGAAAAAACGGCTTTCATGACAGATAAATGTATTTATTGTTATAAAGTAATGCCTTTTGGTCTTAAGAATGCAGGTTCGACGTATCAACGGTTAGTGAATATGATGTTCAAAGAACATTTGGGCGACACTATGGAGGTATACATCGATGACATGCTCGTTAAATCGAAACATACGGACGATCATATAGGACATTTGAAGCAGTCGTTCAACATTTGGCGTAAATACAAAATGAAGTTGAATCCGACAAAATGTTCTTTTGGAGTTCGAGCTGGCAAATTTCTCGGTTATATGGTCACACGACGAGGAATTGAAGCTAACCCAGATCAAATTAAAGCGATTATCGAGCTAAAATCACCCAGAAATTTTAAAGAAGTCCAACGCCTAATAGGACGTATAGCAGCCTTAAACAGATTCATCTCTCGGTCGTCCGACAGATGTCACCTCTTCTACAATGTCCTGCGAAAAAACAAAGGATTCGATTGGACTGATAAGCACGAGGAGGCGTTGAAACAACTCAAGGAATACATGACATCACCTCCCTTCCTATTCAAACCTGAGAAAGGTGAAGTTCTTCAACTTTATCTAGCCGTCAGTACTAATTCGGTGAGTGAAGTCCTTATACGAGAAACCGACGGACGACAATTGCCAATCTACTATGTAAGTAAAACTCTATTAGACGATGAAACCAGAAAACCCGAGTTAACAGGACGATTAGCTAAATGGAGCATCTACCTCAGTAATTATGATCTGGATTTTAAGCCTAAAACGGCGATCAAATCACAAGTTTTGGCAGATTTTGTTACAGATTTCAGTCCAGAACTAGAAGAAGCGACGACGTCCAATGAGTTAATTGTGGCGACTTTGCACGACACCACTTGGACGCTCGATGTTGATGGTTCGTCGAACATACGAGGAACAGGCCTGGGTGTCGTCCTATAGTCCCCACAAGGGGGCAAGATAGTGTAATCCATTCGGTGCGACTTCAAGGCAACAAATAATGAGGCAGAGTACGAAGCACTGATTGTGGGAATCAAAATTGCTCATGACTTGGGGGCAACACATCTGCATGTCCGAAGCGACTCGTCTTTAGTCGTTAACCAAATTAATGGAGAGTTCGCAGCAAAAGATTCGAGGATGATCGCCTATTATAAAATAGTAAAAGAAGAGGCAAAGAAGTTCAGTCGCTTCATAATTGAGCAGATACCAAGAGATCAGAACACTCAAGCTGACGCACTAGCCAAGTTGGGCTCAGCTCTTAATCAAACGACGTTCGACAGTATCCCAATAGTCCACCTTGCAACACCATCTATCAAAAACGATGTTAATACTTTGGTCGCGCCAATTGAAGAAGAAAATTCTTGGTCAGACGACATTAAAAATTATCTAGAGAACGATCAATTGCCTGATGACAGAATGGAAGCAAGAAAGGTCAAGTTTAAAGTATCAAGGTACGTCGTGATCAGAGGACAATTATATCGAAGATCTTCAACTGGTTTGAATCTACGATGTATTACCAACAAGATGCAAGTCCAGAAAATCTTACAAGACATGCACGACGGTGAATGCGGAAATCACTCAGGAAGTCGCAGTCTAGCCAACAGGATATCACAACAAGGTTATTATTGGCCGACACTAAGGCAAGATGCGATCAGGTATGTACAGTCGTGTGACGCATGTCAACGACACGCAGGTATGTCTCATAAACCATCTGAACCCTTACACTCGACTTTAGTCCCATGGCCCTTTATGAAATGGGGAATGGATATCGTCGGTAAACTACCACCTGCCCCCGGGCAAAAGGTATTTCTTCTAGTTTTAACAAATTATTTCTCTAAATGGATAGAAGCAACGGCTTTTTCCCAGGTTCAGGACAAAGAAGTCGTTTCTTTTATCCAAACTAACATCATTTGCAGGTTTGGAATTCCGTCTGAAATAACATGCGACAATGGGACACAACTCATCAGTGATCGGACGAGAAAATTCTGGGAAGAAAGGAACATTAAGTTGGTAACGTCGACATCTCGATACCCACAGTCGAATGGCCTTGCCGAGTCAAGTAATAAAACTATCATCAATTCGATCAAGAAAAGACTCAAAGCTGCCAAAGGAAAATGGGTAGAAGAATTACCCTCCGTTCTATGGGCCAATCGTACGACACCACGTACGTCCACAGGACAAACCCCCTTTTCGTTAGTCTATGGATGCGAAGCTGTGTTACCATTTGAGGTACAACTACCGACTTCGAGACATATGTCCGTCGAGCATAACTTGGTCGACCTGAGCTATGACCTCGACGCTTTAGAAGAACTTAGAGAAACAGCATACATCCGCATGGAATCGCAGAAACAAGCTATCGAGCGACATTTCAACAAAAATGTCCAAATCAAAGTTTTCCAAGAAGGCGACTACGTCTTACGTCGAGTGTTCCAAAACACTCAAGAACTCAACGCAGGTAAACTTTCCACTAAGTGGGAAGGTCCTTATCAAATCTCTGGCGTCGTGGGTAAAGAAGCTTATAAAATCCAAACCCTTGACGGTCGGGATATCCCACGAAGTTGGAATGCAGTTCATTTAAAAAAGTATTTCTTTTAATTTTCGAATTCTTTTTCCTGGATTATTTCTTATAAAGATTACTAACTTAAGCATCACCAACGACCACCCCGCTAACGTTGTTTTTCGCAGGGACGCACGACTTAGTTAAGATTTTCATGTCGAGTAATACTCATACAATCGCATGTATATGGTTGGTCGTAATTGTTGATAAAGGTTAATTTTTTACACTTGACTCCCGATACTTATATTCGAAAACCATTATTATAATTGCATTTGTTCAATCGTAAAACTCAGTTGATTTCATTATAGCATGTTAATGAATGATGGTTTGGTCGAATGTATGATATACTGCGCTTATATTTTAAAACTACTCAACGTGTGATAAAAGATATGTTTGACAAAGAAAAGCAAATATCAAATATCGATGTACAAAAGAGACTTTGTCACTAGAAGAGAAAATTACAAAGTTAAGGGACGACCACAGACGGTCGACCCCTAGATAATAGATCCAAAAAGCTAAGAAGGAGGAACGTCAGACTGTTCCTGTACGACATCAGTCTCTGCTGTTGCCGCCTCTTCTCTACCGTCACTTCCCTCTAATTCATCGTCTTCGTCAAGATCCCTTTCAGTCCCCACAGTGTCAAGGTAGGTCTTGAGCTCTTCAACGGCCGATGCCATAGGATTTTTCCCAGTCAGATGACGCCTCATCAAGATAGCCCGGGCCGTGAAGCGATAAAAGGCTTCGATTTGCCTATTCTCAGTCTCCAGGTTCTTGAAGTCGCCCTCCAGCTCCTCGACCCTCTTTTTGAGGGACACGACTTCAACAGCAGAAGAAGCAGCAGCAGTGACGGCTTTAATCTTCTCGACCTCCAATTTGGTCGATGACGCCTCAAGCTCAAGAAGACGATCCCTAAGCTTAACTTTCTCACGATCCGAAATCTCTAATAGACTTCGGGTATCGGAGAGCTCAGACTTAAGGCCCTCGACCTTTGCCTTCTCGGACTCGACCGCCTTCAGGGCGACCATCTCCCTCTCAAGAGCCTTGTCGGCCCTTTTCTTGACTTCAGGGAAGGACGTCCTGAGACCTTCCATCTAAGCAGAAAAGCTCAGACAGGCTTGGAAAGCCTGCACGACAGCAAAGAAAGAGTTAATAATAAGAAAAATAATGAAGGGAATAACAAATAAGTAAGACGTACCATAAAGGAGAGACCAGCGACATGCGCCCCAGTATCCTCGACCCGAGACTCCTTATATCGGTCATAGAAGGTCGGAAGGAGAAATTTTCCAAGGTGTGGAAAAATGACGTCCCTCTCGAGGACGTCATTGGCCATAAAGTCAGAAGGGAGAGTGACTTTAAAGGTCGTCTATCCCACTTTTTCCTTGTTCTTCTCCTCACCCTTGGAGGAGTAAGAAGGTGCAAGGAGAGGCTTATTAATGCCCGACACCCCCGACGTTAGAGTGTCCTTCGTCCCCTGAGTCGAGCCTCCGAGCTCGACCCCAACAACGGTTCCTTCCACCGGTGTCGTCCCTGCAAAGGACGACAAAGTAACGTCACCCGTCTTCTTGGGTGAGGACCGAGGTTTGCCTCGGACACGTCTGGGGTCTACCCCCGTAGAAGGGGTAGATCTCTTCTTCGACTTTTCCCTGCCCTGACGAGCAAACTCCAGTTGCTCGGCTCGCTTAAGGGCAGACGACTTTACAGCTGCGTCCTCTGAATAGAGAAATCAAGTTAAAAAAGAAAAAATGACGTATGGTATAAAAGTAAAAAGTACTGTCGAGCGACTTACCGGTCATTTCTTCTTCTCTCTCTTCTTCCCTCTCTTCTTCCTTTTCTTCCTCTTCTTTCCTCTCTTCTTCTCTTCTCCTCTCTTCTTTTTGACGAGAACCCTCAACGGACGTCGCTTCGGCTACGAAAACGACCTCGTCCTCCTCGTCGTTCGACCGAACAGAAAACGAACGATCGACAATACTCCTTTCCAAGATCCTCTGAATCTTGTTGAGAGAATCTCTATTTGGCTTCACTTTAGTGAAGTCAATTGCTGCCAAACAAAGAAAGACATCATTAGTATATATTATAAACGCACAACAAAAACGCACGGTAAAAGCAGTAAGCCTACCCGATTCGTTCCATCCGGACGACAACCATTGACTGTCTTCGTCGCTCACATACGCCACTTGGAGGAAAACGTACTGACGTTTCCAACCACGGTCGTTCACCGCGGTATTATGTACCAGTACGTTATCTCCCTTTGATCAAGGGAATAGGCTGTACCGGTGATAATTATCCGGTCGAACGCTATAAGCAGTCAGGAGGTCATTCACATTGAACGGAACCTCCCAATCGGCCGTAAGACGCTCGAAAACCTGGACAATCCGCCAGAATTGAGGCATTAACTGTCCAGGCGTCAAGTCGAACGCATCCAAAAACGCCCTGACCAAAAAGCTAAATGGCCAACTAAAACCTATCTTGAAGGGATACTCGTATAAAACACAGTACCCCTTCGGAACCTCATCCAACTTTAAATCTTCCGGAGTCATCAGATTGATTCCATCTGGAATCCTGGCCAATTTTTGAAAGTAATCTAGGTTTTCTTCTTCCCTATATATACTCACAGGTTCACTCGACATCTGGAAATCAGAGATATTTAGAGTCGCACGCCAATAACTAAGAATATCCCAAGCTTTCCTAGGCTTTCTAGCTATGGACTTCCTATGCATATAACCAACACAGAAGTAGAACAAGAAATTGTACCTTAAATAGACTTCTAAACCTCGAATTTAGAATGGAAAGGATTCTGATTGCTTGGAAAGTAAATCTCGCCGGAGGTATAAGGTATTCAAAAAGGTAAGCGTAAAGAAGGAAAAGATTGAAGACAATCCCTATTTATACTGAAAAATCGGAAACACGAATCGCCAGAAAATTATATCGCCAATCGCCAATTGACACGTGTCGTCCATGTCAGGAAAATCACTCAAGTGCATCCGTCGAATGCATGACACCTGTCCAATGTTAGTTGTCTAACCATTTACTCTGCAGGGGTGACGTCATGGTTCAGTTGGAAACAAACCAATTCGGTTTTATTTGAACTACCCGCGTTTCCTTTATGACACGTGTCATGATTTTAAAATTTAAATTTCCAAAAGTTGCCGCTTGAATTTTAAATTTTGGGGGCAAACTGTTTAGGTAAAAATACCAATAGTCCATTGTTGTACGACTAGCGATAACCGTCAGGTAGAAATTCCAACAGTCCATCAGTTCATCGTCACACGATCAGAGAGATAACCGACGCCCTTCCTTTGGGGTGACTACGATTAAAATATTCGTCCGACAAATACTGTCGTACGACTCGATTTCAGTTACTAACCTACAACATACATTATATCATGTTTAATGCAGGATTCTAAGACATTTATGATTAAATATTATAACAGAAGACTATCATCAATAGCAACGGACATAACTGACGAAATCATCAATATTAAACGGTCATTCTATTAATGAGCATTCAAGGCGTATCAACGGAGAAATGGAGTATAAATATGAAGATGGAACCTCACATTCGGACATCTGATTCTCAGACCTTACAAGCTCACAAATTACGTTCTCAAGCTCGCTCAGTTTCTCTCGAAGTTCATAAGATCCACTGCCGTTTTTCGTGTGACGCACGATCGTAGTCTAATTACACACGACACACGACCGACTTTACTTTATCGTATTGTTTTACATTTATAACACTTGTTATAAAGGACGACGTCCCTAATTGACGTCCATAGTGCACGACGACTCACACTCGTCCGCGGTTTTTACCCATTTTAGGGGTTTTCCGCGTCACCAATTCCTTTGTCTCATTTACTTTATTTTTACTGTAGTCGTACGATTATTGTTGTTACTTTCTTTGGTTAAATCAAACTCCACATTTACCTTAAATTTTCCTTGGGAGATTTTTGGCATAAACAAAACACATAACCGAACAACCGATTGATGATCCATTGTATATGCAAGACAATCTTTCATATGTAAGTAGACACGTATATTGCCCAATTATATTAGGACCACTTTTTTGTTAATAAAAGTGTCAGCGAAAAGAGTTTGAGAACCCCAGTTAAGGGCATCGGGTTCCAAAGTTCGGTATCACTTTAGCAGGTTCCAAGGATTTAAAAATCGTGAAATGAGAATACAGGTGCAAATAATATCAAGCACAAAAGCATTTGGAGTGAGTATACAGATTTTAGGGTTTTTAACTCGTGTTTCAAAAATTGTAAGCATCTTTATTTGGTAAGAATAATAAATATGTGGGTCTGATGTATGATTCAAATTCACCCCTTTTCAGCCATGACTTAAGAGTCAAAAGTGGACTAACTGATTTGATAATTTTTTTTACATCATTTTTTATTGTTATTTGTCGAATGGTATTAAATTCTAAACACATATGTACCACTGTAAGATGCTTGCATAAATACTTAAGAGCATCTCCAACAGCTATGCTAAAATAGAAAAAAATTGGGATGTTAACATTTTTGTTGCTCCAACAGTAATGCTATCATCTATGCTAAAACAGAGAAAAGAAGAGAGAGATTGTTAAAAATCTCTAAATTTAAAGAAATTTCTAAAAAAAAAAGTTTCCCCCAAAACTAATCATTACCCTCAAAAAAACAAAATTTTCTTCTCTCAACTTTCTATATATTGAATATTTTAATAATATAATTAAATAAATAAAATATTCTAATAAGATAATTAATACTAGAGTTGCTAAAATAACATAGTTGTTGGAGATGCTCTAAGTGCTCAACTCATTTGCATTTGATTAATTTATGTTCACTGGGTTATCGACCCTAAACTATATACACCATACTCAACTAGGCCCAAATGGTTTAATGATTCGGGGTCGTTTTATAGAGAATCAACTCAAAGGTCTTCAAAAAAATTACTTTATTCTGTGTACACCCGCCCACAATATAATTTAACAACGTAATCATCTCATCAATGGTCAATGCAACTTCAACCACAAATGAGGTAACATCAATTCTTTTTTTGAAACGACGTGTTTTACAATTAAATATCATGATATTTTAATTTCAAAAAATTATAAATTGGGTATCAATTTTTCAAAAAAAAAATATCTAAAATATCCTTGATATAACTTTAAATATCAGATGCATAAATCTAAATACCGTATAGTTTTTCATAAAAGTTTAAAATATATAATTGAAATTTTAGAACCATTCAACTTAAAGTTTCCATAATTTTTTTAATTAATTCAAAAAATATTTTAATAGAACAAAATTTTTGATTGGTGGAAAAATGGACACTTTTGTCCATTCATCTACTTAGCTACATTGATTGGTCTTTGAAGTTTTAGACCTCATTTTCAGAACCAAAAGTGTTTTGATGTCAACTTGTTATATTCTCAATTTTTTTATATAATTTTGCTCTTTTATGTAAATTAATTAATTTTATTACCTATTATATTTGACAATGGGGTACGGATGAAATGTATGCAGTCTTGACCTTTATCTCAAATAGTATATAACGGTTATTTTCATGAAGACTCTCGACTTATGCAATTGTGTGAACGATATAAAGTCACATATGGTAAAAGAAGCACGAGAAAAGTAAGTAAGAATAAGTACTAAGAGGTACATTGAACAAATATAAAAGATAATTACGAATACAAGGGTTTAGGGTTTATATATGAACCATACAAGTATTTGTACATGTATTTGTGAATCATACAAGTTCATATATGAACTCGTCTCGTGTATTTGTAAAAATTACGAAACTGTTCTTCTATTTTTTGAGTAGCCGCAACCTTTGACTAGTCAAAGCCGTAATTGGTGATCAGTCAAAGATGATCTTGACCGAATGAAAGGATAGAAATACTTCTCTATTTCTCATATATTTAGCATTTCTCAAATGAACATCTCCATATGTATATATATATATATATATATATATAAACCCAATTTGACTTGTTTTCATATAATAAATAAGTTAAAATTGTCCAAATGTAACGGATAAGAAGAAATGTACAAGAAGGGTTAGATGTGGAGTTGTTAAGACCAAAAGATTCAAATATTCGACCTTCCTTATCTTCATCATCTCAATACCAAACAAAAAATATTCTTTATCCAACTTTTTTAATTTGTTGTCAAGGCCGGACTTCTTTAACATACGTTTAAAAAACAACTTGAATATCTTTTATCATCAAACAAAATATATAAATTCAAAAAACTGTTTATATCATATTTTACAGATTTTATCATCTAAAAATCAAAATATTATGTGCATTCATGTTTAATTGATTTAAAAAATAAAATAGATAAGTAAGTTTTTGTATTTTTTTTAATTATATAGTTAAATAAAAAGATATATTCTTGTAATCATAACATCTTACAATTTTAAGTGAATTATGGATTTTGTCTTTGTATTTTGATGTTTTTTCAACTAAAGTCCATACGATATGTTTATTATGGTTTTAGTCTATGTGGTCATAAATTTGTTTTGGATATGGTTAATCTGACTAACACCGTTATAATAAATTCGTTAACTCGGTTAAATCAATGATCATTTTAATCTTTTTTTGTCTCTTTCCTATGAAAAAAAAAGTAAAAGCAATATTTTTATACATACACACATATATACACAAATTGTCTTGTCCATTTCAGTATTATTATTGTATCTCGTCTACTCAATTCTGTCATATTTTGTCCAATATTATTTGTGTATTAAATGTTACCTTAAAAAAATATCCGTCGAAAACATTTGAATTTAGTTTTTCTCTTGGGAAAGGTGATGAAGAATATGGACAAGTGTGAAAATGGCGCAACCGTTTTTCTCATGGACTATATAGTGCCATTTTATTGTTAAAGAGATTTTCTCAAGTAATTCTAAATAACACATAACTTTTTTAAAAGACTTATTTTTGAATTTATAAATTTCTTTTAAATTTTATAAAACAACATTTTAATTAAAAAATATTATTATCTTATAAATTTGTTTTATAAGATAGCCATTTTATATGTCCAAAGCTTTTTTTTCCCCAAAAAGAACGCTTTGTTTTATACAAACAAGTTTTTAGAAAAGTGTTTATTTTATAAAACATTTACATTAATTCAATTATAAATTTTGGCATTGTTTGGTAAAAAGTGAGTTAAGTTATAAGTTAGATTATTTTTTAAGTACATGTTTGAATGAACATTAATTAACTTGTTGATAAACTATTTAAAGTAGCTTATTAAGAGCTTTGTGGTATTTTTCTAATTATAAGGGGACGTTTGGTTCGCTGGATTCCATCGGAATCTGATTGAATTGGAATGGTCAATTTCATTGACCAAATTCCATCATGATGTTTGGTTATCCATGGAATGAAATTGAATTCCATGAATTCCTTCAAATGTGGATTTGGTCATTCCTTCATAAAAGTGATGGAATTGAATTTCATTTCATCCAATATTTTGAAAATGACAAAAATACCCTCTTAACAAAATTAAAACCCATAAACTGTGGATTTGGTCTCCTCTATCTCTCCTCTCTCTTTCTACTCTCTCTCTCCTATATCTCTCATCTCTGTGCTCTCTCTTTCTTCTCTCTCTCTCTCCCCTCTCTCTCTCCTCTCCTCTCCCTCTCTCTCCCTCCTCTCCCTTATCTCTCTTCTCTCTATAAAAAATAAAAATAAAAGAAAGAGTATTTTGTCATTTTTCAGAATTCCATTTCAATTTCTTTGCAAACCAAACAAACATATTCCAATTCATTTGACTGATTACATTCCATTTCTGTCAACCAAACACTTGGTCAAACCTGATAACATTTCATTCCAATTCCTTCCAAATTCCAATTTCTTAGACAGATTTCATTTCTTCAGAAATCATTCTGCGAATCAAACGCCCCCTAAGTCTTATTATTATTTATTACTATTAATTATAAATAAATATTGATAAAATTTAATTATTACTAACATTAATTAGAGTAAATTACATTTTTCGTCCCTGTGGTTTGTTGAGAATTTATTTCGTTCTTATGGTTTTGAAATTGCATTTTTATCCTTATAGTTTATAATTCATTACCTTTTTCATCCTTATGGTTTAATTTTTATTACTTTTTTCATCCCTATGGTTTGCAATACATTTCAATTTTAGTTCCTCATACTTAAAAATAGTACTTTGGCCTTAGGGATGAAAACTGAAATTACAAAACCACAAGAACGAAATTCATAATTTTTAACAAACCACAGGGACTAAAGACATAATTTACTCGATTAATTAATACTACTAGTTAATATTAATTGAAAATTATTAATTAATTTTAATTATACATTGATATTAATTATTAAGTATTTAGAATTATAATGTTAATCGTATCATTTACTTTTATATTAGTATTAATTTTTTAATTATTTTTTAGTATATTTTATTTATCCAAAACCAAATATGTATAATTCTAAATATGTTTGTGTAAGTTACACAAAAATTAAAGTTATATTTATTTTGTTTTATAGATAATAAAATTATGTTATATGATTTTAATAAAGTATTTAATGTAATTATTACTTTTTTAAAATTTATTAATTAATTAGGATTTGTGAGGTTGACAAATTTTGTTTTTAATCATATTATACGTTATTTGTTATTTAAAATTATAAATTAATATAGATTTTTCTAAAATTTGTTTTAATAAATTCAAATTTTATAATATATATATAATAATCAATTTTAAATTATTTCAATTAACTTATTATATTATTTTATTTTTCTTCACTGTCTTGTTTGTATTAATTAACATATTTATTAGGAATCCATTTTAATTATATTATGAAATATTTTAATTACTATTTTTTAAAGATGTCATTTTTTGTTATTTTACATGTTTATCAGCTAGTTTTTGCGAAACATGATTTGTTCATCAGCTAGATTATCAGCTATTAACTAGCTTATCAGTTATTAACTAGTTTGCCAAACATACCCTTTATGTGACCTCGTTGTTCAATAAAAATTCAGATGACAGAAATGGTTACAACTTTATTTTTTGCTTGAATTTTGATATTTGAATATTAAACTGGCATTCATCCTGATATAATCTTGATTTTCTCAAATTAGTACAGTTCTCGAGGTGATCTAACACATTTCTCGAGATGACTTTTTGCATGAAAGAGTGTTCGATTTATTAAATAGGGCGAGATAAATACACCTCTATACATTGCTCAATACACTTTTATCTACTAATTTCCTCATCATACATATCAACATTAAGGCTTGCTTTTTAACATTCTTAATGCATGATTTGACTTGATTCTGATATAAAATGTGGTGCATATATGTAATACTCCAAAAATGGGACGACAAAGTTTCCAAATAAAAAAAGGGAAACATAGTATATAAATATCAAAATACGAGCTTTGCCAAAGAGAGAACTTAGAATACGCCAATTAATTACAGTTTATAAACAAATGGTTTGATGATAGCAACCTCCTAATCTAATTCCATATAAAAGATTACAATCGGGTGTCTCCTAAACCGACAACAGGATTCCAAAAGATGGTGTCTCACAATGCTCCCCCAAAACTCTCTAAGATGGCTAGAAGCCTAGAACACCACCTAAGCAATCCCACCGCTAGGACCTGAAATACACGCTGATACCAAGCAAGTGTTAAGCCAAAAAGTCTAGTGAGCACTAATATGGAAATAATAATCAACTTATAGTGGAAAGAGATTATAGTGTTGACCAAGAGAGGTTATATATAAACTCTTTCACAAAATTCTCATATATCAATCTTGTCGAGACCAATGGGGGAGACCCGTATTCATTGAGAGTGGCGAGAACATGAAAGTATGTCACTCTTCCAATGATGTAGGATGACCATACCTAATCATATAATCTAAGTGTCCAATAACCCTTTAACGAGTTTCACATCAAGAATGGGTTGGTCTTAGTGCATATTCCAACGAATAACACCTTAAGCGGGCGTTTGGTTCGCATAATGTTTTTGGATGGAATGGAATCTGTCAAAGGAATTTGACTTTGAAGGAATTGAAATGGAATGTTGTCAGGTTTGACCACCTGTTTGGTTGACATAATTGGAATAGAATCTGTTAAATGAATTGGAATTTTTCTGTTTGGTTCACAGATTGTAGCTTTAGAATTGGAATGGAATTTTGGTAAATGACCAAAATACCCTTTTTATTTATTTTAATTTTTTTCAACAAAAATTACTTTAATGAAATAGTCATTAAATAGTTTAATTTTTAACTAAAATTGCTTTGATTATTTTAGCACACGAATGATGATGAGAGAGAGAGGGAGAGAGAGATAGAGAGAGGAGAGAGGAGAGGAGAGAGAGATAGAGGAGAGAGAGAGAGAGAGAGAGGAGAGAGGGAGGGGGAGAGAGGGAGGGGGAGATAGAGGAGTGAGAGAGAGAGAGGAGAGAGATGGAGAGGATAAATAGAGAGAAGAGAGAGGAAAGAGAGAGGAGAGAGAGAGGATATATTGAGAGAGAGTAGAGAAAGAGGAGAGAGAGAGGGGAGAGAGAGAGGGAGAGAGGAAGGAGGAGAGAGAGGGAGAGGGAGAGAGAAGAGGGAGAGAGTTGGTGTCTGCTGATAATGTTGAACGGTAGTAGTAGCCGGTGGTGGTGGTTGTCGGTGGCGGTGGTGGCCGGTGGCGGTGGCCGGAGGTGGTGGTCAATGGTGGCCGGTGGCGGTGGCCGATGGTGGTGGCCGGAGGTGGTGATGCATATTAGGATGAGGGGCAATTTTGTCCCAAAAAAATGACATTTCATTCCGATAAAATACCACCTCCCCCCCCAAAGAATGTTGAATTCCTTCATTTGTGGATTCATTGGAATTCAACATTCCAATTCCTTAAAAAGAATGAACCAAACGATGTAATGGAATCTGTTCAACGGAATTCAACTTTCCAATTCCATCAGAATCTGCGAACCAAACGCCCCCTAAGACTCACACTCACTTAGTACCTACATCCATGATAACACCTTAAACTTAGTGGTTCTTAGCACTAGTACAAAAAGTCACTTTGGCCACGGTTAAAAACCGTGGCAGTAGGCCTTTCGCCACGTTTTTTTTTTCCAGCCAAAACGTAGGCTATTTTTGCGTGATTTTTTGTACCCTTATCGCCACGTTTAAATTGTGTCACTATATCACATGAAAAAACGTAGCCATAACATAAAAACCATAGCCATAACGTTATCAAACAAATTGGTAGTTTAGTATTTTTCATATAACTGTGGCCATAAACTACATATAGTCACGTTAATTCATCTTAACTGTGGTCATTTCATGACATATAGTTACGCTTATTTTGTAGAACCATGACCATTGGTTATCTTTTTGCTAAATAAAATTGTTGAAATCGTGGCTATTGGTTATCCTTTTCCTACAAAAAAATAGTTAAAATCGTGGCCATACATTACTTATGGCAACACAAAATTTGTTTTTGTGATGGTCATTAATTATTTTATCGCCACATGTATTTATTTTAACCATGAGTATAGACTACTTATAGCCACACAAGTGTTTACTGTGACCAATTTATTTTAACCATGCAGAGTGTTGGGATTGAATCCCAGACCTCTAGATAAGGGAAGCTTTAACTTAACCACCACAAACCATCCCACCAATTGCTTATTTGTGTTAGAAATTCAAATTTAAAATATTTCAGGGCACCCTTAAAATCAAGTGGGTGCACACCTTCAAGACGCCTATATTTTTTTCCTTTACGGCAATCAAGTAAGCAGGTGCACGGGACCCCCCCCCCCCCGGGTAGTTGTAGGTCTGCTCCTGCATGTAGTTACGATGAATTTGTAGCATCGTGAATACTAGTTACATTTAGGACACACATATATAGTAAATATGTGACTATAAGTTACTTATAGCCACACAATTCACGACCATTGATTACCTTAAAGCCACATGAATTTATTTTAATCGTGACCTTAACTATACTTATTACCACGCAAACTTGATATTTACCGTGGCCAAATCATAACATATATTTATGCTTAATTTTTATAATCATGGCCAAACGTTTACTTTTTTTGTCGCACAAAATGATTAAAAAAAACATGGTCAGTTCATGGGTTATGGTTACACTTAAGCTTTAAAACCGTGGCTATCGGTTAACTTTTAGTCACACACAAAAATAATAATTTTAGCCATAAACTACTTATTAGCCACACGAACTACATTGTTAGAAGCGTGACTACCGGTTACCTTGTGGACACATATGTTTGTTATACTTTTGGCGACAAAAATGATAAAAACGTGACTAATTCATGACATATAGTTACAATTAAATTTGAGAACCGTGACTATTGGTTAACAGTTGATCACACACAATAATAAAAACTGTGACAATAAATTACTTATTAGTCACATGAACTGAATTGTTAGAAACATGACTATTGGTTACCTTTTAGCCATCGACTTATTTTAAACGTGGCCTTAAGTATATACTTTTAGCTATAAAAGTTTCATGCTAACCGTTGCCAATTCATGACCTATAGTTACGCTTAATTTGTAAAACCGTAGCTATTTGTTACCTTTTGGTGACACAAGATAACGAAAACTGTGGCCATAAACACCTTGTCTTTTGGCCACGTTTAATAAGGTTTCGTGACAATATATATTTTATTTTTAGCCACAAAAAATTGGCTTCATGTGGCCGTATGTCTATCTATAGTCATGGACTATAACCGTCACAACATAAAGTCATGGTTAAGACAAAAAACCGTAACTATATGTCTATATATGGCCATGGTTTTTGACTGCTATTGGCCACAGTAAAAAAAGTGTCACCATATCGAAGCATTTAGTCACAATTTTATTAAAACCGTGACATTATGTTTGGATGTGTTTGTTAATGATCACAATTATTGAGTTAAGTCGTGGCTAAAACAACATTCTAATTTTATTTATGACTTTTGGCCACGGTTCGAAGTTTAACCGTGGCTGACCTGTATTTCCAAAACCGTGTCAAAAGATCATTTTTGTACTAGTGTAGTGCCTACCCTTCCGAGTAGCACATCAAGACCCAACCTTCTTAGTGCCCACTTGAAATTCCTTCTAGTCACAAATCCCAAGTGGAAAATGTCCAACAATTCCATAAAGAGATAATTTCCCATAATTCATGTTTAAATGCTACTTCATAACTTCACAAGTTTATCCATAAACATGAATTAGCATATATAGGCAAAATTCCAAAGTTATATCATAAAATCCACAAAATGTGTTTTTGTATAGAAACATCAAGATATGAACCAAGTTTCATATATACTCAAATCATAAAAGTATCTTTATCATATTCCCAATGTAATGGTTTACTTCAAAAGTTCATCTAAGTGTGAGTATATGATTAAATTACCAAATAAGAAGTAATTTGTTAAAATAAGGCATATAATGAAGTTAGATAAACACATTTAGGCATGAACTCACATGCTAGGTTTTAACAACCCAAAACTAAAAAAATCAACATTAGCAAACATAACGTAGTTCCATACCAAAATAAAGTCTTACAATAACAGATAATCCGAGGTTCTGCACTAGGCAACCTATTACACAACTGAAAGAAATCAAAATTTCTAAAAAGGAAGTCTTCTATTGCCGAACCCGCTTAAACCTTCTCTTTGCCTTTACCTGTACACCTAGCTTCACGCCCACCTGAAAAATGGATTTTTATTTTTGAAAAAGCGAGGGTTAGACCAACGGTCTAGTGAGTCCCTCCTTAAGCACCTTAAAATTCAATAATCAAAAACAATTATGTGATAAATAACTCAATTTAATTTTAACAAAACTTCACACTTTCATCAAACACTTTGACTCACACTCCCGTCACCCGCAAGTAACGGTGTGTCTGACTCACGGTGTGTCATCAGAATTTGTTGCAATGGATTCTGCCAAGTTTGCTCTTCAAGCAAGATTCTACTCAAATGATCTGATGATGCAATTGGGAACTGATACTCGTCTACCAGTCTTAATCAACGAAGATGAGTTTACACAGTGGCAAGATAGGTTCATAAATTTCATTGAGCGTCAGACAAATGGAGAAAATATGATGAAGTCGTTTACTGAAGGACCATTCATCAAACCGAAAAATGACATTCCTTTGACTGATGATGAAATCAAACGTGAAAAGGCCGATAGAGAAGCAAAGTCCAATTTGATGCTAGCACTGCCTAACTCAATCTACAATAGAATTGATTGTTTCAAGCATAATCCAAACATGATGTGGACTCAGTTAGAAAAGATCATGCTTGGGTCATCAGTTGCTACTCAAATACGCCAGACACGCTTCATGAATAACTTTGAGGAATTTAAGGCAAAGGACAATGAATCTCTGAAGGTGACTTTTGACCGGTTTTGCATTGTGATTAATGATCTCAAAAAGATTAAAGTGGAAAAGACTGCTCTTGAGACGAATCTGAAATTCCTTAATGCTCTTCAGTCTGAGTGGAATAAATCATGCCACAGATTAAGGAATGATGTCAGAATCTCCACAATGCAGATTCAAGAACTTTACGAGATTATGATGACTGATGAAAGCTTGGTGTTAGATAAAAAGGCCAAGATGGATAAAAAGAAGAAAACAGTAGATCCGGTTGCTCTTCTCACGAAGCAAATATCTGAACAAACATTGTCTGAAAATGCTTACACCGGATCAACTGAAGATGATGGCGAGGTTTTACAGAAAGCAATGATCCTTCTTTCTCAGCACTACCAGAAGAAGTTCCAACCAAAGTCGGGTTCCAACTCTTCTCGCTTCACTTCCGGTCCTAAAGTGAAAGTACCCGAGCTAAAGAATGCTGCTTGCTACAACTGCGGAAAGTCGGGTCACATGTCAAAGGAGTGTAGAGCAAAGGTGGTTAGGGATTCGGCATACTACAGAAAGAAAGTGGAATTGGCTGAAAAGAGAGAGAACGGAACTGCTTTGCTGGCCGAGGAAGAATTCTGGCTGGATTATTCCGATGATGAAGCTTCAAATGTCGAGATCGCTCAGATGTGCTTGATCGGAGATGACCAGTCAGACGACTCTGAAACAGATGAGGATGAGGTATACTCTGAATTTGATTACAAATTTATTACCTCTCAGTTTGATATCATGATAACTG
The DNA here is from genome assembly GCA_954870635.1 of Arctium minus. Taxonomy (NCBI): domain Eukaryota; kingdom Viridiplantae; phylum Streptophyta; class Magnoliopsida; order Asterales; family Asteraceae; genus Arctium; species Arctium minus. The sequence goes on from OX941090.1 coordinate 4,344,102, forward strand.
CTTTATCTGATTTGCGTTCAAAGATTTTATCTGAAAATAATCTAAATTCTGAAAAGTCAGATTTGATTGACAAACTGAAAATTTCTTTGAAAGATGAAAAATCCATTTTACAAAATACAAAAGACATCTTTCAAAAGAAATTGGAGGATTTGGAAAATTCAAATAAGACTTATCTTGAATCTTTGACAGCTATGACTAATTTAAAAGATGAATTTTCAGATAAAATAAATAAGTTAGAAGAAAAGCTTTATCGAAGAGACCAATCTGAACAAACAATTAATATGAACAAACCGAGGAGTGAAGAGGCTTTAAAACAAAGATGGGGTCTTGGTTTTGAAAATCCTCATTGTTTAAACAATGCGATTGAAAAATCCCCAACATTATATAAATACGATTATTTGACTCTTGCTCATTATGCTCCTCAATTTAAAATTGATTGGATGAATGAGAAGCAAGTGTTAGAAATCGAACATGAGAAAAGGACAAATAACAAGAAAAATGAAATTCCTTTTGTTTATACGTCCGAAAATGCAAAATATTTTCCTGACAAATCAAGAAGAGGAAAAAGAGTTTTAAATGATATATCTTCTATCAAATCTTCAATGTCTGATGATTTTATTGCTCCTTATGCACCTGATTCTGATAAAGGAAATATTTCTCCAATCATTTATGATTCAAAGAAATATACTCCTCCATTAGTATTAGAAGGAAAAATCATAGATCTTGAAGATCAGATAGAAGATCAAAATATTTTGAAGAAAATTGAATCTGAGATTATTCTTTCTTTCATGACGTCTAGTCTTGAAGAAAAATTATTTTCTCAAAAATCAGATTCTATTTCTAGCCTTTCTTCTGATTCTAAGGAAAATAAAAAGGAAGTTTCAAGTTTTAAAATCTTTTCTCAAATTACTTCAGACTCCGAGGCTAATTCAGATTTATTAGTTAATCAGATTGGTTGCTTGGATAAAATTATTTATTCTGATTTAAATATTTCGTCTAAAATTCTTGATGATTCTTTTACGCTCAATGATCAGTATTATAAACCTAAGCGTAAAAGAAGACGGTCAAAGAAGTCAAAGAAACAAGATAAAGTTCTTTCTAACAGTTCTAATTCTTCCGATTCAATTCTTACAGATAGGGCTTTGAGCGCTCGATCAAAGAAGCAGATCTGGAGAGCGAAGCTGAAATTTACTGATTCTAAGTTTGAGGGAGATCGATATGTAGACAAATTTTATCATAGTGATTCATTTGCTGTGTGTAATAAAATTTCCAAATATTCTATAAAGCAAATGATCCAAATTTCCAAAAATGTCTCATATTCGTCTTCTGGTTCTAGTTCAGATGATTATGCTTTCTCTTCTGATGATTGTGATTATTATTCTGATGATATTCTTCATGCTTCTCATATCAAATATGCTTATTGTTTCCCCATACGAACTGCAACTAACAAACACGGGCCCAAATTTAAGTGGGTACCCAAATCTCAATCTAATTTAAAGTTGCAGGCATCACATGTTAAGGAAGAGTAAGGGAATGTGGCTTCTAAGTACTTCAGCTCAGGACCCGTACTTCATAGACTTCGACTTCTAAACAAATCAGTTTAGAACTCGTTCTTCAATGATTCAAGCTTCTGACTAAATGAGATACTGTGAGTACATCAATTTTAATTCCGCTGCATTTATCTCTGATTATGATGTTATTCCAGTTTTCTCAAATATTTCTTGAATCTGAGTTTGTTCAACTTTCTTTTGATTTTGTATAACCCATATTTTTTTTAATTTGAGTCACAAATATTTTTTTTAATGTGAAAGATGAAATAATTGAATTTTATTTTGTTCCAACTAAATATCAATTTGCCGAATTCTTTACATTTTGTCTTTAATGAAATTTTTTAACATCGGCATATTGAGTTTAAAAGTTTAAATCTTTACAAATTTTATTCTATAAAGTAAAGTGATGAGCCAAGATCACAAGATCGTAGAGAGAGAATCTAGAGAGAGAAAGTGTGCTCTTGAAAGTAACAGTATATTCAGATCAAACAGTGTATGTTCATTGCAAAACAAATAAGCCAAGGGGACTTAAATACCCCAAGGCACTAACAAAACAGATAACACTAAGAAAACAGTAAAATAAATACAATGATTACTATAAAAACTGATCTAACAATCTCCCCCTTAGTAATCATTGGCGCCGAGGTCTTCAAAAACAATCTTCAAAAACAGCATTGACCATCTAGACGACTTTGAAGGATCATTGACGTTCTTCTCTTTGACGTAGTCTATTCAGACCAACTAACACTTCCAATCGTCGCAGAGTTGAACGGAGATTCAGTCTGTCTTGAATAGAATTCAAAGATCTACGGATCAGATGAATTTCATCATTTTCAAATATATATGACTCTCTTCTTGTTTCCAAAAACTTTCTTCTAGCTTCTTGCAAACGATGCTCCAACTGAAGTTTGATCACCTTTAGAGTTCCATCAGAGTAATATCCAACTTCATCAAATCGTAGAAAGCATTTTTCATTTGAGTTGTTCTTGTAAACTACTCCGAATGGATCTTCGATAATGGTGAATAATGGATATGATTCTAGATTCTGCAAACTCTGGTTGGGCCTTTCAAGATTAACCACAGGCTGAAAACTTTCGACAGCCATCTGGAAGTCAAAAACACGAAAAAATCGGATCTGCCGTCGAATAAATCGTTTAAGAACAAAAAGAGTTTGAGAAACATCCTGAGTCCGGTGATAAAGATTGCTGAAGTGATCATATAGGAAATCAATATCATCAATTGAAAGATCAACGAAATCAGCCTCTGAAAAAATGTACCGCTTGCAGTCTCTTCTTTCCACTTCAAGATTTGGATACCAAATGTTCATGAACTTACAAATTGTAACACTGAGAACTCGAACTATCAGATGAGGAGAATTAACAGTGTTATTTCTTCTGCGCTGGCACTTGATAAATGCTAAGTACTCATGCTGATAAGCTTCTGATTCTTTCTCTACTCCAAGAATGGCATATATATTGAGTTTCCTTCTTCTAGAAACAAAGATGTTCCTTTGGATATCTTCAAGAAAAGCAGTTCTGAGTCTAGAAGCCATATATCTTTGCTGAAGATTTCTCTGCCTTTGCTGCCTAGTTAAAGCTTCTCCTTCTTCTAGAAGAGATGGAGGAATTATTGGTTCGGAAGAAGGAATAACTACTTGAGCTCTAGACGACTCACCAACTTCAAATGCACTTGATGGAATATTGGTTGTCGGAGCAGAAATAGTTACTGGAGTAGACGGAGGTTGATCAACTTCTGGAATCTCACCTTGACTCTAAAGATCAGCATATAACAATTCAGCCTCTTTTGTATCTGTTGCATCCATGAAAACAGAATCATCCTCTGTATCAGATAAGATGATGATATTGTTGCAATCTTCTTCTTTAACTTTAGCAACTTTCTCAAATCTAACTTCTTCATCATCATCTGAATTTATCTCAATGAAGTTTGCGAAGAAAGATCTCATATCATTTGCTGCTTCTGATTCTTCAACTTCATTAGCTTTACCTGAGACATCTGGATCCACATAAACTACAACTTGCATATTATTAAAATTTGCTTCAGACAAATTAAATTCATTATGCAAATCAGTTACATCAGCATTATCAATCATGACATCCATTAGGTCTTGGATACTGCAATATTGAACTGTATCAGCATTCTTTTCTCTATCTCCAACCACTCCTTCTTGAACAATTTCTCGTACTTCAGAAGAACCTTATGTTCTTTGTCTCTTTGCCATCTCCCTCTCATGGCCTTGATGATCGGGATCATCTTGGTCATGTCGGCGTTTAAGAGACGGGCCAGCCTCAGTCCTGCATGATTGATCTAGATGATCAATCTTGTTAGATAGATCTGAAAAAGCTTGTGTTATGAAAGAACGAAGATCAGATAAACTGGATCTAACTTCTGATTTGAATTCCTGAAAATCTTGAGATAAAACAGTAATGCGATCAGAATCAGAAGATGAAAAAACTGGAGGTGGCGTTGGCTGGAAGTTCTTCAGTAGAGAGATCAAATCTCGATCTTGATGTTGTGGCGGAGACATAGATAGAAGACGCGCATAAAGAAGATCAGATAACTCAGAAATCGGAGTATCATGAAGAGAAGCTCTGGAAGAAGTATCAGTTGAAGCAGACATAGAAATACCAGCAGACTGAGTGAACAATGAAGGTAGAGGAATAGACATAATTGCTGGAGCAGATAATTGAACAGCAGACGACGACTCTCTTAGAACAACCCCAGATGGTCGTCTGAACTGAATCTCTGTAGGAATAACTGAAGTATCAATCTCTGGCATCTTTCCTTTGAATAAAGCTTTTAACTTCAGAATCTGTGTTTCCTTTTCAGCATCCATTCTCTCCGATAATTGCCGAATTACATCATTCAAAGTTGAGAATTTGTCAGTGGAAACCCGAGCTTGATCAGAAGTAAGCTCTACAGCTGATGAGGTAGACTGAATATCTGCAAGTGTAGTTGCTGGAGCTTGACTTTGAACCAATGCTGTGGCTTGATCAAAAGCTGTATCCAATTCATCAACTTGAAGATGTGTAATTGAAGGATTAACTGGAACAGAATCATCATCAGATAGAACTTCTGTTGAGACAAGCACTTCTGGTGTCTTGGACTTCCTTTCATACACTTTCATGCGCAATTGATCATCATCATCATCACCAGCATCTGAATCACTGGTTGTGTTATCACCATTATCAGAAAAAACATCATTTGTTGTATCATCATCAACAAGATCAACATCAATCATATCATCATCAGCAACCTCAGGATTTGTCACATCATCATCAGCAACAACCTTTTCATCAAGATTAGCATCCTCTCTAACATCAACATTATCTTCAGATTCAATAGCAGCAATGACAGATTCTATGTGAAGAGTAGCAACATCTTGTAGAACTGCAGAGGGATCAACATCTGTTGCTATGGTAGTTACAACGGTAGTAACTATTTCCTGAGTAGAAGCTTCAACTTGCTCTTCATGAGTAGTACCGGTTGGAGTGCCATGAGAAGGTACTTCCTGTTCAGCCTCTTCAAAGTCATTTTCTAAACAATAATCAATGACACTGGGATCGGTCATGTCAGCATAATTGGCAATAAGACCATAAGGAATGGTCATAGAAAATGTGAATGACTTCTTCTGTTTCTTAAGAAAAAGCATCTCAGTATCCTGAACTTGCGGCCAAGATAATCTTCGAGGAATTGCCGGATTGCTTCGAAACATGCTTCTAATAATCATCTTTAAAAACCTGATAAAAGGAATGAACTTCCGTCGCTTGTTGGTTAACTTGTCTTGCACTATTTCAGACAGCTCGTTCCAGAAAATAATCGTATAGTCGACATGCAAGTCATAGACTACTGCATGGAACAGTCGAAGATAGTGAAGACTAGAACTATCCGTGCCGGTATGTTTAGACGTTAAGCACCTGTTGATGACTGAAAATAAAGAATACCAGACAGGAGGAAGATTAGACTTGTCAAAGTCTACAACCCTGTTCAGTTGACCAACATAGCCTAGTCGTTTGATGCCTTCATACACTTCTTCTTCAGATGGAAACTGATCATAAGTTGTCCTTCCAGGTCTAGAATCAGGCTCAGGAAGCTCAAGAATCAACCTTAACCGTTTGTAAGACAGATATGAATCAAATTGATCAATTTGGAGATCAAATCGATGAGGACGTGCCAATTCATTCTTAGTAATGGTGTGCCATACTTGCTGTACGTAGACTTCCGGAACATCAGCAACTGAACAGAGAGCTTGAGAAAGCGGATGTCCACGAAGAATAGTGCATATGACAGGATGAATCTTGATGCGATCAAAATCAACAAAGTAATTGTTATGCTTATAAGGCATGTACATGACGTTCGGGAACACATCATTTGGATTTCGCCTTGATATAGAAAGATCAGCGCCAACAGATGGAACAGACGGCATTGGAGTATCATGAGATGCCTGATCAGTCGGATCCTGAAGAATGACATTCTCATCTTGTATCATTGGATCAGTATTTGTTTGAGAATTCATGATATCCTGAAACAAAACACATTTCAAAGATTAACAGAAGAAAGAAAAAAAATGTTGATCCAAACTCTCTCAGTGATTTGATAACGACCCTCTTTTATACTTAGTGAAAATTACGTTATTATATGTATTAGTGTTTCATCATCAGCGATCAGACTGAGTCTGTTCAGTTATCGCTGATGACCTTTCTGTAAACATTTAATATGTATTAGTGTTTCACTTTCAGCGATCAAACTGAGTCTGTTCAGTTATCACTGATAGTTTCCTATGTAACACAGTTAACGTAATCCCTGAAGACAAGTCTCGCGTCAACATAGTTCATAGCTGAATCGAAGACGAAGCCACTGAACAATAGATAAGTCTACTAGTGACCTGATGCGGATATCAGCGAAGACCAGACAAATCTACTTACGCGAAGAAGCCTGAGGAAAAGCTTCAGCGATAGCTGAACTTCTTTATCTCTGGAAGAAGAGATACTCAGCGATCAACGATCACAAAGCTTATGCCTCAAGTTTTCTTTTGTCTTACCTTGCACAACCAGTACGATGTGTCAGAACGGACAAGTCTCTGCCACAAATCGTACACCAACTCTGTCAACTACACTGTTCATAAAGTGGCCAAAAGCATGTCTCCAAAAGTGAGACTACCAAAGCCAATCTATGAATGCCACGTGTAAAGTACCCTGCCATGCATTTAATGCATAGGGTATAAATAGGAAGCTCACTCCTTCATCTGAAGGTGTGCTCAATCCTTGAACTCCAAAATAGAAACCCTTGTTTTCTATCTCTCTAAAAATCCCCCATTCTCTGAATTTCTTGTGCAACCATCTTAGTGTTTCTTAAGTTTGTTTAGATTGAGTCTGTCTTAATCTTATTCCGCAACAAACTTGTAAATTGTATTTTGATTTATCAATAAACAATTTATTAAACTTTAATTTCTGTGTTTGTATTCAACCCCCCCCCCCCTTCTACAAACTTGTTAAGCACCTTCGGGACCAACAAGTGGTATCAGAGCAGTTTGTTTAATCTAATAAACAAGATCTTGCTGTATACTCTTCCTTGCTATTCTAAAATGGCACTAAACACAAACACAAACTACTATGATAATGGTTCACTTTCTAAACCTCCTCGATTTAGCAGAGATAACTTTTCTCTATGGAAAAATCGAATGATGCTATTTCTTGAAGGTGCGGATCCTACTATACCTGAATATATAGAAAACGGACCCTATGAACCTGTTAGAATTATAGCTGCTGTTCCTGCTACTGCCACCACTGAAGCTGTCCCTGAACGATATGTCGTTAAGGAAATAAGACAGTGGAGTGATGAAGATAAAAAGAAGGTAGGCATAGATGCAAGAGCAAAGACCATTATATCAATGGCTCTGCCTGATGAAGTTTTCCATTCCATCATGCATCTAAAAACTTCTAAAGAAATGTGGGAAACCGTATGTGTTCAATATGAGGGCACCACTGAAATCCAAGAGACCCGAAAGATTAACTTGGTAAGACAGTATGAAAGTTTTATCGCTGGTAAGAATGAATCTCTTTCTGACATTCATCAGCGGTTTAACTGCCTGATCATTGACCTAAGAACTGTTGGAAGGACCTATTCTAATTCTGAGGTCCTAACAAAATTCTTGGAAAGTCTTCCTGAAAGCTGGGACAGTTATTCAATATGTCTTAAGCTGACAAAGGACTTACATACTCTCTCTCTAAGCACTCTGTATGGAATATTGCTCAACTATGAGCAATCTAATCTCCTGAAGAAGAATCTTGTAAAAGATTCTAAAGACTCCAAAAGCACTGCTGTTGCTTTAGTCTCATCGGAGATAATTCCATCCCAGCGATCTACTCTCACCATCACTGAGTTAGATTCTGAATCTGAGGATTTATCAGACCCTGATCTTTCAGAGTTTAATGAGTCCTTAGCACTCTTGACAAACTCTTTTAAGAGATTTGCAAGAAAGAGTAACTTCCGAAGAAGTAAACCTCTCTCTCTTACTGAAAAGCCAAAATCAACTCCGGTTGATAAGGCTACAGCCACTTGCTATAACTGCGAAAAAATTGGACATTTTGCTAGTGAGTGCAGGTCTAAAAAGGTCTTCAAACCTTCTACCTCAAGAAGATCCAGTGATGACAAATACCATAAGCTGAAAAACAAATATCAAAAGCTGAAAAGCTATCAGCAAAAAGGTAAAGGTCTCATCGCTGAAGAACATGACTGGGCTGAATCAGAAGAATCATCTTCTGATGAAGAAGAAGTCGCTAATCTTTGCCTCATGGCTGAGATTAAAGAAGAAGTAGAAGAACCATCTGAACCTTCTATGAGCTACATATCATCTCAGGTATCCATCTCTACAAATCCCTCTCTGCCTGAAGCTGAGAGAAGTCGCGCTGTTGATGTGCTGACGATTGACCTTTATAATGCTCTAAACGACAAAACTCAAGCTGAAAATAAAAATGTTTATTTAACACAAGAGCTAGAGAAATGTCATGAAAAGATCAGTGAACTAAATCTTTTAGAAGAAAAGCTAAAAGATCAAGTCATTATAAATGAAATCATCAGCATTGAACGCGAACAAGCCATCGCTGCTCTAAAAGCAGAAAAGGCTCATGTTGAAAAATGGTGCAAATCATCAACAAAGATCTCTGAGATAATAAATGCTCAAACTCCTGAAAGTGATAAAACTGGTCTTGGTTTTTGGTCACCACAGGATGATCCTAAAGAAGAAAGTTCCTCGCTTAAGTTTGGAACTTTTGTCACATCTTTCTTTGACACTTCTTATAATCAATTCTATCCCTGTTCTTCTTCTAATCCCATCCCTGAGGAGATATCTGCAAGATCTAAGCCTGCAGATAAAGGAAAGTCTATTCTCCCTCAGAAGGCTTCCAAGAAAACCAAACTGAAAGTTCCCTCCAAACCTTCAGTGGATAAACCTTTTAGCTCAGTGACAGAAATCTTTGATATCTGTCCTCCAAAGCTGAAGGTTGATCTAAAGCCCGTGAAATCTGAAGAAATAAAAATTCCTCCCAGATCTCGTGCTAAAGGTATTCTTGGAGCTGGACCTGCTCATCTTAAGTTTTCAAAACCTTTTGGTTATAAATCCACCATCAGATATAGAAAATGTTATCACTGTGGATTCACTGACCATATTGCGAGTAAGTGTCCAAATACCACCGAAGCTGATAAAACAGCCAAAGTGAAGAAAAATGCCTCCAAGGCAAATAAAGTCACCAAAGTGAAAAATACCACTAAGGTTAAGAAATTAACCAAAGTGAAGATTACCACTGAAGCTGAATCTTCATCAGCGGTGAAGACTGCTGAATCTTCCTTATCCACTAACTCTGAAGGACCCATTGAAAAGTGGGTACCAAACAAAGCTTAATCTTCCTTATGTATGCAGGGATCAAAGGGCATCTGGTATCTCGATAGCGGATGTTCTCGTCATATGACTGGACAAAGAGACCTGCTCACTGAATACAAGGAAGAGAAAGGTCCCTCTGTGACCTTTGGTGGAAATGGAAAAGGATTTACCCGAGGGTTTGGTGTCCTCAGCAATGGGACAACTACCTTTCGAAGAGTCGCTTATGTAGATGGACTGAAGCACAATCTTCTAAGCATCAGTCAGCTATGTGACAAAGACTACGAAGTTCGCTTTTCTAAGAAAGCATGTTCAGTGGTAGATGAAAAAGGAAAACTTGCTCTCAGTGGTTATAGAAGAGAAAATGTCTATGTAATAGATATGGACTCTACTATCACTGATAACTTATGTTTTCTCTCTAAGGCCTCTTCTGATGTCAACTGGCTATGGCATAAAAGGCTCTCTCATCTAAACTTCAAAACCCTGAATTCTCTCTCATCTAAGGAACTGGTTTCTGGTCTTCCTCAGCACTCATATGCTAAAGAATCTCTCTGCTCAGCATGTGAAAAAGGAAAACAAACAAGAGCTAGTTTCAAGTCGAAACAAGTTTCCTCAGTAACAAGTCCTCTTCAGCTCTTGCATATGGATCTATTTGGCCCTGTCAATATCCAATCAATAGCTGGAAAGAAATATACGCTTGTCATTGTAGATGAATATTCTCGCTACACCTGGGTTATTTTTCTTCGCTGCAAGAATGATACTCCAGAAGAACTAATATCTTTTGTCAAAAAGATGGAAGTGCTGAATAATCTTACTGTTCGATCAATAAGGAGTGATCATGGAACTGAATTCAAAAATAGTTCCCTGAACAATTTCTTTGAGAACAAGGGAATCTCTCACAACTTCTCTTCAGTAAGAACACCTCAGCAAAATGGAGTCGCTGAAAGAAGAAACAGAACGATCATAGAAGCTGCTAGATCAATGCTCAGCGATTCTCACCTCCCTACTCAATTTTGGGCAGAAGCTGTAAACACTGCATGTTTTACTCAAAACAGATCGCTGATAATAAAGCGATTTGGGAAGACAGCTTATGAACTCTTTCTTGGAAGGAAGCCTTCTATCAGTTTTCTTCATATCTTTGGTTGTCAGTGCTTTATCTTAAACAACAAAGATCAACTTGGAAAGTTCGACCCAAAAGCCGATGATGGAATATTTTTAGGATATTCCTCCATCTCAAAAGCCTACAGAGTTTTCAACAAAAGAAGACAAACCGTAGAAGAAACCATTCATGTCACGTTTGATGAAACGCGCTCAGCGAACTCTAAACCAATCGCTGACAATGAAGAACTGAATACTTGGATGATCTCTCACTATAGAGAAACTGAACCTTTCTTCTCAAACCAACAGCACACTCCAGCTGCTGATGAAGAACCAAGTATCATACCTCCCACCGCTGAATCCAACTCATGGATTTCAGCTGAACCTCTAAACACACTTCTACCATCAAATCCATCTACGTCTGAAAACCCTTCTGAAAGCATTGGTGTATCTAATGTTCAACAATTACTAGCTGATGAACCTCAAGCATCTTCATCAGCGACTGCTCCTATTGTTGATCCTATCGCTGAAATAAGCAATCTTGCTCCTGCTCAGCGATGGACCAGAGATCACCCCATAGATCAAATTCTTGGTAATCCAGATGCAGGTATTCAGACACGACGAAGCTCAGGTAATATCTGTCTCTTTGTAAACTTTCTCTCCTTAATAGAACCAAAGAAGACTGATGATGCCCTCAGAGATCCAAACTGGGTCAGCGCTATGCAAGAAGAGCTGACTGAATTCTCTCGAAACAAAGTATGGAATCTCGTTCCTAGACCATCTGATAAAACTGTAATAGGCACCAAATGGGTGTTTAGAAACAAGTTAGATGAACATGGAATTGTAACCCGCAACAAGGCTCGACTTGTTGCTCAGGGATACAGACAAGAGGAAGGCATAGACTATGATGAAACCTTTGCCCCTGTGGCCAGGCTCGAAGCAATTCGACTATTCTTAGCTTATGCAGTCTATAAAGACTTCATCGTTTATCAAATGGACGTAAAATCAGCTTTTCTGAATGGAAAACTGAATGAAGAAGTTTATGTAGAACAACCACCAGGGTTCTATGACCCTAAGCATCCAAATTATGTTTATAAATTGGATAAGGCTCTCTATGGTTTAAAACAAGCCCCTCGTGCTTGGTATGACACTCTCTCATCTTTTCTTATCTCTGAAAATTTTGAACGTGGCAAGATTGATAATACGTTATTTTTCAGGAAGATAAAAGGTCATATAATTCTTGTACAAATATATGTCGATGACATAATATTTGGTTCTACTAACCCATCTCTATGTACTCGCTTCGCTGAAAGAATGAAGAAAGAATATAAAATGAGTATGATGGGTGAGCTGACATATTTTCTTGGTCTTCAGATTAAACAATCTGACAAAGGTACTTTTATCTGCCAAGGTAAGTATGTTAAAGACATGCTGAAGAAGTTTGATTTAACACAAACTTCAGCGATGAAAACTCCTATGGCACCACCACTGACACTTAACAAGGATCCATCTGGAAAACCTGTTAATGTCACTGCCTATAGAGGAATGATAGGCTCATTGTTGTATCTTACAGCAAGCCGACCTGACATCATGTACTCTACTTGTTTATGTGCACGCTATCAATCTGAACCCAAGGAATCCCATCTGATCGCTGTAAAGCGAATTTTCAGATATCTGAAAGGAACTCCTAACCTCGGTCTTTGGTATCCCAAAGACTCAGGGTTCGATCTAACTGGTTATTCTGATAGTGATTTTGCAGGCTGTAAACTTGACAGAAAAAGTACCACTGGTGGATGTCAACTCTTGGGAGGAAAGCTAGTAAGCTGGACAAGCAAGAAGCAAAATTCTGTGTCCACTTCCACAGCTGAAGCTGAATACGTAGCCGCTGGAAGCTGTTGTTCACAAATCCTATGGATGAGAAATCAACTATTAGATTATGATCTTCAGCTGTCAAAGATTCCTATCTATTGCGACAGCACTAGTGCTATCGCTATAGCAAATAATCCAGTGCTACATTCAAAGACAAAACACATAGAGATCAGATATCACTTTATCAGAGATCATGTGATGAATGGTGATATTGAACTTCACTTTATCCCTACTGACTTTCAGCTTGCTGATATTTTCACCAAACCTCTTGATGAGACAAGGTTCAACTTTCTCATCAGTGAGCTTGGAATGCTGAACCTCGAAGAATAATTCTTCAGCGTTCATGTATTGTGTCAGTAATCAAAAGTTCCCCTCATCATTCTCTCTGATAAACATTCTGACTCTCAGGTATGTTCTCTCTCCCTCAAAGATGTTTTTCTTCAAAATATAAACTTTAATCACTGAACTTTCTTCAAATGATTAAAAGTTTTTTTTGAAAAATACATTAATCACTGATATTTCCAATCAGTGATCTTTTAAAAGGAAAATCTATCCCTATCTTTACAATCAGGGATACTTTTAAAAAGGAAAATCTATCACTGACTCTTCTTCAGTGATCATTTGAACGGACAAATGAACAGTCTCTCTCCTCTCTGACGTCATTTGAACCGACAATCCACGACATGCCTTTTCTGACACGTTCGTCCGTTGCCCTCCTATCCAATCAACTTCGTGGAACGTGTCAATGTCATGATGATTTTTTTTCCCGCTTCATTCTCTCTCTTATCTCTCTTCTCTCTCTTCGTATAAAAGGAATTCTTCTCTCCTTTATACGGTTTACGCTTTCAAAACTTTCAAAGCAAGAAACATTCTCTCAAGAACACTCAAGCAAGTAAACCCAGAATATTGAATCTGCAACTCTTTTTCTTCAAGATACACAGGTTTATTTCATGTTTATATGCTTTGTTCATATGCTTTTTATTCTTTTTAAAATCCTACTCGCTTTCTATGGATTTTATAAAACGTTTGTTTTAAAACTAAAGATCATTCCTTCTGATTTTATGTTTTTAAATAAAAACCTTTTGGTTTTAAAGTGTTCTTCATTCTTTCTACCCAGAACACTATTTTTTTCTCTTAAAAATAACTTGATAATTTTCCAGTTTCCCTTCTTCTATGGAAACTGGTAATCATATTATTTTTAATCTAAATCATTTCTTCTATTATGCCTCTTTCCATAACAGAAATGACACAGTCTTCAATCGTTGCTTCCAAGCATGTACGATTCGCTCTCACTGAAGTTGAGATTACTAAATGTAATCATTTGGCCAGACTCGACTTCAAAGCTGACAAATACCCACATCTGGTGGAAGCTGCTGAATTCCTCAAGCAGTCATGCATAGCTTACGCGATCACTGTGGATCCTAAGCCCTCCAAGACTCTACTTCAGCAGTTCTGGTTCACTGCTGATGCTACTGAACTTACAAACAGGAAAGGCGAACGAGTCCCTGCTATCTCGTTCAGCACGGAATTAGGGCCAGGGAGCATGACCGCTCTTAGCCTCAGGAAATCTTTAAGATTCCCTGACAAACCAAAGAGTGGATTTGACGCCCTCCCCACTGATGATGAGCTGATATTCTTCCTGGACGCAATGGGCTATTGTTGGGAAAACAAACCAAGATCCTCTATTCCTAACAAGAAGCTCACCAAGATTCTTAAAGCTCAGATGCCATCACAACTGAACTTTATCTTCTCGCACATAATTCAGTGCATGAGTGGGAAGAGTGGTTCGCTGGATCAAGCCAGCAAAACACAACTGCAGATGGCATACTCCGTTATCGCTGGTCAAAACTTTGACTACGCCACAGCCATCTTTGAAGATCTGAGGTCGAGATTAGAGAAGCCTGAACGAGATCCCAAGATCTCGTACGTACGTTTCATATGTACGTACATCAAGTTCCTCTATCCCAACACCTATCCCACCAAAGATGATGGCACCTTTGCCAGGGTTGGTCAACGATCACTGGAGGTCAAGCCACTCGCCGACGAGGTAAGTATCTCTCTCCTTCGCTCTCGTCTCTCTCTCCATTCTTCTTCATCTTCAGCGACCACGCAGACGGTTCCTTCGTCTGCTATCCCTGTCGCTACCACTGCTTCTAAAAGACCATCAGCTAGTCAAATTGGTCCTTCCAAAAAGGCCAAAAAGACTAAGGAAAGTACACCTTCTAGTACTATACCTGAGGGAGCTTCTCAACAAGCTACCTTAGATGCTTTTGTGGGTCTTTCCTCCACAACTTCAGCAGTCACTCATACTGCCGTGTCAGCGATCTCACTCGCTGTCACATCATCAGTAACCCCACCTACTATCTCATTCCCTGAGATTAACCCCATCCCTACTTCTATCCCCAAAACTCTTCCCTTCTCTCCTCATTTGGTCTCTGAACCTGCCACCTCTTCTTTCCCTATAGGACCTGAGCATCAAACTTTTGAGGAATCTATGCAGTTCTACAAAATGTTTGATACGTCAGGTACACCTATAATCCTAAACACTTCTCTCCCCCCCTCTCCAAATAAGCCCATATCTGAACTAACATTATTTTCAGGTCCTAGCTTGGCGACTGTTGACACGCATGTCAACAGTCTAGGAGAAAAGGTGGATGCTCTCACCAACACCATCAATGAAACCACCAACGCCGTCAATCAGGCTGGTGAGGAGCTGAAGAAGTTGACCGCCACTTGCTCATCCAAAGCTGAGAACTCTCAACTTTCAGCTCTCGAAGAACAAGTCGTCCAACTCAGAGAGTCCTCTCGACTTTTTCAAGGACGATTTGAGTCTCTTACAGCTGACGTTCAGGGTCTCTCTTCCAAGGTTGACCTCTGCACATCCCTTCTTCAGCAAGTTCTCCAGAAAGTGAATGAACCAGCTCCAGC
The DNA here is from genome assembly GCA_954870635.1 of Arctium minus. NCBI lineage: Eukaryota > Viridiplantae > Streptophyta > Magnoliopsida > Asterales > Asteraceae > Arctium > Arctium minus. The sequence goes on from OX941090.1 coordinate 4,359,441, forward strand.
GCTGCCTCCCTCCTTCACTGAAGATGATCGTACCAACCTCAACATCGCTGTGGAATTCATTCATGATGCCACATGCGACATACCTGCGGTTGAAGACCGAGTTAAGCGTCTGGAGGCTGACGTTCAAGTGCTAAAAGCTTCAACAGCTACTCCAGCAGCTGAACAATCCCCTACCGCTGATAATGACAAAGTGGGGGAGAAAACTGAAGAAACCTCTATTGCTGCTGGGGAAGCTAAGGAACCTCCCTCTCAATCTGAGGGGGAGAAGGCAAAAGAATCCTCATCGATTCACTCCATTCTCTTTGAAGAGGATGAGGAAGAAGACGATGAAGAGGAAGATGATCTAGATCTTGTTGATCAAGAAAAGGATCAGCCCTCCGATGACGACGACGACGATGAAGACCAATCTATGTGGTTCTCTAAGCCGAACGTCGTATCAGGGACAACTTCGCAAGAGGTTGTCAAAACAGGGGTGAGAGGTGATACATCTTCAAGTGTTCCTTCGCAAAGCAAAGACAAGCAACCAATCGCTGAAGAATGCTTGAGGACTGGATCACAATCTGAGGGGGAGCATCCTTCTCAGGTATGTCTTTCAATTGTACCACTTTTCTACTCTTTCCAAACCCCTATGTCTTTCTAGCCTTTATCTCTCTCGTTCTAAAAATACACTTATCCCTTCTTTCCTTCTTTTTCTAACCAGACAGTTCTCACCCCTGCTTAAGGGTTCTGAACTACAAATAATACCAGCGACTATCGCTGAAGAAATAATCCCAATCTCTATCACTGAGATTGATGAAGAAGAAGAAGATTCCCTGGTCCATCCAGGAAGGCCCTCTCGACCATCTCATTGGTCAAAGGAAGTGCTGAAGAAAAGAGTTGAAATGATCGCTCAACTAGAAAGTCAACGGCTGAAAATCCCTCTTCAAATATCCACAGAGCTCGACTTCCTTACTGAAGCTGAAAGAGAAGAATCTGCCAAAGCTGAGAAGCTGATCGCTGAATGCAAACGAGATGCCCAACTCGCTTTAAAGATTCAATCTTCTCAAGTCAAGGACAAAAAGCTGAAAAGCAAACCTGTGGAAGTTCAAGCTGCACTACTGAAAGAAATTGAAGAGGAACGCTTCAAAGAACAAGAGATCAACGATAAGTCTATCGAATGGTGCAAACAAAAGATGGATTATCGTTCTGATCTTCTTCCAATATCAGCCGTGACTATCTCTGGTCGCAAGAAGAAAGATCAACTCTCAGTGACCATGGAGATTACCAGAGAGGATGGAACCCAAAAAGCAATGTACGTATCAAAACTTGAAAGCTTCGGATTTACGGAATGGTTAGAGTTCTGGGATGCGCTGAAGAAATCCAAATCTACATACAGAGGCTACGTTGAAGGACTCCTTGAAGCCCTCATAAATAGAGTCGTTTCTGTACTAAAGCTGCCATCTCCTCTTCCTCCCAAATCTTTGAAACTCAAGAGAAAAATTGGGTCCTCCTCCTCTGAAGATGTCGCCATCATCAGGAATGAAACTTCTATCAAATTTTCAAGAGATGCACTGTTTGGTCCTCCTCCTGATCTTTCAGTTCTGGACTTATCTCTGCCTCCTGGTGGTCCCTTCCAAGCTGGTCAAGTAATCGACAAGCCTTATGGAATATTCTTCAGAGATGATGATGAGGAACTCAGATTTCAAAGAATCTCTGAGATTCCTATCTGTCCTCTGAATCATCTCAAGGATCTCTTATGCTTATGGTGTGACTTCTTCCCTGCCGCTGAAAAAATTAAAGAAATTATCAGTCAAGAATCTTTGGAACGAAGACAGAAAGGAGAAGAAATACCTGAGTATATGATCAATCCTCCCAAATCTTCTTATAGCTGATAGATTAGTTTTCTTATCTGTAATCTGTTAGTTATACTTACAGTAGTTAGTTAGTCACTTGTACTTATGATTTTCATATCTTGTAATTCTATCCCTGAATTAAATGAAAATTGCAGTGATGTACTTAACCCTATCAGTACTGTAAAAGATCCCTCAAAATAGTAATTGGGACATGCATTCTATGAGTCCTTGTTATTCCTATATTTTGAATTAAAAAGTAATTTTCTTTTGTTACTTTGTCATTATCAAATAGGGGGAGATTGTTGATCCAAACTCTCTCAGTGATTTGATAACGACCCTCTTTTATACTTAGTGAAAATTACGTTATTATATGTATTAGTGTTTCATCATCAGCGATCAGACTGAGTCTGTTCAGTTATCGCTGATGACCTTTCTGTAAACATTTAATATGTATTAGTGTTTCACTTTCAGCGATCAAACTGAGTCTGTTCAGTTATCACTGATAGTTTCCTATGTAACATAGTTAACGTAATCCCTGAAGACAAGTCTCGCGTCAACATAGTTCATAGCTGAATCGAAGACGAAGCCACTGAACAATAGATAAGTCTACTAGTGACCTGATGCGGATATCAGCGAAGACCAGACAAATCTACTTACGCGAAGAAGCCTGAGGAAAAGCTTCAGCGATAGCTGAACTTCTTTATCTCTGGAAGAAGAGATACTCAGCGATCAACGATCACAAAGCTTATGCCTCAAGTTTTCTTTTGTCTTACCTTGCACAACCAGTACGATGTGTCAGAACGGACAAGTCTCTGCCACAAATCGTACACCAACTCTGTCAACTACACTGTTCATAAAGTGGCCAAAAGCATGTCTCCAAAAGTGAGACTACCAAAGCCAATCTATGAATGCCACGTGTAAAGTACCCTGCCATGCATTTAATGCATAGGGTATAAATAGGAAGCTCACTCCTTCATCTGAAGGTGTGCTCAATCCTTGAACTCCAAAATAGAAACCCTTGTTTTCTATCTCTCTAAAAATCCCCCATTCTCTGAATTTCTTGTGCAACCATCTTAGTGTTTCTTAAGTTTGTTTAGATTGAGTCTGTCTTAATCTTATTCCGCAACAAACTTGTAAATTGTATTTTGATTTATCAATAAACAATTTATTAAACTTTAATTTCTGTGTTTGTATTCAACCCCCCCCCCCCTTCTACAAACTTGTTAAGCACCTTCGGGACCAACAAAAAATAAATGAGAGATAAAAAATAAAAGAAAGAAAAAAAAGAAAAAAAAAATACTAAGTATGGAATGCGGGTCCTTAAGGAGACACGAAGGAAGAAATGCGGGTCCTTCAGGAAACGCATTTGAGGAATGCGTGTGAAGAAAGGAACGCATTACGAGGAATGCGGGTCCTTCATGAAACGCATTATGAGGATTGCGGGTGAAGAAGGAAACGCATTTATGAGGAATGCGTATCCTGAAGGAAATGCATAGAAGGAAATACGTGTCCTTAATGGAACACATTGCATACTTGAAACAACAAAACAAACAAAAACAAATACACAACAGAAACTAGAACAAAATATACTATGAGGGTCACGAGTGATACGCATAGTTCACATATGCGGGTCACAAGTGAAACGCATTGTTCACAAATGCGGGTCACAAGTGAAACGCATTTCTTACAATGCGTGTCACAGGTGAAACGCATTTTTGACTAATGCGTGTCACAGGTGAAACGCATTCTTCACTTGTTTAAAAACAAAACCCTAGAAAAACGCCTGTTCGAACTCGAAATCCACAAAAAACTAAAAAACAAAGCACTGAACACGAAATTAAAGTAAAAGAAAAACATACCTGATAGTTGATTATAAGGTTTAAACAAAACCCAATAATCAAATCGATCTATTTCAACTTGAATCTGAGTTTTTGAAAACTATGAACAGTGAAATATACGAATATCAGTTCAATACACACAATACAAAACCAAGAAAGAAATCAAAACTAAGTAATGAAACACTAAACAATCTACAAACATATAATGAAAAACAAAAAAAAACATACCTGAACTTTCCAAAAGCACAATCTGAAAAGAAACAAGAAGAAGAATACGCAGAGAAGATGGAGGGAAGGGGAAAAGTCAGACACGTTCAAAAAGAATAAAGAAAAGAAAAGACACTATTACACCTATATATTCAAAAAAAAACAAAAAACAAAACACAAAAAAAAAATAACTATTAAAAAAAATTATTAACTACTAAAAAAAATACCTGATAAGCCCCCATTACCCCCCCTATACAAATGCACAAAATTTATCAAATTAGTTTAGCATTTGCATAGTAAATTCAGAAAAACTTACCTTATGAATTTCTGATCAGCACATTCACTCCCCCTCAAAAACAAAATAATATCAGAAATAGTAACCAGATATGCACTCCACCTCGAAAAATACACAGACCATATGATAAAAACACAGATAGCAAACATAAAGACATCAATATTAAAGATGATCATATTGAATATAAATTTTGTAACAACTGAATATATAAACTTTTAAACACTAAAGAAATTAAAGTCTACTCAGTAGAATATTCCAGATTTATCAATCAATTGAAATCAAACGGGAGTTGTTGGATACAGAAACATGTTTCATTGCATATCACGTTAAGACATGTTCAGCTTCAAACACATGCAGTTATCTATTAAGTGTGCTAGCATGCGATCTTTGATTAGCTTCAAGAAAAATGCAATTCTAAACATTAAATGGAGAACTTTGCATGTACAAACACCAAGTCATCAAGAATTAAGATTTTCACAAATTTACAGGTTTATTGCAGCTCAAAATATATCACCAAGTATCAAGAGATGTGTGCTCATTGGCATCTTTTAGCTGTGTGCACATTGGCATCTTCACATGAGTGTGCTCTTTGGCATCTTTTAAGCGCGTGCACTTTGGCATCTTTTAATCAAAGAGTTCATTAAGTAAAGAACATGCCGTAAACGTAACTTTCTATCTGATCCTATTGCAGGATTTAGGTCAGCCGCTCCCATACCAGTTGGCCTTAGGGGACTAGGTGTCGAGCACCCCTTGGAACTTACTCTCCCAGATCAGAAAGGCTACATCGACATATCCTAAACCCATTCATACCAGTAGAACATGACTTTCGATCTGGTTCTATTGCAGGATTTCTGTTCGATCACTCCCAGATCAATTGACCTTAGGGGACCAGATGTCGAGCATCCCTCGGAACTTACTTTCCCAAACCGGAAAGGTCACAGGTACAAACTTTTAAACTCAAAGATTTCTATATTTTAAATGCTTAAAAATAAAAACATCTCAATAACTCAGATCTATATCGAATAGCTTAGCCCATATTTTCATTACGATCTACAATTCTAATCACTTAGGATGTTCAAGCAAAGTAAACCATATATAAGCCGACTCACATATCTTTAAAGCAATATCTAAAGCATCAAACATGTTGCTGACTTTTCGATGTTTGAAAGATTTGAACATTAAACATATAAAACTTAAAATATTAACAAGGCGACTTGCAAAAGATCCTAGACACACATTTTATTCAACTGAAAGAAAATCTGAAATATTAAACTTTATAGAATAAAATTTGTAAAGATTTAAACTTTTAAATTCAACATGCCTAATTTTGAAAGCAAAAAGTTAAAGCATTTTTCATCCAAAGCTTTTGTAAATATATCAGCAAGTTGATATTCAGTAGATATAAAATATAACTCAATAGTACCTTCTTCCACGTGATGCTTTATAAAATGATATCTCATGTCTATGTGCTTGGTCTTGGTGTGCTGGACAGGATTGACCGATATCGCAATTGCGGACTTGCTGTCACAATAAATTGGCACAGTCTTGTATAGCATTCCATAATCGCGAAGTTGCGTTTTCATCCAAAGCACTTGAGCACAGCAACTAACTGCAGCGACATATTCAGCTTCGGCTGTTGATATTGAAACGCAGTTTTGCTTTTTCGACGCCCAGCTTATCAGTCTGTCACCCAAAAACTGAAGATGACCAGAAGTACTTTTTCTGTCCAATTGATTACCACCATAATCTGCATCAGAATAAGCAATCAAACTATAGTCAGAACTTTTAGGATACCATAATCCTAAATAAGGAGTTCCTTTAATATATCTAAAAATGCGTTTGACTGCTAAAAGATGAGATTCTTTTGGTTTAGCTTGAAAGCGAGCACACAGGCACGTTGAAAACATTATGTCCGGGCGGCTTGCAGTAAGATACATCAGTGATCCGATCATCCCTCTGTATGTCTTTTGATCCACAACTTTTCCATCTGGATCCAGTCCGAGTTTAGCACCATGAGCCATAGGCGTGCCGATTGAAGTAGACTTGTCCATTTTGAATTTCTTCAAAATGTCAAATACGTACTTTGACTGATTGATGAAAATTCCATCTGGAAGCTGCTTCACTTGTAAGCCGAGGAAGAAGTTGATTTCTCCCATCATGCTCATCTGAAATCTAGAGGTCATTAAATCAGAAAACCAATTACACAGAGATTTGTTAGTCGCACCGAAAATAATATCATCTACGTATATCTGTACTAAGCAAATATCAAAATTAGTTCTATAAATGAAAAGAGTAGTATCTATCGAGCCTTTGGTGAAGCCGGATTTGACCAAGAAAGCTGACAACTCGTCATACCATGCCCTTGGAGCTTGTTTCAGACCATACAAAGCTTTATCGAGAAAATAAACGTAATCAGGGCGATCTTTGTCAACAAATCCCTCTGGTTAAGATACATATACTTCTTCTTTTAATTTGCTGAGAAATGCTGTCTTGACGTCCATTTGATATACTGTGAAGTTGCGATAAGCAGCGAAGGCTAAAAACATTCTGATAGCTTCCAATCTGGCGACGGGTGCAAATGTTTCATCATAGTCAATGCCTTCTTCTTGTCTATATCCTTTGGCTACTAACCTTGCTTTGTTCCGAACGACGATACCATCTTTGTCCTTTTTATTCTTGAATATCCACTTTGTACCAATGATGCTTTTACCCTTTGGCCGTGGTACAAGTCTCCACACTTTAAGTGTGTCAAACTGATTGAGCTCCTCTTGCATTGCTAAAATCCAGTCCGGGTCTTCCAACGCTTCAGATACTTTGTTAGGTTCAATCTTGCTTAAAAAACAAGTGTACAAACATTCGTTGGAAGAAGCCGACTTGGAGCGTGTAGAAACACTAGCTTGAGGATCCCCAATGATTTGATGGATTGGATGAGATCTTGTCCATTTTGTTGTATGAGGGAGAGGATCAATAACTTCTTGAACCACTTCTATTTGTTGAGGAGGATCTTCAGAAGGAAGAATGTCAGAAGATGACACAGATATGGTTTCAACTGGTGGAGGGGGTATTTCCATGACATCAGAGTCAGTCTCTTGTTGACCAGTCGTAGTTTGTACTTCTTGTTGAACATTTTCTTCTGGAACAACTCCATCTTCTACAGACTCCTCATGAATAGTTTCAGCAGTTTCTGGTTCATGAAAGACTTGATCAGGATGATGTTCAAAAGGTATGTCTTGAATCTCAGGATATACTGAAGAAGCATCAGGTTCAGAGATTGATGCAGCGGAATTAGGATTTGATGCACTCACAGATTCCTCATTCAAAACATTTGACACATAATCAGTGTTTGGTTTAGGAACATCATCATAAAAATTTTCAAACAGAAAATCAAGATCAGAAAAATTAGACAGAGAAGTAGAAGGATCCTGATTTGTCGACTGAAGTGCAGGTTCTGAACTAATTTGTTCAGAAGCTGAATTTCCAGTAATAGCGGGTTCTGAACTGTGTTGTCCAGAAGCCAAATTGGCAGCTTCATCAAATTTGACATTTACTGACTCTATCACTTTTCTTGCCGAGAGAAGAAATACTCTGTAAGCAGCAGAGTTAGAAGAATAGTCCAGAAATATGCCTTCATCTGCCTTTGAACTAAATTTGTTCAGATTATCTCTGTCATTCAAAACATAGCATTTACACCCGAAAGACTTGAAATATTTGATGTTGGGTTTGATACCATTCATCAATTCATATGGAGTCTTGTTGAACCGGCGGTGTAGAATTGATCTGTTTTGAGTATAACAAGCAGTTGAAATGGCTTCGGCCCAGTGAGACAAAGGGAGACCTGAATAAGCAAGCATAGATCTAGCAGCTTCCACAAGCGTTCTGTTTCTTCTTTCAACAACCCCATTCTGTTGCGGTGTTCTTGCAGCAGAAAACTGTTGTTGTATACCTTGATCATCATAGAATGCTTGAAGAGTTGAATTCTTGAATTCTGTGCCATTATCTGATCTCACAACTTTGACTTGCTTTTGCTTATTTGTCTGAATGGTTTTGATGAGGTTGATGAGAATTTCAGGTGTCTCGTCTTTAGATTTAAGAAATTTCACCCATGTGTATCTGGAGTAGTCATCAACAACAACCAAAACATATTTCTTCTTCCCAATACTCTTTGTCTTCATTGGTCCGCACAAATCAACATGAATTAGATCTAGAATGTCCGCAGTGCAATGTTCAGGCTTTGGCTTATGAGATGCTTTCTTCATCTTTCCTTTCTCGCAGTCCTGATAGAGATGATCTTTCTGAAAACGGAGGATTGGAAGACCTCTCACTGAATCATTCTTGACCAAGCGATCCATATATTTGAAATTGAGATGAGCACACCCAGCTTTCATGAATAGAGGCTTTTGATAAAAGACAAACATCTGATTGAACCTTTACTTCGGAAAGATTAATGGTATAAAGATTTGATCGTCTCTTTCCAACAAGTAAATCCATGCCACTACTATTCTTTACAGCAACCCTTTTAGACTTGAAACTGACTTCAAGATCTTTATCGCAGAACTTTCCGATGCTGAATAGATTGTGACTCAAACCTTCAACATAGCTTACTCTTTTGACAGTTATGTTACCCTGAACAAGATCACCATAACCAAGAATGGGAGCCGTCTCGCAGTTTCCAAATTTGACACGACCGCAACATTTTTCTTTAAAATTTGAAAGTAGAGATTTGTTGCCAGTCATGTGTTTGGAACACCCCGAATCCAGATACCATAATTGATTTAGCTGCACAATTAACATTTACTGAGATTTAGGTACCCATATAAATATGGGTCCCTTCTTGTTAGTCCTTTCCTTTTTCTTTTTCAAAAAAATATTTTTCCAAAACATCTGAGATTGATCAAATAAAGCATGGACATCATCACATATTAAAGAGGAAACACAATCATCAGAATCAGAACTCGAGAAACAATATGAGATATTCTTTGAAATTTGAAACATTTGCTCTACGGAATATTTTGTAGTTTTATTACAAATGGCAAATGAGTCTTGTTTACAAAGAGAATCTACACATTTATTCTCTACAGAAACAAATTCTTCAGATCTCTGTTTCTTTTGCCAAACAGACTTCACAGACTTCTTCAAAGGCCTATCTGTAATAGATGAATCAGAAAAATTAGAATTTTCAGAAATATCAAACTCTTTCTTCTTTTTCTTCTTTGACCTTCTTCTTTTACGCTTTGTTTTGTAAAAATGATCATTTAGCGTAAAAGTGTCATCAACAATTTTAGATAAAATATTTGATTTAAAAGAGGAAGTTTTATCAATAAAACCAAACTGATCAGATAATTCATTTGTATAAACCTCAGAGCTAGAAGCATCAGATGAACACAAGTTGATGGGAGATTTGAGAAGACCAGAATTATTTTCTTTAAAACATGATGTCATAAAAGAAAAAATGACATCGTTTTCAATTTTGCTCAAAATCTCTTGTTCTTCTATTTGTTCTTCTAGATCTAATATTTTGCATTCTAATACTAATGGAGGTATATATCTCTTAGTATCATAAGGTACTGGAGATATATTATCCTTATTAGGATTAGATGCATTTAAATCAAAGAAGTCATTCGATCTAGAAGATTTAGTTGAAGAACCAATGTTTAACTTTTGTCTTCTCTTTTTTAACTTTTCTGGAAAATATTTTGCATTTTCTTGAGTGTAAACAAAAGAAACTTCCATTCTCTTGTTGTTCATCCGTTTTTTATCTTCCTCAACTGTATTCTCTTTAGCACTTGTCCAAAAAGGTTTGTATTGAGAACCATAGTGTGAAAGACCAAGACAGTCGTAATCATAAAAATTGGGAATCTCAATTTTAGCTTTCTTTAAAAACTGAGGATTTTTAAATCCAAGACCCCAATTTTCTTTTATCGACTCATAGCTCCTTGGTTTATGCATATGAATTGTTTGTTCAGTTTGATTTTGTTTATATAACTTTCCTTCTAATTCAAATATTTTATCCGAAAACTCTTGATTTAAAATTGACAATTCAATCAAAGAATCATGAGAAGTTTGTTTTTCAATTTCTAAATCTTCTATTCTTTCTTGAAATTTCTCTTTTGTAAATTTTAAAATTACTTTTTCATCACTCAGAGAAATCTTCAATTTTTCAATTTGAACAGACTTTTCTTGATTTTCACGTTTTTTGGATAAAAGCTTTGAACGAAAATCATGTAAAGCATTTGTGATGACATTCATTTGCGAAGAAATGAAATTAAAATCAAAATCAGATGGTACCTCAGATTCATCAGATGATGTGTCCTCATTCTCATCATCACTGTTGTCGTCTCCAATAAAGCACATCGCAGCAGTCTCAACATTGTCAGCTTCATTATCTGAGTGGTCCAACCAATATTCCTCCTCAGCCAACAAAATTGTTCCACTTGCTTTCTTTTCAGCCAATGCTAATTTCTTCTTATAGAAATCCACATCTTTCACAATCTTCGTTCTGCATTCCTTTGAAATATGCCCGGGTTTGCCACAGTTGTAGCAAGTCACAACCTTTTTCTCTTCTTTCTTTGTTTCAGCTGCTGTACCAGACTCATACTTGGGAAAGAAAGGCTTTGATGTAGAACCGGGTTCTACCTTCTTTGATCCAGAAGAAAAACGAAGATTGTTTGATCCTGCCCGTTTCTGGTATTTCTTTTGATAGTGCTGACTTAAAAGAATCATGGCTTTTTCTAATGCTTCGCCATCGTCATCTGTTGATCCATCGTAAGCAGATTCAGTTAAGGCTTGCTCAGCCATTTGACTAGCTAAAAGAGCGATTGGATCCACAGTCTTTGGCTTCTGCTTATCCAACTTAGCTTTCTTCTTCAGAACCATTGCTTCATCAGACATCAGAATTTCAAACATTTCCTGAATGGGCATTTTGGAAATTCTGGGATCATTCCTCATGCGATGACAGGATTTTTCCCATTCTGGTTTGAGTGCATTAAGGAACTTCAGATTGGTCTCCAGTTCATTCTTTATTACCTTGATCTTATACAGATCATTAATTACAGTCCAGAACCTGTCGAAGACACTTTTCAGACTCTCCCCATCTTTTGCTTTGAACTCTTCAAAATTGTTCATGTATCTTGTCTGACGAAGCTGTGTAGACATAGCAGTACCAAACATGATTTTCTCCAGTTGTGTCCACATAAGCATAGGATTGTGTTTGAAACAATCGATTCTGTTGTAGATGGAATTTGGTAGAGCAAGTATTAAATTCGACTTGGCCTGATTGTCAGCTTGGTATCTCAGAAGTTCATCAGCATCATATTCTATCAGGGATTTTTCTACTTCAGTGACTGGAGTGTTACCAACAGCTGGTATCACTTTCCTTGGCTTAACCATGGGACCTTCAGTCAAAGCTTTCATCATATTTTCACCATTTGATTGTCTTTCGATGAAATTAACAAACCGGTCCTGCCATTGTTCAAATTCGTTCTCATTAATCAGAACAGGTGGACGAGTTTCAGATCCCAACGACATCATGAGATCGTTCTTGTAAAGTTGAGCTTGTAGAGACATATTGAAGAAATTCGAAGCTTTCCTTAGAGAAATGCATGTTCAAGAATGCGCGTCCAAGAGAAATGCGCGTCTAGAGTGATCCGCACTTGTAGAAACGCGTATTAAGACTGACACGCACTTGTAGAAACGCGTATTAAGGCTGACACGCACTTATAGAAACGCGTGTTAAGGCTGACACGAACTTGTAGAAACGCGTGTTAAAGCTGACACGCACTTGTAGAAACACGTGTTAAAGCTGACACGCACTTGTAGAAACGCGTTTCCAAAGAATCAACAACCTGAGAAAAACACTATCACTCAAAAGTTAGTTTCATACGATTTTAAGAACAATACACATACTAATAAGATGAATGACCCGCATTTCATATGAATGACCCGCATTTCATATGAATGACCCGCATTTCAGCAAACAACAATAAATCTGCTAATTTGATCAAAACAATGAAATTAAGTACAAACAAATTGCACATAATTGAACGAAAACACTATTTTCATACTATTCAATTAACAATTTCGATCAAAACACTCTAAAACTCAAAAACTCACATAGACCAGACAACAGAACACGTTTTTTTCAGATTATATTCAAACTCAAAATCGAAGCACCAAATCACGTTTTTATGCAAATCAACAAGAAACAAACCAGATCGACTATATAAAACGCATCTAAAAACATCAATTTCAAAACAATTCAATCACAAAACAGAGTGAAATTGATGAAAATCCAGAAAACGAGAATTTTCTTGAAAAACAAAAAAATTCGATCAAATTTTCCGAGTTAAACACACAAATCAGTAGCAATTACACTAAATCTCAATCCTCTCAAGATCTTGGAGGCTCTGATACCAATTGATGAGCCAAGATCACAAGATCGTAGAGAGAGAATATAGAGAGAGAAAGTGTGCTCTTGAAAGTAACAGTATATTCAGATCAAACAATGTATGTTCATTGCAAAACAAATAAGCCAAGGGGACTTAAATACCCCAAGGCACTAACAAAACAGATAACACTAAGAAAACAGTAAAATAAATACAATGATTACTATAAAAACTGATATAACATAAAGTTTTACATTTTTTCTTTCTTTTGAATAAAATATGTGTCTAGGATAAAATTTCAAGTTCTTTTGTTTATATTAAAGTTTTCATATGATCAAATTTCAAGTCTTACAAAAGTCGAAAAGTCAGCAACATGTTTGAAACTTTTATTACTGCTTGAAAGTTGTGTGATTCGGAATATTGATAGTTTACAATGCTTGGAAAATTCTAAAAAGTCAAAATTTTGATTGTAATGAAAATATGGGCTAAGTACTTTTATATAAAACTGAGTGATTGAGATGATTAATAAATTCTTATAAATCAGAAATCTCTAAGTTTAAAAGTTTGTACCTGTGACCTTTCTGGTTTGGGAAAGTAAGTTCTGTGGGATGCTTGTCATCTGGTCCCCTAAGGTCAATTGATCTGGGAGTGATAGAACCCAAATCCTTCAATAGAACCAGATCGAAAGTCATGTTTTACTGGTATGAATGGGTTTAGTATATGTCGATGTAGCCTTTCTGATCTGGGAGAGTAAGTTCCAAGGGGTGCTTGACACCTAGTCCCCTAAGGCCAACTGGTCTGGGAGCGGCTGACCCAAATCCTGCAATAGGGTCAGATAGAAAGTTACGTTTACGGCATGTTCTTTACTTAATAAACTTTTTGATCAAAAGATGCCAAAGTGCACAAGCTTAAAAGATGCCAAAGAGCACACTCATGTTAAGATGCCAATGTGCACAATGCTAAAAGATGTCAATGAGCACACATCTCATGATACTTGGTGATATGTTTGAGTTGCGATAAATCTGTAAATTTATGAAAGTCTTAATTTTTGATGATTTAGTGTCAGTACATGCAAAGTTCTCTATAATATTTTTAGAATTGCATTTTCTTGAAGCTAATCGAAGATTCGCATGTGAGCACACTGAATAGATTGCTGGAAGTTTTTGAAACTGAACATGTCTTAACTTGATATGCAATGAAACTTGTTCTTGTATCTTACAACATATGTTTGATTTCAAATGATTGATAAATTTGTAATATTTTACTCTGTAGAATTTAATTTGTTTAGTGTTTAAAATTTTCTATGTTTAGTCGTTTCAAAATTTACATTCAGTATATTTTTCTTTCTACATTAATATCTGATCATTGTGTTCTCATAAATATATTTTAATGGGTTTATGCATTATTCAAGGGGGAGTGAACAAAGAGAATATTTTTCAAAGATTATATCTGGTTTTGAGGGGGAGTATCTGATTCTTTATACAAATGCTAATTTGAATTGTCATATCTAGTGCATTTGTGTAGGGGGAGTTAAAGGGTTTCAAAAGGTAAACTTTGTCTGAGTTTAAGTCAGTTTTGCGCTTCCTACATGACACGAAAAGTTCCTTTTGCGCATCCTTTGTGGAACGCAAACCTTGCTTTGCGTTTCCTTCTTGAACCGCAAACTTTGTTTTGCGCTCCCTTCTTGAATCGCAAACCTTGGTTTGCGTATCCAACATGAAGCGCAAACCTCCCTGTTTTCTCTATTGTTTTGATTTTGCAGATTTTACACTGTCTCGTCTCCAACATTTGCATGACCAAGTTGATCAAGATCATCAAGGTCATGAGGGGGAGAAGTCAAGGAGAAGTTAAAGAGACAAAGAGCTCAAAAGTTTATCTGCTGATCAAGATTCGCTCAAAGATTCTATTCTCTCAGCTACAACAAATTCTTTTGCTGTTCCTGCTCCGAACATCACAGTTCATTCAAGATCATTCAAAAGAGGTGTATCGTCTAGAGCTTAAGCAGCAAAGAAATTTTTTATCTGAAAGATGCTGAGAAGAAATTTTTCCTTTAAAAGTCAGAAAGCTTCTCGAAGTCGCTTTGTTGGTCCATGCTGTTATAGAAGATGATTTTTGAAGACCAAAGCGCCAATGATTACTAAGGGGGAGATTGTTAGGTCTGATTTTATAGTAATCGTTGTATTTATAGGGCTTGGTCAAATACTGTGTTTAGTGCTTATCTGTCTTGTATCTGACCAAGGGTATTTAAGTCCCTTTGGTCTTGGTTTGGTGTAAGAAACACACGCATATTGAATACATTTTAATACTTTTCACTTCAACATTTTCTCTCTCTACTTTCTCTCTCTAAAGAATCAGTGATCTTGGACTCTCACCCCCAATGGCATAAACGGAACACACCCCCGGTATGAGCACAGGCGGAACACACACCCCGACTTTGAGCACAAAGCATTAAAACAATGTATGCATACATTTAACCACGATTAAAACATATACCGCATAAAAAGAAACCACAAATACATAGCTCGCGTAAACAAAGTTTACGCCTTAAAATAACTTCCTCATGTCTTTAAACAATTAAAACACTACAAGCATTTAACTAAATCAACGGTATAAAATAACTTCATAACTTACGAGATTTTAAGTTAAAAAAACTCACATGGTCCTTGCGAAGCTTCCCTTTTATCACTCTAATACCGACCCTAAAATCACGATAAGAGGAAACATGCTTAAAATTCGTAATTAACAGTTCTGGACTACACCTCACTACTTCTAGACTGATGTCTACCGATCGGTGCTTGACTGATGCCACGACCAGTCCCGAGCTGCGCCCAGGTCGCGCGCAGGCGGCGCCCCATGCCGCTCCCAGACCGCGCCCACGCGGCGCCCGAGGTGAACTTCGACCGGTGCCCATGCGACGACCGGGGTGGCTTCGACCGGTGCCTATGCGGCGACCGGGGTGGCTTCGACCGGTTCCTATGCAGCAACCGGGGTGGCTTCGACCGGTGCCCATGCGGCGACCGGGGTCCCCCAAAGATGTTGACCGGTGTCAACAAACCCAACCTTGACCAGACTCTACTCGACCGATGTCTATACTCAACCGGAGTCTACCTCGACCGAGGTCTAAACTCGACCGGACGCGATTTTGGGTTTTCGATCAAGACTGCAACTTAGGACAGATAAAACCTTAATCAAAATCACCACTCTCAACCCAAAGATTTAGAGTTCAGAATACCTAATCATTAACATCCTTTTTAATGAAACAACACTAATATCCCTTAAAATAAACATCATTAATCGATCGAAGTTCGATGGGCTCGCAGACCCAAATCCACATATTTCAACCCAACCTTTGAAGAAATAAGCCAATACTTATAATACTAATCTAACTAGAGAAGGAGGTTTAGGATTTTACCTTAAGAAACGATGCAGAACTCTCGATCTCCTTCTTCTCTATTTGCACTTCCTCTCTGCCCTAATTCCTTTTTTTTTCAGCCGCCCAAAGAAGAAATAAAATAATCCCTAGGTTTATTCCCTTTAATGAACCCTTTACACTTATCCCCCTTAAGTTTGCTTTTTAATCCACTTTTCACCCCAACTCTGAATTATTAAATTAAATTGGTTATTACATAGGTTTTTAGAGAAAATCTAGAAAATGTAAAAAACTCTAGAAAATGGAGATGATGAACTTGGAGCTTGATCAAGACTTGAAATCTTCTCGTTTGGAGGCTCTTAGAGCATCCTTAACTTCTCTAAAATGGAGAAGTAAAATGTCAAAATCTCCAAAAAAATATCACTTTCATCTCCAACAGATTCTCTATTTTAGAGATTATACAATTAATTATATTATTAAAATATTCAATACAACTCATAAATTCTTATTTTTATTTCTTAAACATTTAATTTAAAACAATTTCATTGGTAGAATTAATAAAAAAATCAATTTTCTCTCATATGTAATCATTTTTGGAAATATCTCCAAATTTAGAGATTTTCATCATTTTTCTCATACCTTCTCTATTTTGGAGAAGGTTCTGGGGAATCTCTTGAAAAAAACCCCAAAATCTCCATTTTAGAGAAGCGGTTGGAAATGCTCTTAAATGCTTGAAGGAGATGAGTAAATGCCCTTAAATGTTTCCCAAACGATTTTAATGAAGAGAGAATGAGAAGTGAAGTGAGTAAATAAAGTCATAACCTAAGAATGAGTGTTTATGCAATGCATGTCACCACCATGACTTTTACCGCGATTTAAGTCGTGCGAGTTTGACCGGTAGTTAAAGTCCCGGTAAAAGTAGCGCTGACCACTACCCGGGCCACAAGATGCTTGGATTCCCCCCCCCCCCCCCCCTTTCCAATGTACTCAACTACAAGCATTTCTCTACAAAAATAAGGGTTATTTAGAGCATCTCCAACAACTATGCTAAAATAAAAAAAAGTAAGATTTTAACAACTTTTTTGCTCCAACAATTTTGCTATACCATATGCTAAAATAGAGAAAAGAAGAGAGAGAAGGTAAAAAAACTCCAAATTTAGAGATTTTAAGAGCATCTCCAACAACTATGCCAAAACTTTTCTAAAATAGAGGGAAAAAAATCAAAATATCTACAAAAATTTGCATCTAACTCTAACAACTATTCTATTTTATCAACTTTAGTATTAATTATCTTATTAAAATATTCAATTTATTTAATTATATTATTAAAATATTCAATATATAGAAAGTTGAGCGATAAAAATTTTGCTTTTTGAGAGTAATAATTAGTTTTAAGGGGAAACTATCTATTTAGAGATTTCTCTAAATTTAGAGATTTTTAGCATAGATGATAGCATAGTTGTTAGAGCAACAAAAATGTTAAAATCTCAATTTCTTCCATTTTAGCATAGCTGTTGGAGATGCTCTAACTTTTTATACTATATTTTAGAAAAATTATAGCATAGCTGTTGGAGATGCTCTAAACAAGCTATTCATTATAACTGCATACGTGGGACGTACCAAAATACAAGTATTATAATATAGCATTAGAGCATCTCCAACTGATTCTTTAAAATGGAGAAAATTAATATTTTAGGAGTTTGAGCATGTTTTGCCTCCAACAAATTCTATAAGCCATTTATCTAAAATGGAGAAAGTAGGAGTGAGAGTGTAAAATTCTCCAAAATTGAAAAACTCACAAAAAATTATTACAATGAGAAGTAAAATTTTAATATATTCTCACCAATAAAAAAAACTTTCAAATTAAAGTTTTATAGAGAAAAAAAATAATATTGTATTATATGAATAAAATATTTTAATAATATAATAAATGTTGTAATCTTCAAAATAGAGAACAGTCGGATGTTTTCTTTTTTTAGAGATTTTTAAAGTTTCATTGTTCATTTTAAAGAAATTTTGAAAATTTGTTGGAAATGCCTTACCCTTTTAAATATTAGACAAAATAAATAAGCACACACCCCCTCTCCCAAAATTGTCCAACAATGAAAATGATAAACAGTTTTACGAATGTGTAATACACTTTTTAAATAACTAAATGACATTTTTATCCTTGATAATATAAAGAAAAACTTTCTCCGACTTATAATTTTAAAAATAAACACTTATTATGAAGTAATTTCTTTACCAATGTCGGAATCATCATGTCATTTATAATAATGAGAAATAATGCTATTTTTAAACAATGAATTTAATGTTTAAAATAAATAAATAAAGTATATGATTTAAATATCCGAATGTAATCTCGACCCTACCACTATTAATTTGACCACAAATTTGCTTTTGTATATATTTTTATATAACTTTTGTGTGTGTATATATATATATATATATTGGAAGGATATTTTGCAACCCTTAAAAAGGTTGCAACCCACATCTTAACCGTTAGATTAATGATCGGCGGTTATTTTATTTTTATTTTTCTGTTTTTTTAATTAAAAATATTGGGCCCCATATCTATTGTAACCGCCGATCATGAATCCGACGGTTAAGATGTGAGTTGCAAGGTTTGCAAAAATTAAACAACCCCTATATATATATATATATATATATATATATATATATATATATATATATATATATATATCAGGGACTTATCGGTCATCGACTCCCCTACCGTCGATCACCCTCTCTGGCTCCCCCATAACTAGTCTCCATCTTCGCCTCACCCACCCATCTTCCCCCTCCCTCCTCTACCGCTATCCACACTAATCTCTTCTACCTCCACCACCACCAAACTCTTTTACATCCACCTCCACCTCCACCAATCACTTTTGCCTCTATCTTCCACCGATCTCCTTTATGCCTCCCTCCTCACGATTGATCTCCTATCTTCCTCCCTCCTCCTACATCGTGACTACATCCGACCATCATCTTCCCATCCCTGATATCTTTACCCATAACCCTAGCATCCACCATCCACCACAACCACTGCAAATTGTCCTCCCCCAATGTAACACCCTAAAAATAGGGATAACAAAAATCCGGAAAACGGACATGAGGTATGCTAAAATTGCCATAACAAGAGCTTCCCAAAAATGGGGAATATAAAATTAATAACCTGTTTAATCACAATTGTAATTTAACGGACAAAAAACAACAACCAACTAATCTAATTTCTACATCTAGAAAATAGATTACAAAAAGGGTTGTCATCTATAGACCCAAACGGTCTATATCCAAAAGTATAACGCGTCCATGTGCAATTCCCCAAGCTCTCACCCCCAAGCAACTAAACCTGCTTAAGACCGCCGCCGCTAGAACCTGAGATACACATCGACACCAAACAAGTGTTAGGCCAAAAATCCTAGTGAGTTGAACAATAATAAGCATGCATGAACAGATACAATTCTTATCAGCAGTTAACCAGTGTTCAACATATGTGGAGTCATTAGGGGAGACCCAAAGCACCAATCAAGTCCCACCCAAGAGTCGATATACCTTGATGCCCTTAACAAGGAACACCCCAAAGGCCCGGCCCACCCGAAGACTATCGCTAAGAAAATTCCCCGAGTGGCGGAGGTCTAGGCACATACCATCACAGTGGCGCCCAAGACTATATCCTCCTAGTGTACTGACTTGGTTCGTCCACATAACATTTATAAGGGGTCCTTTAGATATATTTCAATCCGCATAATTCAATACCAACTACGGGTATAATATTACCACCTTATCCTCATGATGTCTAACAAAAGACTCAATGTAAATCATGCTCATCCTGCATATAAACATATCACCAAAATGGTGTTCCAACTAGAATCATCATAATACCCATTTATGCATACATTCAACATACCAAGGTACCCACATTATGTAACTATGAGACAAATCCCAAATAATAATACATGTAACAATAATCATGGCAATCCCCCATATATATACATCTTCCAACTATTTTCATGAAGAAATCCCCAAACATTTGAACATATAGAGATAAAGTAACAAATAGGAGATTATGATGTGTATCTAGTTTTAAGAAAGGTTTAGTAAACTCACAATCTAGGTTTTAAACCCAAAACCTAGAAAATATGGAAACCCTAGAAGTTGGAGAAGATGAGGCTTGAAGGTGAGAAATGAGAATCTTGAAAAACACTTCAATGGGAACACTTGGATGAAGCTTGATGACCACTTAATTCTCCCAACAACCCAATACCCTAGAAATGAATGTGGTAGGTGATGAAACCCTAAAAATCGCCTCCAATAAGAGCTCTCCCGTTTTTGTAAAGTGTTAATGTGAGAAATGAGGCTGCCAAAGTGTTTTAAATCCACCAGACCACGCGGGCGATAGTGCCAAGGGTACTATCGTGAGTCACATTCGCGAGCACTCACACACTCACGGTACATCTTCCGCGAGTATGCCCGGCGATAGTGACGATTGTCACTATCGCGTGTCACTATAGCGAGAATCCCCCCCTCTCGGTACAATCCCGGCGATAGTGACAATGTCACTATCGCGGTGTCACTATCGCGCCAAGTTCATCCCAACCCGAAAACTTAGCAATTTCGAAAATAGGCGCGAGGTCTAAACACATGCAGTTATTATATTAATCAGATAGCATCTTAATCCCGAAATCAAGATCATACACATATATAAAAACTCACATTTTCAGATAAACACAATTAAAGTATTAAAGGACAAATATTTACCTTATAAATTCCCGGGTGTTACAATCCTCCCCACCTAAATGGGATTTCGTCCCCGAAATCTTACCCTAGGCAAACAAGTGAGGATATGTTGGGAATTCAGAATTTGCACAAGTATGGTTAATGCTGCTAGCACAACATGGTTAGTACTTCTGAGACATAATACTGCTTGATGAAGTTACTACTGCTGAGCATAGTTAGTAATGCTAGTAGTTAGTACTGCTAAGGGTTACTACTGCCAACTTCATTAATACTGCTGAACATGGTTAATGCTTCTGAACATGGTTAGTACTGCTTATGAGATGAAGACTTCGTATGGAAATGAAGACAGCTGTATTGATTGAAGATATTCATGGAAAGCTTGGAGATAACTATGGAAGATTATACTGAGGACCTTTTATATTTTGTAATTATCTTTTGTCTTTAGTATATGTATAGACTTAGTCAGAATAGTTTAGAATTAATTTTTGATTCTGAGTTTTTGTTTTCATAGAGAGAATTAACCTCAAGGTTTATAATCCTAATTCTAGAGAAGTAGAATTCGTATTGGTGAGCCTGTTCATCAATATTGAGGTTGTGTGTGAAATCTTGTATCTTTAAAGCATTCAATAAAGTTTACAATTTGTGATTTGTGATTCACTGTTTCATTGATATTCTGATTATTAAAGTGTTATTCCGCAAACTCCTTTAATATTGTTTCTGAGTGTTTATTCTTGTTAAGAATCAGATCCTGACAAGTGGTATCAGAGCTAGTATTCTCAGAAACCTTCATTCATCATGGAAAACACAGTTGAATCAAACAGTACTCTTGTTTCAAATGTTCCAATGCTCAGATCTAATGAGTATAACATGTGGAAGATAAGGATCAAGCAATACATTCTCCTCACAGATTACTCTATGTGGGACATCATTGAGAATGGCCCATCTGATGAAGGAAAAATTGGTGCAGATGGAAAAAGAACTCCACCAAAGACAGATGCATAAAAGAAGATAAGGCAGACAAAGATGAAAGCCTTGAGCACACTGCTCTTGGCTATTCCCAATGAATATCAACACCAATTCTGCAATTGCACTGATGCACAGATGCTTTGGAATGCTCTAGAGAAAAGATTCTCTGGTACCAAAAGTACCAAGAGAAATCAGAAGGCAATACTGAAGCAATTGTATGAAAACTTTATGTCAACTAAGAATGAGTCCATGACTCAAACTTTTGACAGGTTTAACAAGCTAATTGGTGAACTAGCTACTATGGGAGTACAGATTGATCAAGATGATGTAAACATAAAGTTTTTAAGGTCCCTAGGAGATGAATGGACCATGTATACTGTTTTATTCAGACAGAATGAACAACTGGAAGAAAAAGAACTTGATGATCTGTACAATGACCTTAGAGTATTTGAAGCTGAGGTGGAGGCAAAGAAGAAGCCTTCTGGATATGTTCATAATGTTGCACTCCTATCAGCATCAATTGATTCTACTGCTAACCCTGAATCAGTTAATGCTGCTAATGGAGCAAATCAAGAAAAAGGCACTGAATCTGTTTTTGAAGCCTTTATGTCCAGCCATGGAAACTCTTCTTTAATCAATGATGACTTGGAACAACTTCATCCTGATGATCTTGAAGAGATGGATATTAAATGGCAGATGGCCATGCTTTCCATGAGGGTAAAGAAGTTCATCAAGAGGACTGGGAGGAATAACTTCTCCCAAAGAAGAGAAGATGGAGCAGGTTTTCACAAGTCAAAGGTAGAATGCTATAAATGTCATATGAAGGGACACTTTGCCAGGGAATGCAGAAGTGGAGTGTCTCACAATAACCACCAACAAGCTCCGACTGGTAGCTTCAACCAGAACAGAAACTCTGTTCAAGCCCTTGTTTCTCAACAAGGAATGGGGTTTGACTGGAGTGATCAAGCAGAAAAGGCTATTCAAAATCAAGCTCTCATGGCAGAGGTATCTGATCTCCCAACTGAGGTAAGTTCTAATCTCTGTTCTAAAACTTGCATAGACACTGTTAAAAGGTACAGGGATCACAACCAGAATATGAGTGATGACCTTAAGAGGTTAGCAAAAGATATAAAAGACTATGTGAGAATTGTTGAGAGGTTTGAGGAACAAATTAAAGGTTTACAAGCCAATGAACTTCAACACTCATATGACACAAACTACTGGAAGTGGGAGAAAAATGATCTAGAACTCCAACTGACAAAGTCTAAAGAGGAGAGTGAAAAGTTGAGAGGGGAGCTAGCCAAGGTTAAGCTAGATGTGGAAAAGTTTTCCAACGCTTCTAAAGCAATGAACTATTTACTACAAACTCAGTTTCATGACAAACTGAGAAGAGGAATTGGGTACAATACCACACCAACACCATACAACAACAACTACATCCCTCATACATCAGACTTGCTAGAAACCAAAGATAGGAAGGACTTGCCTGAGGGAGCCACTGAGATAGATCCCTTAGATGAAGTAGTTGTTGAGGACAAAACTGAGAAAGAAGCTGGTAAGGGTAAGGAGAACACTGTGAGTGATGAGATTCCTTTAGAGAATCACATTATTACCAATGAGGGTTGTGGAAAGATTTGGGTAAAATCTAAGGACATAGAGAAGACTGAGGGAAATTCTAGTAAGGTCCATTATAAGCAGACCACAGTTGTGAATCCTGTTCCTTGCAAACAGTGTGCTTGTACTAAATCTGAGCCCCTAAATCATGATAAAAGGAGGGGTAATCAAAGAAACTGGAATAATCTGTGGGCACAAAAACAAGGGATTGATTTGAGTAAAATAAATAGACCAAAACCTTGTTTTATTTGTGGAAAGATCAATCATACTGCTAAATACTGTTATTTCAATCCTATAAACCAAAGGATGAGTTTTCAAAGATCTGTGCAAAAACCCTTTGGTTATAGGAAGAATGAAAGGAACCATGTGGCTAAGAAATCTGATAAATCTAAAAGCCACATGAAGAAAAAGATTGTTGAGGAGAATGTCAAGATGTGGATTCCTAAAAGCACTAAAACTGTTAGTACTGCTACCACAAATAGTACTGCTGACAATGATAGTGCTGCTAGAAGCAATACTACTACTACCAATGTTAGTGCTGCTAAGAGTATTAGTACTGCTAAAACTAACATTGTTAGTACTTCTTCTAGTGTTAATACTGCTAACTCTGTTAGTACTTCTAAGGTTAGTACTGCTTCTAATGTTTGTGCTGCTAAGCCAATCATCTTGACAAAGTACTCTAGTAAAGAGTGCTATGAGTTTAAAAATCTCATCAAAAAGGAATGTAAATACTTTGATGAGAAAGGGAGACCCAAGACCACTTTGGCTTGGGTTCCCAATCAATACTAATTGATCTATCTTATGTGCAGGGCAATCAACAGCTCAAGGGTAAGAGCATATGGAATGTTGATAGTGGTTGCTCTAGGCACATGACAGGGAACATGTCTTGCCTCAAGAATTTCAAGAAAATTGATGGTGGGCATGTTGCCTTTGGTAATACTCCAGATGGAGGTAAGATCAGTGGTAAGGGTGATGTAACCAAAGGTAAAATGACCTTTGAAGATGTATTCTATGTTGAGCAATTAAGGTACAACCTGTTAAGTGTATCACAGGTTTGTGACAAAAAGCATAGTATATTATTTACAAATTCTGAATGCATTATCCTTGCTCCTGGATTCAAGGTAGTTGATGAAAAGATGATACTACTAAGAACTCCCAGAAAGGATAATGTCTATTGCTTAGATATGGAAAATGTTTCAACTGATTCATCCCTAAACTGTCTTGTTTCAAAAGCATCTTTGGATGAATCATCACTTTGGCACAGAAGGATGTGTCACATGAACTTTAAAACAATGAATAAACTTGTTAAAAACAACCTTGTAAGAGGTTTACCTTCAAAAGTCTTTTCATGTGATGATCATTGTGTAGCCTGTCTCAAAGGC
The DNA here is from genome assembly GCA_954870635.1 of Arctium minus. NCBI lineage: Eukaryota > Viridiplantae > Streptophyta > Magnoliopsida > Asterales > Asteraceae > Arctium > Arctium minus. The sequence goes on from OX941090.1 coordinate 4,384,069, forward strand.
AAACAACACAAAACTTCTCATAAGTCCAAAGAGTTGAACACTATTTCTAATTCTCTTCAGTTGTTGCATATGGATCTGTTTGGTCCTACAAATGTTATGAGTATAGACAAGAAATCATATTGCTTAGTTATTGTTGATGATTACTCTAGATTTACTTGGGTATATTTTCTAAGGACTAAGGATGAGACAAGTGGACTGATCAAATCCTTTATTCTAAGAATTGAAAACCAAACTAATCAAAAGGTAAAAGTCATTAGGTCAGACAATGGTACTGAATTTTAAAATCATGACCTAAACACCTTTTGTGAGGAAAAAGGAATTGAGAGGCAATACAGTGCTCCTAGGACTCCACAACAAAATGGTGTTGCTGAGAGAAGGAATAGGACACTGATTGAGGTTGCTAGATCTCTGTTAGCTTATTCAAAACTTCCAATTAATTTCTGGGCTGAAGCAGTTAATACTGCTTGTTATGTCCAGAACAGAGTTCTAGTAGTCAAGCCTAAAAACAAGACACCTTATGAGCTTTTAAATAAAAGAAAACCATTTATTGGATTTTTCAAACCTTTTGGGTGTTCTTGTACCATTCTCAATACCAAAACTCACTTAGGAAAGTTTGATAGCAAGGCAGATGATGGTTTTCTTGTTGGTTACTCATCGCAGAGTAAGGCTTACAGAGTATTTAATTCTTCTTCTAGAATAATTGAGGAAAGTGACAATGTCAAATGCAATGAGAACACACCAAATCCTATTGGTTCAGGTCCTCAGTGGTTGTTTGACATTGATTCACTAACTAACTCTTTGGGTTTCAGTAGTAATGATCATGCAGGTTCAGGAAGTGGAGGATCAGGGGATGTACAAGTACAAGACATTATTCCTCAGTCTGTGATCTTTCCAATACCTACAATGGAACCTGTTGATTTCTGTGAAAAAGAGACTATGACTGAACCAATTCAGAGTGAAGAAGAAAGAAGAGATGAGGAGAATCAAGTGCAGGAAGAGCCAGAAGCAGCTGATGAGATCACCTCAGCTGACTTAAATGAGTCTAATTTAGAAGTGGGAATCAATGAAGAACCTAGTCATCAGACTAGAACTCAAAAGAACCATCCTTCAGAGCTGGTCATAGGAGACATCTCTTCTCCTATGATAACAAGGAATCAAATTAGACTTCAAGAGCTGCAGGATCAGCAACACACAATACTCTCTTGCTTTCTATCTCAGATTGAGCCTAAGAAGGTTTTTGATGCAATGAAAGACTCCAGTTGGATAGAAGCTATGCAAGAAGAGTTACTGCAGTTCAAATTGCAAGAAGTTTAGGACTTGGTAGACCTTCCAAAAGGTCATAGAGCTATTGGCACCAAATGGATTTTCAGGAATAAAAAGGATGAGAGAGGAATTGTGATCAGGAACAAAGCAAGGCTTGTGGCACAAGGGTACACTCAGGAAGAAGACATAGATTATGAAGAAGTGTTTGCCCCAGTTGCAAGGGTAGAGGCAATTAGGCTATTTCTAGCCCATGCCTCATACATGAAGTTCAAGGTATATCAAATGGATATGAAGAGTGTCTTTCTATATGGTACAATTGATGAAGAAGTATATGTCTGTCAGCCTCCTGGATTTGAAAATCCATCATATCCTAACAGAGTATACAAACTGAAGAAAGCACTTTATGGTCTACATCAAGCCCCAAGAGCATGGTATGATACACTGTCTACCTATCTCTTAGAAAATGAGTTTGAAAGGGGAATAATTGACAAGACCCTCTTCATTAAAAGGAGTAAGAAGGACATCCTACTTGTTCAGATCTATGTAGATGACATCATCTTTGGATCCACACAAGATCAGATATGTAGAGACTTTGAAAAGTTGATGCACAAGAGCTTTAAAATGAGTTCAATGGGTGAACTTATCTTCTTCCTTGGGCTTCAAGTGAAACAGCAGAAAGATGGGATCTTTATAAGTCAATCAAAGTATGTGAAAGACATCCTGGATAAGTATGGTTTAACAGAATCAAAGCCAGCAAGCACACCTATGGAGACTCATAAACAGATCACTGCTGATCTTGAGGGGGAGGATGTTGATGTCCATCTATATAGATCAATGATTGGATCTCTCATGTATCTCACAGCCTCAAGACCAGACATCATGTTTCCAGTGTGTCTGTGTGCCAGATTCCAAGTCAAGCCAAAGCAATCACATCTTCAAGCTGTTAAGAGGATTTTCAGATACTTAAGAGGGCAACCTAGATTAGGTCTTTGGTATCCTTATGAATCCAACTTTGACTTGATTGCATATTCAGACAGTGACTTGGGTGGTGATAATATGGATAGAAAGTCTACTTCAGGTGGATGTCAGCTTTTGGGTGCAAGAATAGTATCTTGGCAGTGTAAGAAGCAAACCACAGTGTCCTTATCTACAACAGAAGCTGAGTACATTGCTGCTGCAAGTTGCTGCTCTCAGGTTCTATGGATTCATAATCAGATGCTGGACTATGGGGTAACCTTTCTTCACACTCCAATCTTCATTGACAATAGCAGTGCTATAAGCATTGTTAACAATCCAGTGAAGCACTCCAAAACAAAGCACATTGAGATCAGGTATCACTTTATTAGAGATTGTAATGAAAAGAAGCTTATTCAAGTTGCTAAAGTTCATACTGACAACCAGTTTGCTGATCTATTCACTAAAGCTTTTGATGTGGGTAGATTCACCTTCTTGGTCACAAGTGTGGGCATGATCAACTCTGAATGAGCTCATGTTTAAAAAGTGAGTGTATACCTGTTATTTGGTTGTTTTTGGTTGTTACTAATCATCTTTCTCAGGAAGTAAATTGCCTTGTTCAGACCAAATCAAGCTTCAATAGTGTAAGTGTAGTTAATGCTGCAAGAGTTAGTTAATACTGCTAGTTCGTTAATACTGCTAGTGGTTAATACTGCTCTCAGTTAATACTGCTAGTTCGTTAATACTGCTAGTGGTTAATACTGCTAGTGGTTAATACTGCTCTCAGTTAATACTGCTAGTTAGTTAATACTGCTCTGAGTTAATACTGCTAGTTCGTTAATACTGCTAGTGGTTAATACTGCTCTCAGTTAATACTGCTAGTTCGTTAATACTGCTAGTGGTTAATACTGCTCTCAGTTAATACTGCTAGTTAGTTAATACTGCTCTCAGTTAATACTGCTTATGTCCCGAATTGTATAAATACCCTTTTTGCCCGCCTAAAAGTTTATAACGACTCTTTGATTACTATTCATCTGCTCTCTAACCCTTTTCTCTCAAGCACCAAGTGTTTCAGTCCAGAATACTCAAGCTCGATGGCAACTATGGCGTTCATTGATGAACATAATGAGATTGCAATGCTACAAAAGCCGAAGCAGGCTGATGGATTTCACCAGATAGTCGATTTTCTCAAGACAATCCATATTGCGTATGCTCTTACAGTGTCTCCAACAATCTACATAGAGCATCAGAGACAATTATGGGCAAATGCCACCATTGTTACTGAAAATGGTGTGCAAGTTATCAAAACAAGGGTGTGTGACAAACCCTTGTCAGTTTCTGAAGAGGTGATTCGCATCTGTCTACGACTAGACGATGCTGCAGGTATTACCTCTATTCCTAATGAGGACTTGTTCTCCAATCTGTCAAGAATGGGGTATGGAGGCCAATTGGGTGTTTTCAAATTCTCAAAAGCTAAATTTTATACCCAATGGAGTTTTCTTGTTCATACCCTTATGTATTGTATTTCCAAAAAGACTACTGGTTGGAGTGAGTTCAGTAGTACCATTGCTTATGCTTTGGTTTGCTTGGCCACTGCCAGAAAGTACAATTTTTCTAAAATGATTTTCAATGACCTTGTGTCAAACTTGGGAAACAAAAAGAGTTTTTATATGTACCCAAGATTTGTACAGGCAGTTATAACCAATGAATTGACGGATATGCCTCAATTTGATGAGGTATATGTACCTAAAATCCCCAAAGGTAAGGTCTTTTCAAATATGAAGAGATATCCATTGGACTCGGAAGGAGTTGACACCCCATTGTTCTCTACAATGATGGTGGTGTCCTACAATCCAGAAGGTATGGCTTCAGGGTCAAGGCCCTGATTAGACCATCCCACTGAAAGCCAATCCCAACCTTCAATCACCATATCAATCCCACAGTCCCTTATTCAAAAACCAACTTCTCCAATCACCAATACCTACATCAGGAAAAAGGTAAAGAAGGCTCCTTCCCTTCTTGTACCTTCACCCACAGAGCCTTTAAGCCCTCTAATGGAGAATTCTCCATTAGAGAATATCTATAGGGAAACCACAGGGGTGCCTCCCAACCCCAAGGAGGTGCTCACTGAGGAGATGAATGAGCATATGGGTGCAAAGGCTGCCACTACTCCTGCTAGCACAGAGGAGGCCAGTGGTAACATCAATAAGACCTTCCCCATGGCAACTTTGGGTGAGCAATCATCCAAAGGTCCCAGGTTCCAAGAAACCAAGGGGGTGGAGGGTGCTTCTGCTAGGCAGAAGACTTCCACTACTAAAAGATCCCATGATCTTTCAAAAGGGGGTAACACTCCTGGAGAAGGTGAGGACAAATATGACTATAATGAATTGATGGAAACTATGGGCAACATCAATCTGGATGTAATCAAGCAAGGCAAAGACATAAACGAGATGAAAATGGTGATTCTGTCTCAACAAGTACAGATTACCAACTTGAAGAAAATGGTGAAGAGATTGGTTCAGAAAAAGAAAAGGAGACAGTTTGTGCTCAGGAGAAGGAAACCAGTGGATGATGCTCCCAAAAAGGGGGAGTCAGAAGCTGATGTAAACATGGAAGAGGATAAAGATAAGGGGGAGAAATTTGATTTTGAGGGGGAGCAAGCAGTAGAAACAGAACAAGAGCAGTAACAGTTAATGCTGCTGAAACAAGCAAAGCAGCAGAAACTGTTAATACTGCTGAATTGAATGAAGCAGCAGAAATGGTTCAAGAGGTATTAATAGACCTTCTTAGCAGCAATGTGCAAGAACTTGAGACAGCTGAAGCATTAATCAAAGCTAAACATGATACTCCTAAGGTCACTTCAAAGACCAAAGGAGTTGTCATCAAAGACAATGTTGAAGTTATCAAGAAAGTTAGTGCTGATAAAGTAAACAGCAAGGACAAAGGCAAAGCTAAGATAGTGGAATCTGATTAACCTCTTAAAAAGCAAAAGATGATTGAGTCAGATGAAGCTTTGGCTAAGAAGATTCAAGCTGAACTTGAACAAGCAGAATCAGCTCAAGTGGAAAAAGATAGAGAGATGGCTAAGGCTCTAGCTGCAGAGTTAAATGAAGTTTATCAAAAGAGTTTGGCAACTGAGATATCAAAGAAGAAAGCTACAATTCTAAACAAGCATGGAATGATCAAAATGGGAGCAAACAAGAGACAACCTTCACAGACCTTCCTTGGCACTCAAGAGAGAAAGAAGATGATTACTTTTCTCAAAGGTGCTGTGGGAGTTAAAAAGGAAATGTTCACAAAGATGTCTTTTGAACAAATCAAAGGTTTGTATGAAGCTGAGATGACCAAGTTACAAGGAAATGACAGAGCAAGAGTTGAAGCAGAAAAGAAGATGAAAGAAAGACATGATCTTCAAATTCAAAAACCTTTCCCTGATGAGCAAGAATCACCAAGGAAGGAAGCTACTCTAGGTGACAGTTTGAGGAAGTTGAAGAGAAATAAAATGATGGCAAGAAGAACACCAGCTAAGAAACTTAGAGTGGAAGAAGCTGAGAAAGAACAGAGGGGAGCTGAAGAAGAAGGGGCACCTAAGTCTGTTGAACAGGAAGAACCATCAAGTACTGTTGATGTGAATCTGTACATGGTAGTGATGGACAAAGTGCCTGAGCCTATATCAGCTGAACCTGTTGGTGTTAAGCCTCCAGAGATCATTTACTGGGATACACTGAAAGTTGATGGAACAGAGTATATCAGGCTCAAGAGGAAAGATGAGAAGTATGAAGTATATCAGACTTGGGCCAAGATTGTCAGAACATGTTCCAGATCTGATCTAGAGGAGATGTTTGAAGTAGGAATGAAATTGTATGCTGATCAACTAAAAGCTCCAGGAATACCAATCACAAAACTTGTGATGGAGTATCTATGTATGTTGTTCAAGCCAGAAGAAGTGAAGGATATTATCAGAAATGTGTTTCGAAAGGTTAACAACTGGACTCTATATGAAACTAGTGGAGTATATGCACTGACTATGGATACAAATCACATAGAATACTTCCTAGTGGATAGAGTTTACAACTACAGCAGATTAAAGTTGCATGCTATGTTGAAGAAGAAACTTGGTTGTGCACCAGATTCAGAGATGGCAAGGTATTTGATCCAAAGAACAATTAATCAAAGTTTGGGGTTGAATGCTGATACAGGGATATGAATAATGGAGTTTTGGGAGCATCTGAAGAACTTGACTTCTCTTCCTAAAGTCAAGTTAGGGGGAGATTGTTGGGAATTCAGAATTTGCACAAGTATGGTTAATGCTGCTAGCACAACATGGTTAGTACTTCCGAGACAGATTAATACTGCTAAACAAGATTAATACTGCTTGATGAATTTACTACTGCTAAGCATAGTTAGTACTGCTAGTAGTTAGTACTGCTAAGGGTTACTACTGCCAACTTCATTAATACTGCTGAACATGGTTAATGCTTCTGAACATGGTTAGTACTGCTTATGAGATGAAGACTTCGTATGGCAATGAAGACAGCTGTATTGATTGAAGATAATCATGGAAAGCTTGGAGATAACTATGGAAGATTATACTGAGGACCTTTTATATTTTGTAATTATCTTTTGTCTTTAGTATATGTATAGACTTAGTCAGAATAGTTTAGAATTAATTTTTGATTCTGAGTTTTTGTTTTCATAGAGAGAATTAACCTCAAGGTTTATAATCCTAATTCTAGAGAAGTAGAATTCGTATTGGTGAGCTTGTTCATCAATATTGAGGTTGTGTGTGAAATCTTGTAGCTTTAAATCATTCAATAAAATTTACAATTTATGATTTCTGATTCACTGTTTCATTGATATTCTGAATATTAAAGTGTTATTCCGCAAACTCCTTTAATATTTTTTCTGAGTGTTTATTCTTGTTAAGAATCAGATCCTGACAGGATAACGCTTCTTCATATCATCTTCCGATTCCCAAGTAATGTTAGCACTCCGATGGTGCTTCCATTGAACTTTCACCATAACCACGTCTTTATGCCTCAACTTCTTCACTTTCGATTCTAAAATCGATTCCGGTTCTTCCACAAAATGATTCCCATTGTCCACCCGAATTTCCGACAAAGGAATCACGCTTTCCTCTTCGGCTAAACACTTCTGAAGGTAACACACGAGAAATGTGGGATGTATTCCATCAATTTCCGGCGGTAAATCCAACCGATAGGCTTGCAAACCAATCTTTTCCAAAATAACGAATGGTCCAAGGAAACGAGGACTAAGCTTCCCACGCTTCCCGAAACGTATGATCCCCTTCCACGGAGACACCTTCAACATGACCCGGTCACCCACTTGAAACTCAACCGGTCTTCTCTTCTTGTCCGCATAGCTCTTTTGTCGGTCTTGCGCCGCCTTTAGTCTTTCTCGAATTTCTTTCACCTTGTCCGCCGTCTCTTGCACTATTTCCGGCCCGGCGAATTGCTTTTCGCCCGCTTCTAGCCAACAAACTGGGGTCCTACACTTCCGTCCATACAAAGCCTCGAACGGTGCCATCCCGATACTAGAATGGTAACTATTAATATACGCAAACTCCACTAACGACAAGTGTGAGTCCCAACTACCACCAAAGTCGATGACACATGACCTCAGCATATCTTCGAGTGTTTGAATTGTCCTTTCACTTTGACCGTCCGTTTGGGGATGATATGCCGTGCTCAAATTCAATCTGGTACCCAATTCCTTTTGCAAGCTTGCCCAAAAGTTTGACGTGAAACGACTGTCCCGATCCGACACAATAGATTGCGGGACCCCGTGCCTCGACACTACCTCGTCGATATAAAGCTTGGCCAATTTCTCCATCGGCAAGGTCTCCCTCATTGCAAGAAAGTGCTCACTCTTGGTTAGCCTATCAACGATTACCCAAATTGAATCATGGCCTCGCAAGGTCTTTGGTAGCTTCGTCACGAAGTCCATAGTGATGTTGTCCCATTTCCACTCGGGAATGGACAATGGTTGCAAACTCCCATACGGCCTTTGATGTTTCGCTTTGACTTGAAGGCATGTGACACACCTTTCCACATAGTTAGCCACATCCAGCTTCATCACCGGCCACCAATAATTCAACCTTAAGTCTCTATACATCTTGGTGCTACCGGGATGTATAGAATATTTCGACTTATGCGCCTCCTCGAGGAGTAAGTCACGATTTTCCCCAATCTTTGGCACCCAAATTCGCCCTTGGAAGAGCTTGAGTCTACGACCATCTTCTGTTAAGAGTTCCTTTTGCTTGGACATAACCTCGGCCTTGAGGTTCTCTTCTTTAAGTGCTTCCGCTTGGATCGTTCTTATACTCTCCAACAAACTCGACACCACATTGATTCTGGTAAGGGACATTTTGACACCACCACCATGATTCCTTTGGCTCAATGCATCCGCCACCACATTAGCCTTACCGGGATGATAGAGTAGGTCACAATCGTAATCCATCAAAAGCTCTAGCCATCTCCTTTGTCGCATGTTGAGTTCCTTTTGGTCGAAGATGTATTTGAGACTCTTGTGATCCGTGAAAAGAGTGCACTTGGTCCCATACAAGTAGTGTCGCCACAACTTCAACGCGAAAACTACCGCCACCAACTCCAAATCATGAGTCGGATAGTTCTTCTCATGATCTTTTAATTGTCGCGACGCGTAGGATATTACCTTTCCCCTTTGGATTAGTACGCACCCAAGTCCCATCTTGGAAGCGTCACTATACACCATAAAGTCTTCCGATCCATCGGGTAAGGACAAGATCGGGGCTTCGCACAACTTCCTCTTGAGCGTCTAAAATGCTTGCTCTTGTGCATCGGTCCAAAGAAACTTGACGTTCTTCCTCGTAAGAGAAGTGAGCGGTGTAGCCGTCTTTGAGAAATCCTGAATGAAACGCCGGTAGTAACCCGCTAAACCCAAGAAGCTTCGGATCTCCGTCGGACTTGTTGGAGGTTCCCAACTCATCATTGCCTCGATCTTTGCCGGATCCACTTTTACCCCGTCCTTTGATACCACATGCCCCAAGAATTGCACTTCTTGAAGCCAAAATCCGCACTTCGAGAATTTCGCGAACAACTTCTCCCTTCTTAGAACTTCTAATACTTCCCGTAATTGTCTTCCATGTTCGAACTCATCCCTTGAATATATTAAAATATCGTCAATGAAGACGATCACGGATTTGTCCAAAAATGGACGACACACACGGTTCATCAAATCCATGAATACGGCCGGAGTGTTGGTTAAGCCAAACGGCATCACCAAGAACTCATAATGACCGTATCTCGTTCGGAAAGCCATCTTCGGAATATCTTCGTTCTTCACTCTCACTTGATGATAACCGGACCGAAGGTCAATCTTCGAGAAACATCCCGCCCCTTGGAGTTGATCAAAAAGATCGTCGATGCGAGGTAGAGGGTACTTGTTCTTCATTGTGACTTTGTTTAGCTCCCGATAATCTATGCACATCCGCATGGATCCATCTTTCTTCTTTACGAACAAAACCGGTGCTCCCCAAGGTGACGAACTTGGTCGAATAAAACCCTTCTCCAACAACTCTTGAAGTTGCGTCATCATCTCCTTCATTTCTGTCGGTGCTAAACGATATGGAGCACGAGCTATCGGAGCCGCTCCCGGTGTGAGGTCAATCTGAAACTCCACTTGCCGTTCCGGCGGTAAACCGGGTAAGTCTTCCAGAAAGACGTCCGGATAATCTTGCACTACTTCCACATCTCCCACCGACTTCTTTTCTTTCTTTGCGTCCACAACGTAGGCCAAGAGATGTGATAATAGGATTATTCCTCTTTCCTTTCTCTCCATAATTGGTTGCCACCCCATTTTCCGGCAATGGTACTTGGATCATCTTTTTGGAGCAAAAGATGTCCGCCTTATGCCTCACTAACCAGTCCATGCCTATGACCACATCAAACCCTCCTATAGCCATAGGTAGCAAATCTACTCCGAAAGAATTTCCATCGATCTCTAGAGTGCAATCACAAAAATGGTCACGAATGATTACCTGATCCCCATTAGCTATTTCTACTACTAACGCATCGGGAAGAACACTAATAGGAGTAGTGAATCGTTTACAGAAAGCATCTGACACAAAAGAACACGTAGCACCCGAATCAAACAAGACACGAGCAGGCATGGAGTTTACTAGGAACGTACCCGAAACGACATCCACGGTTTCCTTTGCCTCCTCGGTAGTCATCTGGAAAGCTCGACTCGGTGCCCGGGATGGTTGCTCGACCCTAGTCGTCGAACCCACAGAATTTCCACCACCTCGCTTCATGTGCCCCGACTCTCCGCATTCATAACATACCGCCCCACGGAGGGAACACTCTCGAGTTGTGTGGTTTTTATTACCACACTTGCTACACCCAGCTGGACTGGAGAGTGTCCTTGTAGCGCACAGCCCCGAGTGCTTTGACCTGCACTTGTGGCACCACCGATCTTCACGGCGTTGATCACCCGATCTCCCACTTACAAATGATCTAGATTGACGAACGGGCCCAGATGGCCCCTCCCATTTCCGTTTCTCACCAACGTATCTCTTCTCATACCTTTCCGAATTGATGTCATCTTCAATGAGTAAGGACTCCCCTATGACCTCTTGAAGAGTCGAACACTTGGCATTTCTTATATTTGTTCGCATTCCGGCCGGTAAACCCTGTTGATACGCTTTCATCTTTGACTTTTCGTCGGGGACTAGATGTCCCACCAAGTTTAGCTTCTCCAAGAAGAGCTTGGAGTAGCCAACAATCGACATATTCCCCTTCTTCAGATCTCGGAACTCCCGTTCCAACTTGTCCAACGACCGCTCGCTGCAGTATTTGTCCATGATCTTCTCCTTGAACACCGCCCAAGTTAGCTTAGCCAGAACTTCCGGGGTGAGGGCGGATCGGGTGAGGTTCCACCAAATCAGAGCCTCTCCCCGAAGTAGCTGAGAAGCAAACTTGACCCGTTGAGAAGGATCGCATTCACTGGCCTCGAAGGCCATCTCTAATTCCTTAAGCCAGTACATACAAGTAACCGGGTTGTCTGAACCCGCAAACTCCTTAGGGTGACACCCCAAAAACGTCTTGTAGGTACACCCTTTAGTCTTCGATCTGATTCCCTCAGCGGATGGTTCTTCAACCGTTACCACATTTGGTCCACCCGACCCCACAATAACGTTTTCAGCCATAGTCTCGGGTTGACGGTTACTGACGTCTCGATCCTCTAGAAGTTTCATGCAAAACTCTTGCTGTTGGGTCATGGACGAAGTCATGGCCAACTGTTGTTGAGCCAAAGCCGCATTCATGGCCAACATCATGCTATCCCGAAGCTGGGTCTCCATGGTAACTTCCTCCATGATGGCGTTACCTGTGTTGAGGTTCCGACGCGGAATATGTAACACCCTAAAAATAGGGATAACAAAAATCCGGAAAACGGACGTGAGGTATGCTAAAATTGCCATAGCAAGAGCCTCCCAAAAATGGGGAATATAAAATTAATAACCTGTTTAATCACAATTGTAATTTAACGGACAGTAAACAACAACCAACTAATCTAATTTCTACATCTAGAAAAGAGATTACAAAAAGGGTTGTCATCTATAGACCCAAACGGTCTATATCCAAAAGTATAACGCGTCCATGTGCAATTCCCCAAGCTCTCACCCCCAAGCAACTAAACCTGCTTAAGACCGCCCCCGCTAGAACCTGAGATACACATCGACACCAAACAAGTGTTAGGCCAAAAAGCTTAGTGAGTTGAACAATAATAAGCATGCATGAACAGATATAATTCTTATCAGCAGTTAACCAGTGTTCAACATATGTGGAGTCATTAGGGGACACCCAAAGAACCAATCAAGTCCCACCCAAGAGTCGATATACCTTGATGCCCTTAACAAGGAACACCCCAAAGGCCCGGCACACCCAAACACTATCGCTAAGAAAATTCCCCGAATGGCGGAGGTCTAGGCACATACCATCACAGTGGCGCCCAAGACTACATCCTCCTAGTGTACTGACTTGGTTCGTCCACATAACGCATATAGGAGGTCCTTTAGGTGTATTTCAACCCAACATATTTCAATACCAACTACGGGTACAATATTACCATCCTATCCTCATGCAATCCAACAAAAGACCCAAATGACACTTATATTCATCATGCATATAAATATGTCATCAAAGTGGTATTCCAACTAGAACCATCACAATACCCATACATGCGTACATTTCATATCAAGTTAATCACATTGTATATCCATGAGAAAAGCCCCAAATAATGGCACCTATAACATAAGACATAGCATATCACCAATATCTATATTTCCAATTATTTTCATCAAGAAATCCCAAATACTTGTACACATAGAGATAAAATAGCAAATAGAAGATTATGATGTGTATCTAGTTTTAACAAAGGTTTAGTAAACTCACAATCTAGGTTTTTGACCAAAAACCTAGAAAAGATGAAACCCTAGCTTTTGAAGAAGATGAGACTTGAAGAAGATGAAGATCTTGAAGGATGCTTCAATGAAATCACTTGGATGAACCTTCAATGATGATTTAATGCTCTTATCACCCAAAATCTGGAAGTTATAAGGTAGGAGACGAAAAACCCAAAATCAAGCTTTTGGATACTTGAGGAAGATGAAGATGGAGATGGTGGTGAAGCTTCCAATCCGAAACCTTGGATGATGATCTTCACTCTAGCAATAAATGGTGGAAGATTGGTGGTTGAAAGAACCTTAGATGAAGTAGGTTGAGAGGAAGGGTTTGGGAGAGAATGTTTGAAATGAAGAAGATGAGAAATGAGAAATATTTGGGAAAATTCATTTAATGCCTGCACTGGGCTACTGCCTCATGCGCACGACCCGTGCGTTTTTAATGAAGGATGGCGCACGGGTCGTGCGCCACACACAGAAGCACATCAAACTTCTTCTCATTTGGTCAAATCCCGTTTTGGTCATAACTTCTTCGATATAGCTCCGTTTTCGCTACGGAAATAACCGTTGGACTCGTAGTTAAATCATTCATCCATTCAAACTATAAAATTAAAGATTCAAGCCCAAAAATCAAAAATCTAATTTAACCAATGAAATTTTGGGGTGTTACAGAATATGCTCAGGCCCTCCTCCCAATATTCTGGGTATGGGAATGTCATCGGAGGTTGCCCCCACCGGGGGTCGTACTGCTGCAGATTCCACTTCTGGTTGCCCCTCTGGCATATCTGGCAACCTACTTCGAGTGTTTACCATCACAATCTGCCATACACGTACGAGAAATAGATTGAGAAAAGACTAAGCGAGTTGAACTCATTGTACGTACTACTACCTTCATCAATTATCATAATAATAGTAAACCAAGTATGCTCACGTAACAATGCATTCATAATAGCAGTAGCTAAGTGGAATTATGAACGAACCATACACAAGGATTCTTGTCACCATCATCACAACTTTCAATTACAGTAATTCCGTAATCCTAACGCTCTCCCCACCTAGGATTCCTACCCCAATGGACAGTGAAGTCATAAGGTCTAAAGCTTAAGTCTAGATATGCTAAACAATACCTAATTCACTTAAACTAAAGCTCTGATACCAACTTGTAACACCCTAAAAATAAGGATAACAAAAATCCGGAAAACGGACATTAGGTATGCTAAAATTGCCATAGCAAGAGCCTCCCAAAAATGGGGAATATAAAATTAATAACCTGTTTAATCACAATTGTAATTTAACGGACAGAAAACAACAACCAACTAATCTAATTTCTACATCTAGAAAAGAGATTACAAAAAGGGTTGTCATCTATAGACCCAAACGGTCTATATCCAAAAGTATAACGCGTCCATGTGCAATTCCCCAAGCTCTCACCCCCAAGCAACTAAACCTTCTTAAGACCGCCGCCGCTAGAACCTGAGATACACATCGACACCAAACAAGTGTTAGGCCAAAAAGCCTAGTGAGTTGAACAATAATAAGCATGCATGAACAGATACAATTCTTATCAACAGTTAACCAGTGTTCAACATATGTGGAGTCATTAGGGGAGACCCAAAGCACCAATCAAGTCCCACCCAAGAGTCGATATACCTTGATGCCCTTAACAAGGAACACCCCAAAGGCCCGGCCCACCCGAAGACTATCGCTAAGAAAATTCCCCGAGTGGCGGAGGTCTAGGCACATACCATTACAGTGGCGCCCAAGACTATATCCTCCTAGTGTACTGACTTGGTTCGTCCACATAACATTTATAAGGGGTCCTTTAGATATATTTCAATCCGCATAATTCAATACCAACTACGGGCATAATATTACTACCTTATCCTCATGATGTCTAACAAAAGACTCAATGTAAATCATGCTCATCCTGCATATAAACATATCACCAAAATGGTGTTCCAACTAGAATCATCATAATACCCATTTATGCATACATTCAACATACCAAGGTACCCACATTATGTAACTATGAGACAAATCCCAAATAATAATACATGTAACAATAATCATGGCAATCCCCCATATATATACATCTTCCAACTATTTTCATGAAGAAATCCCCAAACATTTGAACATATAGAGATAAAGTAACAAATAGGAGATTATGATGTGTATCTAGTTTTAACAAAGGTTTAGTAAACTCACAATCTAGGTTTTGAACCCAAAACCTAGAAAATATGGAAACCCTAGAAGTTGGAGAAGATGAGGCTTGAAGGTGAGAAATGAGAATCTTGAAGAACACTTCAATTAGAACACTTGGATGAAGCTTGATGACCACTTAATGTTCCCAACAACCCAAGACCCTAGAAATGAATGTGGTAGGCGATGAAACCCTAAAAATCGCCTCCAATAAGAGCTCTCCCGTTTTTGTAAAGTGTTAATGTGAGAAATGAGGCTGCCAAAGTGTTTTAAATCCACCAGACCACATGGGTGATAGTGCCCGGCGATAGTGCCAAGGGCACTATCGTGAGTCACATTCGCGAGCACTCACACACTCACGGTACATCTTCCGCGAGTATGCCCGGCGATAGTGACAATAGTGACAATTGTCACTATCGCGTGTCACTATCGCGAGACTCCCCCCCTCTCGGTACAATCCCGGCGATTGTGCCCGGCGATAGTGACAATGTCACTATCGCGCCAAGTTCATCCCAACCCGAAAACTTAGCAATTTCGAAAATAGGCGCGAGGTCTAAACACATGCAGTTATTATATTAATCAGATAGCATCTTAATCCTGAAATCAAGATCATACACATATATAAAAACTCACATTTTCAGATAAACACAATTAAAGTATTAAAGGACAAATATTTGCCTTATAAATTCCCGGGTGTTACACCCAACTAGCCTGACCGACATCCTTCTCCAACCAGATCGACTAACGTCTGCCCCAACCACTGTAAATCATCCATTCACCATTTTCCAACACTAATTCTTGATTTATTGGATTTGATATTTGTTTGGATTTTGATTTTAACTTTGATTTTGTTTTGATTTCAGTTTTGAGATTTAGATTTTAGATTTGAATTTGGTTTTGATTTTGGATTGGTTTTAGATTTTGGTTTGAATCCTGATGAATAGAACATGAGTTGGCTTCAAATTTGAAGGATCTGGTTTCAGATCTCTTGGCTAGAGAAGATGGGCGGTGTCGGTGAAGTTCACCGGTGAGATCATTTGAATGTGCATATGTATATACGTAAAGGGGGACACTTGTCATTATTTGATATGATGGATGTGTAAAACTCTTTAATTTATAATAGAAAGTAAAATGAATATCTAAAGAGATGAAAACGCCCCTAATCTGACGGACTTTTTTTCAATGCCCGTTAGATGTAGGGACCAAATCTGATTCTTTGCATACCACAATGACCAATTTGTAAATTTGAAACTATAGAGACCAAAAATGTTATAACCACCAAACCACATGGACCAAATATGTAGTTTACTCTAAATAATATTTTTAAGAGTGAATTACACTGGTGGCCCATGTGGATGCTCAATATTTGGATTTGGTCTCTAAAATAAACTATTTACACTGATGGTCCATAACTTTTTAATCTAATAACACTCAGGGTCACTGAAATTAATATCATCAATTAACAACCGTTAAAATAGATAAATCAGCCTATGGATAAACTACAGCGACCAAAATTGTATTCTACTTAAAATGAATTGTGATTCACATTTTTTAAAATTTTATTATTAAAAAAACTCAAGTACGGTTAATGTGGGATAGTTATATATATATATATATATATAAATAAAAGATTAGGTTTATTTGAGAAATGGTAAATATATGAGAAATGATCCTATCCCTTTATATGGTCAATATTTGCAGCTTTGACCGTGAAGCACCGGATAATTTCTTGTGGGGTCTGTAGATTATAGAGGGGTAATTTTGTAAAAATACACAGGACGAGTTCATATATGAACCTGTATGATTCACATATGAATTATATGTTCATATATGAACCCGTGTAATTCACATATGAACTCTTTTAACTGATTCATATATGAACCTTTGTGATTCATATATGAACGTATCAGTTAATTAGTTCATATGTGAATCTGTTAATTAGTTCAACTGAGAGGGTGTTTGGGACTGCTTATTAAAACTGCTTATTAACTTATTGCGTTTTCAAACAGCAAATAAGTTGTTTTGAGTGTTTTGATTGGAAAAAAGAAAAAAATGCTTATGACTTTTCCACCCCGTTAATACGCAGTTTTTGATAAGTCATTCCCAACTGACTTATTTGAAACTCCTTATTAAATTATTTAACCAAATTACATATTTGCCCTTCTTTCTATAAGTTAATAAGCACTTTACAAATAAGCATGAGTTAATAAGCACTTTTACAAATAAGCATAAGTTGTTTTAAATAAGCAATCCCAAACAACCCTGATTCACATACTGATTCACATATACTGATTCCCTCTGACAATTGGGGGATTCGACGTAGTGATCGGAATGGATTGGTTGGCGAAGAACCAGGCGGAATTTTTGTGTGTGAAGAACCTGATACGGATTTCGGCGATGGATGGGAATGATGTAATCGTCTATGGCGAAAGGAGGAAGGGCGATGTACCCATCATCACCATGGCTAAGGCACGTAGGTGCTTAGTGAAGGGGTGTTCCTCTTTCCTAGCCTGTGTATTGGACGCCAAGCTCGAAAAGAAGAAACTTGAGGACGTGAAAGTGGTTCGGGAGTTTCTTGACGTTTTCCCGGACGACTTACCCGTCTTGCTGCCGGAGCGACAAGTTGAATTTCGGATCGATCTAGTTCCAGGAGCGGCTCCGATCGTTAGAACTTCTTACCGGTTGGCTCCTTCCGAAATGCAAGAGATGTTGTCTCAACTCCAAGACCTCATTGGGAAAGGCTTTGTAAGACCGAGCTCCTCGCCATGGGGAGCCCTGGTTTTATTTGTCAAGAAGAAAGATGGCATGATGAGGATGTGCATCGACTACCGGGAGTTGAACAAGGCAACAGTGAAGAACAAATACCAACTCCCGAGCATCGACGACTTGTTTGATCAACTGCAAGGAGCGGGTTGTTTTTCAAAAATCGATCTTCGATCCGGGTATCACCAGGTGAGGGTGAGGAACAAAGACGTCCCAAAGACGTCGTTTAGGACCCGGTACGGACACTATGAATTCTTGGTCATGCCCTTTGGGTTGACCAACGTGCCAACGGTGTTTATGGACCTAATGAACCGAGTGTGCCGACCATTCCTCGACAAGTCGGTGATAGTATTCATTGACGATATCCTTGTCTACTCTAAGGACGAACTCGAGCATGAGAGACACCTTCGCTAGTTCATAGAAGTTTTGAGGAAAGAGAAACTCTACGCTAAGTTCTCAAAATGTGACTTTTGGTTTAAGGAAGTCCAATTCTTAGGAAACATTGTCACCCAAGATGGAGTGAAGGTGGACGCTTCCAAGATCGAGGCCATGATGAATTGGGAACCTCCAAATAGTCCGTCTGAGATTTGGAGCTTCTTGGGTCTAGCGGGGTATTACTGATGATTCATCCAAGACTTCTTTAAGATCGCTTCTTCCTTGACGTCTCTTACTCGAAAGAACGTAAAATTCGTTTGGACGGATGCCCAAGAAAAATCTTTCCGGACTCTCCAAAAGAAGCTTTGCGAGGCGCCGATCTTATCCTTACCCGAAGGAACCAAGGATTTCGTGGTCTTTAGCGATGCCTCGAAGGTGGGTTTGGGTTGTGTCTTGATGCAACGAGGGAAAGTGATTGCCTACGCTTCAAGGCAACTCAAGGTGCACGAGAAGAACTACCCTACGCACGACTTGGAATTGGCGACGCTAGTTTTTGCGCTAAAACTTTGGCGACACTACCTCTATGGCACTAAGTGCACCCTCTATACGGATCACAAGATTCTAAAGCACATCTTCCACCAAAAGAAGTTAAACATGAGGCAATTGAGATGATTAGAACTCTTACAAGATTATGACTGCGAATTGCTCTACCACCCCGGTAAGGCAAACGTGGTGGCAGATGATCTAATTCGAAAAGAGTTAGAGGTAGCCTACAAGCTTCTCTCTCTCGAATCGAATTAGTGTCAAGTTTGATCGAGAAGATCAAGGCATCCCAAGCCGAAGCACTTTGTCAAGAGAATCTTAAAAGTGAGGTGATGGTAAAACAACACCTACTCTTGACCGAAGATGGCCGTGGGGTAAAACTCTTCAAAGGGCGAGTGTGGGTGCCCAAAGTCGGGGGTAATCGTGAACTATTTCTCGAAGATGCCCATAAGTCCAAATATTCAATTCACCCGGAGAGTACAAAGATGTAGCGGAATTTGAAACTCAACTATTGGTGGCCCGTCACAAAGTTGGACGTGGCAAATTACGTGGAGCGATGTGTGACATGTCTTCAAGTCAAGGCCGAACACCAATGACCATACGAGAGCCTCCAATCCTTGGAAATCCCAGAATGGAAGTGGGAACACATCACCATGGACTTCGTGACCAAGTTACCGAAGACTCTGAGAGCTGAGAGGTCATGATACCATATGGGTGGTGGTGGATCGCCTGACAAGGAGCGCACACTTTCTAGCTATGAGAGAGACTCTCCCGATGGACAAGTTGGCCAAACTTTACATCGACGAAGTCGTCTCGAGACATGGCGTACCTTTGTCCATTGTGTCGGACCGCGATAGCCGCTTCACTTCCAATTTTTGGGACGACCTTCAGAAAGAATTGGGTACTAAAGTGGAGTTAAGCACGACTTATCATCCCCAAACCGATGGACAAAGCGAGCGGACCATCCAAATGCTCGAGGACATGCTAAGGTCGTGTGTTATTGACTTTGGCAGGAATTGGGACTCTCACTTACCTCTAGTAGAGTTCGCCTACAACAACAGTAACCATTCTAGCATTGGTATGGCTCCATTAGAGGCCTTGTATGGCCGGAAATGTCGAACTCCGGTTTGTTGGTTAGAGGCGGGAGAGAAACAATTTGCCAGACTCGAAATTGTCCAAGAAACCAAGAACAAGGTCAAGGGTATCCGGGAACGCTTAAAGGCGGACCAAGACCGACAAATGAGTTATGCGGATAAGAAGAGACGTTCGATGGAATTCCAAGTGGGCGATCGGGTTATGCTTAAAGTATCGCCTTGGAAGGGAATTATCCGGTTTGGTAAACGTGGGAAGTTGAGCTCTCAATTCCTTGGGCCGTTCACCATAACCAAACGGGTCGGGCTTCAAGCATACCAATTGGAGCTTCCACATGAAATGAACATAATCCATAACACGTTCCACGTATGTTATCTCCGGAAATGTTTAGTGGAAGAGGAAAGTGTAATTCCTCTCTCGGAAATAAGGGTGGATGAGGGTAACCGTTGCGTTGAGGAACCCGATGCCATTTTGGAAAAGAAGTCAAAGAAACTCCGTCACAAGGAGGTCACCATGGTCAAGGTGCAGTGGAAACACCACTGGGGAGCCAATGTGACTTCGGAGGCGGAGGAAGACATGAAGAGGAGGTACCCTCATTTATTCGCGCAAGCTCGATTTCGAGGATGAAATCATTTCCAATTTGGGGAAGATTGTAACACCCGGATTTTTATCGGTAAGCTTTACATATTCCCAAATCTTTTTCTCATAAAAAGGAATAGGATGTTGTGCAAATATGTTATCATGATTCTATCATCAAATCCATCATTGCATATGTGTGTGAAATCGAGCTTTTGACCTTTGGTACAGTCGGGGCGAGAGTGCCCGACAACTATTCCCTATGGCATAGTCGCGTGTCACAATCGCGCACCCCTCCTTACTCTCGGTACACTTTAGGCGACAGTGCCCGACGATAATGCCAGCGTCACTGTCACGGTGGCATACTCGCGGGGTTCATACCTCGGCTCCCTTAAAACGTCCGACTATGCCTGACGACTATGCCAAGGGCATAGTCGCAACATCTTTATCGCCGACGGGTGCAAACTCGTTTTTAATCCTTTTCACCCCTCATTCTCATTTACCACTTCACCAAACTTTCTCCAAAACTGTAAAACTAGTCATTTTTTTGGGTTATTTGTAACTTATCTAAAAATGGTGTAAATAAAGGAAAATAAGGAAGTTGAGGGGGGGGGGCTAAGTGAAAGTGTAGACTTATTAGGGCCTAAAACCCTAACTCATTCCTCATTTGGTATACGTGTGGTGTGCGGTGTTGTGGAAGGAAGAAGAACCAGTTGCAATTTCTTGAGGGTCTGAAATTGGGAAGAATCGGTACATCTAGGGAGTTTTATCTTCAAGAAGGTAAGCATCTAATCCCTAACTCTATTTCTTTTCTTGTAGAGATTTTGGTTATGGATTAGTTGTAGATAATGTGAAGGTGGAGACCTGGAATCGGACTGGGAAGGGTTTGTCTGGGGAATTTAAGTGAAAGGGATTAGAAACTTGATTTGTTTATTTGAACCTTACACTTTTGGATTAATCGATATAAGAATGAGACTGTTGGTTTTGATATGTCACTGAACTCGGTCATAGTTGTGTTAGCGTGGGCTATGAACGCCCTAGGTTAAACTGACTAGGTTCGCCCGGTGCCCCTTCGACTGGGGTCGCCCGGGGGTATGTCGCCGGGGGTCGCCCGGGGGTATGTCGCCCGGTGTTCTTGGGACCGGGTCATTCAACACCTTAGGCATTCTTAAGAGATTCTATTCCAATTAGTGTCGTGATATTAGCAGACTCGTAAACTTTGTCAGGAACCATAATGTATTATTAAATTGGAATGTAGGGATTCGGATCATTTGAGGCTAGTTGTCTGCCTTGTGTCAAGTGTCTTCCAACAGGTGAGTTCCCTTATGTTTTCAAAATACGTATATATATATATATATATCTTTGAAATGGAAATGGATTTATGTACATTGCTCAATATGCTTATCGTGAATCTTAGATAAATCATATGCGTGGATATCGCCATTAGATGTTGCTATATAAAGATTTATTTTTATTTCACTTGTTTGATCGAGAGTTATGCTGACGTGATAATTTGAATGGGTGTTGGCCATGGCTACATATAACCATCGGGGATGGTTGAACCGTGTGTTTGGAATATGTTTCCATACACACGGGAACGACATTGACTAAGGAGCCGTATGGGGATCTACTGGAGGCCCCGAGGACGAGTAGTCTTGCTTCTTGATGGTGGATTTCGGTGTGGATCTAGTCACTTCTTATGACTCAAAGTTTGTGAGACTAATCTTGTTAAATTGTTTATGTTTTTTGTTTGTTATAAAAATGGGCGAGGTAGGGCATTCACTAGACCTTCCGGTCTAATCCTCGTTTCCACTTATCTTAAAACCCATTTTCAGGTAACAGGGTTGTTGCGGGATCTTCTAAAGGGAAAGAGAAATGTTATGAGCTAGACTGTTGGAGAGCGGGCCTTAGTAGTGGCGTAGACACAATTTTATTGTTAGTTTATCGGTTGTAATAGAGATGATGTTTGGACTATGTTAATCCTTTCTTTTCCAAATTTTGTACTGGGACTCAATTTTGGGAGTTTGCTTTTATTTAAATCGTTATGTTAAATTTTTAGGTTGTTACAAAAACTCTATCTACTTCCCTCTTCATTTAAGATCTGATTTTAGGGTTTCAAAGGAGCATTTACTCTCACTTATTTCATATTTGGTGTCATCAATCAAGCTTGGAAGTTAGGGTTGTCATCTCATCATCTACCATTGTCATCTTCCTCAAGTGAAGGATTCTAGGGTTTTAGGGTTTTCATCAAAACCCTATTTTGTGAGTCATCTTCCCTATTAAATGTTATACACACATGAAAACCTTTTATTTATAATATTTGAAAACTCCTTACTATATTTTATCATCTATGGAAATATTTGGTCTCCTAGGTCAATACTAGGGTTTTGCCATACTTGTGATATTTGAAAATGTGTTGGTATAACATGGTTGAGTAGTTGCAAATAATGATTTCTTCAAGTTACATGAGGTCTTGGAACCCAAATAATTGTTGTGGTAAAGATGGAATCTATGAATAATGAAATGAGTTAAAATGCCTATGGTTCATGGATATTGGTAACATTATTTGTATGTGGAATAGTTTAACATGGGATATACAATGTGGGTGAGTTTAAGTTAATACAAAATGTGATGTAATGCATTATGGATTTATGGTTGGACTTACCTTGTAATGGTAAAGTATTTTATGTGGCTTACATGATGGGGTTGTTGTTAAGTGCAAGTTAATGAAATGATGAATTCATGAAACATCAAGAATGGTGAGGTTTCAAGGTAAAGACCTGGAAAGTGTTGAACTTGGGATTCTTTGGGGTAAAGTCATGGATAGAGTTGAACCCATGTTTGCATTGGACTAAAGACTTGGATATTTTTGATGTCCAAACGGTTAAAGACTTGGATAGAGTTGATGTTGGTAAACATCCATTTTTGATATGCGTATCGTACGTGTTGTGGCGTACTTGTGTGTTCCATCACAACCTTTGGAGGAAAATTAAATGTTGGAAACTTGGATGGATATTTTCATTAATGTTGATTATTTAAAGTATCAAACATGCGTTACTTTCTTTATTCTTACATGTTTCGGTTGATCTCACTAGGCTCCAAGCCTAACATTTTTTCTGATTTTTTTTTGAACGGCAAGTTAACACACACACACACGTTCCCTGGGTATTTGGGCTCCCACTTAAGAGTGTCACCCGACTAATCCCCGTCGATCACGACCCAGCCCAATTAAGGGTACCACTATGTGGCAGACCCATGATCATGGATGTCACAGGATGCTCACCACGGGGTTCGAACCTGGGTAGTCAGGGATACCATCCACTAACCCCCCCAGGATGTTACCTTACCACTGAATTGATGTGTATATCAGGTCCTCTTAGCGATGGGACGACTCGGTTTTGAGAGGAGAGTTGAGTCCTTTAGAAAGCAAACCTTTTGGGAATAGTTCTTTTGGAAGAATTGGTGTGCACACAATTATAGAAGTTTTTGGGAAACATAATGACACCTGGGTTTAATCTAAATTTTGTTATAGTTTAGATTATTAGGTTGTCAATTATATTTCCATTTTTAATGGTTGTAAACTCTTATACACTTTACCCTTTTGGGTGATCTCTTTCTATAGATGTCAATTTCACGTAATCTTTCAGGTTTAAATTCCTTCAAAATTATAAATGTCATATTATCGAAATTTTAAAAAAAGGTTTAATTTTCGACCAAATTTTTAGGGTTTAGAGAACGTCGACAAAAAGATGAAGACATGTCAATAAAAACCGTGTTTTTTGTAATTATTATTTTATCTATATTATATGGTGCTACCGTATGAAAATATTTCTGAGCCCCGTCCCTAGTTAACTTTAGGAACCTTCAGTGTCATGAGACTGCAAAGTCAGGAACCATCAATGTAGATAGTTCATTTTAGGGATCAAATTCAAAATTTGAATAAACCACAAGACCACCAATGTAATTCACTCTTTATAATATAAATAATTTTGTGTTATTTGGGTTTTTGAATCAAGTTTAGTACTTATTAATATTTTGAATTATTTTGAACTTGTAATATTTTTTGAATTGAGCTCGAGCTTATACACAAAATATACATTCAACTACTACTGAATCAAGTTCTGAATTTAGTCGAACAATATTAAAATTAATTTAGGGGTTGTTTGTTTACCTCTTAATGGTTCCATTAAGAGACAATCCCTGAATCGCTTAAGAGGTGAAACCTGTTTGGCAAAAAAAATGTCTCTTAATGGTTCCAAAACCCTCTGAATGATTTTATATCATGGGCCTCCCTTAACCATTAAGCGCCCTGATTTCATTTTAAACAATTACCAAACAATCATATTTCATTTTGCACTATATCATAAGAGTTTTTTAATCATTCTATACCAAATCATTCAGCATTTGTCAAACAACCCCTTAGACTGGTTTACAATACATTACAGATAAAATAATATTGATCAAATATCTTTTCTTCAAAAGTTACAACCAATAACATCATGTTAGTCCATGCCTCCATGGTATTGTTACATAAATAAAAAGATTTAAGAATTAATGATTAAACTAATCACATACGACTTCGAGCCTTGCACCAGTATTGGAGTATTTTATTCTTTTGGTACTAAAATAAAGGGAATTTAATTAAAATGCCCTAACATGAAAAATCAGTACCCAATATGCTTTAAATCTTGTTATTTTTGCTAAAATATCTCATATGTTTGCGTTTTTGGGCCTCGTTTTTGAAAAAAACGCGGGGTTCACTATTTGGGCCCCCGTGTTGGTAGAAACGCGGGGTTGGTCCGCGTTTGTTTGATTTCACGCGGGTAAAACAATTCAATGACGCGGGGTTGGTCCGCGTTTGGTTGATTTCACACTGGTAAAACAATTCAATTTATTGAATTGTTGATTTTTATTATATATTTACAGTTTATACACCTATAATTATTTAGTTAGTTACTTTATACCTTTTACTTTTCTATTATTCATTTTATATTTTTATCATATTAACACATATAATCGTATATTAACTAAAATACGTTTTAATTTTAACAAGTTTTTTTTCAAAAAAAAAAAAATTAACAAGTTATACCATTATAATCGTCTCTTCTATACCTTCGAAATGAAACAAATATTGAATATTTTTTGATTTAATTATTTTATTATATCATATATATTAAAAATACGTTTTTATATATCATAAAATTATTTAACGTATTTTAGTTAATATATCATTATATGTGTTAATATGATGAAAGTGTAAAATAAAAAATAGAAAAGTACAAAGTATAAAATAAATTAACTAAATAATTATAGGTGTATAAAATTTTAATATATATGATATAAAATATATATTTTATCATATTCGTTGAACAAAATATATATATTTACTCAACACTCATTTATCTGCAAAAATCATAAAAACACCATAACCTACCCCTTCCACTTTGGCTATTCATAGCCCCACACACAAACACACCACATTTTCCTCTCTTCCTTCCACCATGTCCGCCGCCGCCGCCACCACCACCACCGCCGCTACCCCCACCTCCCTCACCCACCTCTCCCCCCTCCCTAAATCCGCCGACAAACCACCTTCCGCCTTCTTCAACCCCCCACACAAAACCCTATCCTTCACTCTCACCCACAAAACCCCCACTAAAACCGCCGCAAAAAACCCACTCTACGACGTCGTTTCATCCCCTCAATCCGACGTCGTTTTATCATTCGACGTCGACGGCGACGACAAACCCCGTGAAGAGTGCGGCGTCGTCGGAATCTACGGCGACCCGGAAGCCTCCCGTCTCTGCTACCTCGCACTCCACGCCCTCCAACACCGCGGCCAAGAAGGCGCCGGAATCGTCGTCGCCACCCCCGACGGCGTCCTCAAGTCCGTCACCGGCGTCGGACTCGTCTCCGAAGTCTTCAACCAATCAAAACTCGACCAACTCCCCGGAGACAACGCCATCGGCCACGTCCGTTACTCCACCGCCGGCCAATCAATGCTCAAAAACGTCCAACCCTTCGTCGCAGGTTACCGTTTCGGGCGAGTCGGTGTCGCCCATAACGGTAACCTCGTAAACTACCAGACTCTTCGAGCGGAGCTCGAAGAGAACGGTTCGATCTTCGGTACCAGTTCTGATACAGAAGTCGTTTTACATTTAATCGCCATATCGAAACAACGGCCGTTTTTTTTGAGAATTGTTGAGGCTTGTGAGAAGCTTAAGGGAGCTTATTCGATGGTGTTTTTAACCGAGGACAAATTGGTTGCGGTTCGAGACCCGTACGGGTTTCGACCGTTGGTTATGGGAAGACGAAGCAATGGCGCCATTGTCTTCGCTTCCGAGACGTGCGCGCTCGATTTGATCGAGGCGACGTACGAACGGGAAGTGAACCCGGGCGAGGTTTTGATCGTCGATAAAGACGGCGTTCAATCGCTTTGTTTGATGCAACACCCGGAGCCAAAGTCGTGTATCTTCGAACACATTTACTTCTCGTTGCCGAATTCGGTTGTTTTCGGGAAGTCCGTGTACGAGTCGCGAAGGAGATTCGGCGAGATCCTCGCGACCGAGTCGCCGGTGGATTGCGATGTCGTGATCGCGGTTCCGGATTCGGGTGTTGTGGCGGCGATTGGGTACGCGAATAAGGCGGGTGTGCCGTTTCAACAAGGGTTGATTCGGTCGCATTACGTTGGACGGACGTTTATCGAACCGTCGCAGAGGATTCGGGATTTTGGGGTTAAGCTTAAGCTATCGCCGGTTCGTGCGGTTTTGGAAGGGAAACGTGTGGTGGTGGTTGACGATTCGATCGTCCGAGGGACCACTTCTTCGAAGATCGTCCGGTTGTTGAAAGAGGCCGGAGCGAAAGAGGTTCATATGCGGATCGCGAGCCCGCCGATCATCGCGTCGTGTTATTACGGCGTCGACACGCCGAGCTCCGAGGAGCTGATTTCGAACCGGATGAGCGTCGAGGAGATTCGGGAGTTCATCGGGTCGGATTCGCTCGCGTTTCTCGATTTCGACAGCTTGAAGAGGATGTTGGCGGCCGATTCACCCAACTTCTGTTACGCGTGTTTTTCGGGGAATTATCCGGTGCAGCCGAGCGGGATCGTGAAGAAGGTCGGCGATTTCGTGGACGATGGATTGAACGGCAGCATCGACTCGATCGATGGGGGTTGGCTTCAAGGATCTAATGATGAAAATGGGAAGGATTTGGACATAAATTTTGAAGAACAAGATGGAAAAGTTACAGTTTAGTTGGAAAGATTTGATCTTTTTTTGTGGGTTATAAGAACTCTCAAAAGTTTCTTGAATTCTATGTGTTTTTTAGATGAATTTGGGGGGTTTTTATGGATACTTTTTGATATGAATAACTTTAGTATTTACATTACAGTTTTATAATGACAAATGTTTTTAGAAATTTATCTTTTGTTTTTGATTGATGTTTGAATGAATATATGTTTATGTTTTTGGATAATAAGAATCTAGTTGAAGTCGAATATGCTAGGGTTTGAATAACTTCTTTTCGAGATAGTCTCGATGTTCATTTAACAAATACGACTTATATATTAAGCGTGAAATTTGTGAAACCGAGTCATTCGGTTTGGTCACTAGATAGTGAATGTCGATTTACGATTACCCAAATTTATAAAATATATCTTTTAACCGAAATATAACATTTAAAACAATTACACAAAAACTAAATAAAATAACTATATTGTTTCCAGTTTCAAATTTTGATTTTTCCTATTTTTCTCAAACACCGATGTAATTATTTTATTTGATTCTTTTCCATATTAAAGGGTTTATAAGACGAAAAAAATCATAAAAATAACCATATTTACGAAAAAAAATCATCAAATTAGCTTACCAAATATACAGAGAGAGAAGAGATATCATTTATTTTGGAGGAAACTCCAATTTTGATCCCTGAGGTTTGTTATTTTTTTAAAAGTGAGACATGTGGTTTCATAATTTAAGTTTTGGTTCTTATAGTTTGGATTTTGCTCTGAAAGAGGGACCTGACCACTAACTCTGTTAAAAAACTCCGTTAGAGTCAGGGGTAAAATCATCCAACCATATTTTTGCACTTCTTTTTTATTTCCCTTATTTTTGTAAAAACATAAAACTTCAAGGACCTGTTATGCATGTAAATCTAATATATATATATATATATATATATATATATATATATATATATATTAATATAACTTATGTAATTATCTCTTTACTATAAAAATCATCTTTTTTATTTTTTTGAAAAAAATACATGTTATATTAAAAATAACAAAAACTAAATAAATAAATGTCAAATCAAGATATTGATAAATGAATGAAAACTAATACAAAATTTTAAAGTTCATATACGATCATTTTTTATATAAACGGAAAATAGTACAAAATTTTAAGTTCATATAAAATCAATTTTTAAGATTATGTAAATAGCATTTAAGAAGTATAGTTATTTTTTTAGAGATAATTACACTTTTGGTCCTTGAGGTTTGGTGATTTCTTTAAAAATGGGACATGTACTTCAATAAGTTAAGTTGTAGTCTCTGAGATTTGGATTTTACTTTGAAAGTGGCACTTGACCACTAACCTTGTTAAAAGAACGCAGTTGGAGTCAGAGGTATTTTCGGCCAACCATGTTTTGTCCCCCTTTTTATAACTTTTTTTTTTGTTTTCTCTAGTATTTTTAAAATCCATCAAAGTTTGGGGAACAAATATGTTACAGGGACTCATCGCTCCTCCTTCTCCGGTGAACCCCAATACCACCGACATCCACCTTCTCCTTTCCACCCTCCTCCTTCATCTTCAGTGTTCTCCCTTTAGAGAGACATCCCATTGACAGGCAAAAGAACCTAAACTCCAAAAAAATACTAAACCTCTACCCCATGGCGAAACTCAACTGACTCTTTCCTCTGCAAATCCTTCTCGAGAAAAAGCGTCGGAACCTGTGGCCATATCCCCAACTTCCCTCCATCATCATTCCCATTTCTTTTTCTTGATGTCCAAACTTTATCAAACACAACCCCAATAACAAAAAAGAACACAAACAATCCAACAATGTTCCTATTAATAGGAATTACAGGGATAGGGTGAATCACCCCAAGTGGAGTCCTTAATTTGCCAACAACTAGGTCTTCTCTAAAACCATCAAATTCATTAGAAATTTGATTTACAACACTGTTTGTTTCCTTCCATCAATGGGAACCATAGAAGCCCAAACCACACCTCTTTTCCTTCTCTTGGAAAACTTTTTGATAACAATGGAGGGGTTAAGTTTAGTCCCAAAACCAGAACCATAACTCAATTGGATTGTTTTCTGACATGGGCAAATGGGTGGTGATGGAATCAATAAAATCAGTGAAAATCAGAGCTTGAAGACGGTCCAGGGGAAAGACGGTCACCGAAGGGAAAAAGGGTCAACGGTGAGAGGGACCACTCATCATCATCGTCCCCACCGTCCCTGTTGCTTCGATCCAAAATCAAACATCATCCTTGTTTCACCCAGAATAAAGCATCGTCCCACCATCAACACTTTTCAATACCCAAATTCTTCAATTTCAGATAGGTCAACAAAAACCCACCAAAACCCTTCAAGAAACACGTCCTTTAAATCTGAAATTGCAGCGGTTTAAGTGGCGGTGGTGTCGTGCATTTGGTCCGTTTGTCTCTTATATATATATATATATATATATATATATATATATATATATATATATATATATATATATATATATATATAATGTATATATAGTTAATTGCATATTTGACCCCTATAATTTCATGATTTTTACAAAAATAAGAAAAACCAAAAAAGAAATGCAAAAAAGGACAAAAACATGGTTGGACGAGTTTGCCCCTGACTTTAACTGAGTTTTTTAACGAAGTTAGTGGTCAGGTCTCACTTCAAAGCAAAATCCAAACCTCAGGGACTACAACTTGACTAATTGAAGTACATATCCCACTTTCAAAGAAATCACAAAAATCTCAGGGACCAAAAGTGTAATTCTCTCTTATTTTGTATTATCATTTCTATTTCTATTTTTTAAAGGTTATAAAATATTGAAAAAAAATTAAAATTGATAAATAAATAAAAATTAATACAAAACTTCAAAGTTCATACAAACTTGTTTTTCAAAGAAAGAAAAATTAACATAAATGGTTAAAATTTTATATAAAATCATTTTTTAAGGTTATATAAATAACAATTTTAAGCACTGTAGTTATTTTTTATTATTAAAGTTCATTTATTGCCATATTTATTTTAAAGAATTTAATTAAAATGCCCTAATATGAAAAATAAGTACCTAATATGCCCCAAATCTTGTCATTTTTGCCAAAACACTCCATATGTCCACGTTTTTGGGCCTCGTTTTTGAAAAAAAAACGCGGGGTTCATTATTTGGGTCCCCATGTTGGTAGAAACGCAGGCATTTGATTGATTTCACGCCGGCTAAAACAATTCAATTAATTGAATTGTTAGATTTTTATTATATATTTACAGTTTATACCCCTATAATTATTTAGTTAGTTTATTTTATACCTTTTACTTTTCTATTATTCATTTTATACTTTTAAAATATTAACACATATAATCGTATATTAACTAAAATACGTTAAAAAAATATGTTTTAATTTTAACAAGTTATACCATTATAATCATCTCTTCGATATCTTCGAAATGAGCCTAATATTGGATATTTTTGGATTTAATTATTTTATTATATATCATATATATTAAAATTTTATACACCTATAATTATTTAGTTAGTTTACTTTATACTTTATACTTTATACTTTTCTATTTTTTATTTTACACTTTCATCATATTAACACATATAATCGTATATTAACTAAAACACGTTAAATAATTTTATGATATATAAAAACGTATTTTTAATATATATGATATAATAAAATAATTAAATCCAAAAATATTCAATATTTGGCTCATTTCGAAGGTATCGAAAAGACGATTATAATGTTATAACTTGTTAAAATTAAAACGTATTTTTTAATGCAGTTCTTGGGGCACGTAGTCACGAAAGATGGAGTGAAGGTGGATCCGGCAAAGATTGAAGCTATGATGAATTGGGAACCTCCTAAGAACCCATCCGAAATCCGAAGTTTCTTGGGTTTGGCGGGCTATTATCGAAGGTTCATTCAAGACTTCTCCAAAATTGCTTCATCGCTAACGTTGTTGACCAAGAAGAATGTAAAGTTCATGTGGACCGAGACACAAGAAAGGGTTTTCCGGACATTGCAAAGGAAGTTATGTGAAGCTCCGATCTTATCGTTACCCGAAGGATCGGAGGATTTTGTAGTCTATAGTGATGCATCCAAGATGGGGCTTGGATGTGTACTCATGCAAAGGGGGAAAGTGATTGCCTACGCGTCAAGGCAATTGAAGGTGCACAAGAAGAATTACCCCACACACGATTTGGAATTAGCGGTCGTGGTTTTCGCACTAAAACTATGGCGACATTACCTTTATGGCACGAAGTGTACCTTGTACACGGATCGCAAGAGCTTGAAGTACGTTTTTGAGCAAAAAGAACTCAACATGAGACAAAGAAGATGGATGGAGCTACTCAAGGACTACGATTGCGAACTACTCTACCATCCGGGTAAGGCGAATGTAGTGGCCGACGCCTTGAGCCGAAAAGAGTATAGTGGAAGACTTCAAGCGAAGCTCACAAGAATTGAATTGATATCAAGTCTCATGGAGATGATTAAAGAGTCACAAATCAAAGCTTTGAAGGAAGAAAACCTCAAAGATGAAGTGATGGTCAAACAACGATTGCTCTTGACTGAAGATAGTTGAGGAATAAAATGTTTCAACGGGCGCGTTTGGGTACCAAAGTTTGGTGGAAACCGAGAGCTACTCTTGGAAGATGCACATAAGTCCAAATACTCAATTCACCCGGGAAGCACCAAGATGTACCGTGATTTGAAATTACATTATTAGTAGCCAATTATGAAGATGGATGTGGCACACTACGTGGAACGATGTGTGACTTGTTCGCAAGTAAAAGCCGAACATCAACGACCTTATGGGAGCCTCCAATCGCTTGAAATTCCCGAGTGGAAATGGGACAATATTACCATGGACTTCGTAACCAAACTACCGAAGACGTTGAAGGGAAACGACACCATTTGGGTCATTGTCGATCGATTGACGAAAAGTTCCCACTTTCTAGCGATGCGAAAAACCTTGCCAATGGATAAGTTGGCAAAGATTTACATAGACGAAGTAGTCTCTAGACACGGTGTACCCTTGTCGATAGTTTCCGATCGTGATAGTCGTTTTACGTCAAGGTTTTGGGGAGCTTTACACCAAGAGTTGGGCACGCGAGTAAATTTGAGCACGACATATCACCCACAGACGGACGGACAAAGTGAAAGGACGATTCAAACGCTTGAAGACATGCTTAGATCATGCGTGATCGACTTTGGAGGTAGTTGGGATACCCATCTACCCTTAGTGGAATTTGCGTACAACAATAGTTTCCATTCTAGTCTCGGAATGGCACCATTTGAAGCGTTGTACGGACGGAAATGTAGAACCCCCGTGTGTTGGCTAGAAGCGGGAGAAAAACAATTTGTCGACCCGGAAATCGTGCAAGAGACGACCGTCAAGGTGAAGGCAATTCGAGAACGGTTGAAAGCAGCACAAGATCGTCAGATGTTAAGTGCATTTTATGCACCTAACTTTGCATATATTAGTTGCATTTTCTTTTTATTTTAGTGTTTAATTTAGCATTTTCATGCATCATTTTTCATTTCTCTCTTATTCTCTCTAATCATGGTTGGAAATTCTTTTGGGGATAGTTTTTATGCTTTTGGTATATATTTTGTGCAGATTGTGCGTTCTAAAGGTAAGATAGGTGAAGGTGTACTTAAGGAGAATGAA
This sequence comes from Arctium minus, assembly GCA_954870635.1. Taxonomy (NCBI): domain Eukaryota; kingdom Viridiplantae; phylum Streptophyta; class Magnoliopsida; order Asterales; family Asteraceae; genus Arctium; species Arctium minus. The sequence continues at coordinate 4,417,211 of OX941090.1, forward strand.
GAGAAGAAGAAGATGATCGAGAGCAAAGAGGAGAAGCCGTCTAAAAAGACGAGGTCGGAAGGGACTAGCTATTTTCCAAGCTTCGCGGACGCGAAGAAAGATTTCTGAATCAAGATTTGAAGTTTCTGTCACGGTTTCGTGGGCACGAAGATTTCTTCGGGGTCGCGAAGCACTGCTCCTGAAACGCTTTTAATTTTCTACTGCACTTTCGCGGGCGTGAAGGTCTTTTGGGCTATTCTTTTGTTGGGATTTTATTGGGCCTTTTCAGCTTAGACTTTTAAAACCCTTTAGGTTTGTTTTTTTTTAGAGATACACACGTTTTTTGATAGAGCAGAGGGAAAAGTCGACTTTTGCTTGGGAGATACTCTTGGTCGATCTCAAGGTTTGGGGAAGAAGATCGCACTACAAGCTTAAGCCATTGGGATCCGATTAACCATCGGTTTTCCATACATCTAGTATCTTCTTCCCTATTATCTTATTTGTATTTAGTTGAATTATTGTTTTGTTTGAGTATTGCTAGTTGTCTAATCATTCTTAAAGTTTCTTCATAAATTCTTCTTAAATTCTTGTTTATTTGCATCAAGTTTTAGTTTTTCTACATTTCTCTATGTGTATTTCATCATCTTTCTCCCTTTTGTATCCCTATTCCTTATCCTCTACCCTAATTTACTGCATTCTTATAATTTTTTGCACCCATTAGGTTTGATTAAATCAATTTTATGCACTAGTTTAATTTTCCTGCGCATGTTTGTTTATTAGTTTTATGATTATTCCTAGTTTCCGTTAATGTTGATTGTTAATAGATTGCATCATATGTAGTATAGCCTAGGTTTATTTTTATCTTTAATTTTGTTAGAGTTTATTTAAATAATTTGTTGCTTGGTCCCGAGTCGGTTTTCGTTTTATTGGGTAATCGTCCCTTAGGATTGAGGTCTTGGTATTGACCAATTGTTCTTAAAACGAATGTTGGGTCTTAACCCATTTTGATTCTAACGAAAGTTGGAGTTAATTTAATTGGTTTTTAACAAAACATTTAGTCAAATTGATTAGTTTTTGACGAGACGAAAGTTTAGTCTTTTACTTAGGTTTAATTGGTCAATGACAAAGACTCTAACATGCGAATAGTTAGGGACGTTAATTGGGAAAAATTATTTGTTTTAAACCTTAATGTTTCTTTCTTATGTACATATATTGCGAGAGTAAATATGTGTCTTGGTTTAGAAAAGCTTTTCCACCTCGAAAGGGGGCTAAAGTAATTTTGCAAAACGAATTCTCACCATTACCAAAATCCTAGGTTGATGTTACCCAGTACCCCTTTAGTTGTAGTTGTCTTTTATTTTCCTCTTTTTATCTTTCTTTCCTTTATTCTCTTTTATTTTATGTCTCTTAGTTTAATCATCAAATCATTTATCTGATTCGCATAGCTAGACATTATTATTAAATGTTAGTGTTTAGACCGTCACCTCCCTGTGATCGACCCGTATGCTACAAAACCCGTACGCTTGCGGTATAAATTTTAAAACAACATCAAGTTTTTGGCGCCGTTGCCGGGGAGGCGACTAGCCTAACATTAACTTACTTTTTGATTTACTAGTCTATGTCTTTACCCCGTTTCTTTTCGTCTTCTTGTCTCTTATTTTGTTTAACCGTGCGCTTGAAGTTTTTGTTTGTGTAGTTTGGCCAACTTGCAGACGGGAATGAAAAGTCATGATTGACGAAAAAGGCGGTGAGTGACGGTCCGTTGAGATGCTTGTTTGGTAAGACCGAGATAATTATTACCTTTAGAAATGATGAGTGATTTTATCTTTATCTCATTAATTGATTCTCGCGTGCTATTTTTATTATTCTCTCGGTTCGGTATTTTTAATGTCAAGTCGGAAATCACCGATCCTTCTTTCTCTACCCCCTTGTTTAATTCTCGGCTATGGGTAACGTAACATGTTATGCAATGAGTACACATCGATTATCCGGTGTCTTTTTTATGAGTTTACGCAACCCGTACAAAGCGGTGAGTATTTAAGTCAATCATTTGACTTTCACCAATTTGTACACTCTCTTCTTTCTATTTGTTTAATTCTTCGTCAAGCTCGCGACGATAAACGAGTCATTCTCCCTCCTTTGTTTAATTCTTAATCCAAAGTCAAATTCGCGACTTAAAACGAGTATCTGTTTCCTTTCTTAGTTTTACCATCAATTTTTCGGTCTCTCGGGCTTAGTTGCTTGAAGACCGACCTCCAAAAGTGTTCCTTAACACTTGTTTGGCGTTCTGACCAAACGGCCCGGGCGCGAAGCTTGAGACCCTTGCTTTCTGCCTAAGGTGCCCGGGCATGAACATTTTGACCCGGGCGTGAAGCTTAAAGGCCTCACATTCTGCCTCACCTTCCCGGGAGCGAACATTTTGGCCCGGGCGTGAAGATGGGTTCTCTACTTTCTGCCTCACTTTCCCGGGCGCGAACATTTTGGCCCGGGCGTGAAGTAATTCAAAAAAAAAACACAAAAAAAAAATTTATTTATTTATTAATTTCAGTAAGTTTTCTTTAAAAAAAAGAGTTTTATTTTTGTTTTTATAAAAAAAAAGATTTTATTTTATTTTATTTTGTTTTTTTTTCTGTAAGTTAAAAAAAAGATTTTATTTTATTTTATTTTGTTTTTATTTCAATAAGTAAAAAAAAAAGAAACTAACCCTAACTATTCCAACGTCTCCCTCACCCTCTTCCCTCTTCTTCTCGATCAGCGACCATAGCCACCATCGCCAACCCCCCTCTTCTCTGCCGCCGGCGATTCCAACAGCCGCAGCCACCATCGCCAACCACCGATCATCATCCTTCACCCCTCTCGATCTGCAGCCGACGCACCACCATTCACCCTCCTTTCATTTCTCGATCACTCTCTCTTTCACAACCACCGTGAGCACCACCACATTCTCCGGCGAACACCCCTCCTGTTCCATCCTCCTCCAACAGCAGCAACCACCACCACCGTCTCCATCTCGCGTCGATTTCCTTCTCGATCGACCCATCGCCATCATCTGTCTCCATCACCCTCTCGATTTGCTTCCACCGTGAGCGACCACCATCGACCTCCTTCTCGATTCCCTGCAGCCATACCCCCCCTTCTGTTTTTGCCTCTCGAAAACCATCACCAAACCACAAACACAGAACCATCACTTGCTCGTTTTTCCTTGCCTGTTCTCTTGCTCTGATAGGTAATCTCCAGCCCCGGTGCTAGCAATCGTGAAAAATCCCGGAGCACAGATTCCACTATTGCATCTGATTTCAAGCATCAACTTGGGTACACTCTTTCCATTAACTTCTTTAATTTTACAGGTTGTTTATGGTATTTTGTAGCTTGATCAGTAGCTTGTGGGTACTTCAAATAGAGTTGAAATGATGTGTTATTATACTCAAATTGCACGTATTTGATCTGCTTGTGGGTTGTCTTTCTTGCATACTTAATTGTTGAGTGTTTGTTTGGTTGGGTCATTTTTTTGTGTGTGTTTATTAGATTGGGCCGCCACCACTGGGCAGACGTAGGTTGTGTACACACATTCATCGCATCATATTTTGCACTCACACACCTACTTGCACACACCATGGCTTCTACAAGTCGCACAAAGCGACAACGTTCTAGCCGGTTGCTGCTGGATGAGGTTGTTCAACCTAATATAATCCCCGCAGCCAATGTTGTGGCCCCAAGCGTCATCAACGCTGATCCTTAGAGAATTTTTGTAGTCAGCATAATCTTCCCCCTCCTTCCCCGTGATTTCTTTTTCTTTCTATACACCCTAATCCGAGCATTGAGGACAATGCTCCTTTTTGCTTGTGGGTGGGTGTTTTTCATTTTATTTTCATTTCATATTCTTTGCATATAGTGGTTCTTTGCTTTGCATATATTAAAAAAAATCGAAAAAGATTTTTGAATTCTCTTTGTTGTGTTAAGACTCGTAGTACACCATATCTCACTTTACATGATTTAGCTGCTTGATTCACTAATTGCACATCAATTTTATGCCATCATGTTAAATGATTTTTTTTTCTAGGAATAATGTTACCTTAGTTGTCACTTGCACACACTGTTAAGCATGTTGTTTCACATAGCCTTTTAGGACTAGTTTGCATACCATAGTCCCCCTACATTACAAATGTGACTATAGTGATGGATTTATCTTGTGAGATTTTGGGCCTTTTGGATTGACACATATGTAATCAATCCCAATTCTCATTTCTTGTGTGTTACCTCCCATCGAGGTGTAGTCTAGACTTTTGAATGGTTTCTCGTCCAAGTTTACCATGAACATACATAGAGGCCTTCGTTTCATGAAAATTAATCCCGAAAAAGTCAAAAATATTTTTCCTTTGTAACCCACTTTGAGCCTAAACACCGACCCTTCTTTCTACACCCATATACCACTAAATAAAAAAAAAAGTTTTGCACGCTAAGGTTAAACTCTTCGAAATGATAGATGGATTTGGCATTTAGTCTATAAATAAACACAAGCATAACTTGTGGGTAGTTCGTTGAGCCCCCAAAACAAGCATAGCTTGTGGGTTCATGAAGCCGCATACAAAAAAAAAATACAGAAGAAAAAAAAATGAAAAAAAAAGATCAAAAGTAGAATAAGCCTTCAATCCATCAAAAACATTAGGAAAAGAGCCCTTAAGTTCATTAAAAAAAAAAGATTTACCCATAAACCGATATCCCCAACACCAATAAATGAGTCTAATCCCACCTTTAACCCCAAAACCGTGCCTCAAAGCCCTCATTGCACGTATTGTCATGGAAAATTTTGGACTTGAGAATAAATTCAATTGTGTCAAGACTACATTCCTTTGTCTCGATCGGGACGGGTTTGAGCGTATACACGTCCCTATACACACTTGAGAGCTTAGAGTGATATCGTGAGCATCCATCTTTATAGATCACTATCCCTTCCCTTAGCGGCTTTGGTATGTTTACGAAATCTTCTTTGGTTGCGATTTTTCGCGATATGCTTGATTAGTGTTTGTTGGTTTGACGCTTTGGTAATCATAGGTTCCTAGTTATTTTTCTCTAATCCAACATGTGGCATTTGGTTGTTTGTTTGTGATATGCGATCTTAATGCTTAATTATGTTAGTAAGATTGTGGGATGACTCGTCTTGACATCTTCGAAGGTTTTCGTTTATTTTCTTTCTTTTCTTTATTCTTCACCCGTATATGTTTTATTTCTTTCTTGGGGACAAGAAAGTTTAGCTTGTGGGTAGTTTGTTAAGTGCATTTTATGCACCTAACTTTGCATATATTAGTTGCATTTTCTTTTTATTTTAGTGTTTAGTTTAGCATTTTCATGCATCATTTTTCATTTATCTCTTATTCTCTCTAATCACGGTTGGAAATTCTTTTGGGGATAGTTTTTATGCTTTTGGTATATATTTTGTGCAGATTGTGCGTTCTAAATGTGAGATAGGTGAAAGTGTACTCAAGGAGAATGAAGAGAAGAAGAAGATGATCGAGAGCAAAGAGGAGAAGTCGTCTAAAGAGACGAGGTCGGAAGGGAATAGCTATTTTCCTAGCTTCGCGGACGCGAAGAAAGATTTCTGAATCAAGATTTGAAGTTTCTGTCACGGTTTCGCGGGCGCGAAGATTTCTTCGGGGTCGCGAACCACTGCTCCTGAAACGCTTTTAATTTTATGCTGCACTTTCGTGGGCGTGAAGATTTATTCACGGTCGCGAAGGTCTTTTGGGCTATTCTTTTGTTGGGATTTTATTGGGCCTTTTCAGCTTAGACTTTTAAAACCCTTTAGGTTTTTTTTTTTTAGAGATACACACGTTTTTTAATAGAGCAGAGGGAAAAGTCGACTTTTGCTTGGGAGATACTCTTGGTCGATCTCAAGGTTTGGGGAAGAAGATCGCACTACAAGCTTAAGCCATTGGGATCCGATTAACCATCGGTTTTCCATACATCTAGTATCTTCTTCCCTATTATCTTATTTGTATTTAGTTGAATTATTGTTTTGTTTGAGTATTGCTAGTTGTCTAATCATTCTTAAAGTTTCTTCATAAATTCTTCTTCAATTCTTGTTTATTTGCATCAAGTTTTAGTTTTTCTACATTTCTCTATGTGTATTTCATCATCTTTCTCCCTTTTGTATCCCTATTCCTTATCCTCTACCCTAATTTACTGCATTCTTATAATTTTTTGCACCCATTAGGTTTGATTAAATCAATTTTCTGCACTAGTTTAATTTTCCTGCGCATGTTTGTTTATTAGTTTTATGATTATTCCTAGTTTCCGTTAATGTTGATTGTTAATAGATTGCATCATATGTAGTATAACCTAGGTTTATTTTTATCTTTAATTTTGTTAGAGTTTATTTAAATAATTTGTTGCTTGGTCCCGAGTCGGTTTTCGTTTTATTGGGTAATCGTCCCTTAGGATTGAGGTCTTGGTATTGACCAATTGTTCTTAAAACGAATGTTGGGTTTTAACCCATTTTGATTCTAACGAAAGTTGGAGTTAATTTAATTGGTTTTTAACAAAACATTTAGTCAAATTGATTAGTTTTTGACGAGATGAAAGTTTAGTCTTTTACTTAGGTTTAATTGGTCAATGACAACGGCTCTAACATGTGAATAGTTAGGGACGTTGATTGGGAAAAATTATTTGTTCTAAACCTTAATGTTTCTTTCCTATGTACATATATTGCGAGAGTAAATATGTGTCTTGGTTTAAAAAAGTTTTTCCACCTCGAAAGGGGGCTAAAGTAATTTTGCAAAACGAATTCTCACAATTACCAAAAATCCTAGGTTGACGTTACCCAGTACCCCTTTAGTTGTAGTTGTCTTTTATTTTCCTCTTTTTATCTTTCTTTCCTTTATTCTCTTTTATTTTATGTCTCTTAGTTTAATCATCAAATCATTTATCTGATTCGCATAGCTAGACATTATTATTAAGTGTTAGTGTTTAGACCGTCACCTCTCTGTGATCGACCCGTATGCTACAAAACCCGTACGCTTGCGGTATAAATTTTAAAACACATCATCAGAAAAGTTACGCCGACAAAAAGAGGAGACCGGTAGAATTCCAAGTAGGGGATCGTGTGATGCTGAAAGTGTCCCCTTGGAAAGGTTTGATCCGGTTCGGGAAGCGTAGGAAGCTAAGTCCCCGTTTCCTAGGACCATTTACTATACTCGAGCGCATCGGACTTCAAGCTTACAAATTGGATCTACCGCCGGAAATGGATGGGATTCACCCCACTTTCCATGTGTGCTATTTACGGAAGTGCTTGGCGGAAGAAGAAAGTGTCATACCTTTGTCCGAAATTCGAGTGGAGGATAACCGTTGCATCGAAGAGCCCGAGTCCGTTTTGGAAAGAGTAATCAAGAAACTCTGACATAAAGAGGTGGCAATGGTAAAGGTTCAATGGAAACACTACCGTGGCACCAATGTGACTTGGGAAGCGAAAGAGAACATGAGGCGTAGATACCCTCATTTGTTTAGTTAGTAGGATTTCGGGGACGAAATCATTACCAAGTTGGGGAGGATTGTAACACCCCGAATTCTGAGAACATAAGTATTATTTCTCATTTTGGAACCTTCTAAATTTATGGATTTATCAATTGTATTTTGGACTTATCGGATTTAAGCATCGTGGGCTGAAATGTGTCAAATTTGGAACTTTTGGGGATGCTCGCGACATTGCCCGCGACAGTGACAGGGTGTCACTATTGGGAGGGCATAGTCGCCTGGAGTTTGGGACTCGCGGTACAGGCATCGCGATTATGCCCCGCGATTGTGACATAGTCATTATCGCGGAGGGCACTCTCGCCCCAGTTGTACCGAGAGGGGTTGGATCCTCGCGACATTGCCATGGGCATAGTCGTCGTGTCACTATCGCGGCCAGTGCCTGAGGGTTAAATAGGAAGGTCGCGATTTTAAGTCTCATTATCTGATTTTGAGGACTCTTCAGCCGACTTCTTGGGAGATTTTAGGGTAAGTTCATCACTTCAACTTCCCTCCGTCATTAATGCTACCTCCTACTCCCACCTTTGATCATTTATGAACCTATTCTAGGTATTTTGAAGCTAAGTGAAGGTGTCGAAGTGTAGTTAAGCTCAAATCTTCATCTCCTCCGTTTCTAGGGTTTGGTTTTCTTTGATAAAACTACCAAGGTGAGTTCTTACACTCTTTACAAAACCTTATACATGTCAAATACGAATTTTAAATGCCTAAACATCTCCTTTTATATATTTGATTGTGGATTTGTACCAAGTCTAACTATTGGAGATTTTTAGGGTTTATAAACATTTTATGAAATAGAAGTGACAATGTCTTGATAATGTTTCTACAACTTACTTGTACTTGAGAAATGTATTTTTATGTAATGGATTCCATTCATATAAACTTGTGTTTGGAAATAATGAACTTTTGGTTAACTGCTGATAAGTTTATATGTTGAGATTTGGCATGTTTTGGGATTGAAGCATATAAGGGTTGATCTCGTTTCAACTAAAGATCTTTTGATAAATAATGGGAATTAGTCATTATGAAAATTACCTCTTCGATAATCTATATATATTATCAAATGTTAGAGTACTCGTGTGGCCTTGCGGGCTTTATTTGGCATAATTGCTTGCATTGGGAGTCATGACCCCTATTTACTATAGTATTACGATATTGGATGAGGATTTCAACATGATGACCTTTCGCGGTCGAACCTTTTGCGGTTGAACCTTTCGCGGTTGAAGTTGACTTTCCGTGGGTGTAAGTTTAAATCTACTTAGCTTGACATCCCTTGCGTATACTTTTTATGTGTATTGGCTTTACTGACTTATCAAATGGCTTACTTTTGTGTTCCGTCATTTGTGTTAGTAAGCGGGTCTCCCCCGTAAACCCAAGAGGTAACTGTCACGGTAAAAGATTTTATTACTATGGTCATAAATCTAGATCTTTGGTTTACATTTATAATTGTTTATTTCTATCGGCAAATGTTTGACCTCACTAGGCTTTAGCCTAACACTTTTTCTTAAAATGATGTGTATAACAGGTCAGGCTAGCGGTGGGGCTCTTCGGGATTGAGTGGATGGCTCGAGGGCCAAAAGCGGTCTTTTTGGGAGTTTTAGTGACCGACATGTTTTGTTAGCGGACATACTTTTGGAGGAATAGCTACACCCGAACTTAATCTGTCTTGTCTAAGTTAGATTATTAGGTTGTTGAATTATATTCCTCATTTGTTTAGCCTTGTATATGTCGTTATATTATTCCCCGTTTTGGGATGATACTTTTGGGCTTGTTAAGCAGGTTTTAATTATTTTGGATTGGCCATTTTACAGCCGTCATATTGCAAAATTTTCGAATTTTATTTCTCTAATATTTAGGGTGTTACACTGTTGGAGTTGAAGTAATTTTTGTTAGAGGTTTTGGCTTTTGATACTATATTTTAGAAAAAATATATCATAACTGTTGGAGATGCTCTGAGAAGGGATTTTGATTCTTGATCACTTTTAATCACAAATCAAATATGAATTGTGTTTGATACGAGAATTGATCTATGATGTGTTTTAAATTTATAACCGCAATCGTACGGGTATTGTAGCATACGAGTCGAGCATAGGGAGGTGACGGTCTAACACTAACTACTCAATAATCATGTCTAGTTATGCGAATCAGATAATTGATTTGATTATTAAACTAAGTGGACATAAAATTAAATGAGATTAAGATAAGAAAAGATAAAAAGAGGAAAATAAAAGACAACTATAACTAAAGGGGCACCGGGTAACGTCAACCTAGGATTTTGGTGATGATGAGAATTCGTTTCGCAAAATTACTTTAACCCTCTTTCGAGGTGGAAAAGCTTTTCTAAGCTAATACATATGTTTACTATCGCAATATATGTACATAGGAAAGAAACATTAAGGTTTAAAACAAGTAATTTCCCAATCAACGTCCCTAACTATTCGCATTTAGAGTCATTGTCATTGACCAATTTAATCCAAGAAAAAGACCAAACTTTCGTTTTGTCAAAAAACTAATTAAATTGACTAAATGCTTTGTTAAAACCCAATTAAATTAACTCCAACTTTCATTAGAATCAAAATGGATTAAACCCAACATTCGTTTTAAGAACAATTGGTCAATACCAATACCTCGATCCTAAGGGACGATTACCCAATAAAACGAAAAGCGATTTAAGACCAAGGAATAAGTAATTTAATTAAACTCTAACAAAGCTAAAGATAAAAGAAAATAGATTAACACAATAGCTACATAAGATGCAATCTATTAACAATTAACATTAACGAAAACTAAGAAAGAACAATAAACTACTAAGCAACATGTGCAAAAAATTAATTTAACCTAATCAGGCTAATCTAATGGGTGCAGAAAATTACATAAATGCAGTAAATTAGGGTAGAGAGCAAGAGATGAATCAAATGTAGAAAATTAGGATAGAGAATAAGGAATAGAGATACAAAAGGGAGAAAGATAATGAAGTACACATAGGGAGATGTAGAAAAACTAAAACTTGATACAAATAAACAAGAGTAAAGAAGGATTGATGAAGAAACTTCAAGAACGATTAGATGACTTGCAATATTCAAACAAAAACAAGAATTCTACTAAATACATTAAAGAGAATAGGGAAGAAGATACTAGATGTATGGAAAACCGATGGTGAATCGGATCCCAATGGCCTAGGCTTGTAATGCAATCCTCTTCCCAAATCTTGGAGATCGACCAAGAACTTGCTAAGCCAAAACCAAAAGTCGACTTCCTTCTCCCTTCCAATTCAAAAATGTGCCTCTCCCACAAAAACAAACCTAAAAGGGTTTTAAAAGTCTAAGCTAAATAGCCCAACAAAAAGAATAAGCCCAATGACCTTCGCGACCGTGAAGAAAACTTCACGTCCGTGAAGGTGCAACAGAAAATAAAAAAAACGTTTCTGGAGCAGTGTTTCGCGACCCCAAATAAATCTTCGCGCCCGCGAAACCGTGGCAGAAACTCTAAATCTTGAATCAAACGTATTTCTTCGCGTCCGCGAAGCATGGAGAACAACTAATCCCTTCCGACTTCATCTTTTTCGACGGTTTCTCCTCTTTACTCTCGATCATCTTATTCTTCTCTCTCCTTGAGCACACCTTCACCTATCTCACCTTTAGAAAGCACAATTTGCACAAAACGTATACCAAAAGCATAAAAACCATCCCCAAAAGAATTTCCAAACGTGATTAGAGAGAATAAAAGAGATATGAAAAATGATGCATGAAAAGCTAAACTAAACACTAATATATAAAGAAAAAAACACAACTAATATATACAAAGTTAGGTGTATAAAATGCACTTAACAATCTAGTTCATCTCATCATAATGTCCATTCAAGAGTGAATATCTCTTCTTACCTTTCTCACCATAATTTTAATTCTCACCGAAGACAACCCTATGGATTATATGGTATGCTAAATAAGATGATACCGGAGGGAAAATTATTGTATCTCAAAATAATTGTACATTTTAAAAAGTAAGTTTCCACTTTTATATTTTTCTATTAATTATGAGATAGATAATGTTTTTTTCCCTCTATTATTAAGGTAAAAGTATCATTAATTTATTTAAAAATATAATAATTACATATTTCTAAAATTATGCATTATTTTCATTATTCACATTTATTTTAGGATAGAGGGAATATTATTTTACATTTTTAATGATATTGGAGGTTATGTTTGAGAGAATAGTTGATAAATAACATCTTTGTAATTTTTTAGTTATTTTATTTTTAACTTAAGCTCCACATGTGTGTGAAATTAAGGGCCCTTTCACATGTGAAAAGATGTTTCCGCCTTGATAATATATTCCATTACATATAATATACATGTGATATAAATACGGAGATATGGATCATCTTTGGCGCGATCTAGGCCAGGGGCCAAGTTATTCACACACTACCAAGACCCTAACGTGTATTTTTACATGTGATTAGGATCTTTTCGTGTTTTCGTAAAATGAATGTGTTGCTTTTTAACTCCCCCCCCCCCTCTCTCTCATATATATATATATATATATATATATATATATATATATATATATATACCGAGGGACAGAAAGATTTTATAAACTATGGTGTCTAAAGAGACCAGTGTTTCTTTCAAAAATCCCAGTAGCATATAATCTGGTGGGATTAAAGGCTTCTAGTTGATTATTGTTAAGAAGTTGTTAACTTCTATCAACATTAATCATATCTTCAAGTCTAGAATTAGATCTTGAGGATCTCCTAGAGAAAAGTGTGTGTGTATATATATATATATATATATACCATGCCTTCCTATTTATAGCCACAGTTAAGGGCCATGGGCCTCCTAGCATAGAAGTTGGGCTTTCAAAACTAAATACACAAAAACCGGCCCATATTGAAGAGTTTCGGCCCATGAAATGTAGCAACAAAAATCCAAATTTTCAGCCCATTGGAGAAGTCTTTCTTCGTTTCCACATCATATCTCAATCTAGACTCCTTATGGCCTCCTCACCGATCCTGAAATAAACATATATATAAAATAAGATTTTTGCGACATTTTTCTTTTAAACAAACCTAAATATAAAGGGAAGCTTAAAACATTTATTTATGCGAAAAAGACCGAAATAAATGAAAAATGACTCGATGGGAAAATAAAAATATGCTCAAAATTATAAAAAGTGGGTTTAAATAGGGTAAATAAAATTACCCTATCAATAATATATAAAATATATATGTATATTATTTCGGGTTTTCGGATGGGTCGGATGGCCAAAGATCAAACCCAACCCGAACCCAAATATCCCCACAATAGTCGGGTTTCGGATTTTCGGATTTTGGGGTATTCGAAATTTGCAAAAACGCCTTATTTTCGGTTCGAGTTCATGTTCGGATTTCGGATTATTCGGGTTTTACACACCCCTAGATGGACGCCCGGGAGGAGTAGGGAGTCGGTAGACGGCAGGTGGAGCCCGAGAGTTGGGATGAAGACCCGGGAGTCGGGTTAAGGGAGGCCGAGCCCGGAAGGGGGAAGTCCAGAGACCGAACCCAGTTTTAGGGGAGGAATCTTTTGGTAGGAATCTGTAGAGATTGCTTTTGGGGACTCGAGGCATCTTACCACCCAAACTTCTCTGTTTCATAGGTTGCCGGTTTGAGGACTCGGGTGCGAGTGTGAAGAGTAATCCAAAAGCGTTGGTGAGTCTTTCTAACTGAAAGTGTGGTGACTTGTGTTTTATATTAAAAGCATGAGATGTTATGAAACTGCATGTTTATCTTTTATATGAATTGCATATTTTGTTATGTTGTAAAAGTTGAGATATTTGTATGCATACATTTGGGAGTGGATGTGTAACGGCTAAGTCGGAGGGTGTATTCCGCAGTGCTCATGTCGAAGGGCGTGTCCCGTTTATGCCATGGAGGGTGTGTTCCAGTTAAGGCAGCGTGAGACTAACACGTTGTCACAGGTGGCGTGACTTCAGTGTGTCAATTACACGTGTAGCTTTGCGAGTGAAGGTTTAAATGTTTTAAAGTGGATAATTGCTTATAAATGTTATAGAATGTCTTAAATATTGTTGTTGGTGTGAATGTTGTTGCTAGAGAGAACTCACTAGACCTCATGGTCTAACCCTCGATTTTCAAAACTAAAACCACTTTCAGGTAAGGGGTTCAGTTAGAAGTTCATTCAAGTGATTTGGGGGAGGCGGTGTCGTGATAGGGACTTGGAGGAAGCTCGAAGTTCCGATAGACCTAGATTATCTCAGTTGTAGACTTATTGTACCATTTTGGGTTGCAATGTTGTTATATTAGTTGTTTTGGATTCGGGCTATTACATTGTGCATACAGGGTGTTGTTTAGTTTTCCGTTTTTTGAGATTTTCCCCTAAACCTGACCCTATATATATATAATCACACAAATATATATATATATATACTACCTTATAAAGCAAATTTAACAAAAGTCTTAAAGTCTTAAAAACAACCAGCAAAGCTTAAAGTACTACCTTTTAAGCAACAATTTTAAAAATCTTTTAAATTACAATATAACAAGCTAAATGTACAAGTCATTATTGAACATTCTTACAATCTTCTATGTATCGGGCTTTTACTTGGCCCAATGTGACTTTACATGCTCCCAAGAATGGATCTGTCGTTTGGAATTTCGAATTTCAAACACCAAATACCATCACCATCACCATCACCATCACCATCACCATCCACAAAATCTCTTTCATCTCTTCCCTCCCAGCCCCCACCACCGAAAAGATTAGTTCTTTGCACCGGGATTCAAGAACATCGTTGACAACATCACCTCCATCTCCACTCTCCACCATCGTTGCCAACAATTATCAGCAACACTTTCGACTGGGATTCAAGAACACTTTTGTTGACAACATCACCACCGTCAGAGATCGACCTTCCCATATTTGTTTCTCTCTTTTCTCTTTGCTTCTACTGATCTGTTTTCGTTTGTTTCTTTTTATAAATCTATTTTTATTGGGTTTGGTCTATGTTCTGATCAATGTCCATCTGCGTCTGTTTTCAACTATTTGGATTTTGCTTGTTTTCAAGGGATGATGATTTTGATCAATGTGCAGACTCTCATCTTCTCAAGACATACGCAGAACGACGATTCCCGTTAGATTTTACATTTATCTACCACATCCACATCATATCGGAGAGGTATTCTCTGTTTGGTTTTCGTTGTCTTTTATAATTGAACTTCCATTTTGTTGCTAGGGTTTCATCGTGCAGGTTACTAAGATTTTTTGAGAATGGTCTCTGTAATTTTAATCAGTTTGCACTTTGCAGGGTAGCAAGATTTTTCATAATAATCTCTTCTTTTGTTCTATTTTTGTTTTTCAAAATATCATACAATCGATTCATCAATTCTCTCTTTATGATTTTGGGTTTTAGGATTCGAAGCGATTCAATGGGGCTGGTAAATTGGTGCTATTAAAAATTGGGTAAATTGTAATGTTTGATTAGTTTTTTGGTTTAGGAGGTTATTTGAAGCTTCAATCAATTCATGATTATCATCCTAGACATTAACACATGTATGATATTTTTTTCTTCTTAGAAGTTTGGTTGAGTCATATTTATATTTTGTAACAGATGCATTGAAATTCATTCTGCTTTACAAAATGATCCACAATCAACTGGTAGAAGTAAGATTGTTGGAAGATATAATTCATTTTTGTTCATCATCAACTCGAATTGTTTTCTCGAGTGGAAAGAAATTTGGTGAAATACCAATCTTACCTTTTTCTCTATCATTGGCATTCTTGGGACTAAGGTACAAACCCCATAAACAGATCCCTAAAAAGAGGGGAAGGGTGAGCAATAAAACCAAATTTTGAACAGAGGGGAAATTGGACTTGAAGCGGGCAACATTTTCATGGGACAATTTCAAGGTGTTTTTGGTAGCCAATAATCGTATACTGCACAATGGGGGCACAGTATTACCTAGTAAGAGCACAAGTATATACTTTCACTAGAATCGCTACAAGTAATATAATGGTACGAGTACCGAGTATCGTTCTCACAGGGACTGAACTACTGAGAATTGCTAATTTTCATGAACTTCTTGCACAAGTTTCGAGTTTGGGAAAAATATTTGTTTTTTATGGTGATTTGACAGAAAATTCGGAAAGAACTTTATAATTAAAAGATGGGTACGGATGTAAGATTTTCTTGGGAAAAACGTAGTAACAAGATGGTTAGGCTCCTTGTAGTACGGAATGTCTATAAAAGCCCGATCTCTCGAAAGTGAATTTTTATAGACCGGTCCTACAAAATGTTCATAAAGTTTCCACCTTTACCGACTCTTGATCTTGCCGATTTAACTAAGTTGATAAAAATAATCAAGTTCTACCAATATGGAGATTTATACCCAAATCTCTTTGTGATATAAATCTCGACCGGCGTTTGAACCTTAGTAAATCATACAAAACCCGTATCTCTACGTGGTTATCAAAGACCCTCTCAAATCTTTGTGCATCACTTAAACCGTATTTCGAATCTACCCCTCTCGAGGTCAAGATCTAATATTAACACATAAAAGTGATCAGCTTATCTGCGTTGAGTTGAAGTCCCGACTCAAGTGACCAAGGTCAAGAGTTGATAACGATGGCCACACCCAAGTGTAGCCTACTAGACCCAAGTTGGCTTACATCCGCACCCAAGAGGGTGCTTAGCTCATAATGATAATAAAAGACATAATATAACAAAAGAAATACTTGTTAACTACTTGCATAATAAAAGCGAACTACAATTATAAAAGGAAAGTACGGAATTTAATTACTTAAAAGTGCGGAAATTAAATACAATAAAGTAAGTACGGAATTTAAATACAAAAGTACAAAAATTAAATACTGAAAATAAAAGACGGAATGGAAAGCAAGAAATAAAGACTAAAATTAAAGCCTCACTTCAAGTCAAGATACTTTCAATCAAGTAATCTAGACTTGAATGAGGAGAATGTTGATGATGGGAGGTAGATAAGATGTCGATGGTGTAAGGTGTGATTAAATGCTCTCCAAAAGTCTTCTGTTTATAGGAGGGTGGCTTGAGCATCCAATGGTCATGATTGAGTCTTCAATGAGTGGCCAAGATTATTCCAGCAAACTTGTGTTTCCAGCTCACTTCCAACCTTTATAATCTGCTGGATAAAAGCCTCGGGTACCCACAGTGGGCACACCAGTACCCACAAACCGATTTGCAGTACCAATTTTTACAAGATTGAACACATTGGTTAAATTATCATATTTTGCAAATAATGTGGACCAAACGAAGGGAATAGAAGCAAAAGTGGGTAAAAAGACGAATAAAAACCTATAAAAATAGCAACAAATAACTCCCAAAAATGAGAGTTATCAGTTTTTAAAATGCATACGTTGAAAATAGAATATGGTTGTGAGATTGTGGTTCCAATTTCTCCACTGGCAACACTCCTACCCAATCTACCATGCGTAAATCTAATTCAAGGTAATTTCTTCACTACTACAATGGGATTTTATTTTTACCACCTCGAATCACTCATTTATGCATGATTTACTTCATTTAGGTTTTGATCTTTGAGTAATGAAGTAGTTTATTTTCAAACTTGAAACTTGATACATTGTATTTTGTGTTTTATAGAAAATTTGATGGCAACAATGACTTAATTCTTTGATCTCTTCGTCACTACCTTCAATCCCCTACAAGTTGTTTTGTATGTATGTAAGGATTTTAAGAAGTAATGAGAAATACAAATGGTTAATATCTATTAGTTGCATTTTGCAGAGACCTGAATCTATTATTTAGTTAATCCTTTTGTTGTTCACTTCAAAATCATCAAATGCAAATAATAAATATCACATTTTCTAATGGATTAGATCTTCCTTTTTTGTATGAAGTCAAGTTTTGTTGATCTTGCTTGTTCTGGAAGAATTTAAGGGTTAGGCTCTGCTGGTAATCAACTAAATAATGTTCAAAGCATCAATAAATTACTGTTGGTTGCGTCTGTTGGTATCAAGGTATGGATTTGAAGACTCTCTTTCAAGGTTTGCTGCACCATATGGTGTTTTAGGGATTTTTAGACTCCATCCTATGTCTGCATTTCTTTTGTTTGGTCCATTGCTCACTTTTGGTTTTACAACTTTTGGGACAGTTCTTTATGATGTCAACCAATTTTTGGGGTTATTTTTTTGGTATTGAGTGATATTATATTTTTTGACTGCAATGACCATCGGCCAGATTGCAATTTTTCTTATTAGTGGCCCGTTTTAGGCTATTTTGATATATGGAAGGATCGAACTTATATCAGGTTTGGTTTGGGATTTTTTTTGATGCAAATCTTTGGTTCTTTGGTATTTGGTCTCTCCAAGTTGTAAACTTATTTTATGATTGGGGAATAAGGTATAAGAGTAAACTGTTGGAATTCTTTACTCAAAAATTGAATGTTAATTAAAATAGGAATAAGAATGGTCTATCTCAATCGGTACTTGATAAGGTCTGTTTTACTGTTTATATAAGTGTTTTTTTTTTGTAATTCTAATATGGATTATTTTTCATCCATACTCTATAGATGAAATATTAACGGTTAGAGTTGAATATCAACCCTTAGTGATACAGTTTGAGGATTCAATGCAGCTATCAGTGGTGTAATGGAAGCCTTTTGAAGCAACATCGGAGGCCTTCAAAGAGTTCAGTTTCAACATGGTTATGGAGGGGTGTGGAACAAGTCTTGATGAATATCTATGGAGTCTGGCTTACTGCCATTTGCAGATTGGATTACGTGACCTCTTGATGTGACTATGGTGTTTTTTCCCAAACATTTTCAGCTTGAACTACCATTAGCATATTGTATTTTCCTTTATTTCACAATAATGTTTTTCCAGGGTTTCTTCCCCTTTTCTAAAATATTGGGTGTTTCTATATTTTTTGTTGTGTGTGTCTTTTATTTCTAGGGATATACTCGATCGAAGGTAATTATCTTTATTTTACAGTTTGTTTTATGTGTTTTCATTCTATAATTCTTAGTGATTTGATATGGTTTTTTATTGCGTAATATATTTCTTCTACTATCAAACAATATAAAGATTGTCAAATAGTTCAAAATGCTAAATGCAAAAGTATCACCCTACAAATACTCATGGACCATTATAGTATTCGCTAAAACAAAGGTCATATCAACCACTTGAACCTATTATTACTAATCAGTAATCAAATATGGATAACCGAGGTCATTATCATCAATTTCCGTACAATGTTTACATTAAAACATAATGATACAATTTTATTATAATTTTATAGAAACAAGTGATTGTATTCTCACCAAGGGTTTTTTCAAAGTGTGGTTGCAAGTTGGGCGCACCTTTCAATTGTATTGGTTAACCACACTAAGAATTATATGACTTGGTGTAAACGAATGCATCTTTATCACTAGGGGTAAATGAGTGCATGTATACATTTTATCTAATCTCACCCTGATTTTGAGTGAGATATATTGAGCATGTTTGATTCAGTTTCTTGTTTCACAATAAAAAAAAGTTGAGTTCCTGCCGCATTGTGCGGGCACATAACTAGTATATATTAAAGGAAAACCAATAAGTAGTGATGTGGCACTCTCTTAGAGTATGATTTTTAGCTAAAAAATTTGTGGTTTCTTTGAATTTTTTAAAATGTTTTAAATATATTAAACACTTTAATGCCCTCTAAGAAAATGTATTTTTTGTTGCAAGGAGTCTACTTCGGTAATTTTGGTACCACTTAGATTAACTTACAATACCTAAACCATCCATCTTCTTATATTAATCATTTGTTTTATTGCAATTTATGTTAATTAATCATTTGTTTTCACCTTTTTATGTTATTAACCATTCATTTTCCTTTCTTTGTTTTATCTAATCATCCATTTCCCCTTATTTAAACACACATGGTTTTATTGTTTTTGTTGGACATGTTATTGTTTTTTCAATTCTTTGTCATACAACAACCTACCTCCCGTTATTTCTTTCTAACACGTTTTCTCTTACTAAAAGATCGATCTAAGCTATAGACTTTTGTTATAGTCAAGTTTTATTTTTGGTAACCGTGGGTTTCCGGGCCAGCTTACACGCACCGACTAATCCCCGGGCGACCACGAATTGCCTGGAGTCATCGCAGGTGAACCTCCATGGCCACAAGAGCTTTGACAGCGCCTGGATTTGAACCCTGGGTAGATGAGATCTACCACTAAATCCCCCAAAGGATTTACCAGTGCACCACAACCCAAGTGGTTTGTTATAGTCAAGTTCTTTGCCATTATGTTGATTTCATATGATGTCTATGTTGTGTTTTTTTTGTAGTAAGTGACACACGTAGAAACAAGCTCTTAAGATCGCCAAATATCCGAAAGAGCATCAAAGCCTCATCACCATGGTACACATACGTTACTACATGTAAGTCTTTCATTCAACTACTCCTTCAATTTCAATCTATTCTCGATTTTGTCTATTTTAGAATTTCATGATGTTTTATTACCTTAATTTTTTTTTTCTATATTTTTTTTTCTCAGGAGCATAACACACACGATGCTAAAAGAATATTTGTATATTGTTTATTCAAATATTACATTGTTACTCGCAAATGGGTTATAAATCTACATTTTTTATATTCACTTATTGTTTGATGTATATACTAATAGATTTTTAGTGTTACATTTGAGAAATTGAAGTTTTACTAGAATGTAAATTGACTAATATTATCCAAAGTTTTTTTTCTTGACCTTCAATGGTTGAATCATTTTTAAAACTAGACTAATTTTTATTTACGAATTTACTTTGTTGCTTCATATAATTTATGAGTTCCAACCATGAAACTTTGTTATAGTTTAATGACATTTATACCATTTTCAACAATGTTACCGGAAACTATCAATTTAGAAAATGAAACCGGTGAATCATCTCCACACAAGAAAAGTGAAAAAACTGACGGTGTTAGACAATGTTATGTAATCGTGTTTAAGTGGCACATGCTTCAATCAAAATTTTGACCTATATTGCAAAAAAAAAAGTTTTAAATTCAAAGAATTACTATTGAAAAAGAAAAAATATTGGAAGAAAATGACTTTACGCCTAAATGAAAAAGGAGGTGGACCCTTGATAATTTTTTTATTTGAATTAGATTTTAAATACTTCTGTCTTTTTTTTATAAAAAGATAATAATTATGATAAATATGCTACATTATCTCTTTAAGACCTATCTTATGTACACAAATATATAGACTTGGGATAATGCGAAACCATGATGTTTTCCACAAAATAATACTCAAATTTCACAGTAAAACATTGTGAAGTTAAAAAAAAGTACTTCGAACCTTCATAAAAAAACAAGTGAAATTTTACCTTCACAGAGTACCCAACACTATATATATATATATATATATATATATATATATATATATATATATATATATATATTCAATGAAAATAAATTTTACATTTTTGTTAACATTTATTTTGATCATCGCGCAACGTGCGATATCAAACTGTAGATCCCAGATGCAGTGCAATCAGCAATCAATAGTAATCAATAACACGCAATGATTGAGACACAACTTCTAGTCATATGATTAATAATCAATAAAGGTTTAGGTTTACAGAGAGAATTTCTGATACGGGAATGTAAAACCTTACGACTAGAATAACCCTTCTTCTTCTAAAACCTAAAACTCAATAATCAACACAATATATATGAGACGTATAAGGCCTCATGGGCTTTAGGCCCATTAACAATTAAACTATCAATATATTACAATTCAAACCCTTATAAATGCGTTATACAACTTTCAACGCACTAGGACTTTCAGTCCTAACAATCT
Source organism: Arctium minus (assembly GCA_954870635.1). Classification (NCBI taxonomy): domain Eukaryota; kingdom Viridiplantae; phylum Streptophyta; class Magnoliopsida; order Asterales; family Asteraceae; genus Arctium; species Arctium minus. Next base: position 4,438,542 of record OX941090.1, read on the forward strand.
CCCCCTAAAGTTGAATAAGGCATTTATCTTCTTGAAATCTTCATGCCTTGATCTTCTTTCCCTCTTAAATATTTGAAGAACTTTGGTGTTGCATGTCTTCATGCCTTTTCCAGCTCTCCCTTGAATAAAGCTCTTGGTCTTCATAATTTCAACTTTGTAACCAGATTTAATGTACAGTAGCATCGACTGAACGCACTATCAAGCAACTTTCAACTGTAGAAACTCAATACATCGGATCAACACACAAAAAATATAATGTGCGAGTTACGTGACATTTCACAGTGCATCTTCAGTTTAAAACAAAGAATTTGTCTTTGAATCACGAGTTGAATAAACTTTCAGCTTAAGAACTTGTTTCAATCAGCTCGTAGGAGGAACAAACTTGTAGCAGACACCACATGATACGGGATAGAAGAACCAACCTTGAAATCCAATGGCTTTTCAACCTCAGATAATAAAATTTTGTTGTTCCCTCTCAGATTTTGCTAACTCCCCCTCAACACGATAATCTGTGTCTTTGAATTATGTGGCATTCTCCCCCTCATGGTGATTAGGAGAATCCTGAGCATCATGTATCTTCAAAGACTAACCGGATGAGTAGCAAAATATCAGATAAAGCGATTAGTAACCAAGGGTAATAGCTAACACATAAACACAATAGTAATTGTTATCACAACAATTAAAATAATTGTGTGGCCTATTTTCAGAGTTGGCATCGATGTATCTCTGATAGGACTTCCAGTTATCACTGAAGTAAAATATTAAAAAAATACTTCTCAAAATGTTCCGGCAATATCACAAAGATATGCAAGGGGAATCACAAAGATTCGTGCGTGTGTGAAAGAAGTATAAATCATATCGATTAGGCTCAAAGATTGATTCAAACTGGGACGCAGGTTAGAAATCAATAGACTCAGTGAGATGAATATGAAGTTCGGAGACCGGAGCTGATGTCTTCCTTTTTCAATATCTAAGACCTCCGAGTGAGGAATAGATAGATTATGTGCTAAATCTCCGTGCAAATATGAAACAAGTATCTTTTGAGAGATACTTGAGTGGCTGGGTGGGGTGACACGAGTTATCGACACTGGGTCCATGTCTGTTTCAATATTCATCTCCAAAGAACGAGAATGAATAGATTATGTGGTAACCCGGATAACTGACTTGGTTTGGTAAGGACCAATAATTCTTTTAAGTCCTGTTACATCCTCACCATTTTTTTTTCACTCCGAACTCATCTATCAATTTAGACCCCTCACTGATATCTATGAATTGGATGTGTTTCTTGGGTAGGTCCTTCCGGTTCTGGATTGACCATAAAAACATTAAAAACCCTAAACACTCCTTTAACTCACCAAGATAAAACATTGAAGTACAATTTCTGATTTGAGATAATCAGAAGTAAAAAACATTTAAGAACGAGTCCTGAACTGAAGTGTTCAGAAGTCGATATGAAAATTTAAACAAAAAACATGGTACTCCCCCTCAAAAGTGGCATAACCTTTGATTGTAGTCATGTGACATGAATAATCTGAATTAAATCACACACAACATTCCTGCTCCTATGGTCCGTCCAGCACCGGAAGGACCTCCCCAGGGATCGCGACCTGAGCGACGTGAGGGTCCACGCATGAGAGGTGGTAGAGTCCGGAGAGCTGGGGCTCCCGGACAGGGTGTGTTGAGAGAAGATATTGTGAGGGATTCTGGAGCGGGCAGCGCCGTTAGACGAAGCGAGGCCAGTACTTCTCGCCGATTGCCTACCTCATCACCGGCAGCCTCTCAGACGGCGGAAGAGGACACCGCTACAAAAAACGCACAGATTCAGTCCTCTTCCGCCACAGAAACTGAGGAGGCAACCGATCTATCCGGCACCCAGTCTAAATCTGCCACAGAGTCATCGAAATCAAGTGATGAGTCATCTGACTCTGATGGTGACGATGACCAGCCATCACCTGGAGAGATAAGGAGAGCGGAGAGAACTCTAGTTGAAAATGAAGATGTGAGGAGAGAGAAGGAAAGGAAAAGTAAGCATAATTTCGAGCGAACACGAGTGATGAGGCAACCAACTCCGGTTGACCTCCCCTTAACCTCATCTAGCCAGGTAGCCACATCTGCTACCCAGTCTCATGTGTTGAGACAGGGTATTGAAGAAGTCGTCGTGGACCTAGCGACGCACTTGCAAACCCCCACTAGCCACTCCAACATCTCTCAACAGATGTTGGTTTCACTTACTCACGGGGATTCAGCACATATGCTACCGGTCTCTCACTTGGAGAGTACTGGTATTGAACCAAGAGGACAGCTGCCCCCGTCCTCGCCTTCTTTCAGTGCACCGCGTCTAGAGACTCTTGATGATATCTTTCCTTTGCCTAGGACACGTGTACCTTTTTCGGCTACTGCTGGAGGCCTTAGTGGCCCAGCCGGAACACCCATAGTAATTCTAACTTCTGTTGGTTTATGAGGATTGGGTGGAAGTCCTACCACAGCCATCATTACGCCAGTTGTGCCCGTAGGCGGTGCGAATTCTACAGTCGTCACCACAACCGGAAGTCTGAGTGACCCAGGTGTTAGTTACCCTGAGTCTGTCTCAAGGGAATTTCTGGGCGGCGCCCTAAAGGCTGTCCATTCTGTTATGCGCGCTGAAATGAGGGAGGAGGTAGATGCTCTAAAAAGAATGATCAAAGGCAAAGCGCCAATGCCTGAGCCTGAACCACTACCTCCCACACCACCACCCTCCCATACTTCTGATTTATCTATCGATGACCTCAAATCTATGCTTCTAGCCAAACTCCTAGCCCAATATCAAACCGAACCATCCCAAGATGTTGACTTACTTTCACTCCTACGTTCCCACGCATCTACTCCTACACCACCACCACCACCCACTATATCTCCTGACGCCTTCCAGCACCAAACTACAATCCTTCAGTCTATGCAGCACACCATATGTCCATATCTGTATTGACTGAACGAGTTTCCTCTTTGGAAGACACATGTCGTAGCCAGGTAGAGAGGCTCAAGCGTAAGCATGATGACCAGGATGATCCTGATCATCATGAGGGGGAGATTGTTAGGACTAAAAGTCCTAGTGCGTTGAAAGTTGTATAACGCATTTATAAGGGTTTGAATTGTAATATGTTCAAAGTTATTGTAAATGGGCCTCAAGCCCATGAGGCCTTATACGGCTCATATATATTGTGTTGATTATTGAGTTTTAGGTTTTTTAGAAGAAATTATTGTTAGAAAGCTAGTCGTAAGGTTTACATTCTCTGATCAGAAATTCTTTCTGTAAACCTAAACTCTTTATTGATTATCAATCATATGACTAGCAGTTGTAGTTTATACATTGTTCTTTATTGATTATTATTGTTGATTGATTGCACTGTATCTGGGATCTACACAAACACTAGTGTGTTATTAATATAGGTTCAGGGTCGATACAAGGGCTATCTCCATCCCTGTAACATCTCAGGCCAACCGTACCAGATATTGTCCGCTTTGTCCACACAACTGGACCCACGGTTTTAAAACGCGTCTGGTAGATGAGGTATCCAGTCCCTTATAAGGCAATTTTTGTTCCCCTCCCCAACCAATGTGGGATCTTACAATCCCCAACCCCATCCCTGGTTTATAAATTTGGTGATTCCTAATCCATGATCGACTCAAGGATTCCATGGTCAAACTGGGTTTAGGTATCGGATTTCGATTTTTGCCATCCCTACATAAATAAAACATGTTTACCTAATTTGGGGGTTTTGTTTATGGCATGGTTCATCCCTCTAGGTGGCATGGAACAACACTATTTGGGATTGTTTTTATTTCGTTTCTTAATAAATAAATCCGTTATCTACTTAGAGCATCTTTAAGGGCTATGCTATAATTTTTCTAAAATAGAGTATAAAAAGTTAAGAAGAAAGAAAAACTATATTGAAACAATATTTTTTATATCAAGTTTTATTATAAGTATTTAAATAAATTCTAATTATTATCATATATTATAGGGTGTTGCTATTGAGACACTTATATACTCCTACCAACTTATTTTTTTACTTTTTTTAATTAATGTTTATTCCCTTTTCTTATTCTTACTATAAAAATCACTTTTTTTTTAATTTTTCTTGAAAAAAATACATGTTCATTAAAAATAACAAAAAGTAAATAATTAAAAGTAAAATCAAAATATTGATAAATAAATATAAAATTTTAAAGTTAATATAAATTCATTTTTTATATAAATGAAAATTAATACAAATTATTAAAGTTTATATAAAATCATTTTTTAAGGTTATATAAAATCATTTTTTGAAGTTTCACGTACTTACCGCTTAGATCTACACCTAAACATTGGACTAAACATTCTCTTATTGCAAACAGATTTGTAAATGGAAACCATTATGTTCGAGTAAAGCTAGAGCCTAGAAGAAGGGTGCCTGGTGCCTACTATTTCTCCACAATGGTTACGTTGGAGGTATCCGTGCGCAATTGGATGGGCAACCTCGTATCAGCTCGAATAAAACGGTACGCCGATTATCAAGAATCCAAAGCTACAATAGAATATGTTGTTGTAGATGATTGAACATTAACGTCAAATTCGTAACGTTTTATTTTATATTAATGGTAACGTTTTTTAAACAATTTTGATTATTTTAAAATATGTTGATTTGCTAGTAATTTATTTATTTTATTGTGCTGATAAAATTTAAGATACTTTGATTAACTAAAACATTATGACTGCTAATTTATTCATTATAATACTTATATTTTGAAATTTAAATAATTAAATATCTACTACTTTGTGAAGAAAGTTTATTAGAGGTTTAGTTTTTATAATAACAATTAAGAAAAACAGTTTTAATAATATTATATTTCTTAAAATAAAATAATAGTAACAGTAATAATTTTTCCTTATTATTAGAGAATATATATAAAAATATTAAGTAATGATAACTATTAAATAAATAAATAAATAAAAACAAAAGATTTTAATAAATAAATAAAAACAAAAGATAATCAAATAATGAGGATTAATAGATAAAACAAGTAAAACAAAAAATAAGTAACCAAAGATTAGACATAGATAGGTGTCTTAGAGCATCTCCAACAGCTTCTCCAAAATGGAGAAGTAAAAGTGAAAATCTCCAAAAAAAATCACCTTCATCTCCAACAGATTCTTCATTTTGGAGATTATACAATTAATTATAATATTAAAATATTCAATACAACTCATAAAATATTATTTTTCTCTCCTAAACATTTATTTTAATCCAATCTCATTGGTAGAATAAATAAAAAATAATTTCTCTCTCACGTGTAATAATTTTTGGAGATTTTCATCTTCTCTTTCATGTTTTCTCCATTTTGGAGAAGATTTTGAGGAAACTGTTGGAGCAAAAAAAAAACCCTAAAATCTTCATTTTGGAGAAGCTGTTGGAGATGCTCTTAATAAAGATCATCCTAAATAGGGCAAATTGCATGAAAAGGTAACGTACTTTAGTCTGATTTCTGTTTTAGATAACGTACTTTCAAAACTTCTATTTTGGTACTTGAGATGTGAAATCTCAAACTTTTAAGTACCTAGTTACATATAAATGCTTACTAGGATTAGGTTTTTTGACATGACATTATTTATTTATTTTTCCAACGCCAACTAAGAATATAAATTCTATGTCATCATTTTTTAAAATGTAAAATTTATATTTTTTAATTAAGAAGAAAATTTCATATATATTTTTTTAAATCTTAAACTTATCACAATTTTCTTAAAAACCAAGAAAATCAAATTAGCATAATTTTTTTAAAGCAATAAAATTTGTAATTCTTTTTATTTATTAATAAAATGACCATAAAATTTGTAAAACTATTTAGGTGATTGTAATTCTTATAATTCTTTATTAAAAAATACCATAAAACAAAAATATTACAAGAATTACAATCATCTAAATAGTTTTATAAATTTTATGGTCATTTTTTTAATAAAGAAAAAAACTACAAATTTTATTGATTTAAAAAAAAAATCGTTAATTTGATTTTCTTAGTTTATAAGAAAATTGTGATAAGTTTTTAGAATTAAAAAATTATATATGAAACTTTCTTCTTAATTAAAAAAAATATAACTTTTACATTTAAAAAATGATGACATGGAATTTATATTCTTAGTTGGCGTTAGAAAAATAAATAAATAATGTCATGTCAAAAAAAAACCTAATCCTAGTAAGGGTCTGTTTGTTAGCAGCTTAATGAGACTCACAACTTATTCAGTCAGCTATATATGACTGTTTGGTAGTGGCTTAATGATATAGAAAGTAGCTTATTCAGTAAGATTTTAAGGGAGAGCTTTATGCAGAAAGCCAAGTTTTTTTCCAAACCAGTCCCTCCCATTAAAAAACACGTTCATTCTATCTATGAAAAAACTCTCTCAAATAAAAACCTTCTAAATCTATACAGACAAATTAATTCACACAGACAACCTTATCCATACAGAACTTAATGGAAAACCAACCAAACAGCCCCTAAGCATTTATATGTAACTAGGTACTTAAAAGTCTGAGATTTCACATCTCAGGTACCAAAATAGAAGTTTTGAAAATACGTTACTTAAAACAGGAATCAAAATAAAGTACGTTATTTTTTCATGCAATTTGTCCTCCTAAATAAAGAGACTTCATTTCTATAAATATCTATATTTTAATACTTTCTTCCGGTAAGGTTGAATCTATTATATAAAAAAGTATAAAAATACATAAGTTTATAAAATATTTTAAGAGTGAATTACAGTTTTGGTCCCTAAGGTTTCGTATTTTCTTTGAAAGTGGGACCTATACTTCAATATCTGAAATAGTGGTCCCTGAGGTTTGGGATTTTGCTCTGAAAAAAGGACCTCCTCTCTAACCCCGTTAAAAATCAATGTTATTGGTAGGGGTATTTTGGTCCGATCACATTTTCCTTCTTATTATCCCTTATTTTGCACATTTGTTATGTTTTTTCTTAGTTTTGTAAAAACCATAAAGATTTAGGGACCTGTTATATAAATAATATTATATATGTGTGTGTATATATATATACACTAAACCACAGGGAAGACCGACGACACCCTCTCTTCCTTTTTTTTCCGGCACCACCCTCGTCCCTATGAACAATTGAAAGAAGCCCGTCATACGTCCGACCAAACCCCGTTAAAATAGTGGTCCCTGAGGTTTGGGATTTTGCTCTGAAAAAAGAACCTCCTCTCTAACCCCGTTAAAAATCAATGTTATTGGTAGGGGTATTTTGGTCCGATCACATTTTCCTTCTTATTATCCCTTATTTTGCACATTTGTTATGTTTTTTCTTAGTTTTGTAAAAACCATAAAGATTTAGGGACCTGTTATATAAATAATATTATATATGTGTGTGTATATATATATATACACTAAACCACAGGGAAGACCGACGACACCCTCTCTTCCTTTTTTTTCCGGCACCACCCTCGTCCCTATGAACAATTGAAAGAAGCCCGTCATACGTCCGACCAAACCTCGACCAGATGGGGAATCTTGATGGACTTGGTTGCAGCATGTTCTCTCCGCCGCCGCCGCCGTTATCCAGATTCTTCACCGACGGAACAGGTGTTGTTGATACGGATACCGGTATGGGTACTGCAATAGGCATTGCTTGAACTTGATGTTGGGGTTGTTGCGGTTGCAGTTGCATCGGTTGTGATGGCGGTGGTGGTGGTGGTTGGTTTTGTGGTGGTTGTTGTTGTTGGAGTAATTGCATCGCTGACATTTGTGGGATTGCAGCATTTGGGTTTTGCTCAGTGATCTTCTACAAGAAGGTGATTACCGCCGCATCCTTGGCGGCAACCATTGATCTTTCTTGAACCAACAGATCATGTTCTCGTTTCATCTTGGCCATTTCTTGCATCCTCCAAGCTTCTTCTCTGGCCATCCGATCACATTCACGTCTCTCCAGCGTATCAAGAAACTTGGATTGTAATTCCTCGTTTATCGATCACCTCCTTCATCAATCTCCCGAAGAAATCCTTCCACTTCCGCTTCCGATTCCTTCTCCTCTCCGGCGGCTCATCGTCGGAAGAAGTTGATGAAGAAGTGGAATTGGTGGACGCCGACATATTCGGATGCGAAAAAGGAAAGCCACCCACATGATGATGATTCATGTTCAGTGGAGCAGCAACGGAGATTGGATCGACGTTGTTCTGATGCGTCGGAGTTACAATAGATGGAACAGTAGTAGTCGTGGTTGGAATCTGACTACTAATAGTAGTAGTATTCAGCATTGAAAGAGGCTGAGGAGGAGGAGGTGGAGGTGGAAGAGACAACGCCGGTGGTGGTTGTTGGTAGTGGCTTCCTCCGGCGGCAGGGTTGGCTTCCAAAGCTTGTAATTGATCAAAAAATCTGTAGGTTTTGCCGTCGGCTTTGGAAGTCCGACCTTCTTTAGTTCTCTTGTGGTACTGTGTTTTAATTATTTTTACAAATATAAGGAGAAACAAAAAAGATTCAAAAAGAGGACAAGAAAATGATCGGACGAAAATACCCCTGACTTTAACCAAGTTTTTTAACGAAGTTAGTGAGGAGGTCCTCCTTTCAGAGCAAATACCAAACCTCAGGGACCACTATTTGAGATACGGAAGTATAGGTCCTCCTTTCAAAGAAAATACGAAACTTTAAGGACCAACAGTGAAGTTTACTCATATTTTAATAATATAATTATTATCGAAATTGCTAAGAGTAAAGTAGCATTTAGAGTTGAATATAAATCTTCAAAATTATTTTTAATGTTAAATAATCTATTTAAAAAATGATGATAGCATCATCATCGATGGAAATGCTCTGAGTTCCTAACACATATTATTTTGTGTACTTATTTTTAAACTTTAATTTTATTGTTTTCTGAGATTTAATTTAAAACCATATTACCAAAAATAAGTTTAACCCGACCAACCAACCCGAAACAAAAAAGTTACTCAAATCTCCCACAAAGTCATGGATTAAACTCACTAAAGGCACAAAGTATGCATAGTATATACACTTCAAAAAAAAGTGTTGTATATGCTTCTCTAACCAAAGTAGTTGAGGCGGATTGGATTATTTAAATACCCTCGACCCGACAAACTCTACAAAAATTCACAACGAATACCGGCATTACGACAAAAGTCAAAGCAGTCCTTACCGGTAAATATCATTACCGTCTTTTTTGCAGTTTGTTTTAGAACATCGGCAATTGTTTTGATCTCGAGATGCTTTTCTAAAACAATAATTGTCAACATGGCCCATAACGACCGAACAAGATTGGCCTAACCCCTATTCGTTATCCACGTCGTGCTTATCACTTCTCTTAAGCTCATTACGACAATAATCTCATATCTGATATAATAATGAGAAACAACGGCATAAAAACTCACGGAGTCGCACAGCATGGCACCATGAACACCTGACGTATCAGCCATTCTCGGCTTTGTCGAATGCATTGGATTTGTGTTTTGGTGAAAAGGTGAATCCATCGGGAACCTTGCCAAGTAACATCTCGGAGATTCTAATCTGCACAAGATACACAATGTAACGATTGAAGTTCTCTACGAAACCAATAATGCAATAACGACATGTAGGTTAAGCAACAAAAGATGTAATCAAACTGAACAAACCAAAAACGTTTTATTTATTTCTTTTTTTTATTTATTTATTTTTGGGTGGGGGAGATGCACGCAGACTAGATAAACCCAGATAGAATGACCACATAAACCAAACTAAACGACTTCAGTAAATTTCATGCAGAGGGAGGGTTTTTTGTGTTTATTTATTTGTTATTATTTCTTTCGTTGAGTTTTTTTTTTTTTTTTTTGTGTGTGTGTGGGGGGGGGGGGGGGGGGGTGGGGGTGGGGGGGGGGTGGGGGGGGGGGGGGGGGGTTGGGGATGTGCACAGGGACAAGACCTAAGAGTGTAAACAAGCCTAGCCAAGTAGTAGGTTATTCGAGCCCGGCTTGAAAAAAATAATACCCGGCTCAAGTTCAAATAAAATTTTCAATGTAGGGCTTGAGCTCGATTATTTTTTGGGTTTTTGAGCTCGAGCTCGATGCTCATTTATGGGCTCGAACTCGCGATTGATTAACTCATTTATCAACTTGAGGTTGATAATTTCTATATTATTATTGTATGATTTAAAAACATACGAGCATGGGAAAAGTGCAGGCTCGAATGGCTCGGCTCGGCACAAAAAATTTAATCGAGTTTTCGAACGAGCCGAGTCAAACATTGGTATTATGAAGCTCGACTTGTTAAATTAAACAAGTTTCATTTTGTGTTCGAGATCGACTCGAGCTCGCCGATTATTAAGCTCGAGCTCGAGTAGCTCGTTAAAAGCTTGACTCGTTTACACCCCTAGGCGAACCCAGGCGGTGCCAGTGGTGGTACGGGCCACAGTTTCTTTCCTCCGTCATGGTGTAAATTTGCTGTGTGCCACAATCTATATTTTGAAACTACAACGACGACACAAGTTTCCCTTCGTTTGCAAGGTTTTTCTTCCACCACAGACCTGAGTTCGAATCCCATTAGTGTCATTTTCTTAGTTTTTAGGTGTTAATTTTAGATTTATTATGTTTCTAAAAAAATTTGCAATAAAAGACTTGAACATAGGACCTCACATATAAAGACCAATGATGATTTTGTGAAAAATATCCCAATAATTGCATCTTATAGTCAAATGGTGCCACCACTTGTGCACCAGATAGATCCTAGAGATGGAATGACCAGATAAACCTAACTAAACGAACTCGGTAAATCCCATGGAGAGTTAGGGCCTATGAGTAGGATGTAAGCGGATCTTTCCTCTACCCGACTTGCAAAATAAAAATTAAAAGAAACAAGAGAACAAGCTTATTGGTGAGTGTGTGCAAACAAGTATCGTGTAACTTATGCGGTGAAAGTTGGCCCACAGGTCTAGAAGAGTCATGGACAAACCAGAAAGTTACGTACGGAAAGGATCAAAAGAGAGAAGGAATACCCAGTCAATTGCAGATTCGGAAGCCATTAATGTCTCCAGGTCATCACGGCCATAGTATGCGGGGGGACGCCAGTTCAGCCGTTGAGGGATGGCTTCCAGGAGACCAAGTGGAACATATCGGTATGTGTAACTAAGCCATTCTAGTAAGAAGTGTCTAACTGTCTCCACACCTGTGTATCCAAAATATCATCAAAATACCAAAAAACAACAACAACAACAACAACAACAACAACAACAACAACAACAACAACAACAACAACAACAAAGTTCTTCAAGTCGAGATACATCGCAGGTGGCACCTAGTGAATCGCCAACAAAGCATTCTCCAAGGATGGTTCTGGAATACCCTTGAATGGTTCTAGTTGTAATAATAACTACAAATAGCCAACTATAACTTTAAAAAAATTTCACAAATACATGCTGCAACTTTTGGGAGGCTTTTATCATTGCACCACAAAACCAAAACAAACCCTGTCTCACACACGAAGGTAGGGTATGGGAGGGGTAGGATGTACACTGACCTTATCTCAAACACTTGGATCGAGGGGCTGTATCCTGAAGACCCCCAGACTTGTGCATGACCAAAGGTGTGCACAAGCATGCAATAAGATAGGTAATCGGGAAAAATAAGATGTCAAAGTAACATACTAACATGCATTCTAGATAACAATGCCCAGGTGATGAGTATCATATACAAACCCTACAGAAACTTGAAGCAAATGCCATGGGCAACTATACAACAATGGCAAAAACCTAGCAGGTGAATGTATACAAAGTTCAAAACGCATGAGTTAATAATTAGCTTCTCCTAATAGTTACTCCCTTCAAAAACATGCTGAGTTGGATGGTTGCTATAGATTTATTCGAGTAACATGTGAGAATAATTAACAGTAACTGCATACCTTTTGTGTCGGAACCCCAGTGTTCGAGTCCAAAACGTACATAATCTTTCAAAATATTTAAGCGTTCTCCAGAACTGATGTCCCAGTCCCTCTGCTCCTTGATTTCAGTGAAAAGCCAGGGCTGTAGGCAAACAAAACAGAACAAACAAGAGCAATTTTCAAAAGATTCAACAATACTCCATGACAAGAAAGTCAAACTTCAAGTTACGAACCTTTACTAAAGCCCCTCGAGCAATCATACAGGACGAAAGTTCTGGGCAGTCAGATTTGTGTGTCTTCCAGTCTGAAAACGTAAAGATGTCTCCATTCCCCAGGACTTGGAAAGTATCAGGGGCCTTTCTTGTACACTGGTATATATATTCCCAATCGGCTTGCTTGATGTAACGCTGCTGACGAGATCTACCATGTATGGTGGCTGCATTCGCTCCCCATTGCCCAATATCAGCTATTACAGAATCGATGCGACTTCTACCCTCAAAGTAACTTGTTCGTGCCTAGAGCCAGATAAAGCACAAGAAAAACAAACAGAATCAAATTAGCTTAACACCAAGGCAGTAAATACAATGTACAACATCAGAAAATGGTTCAGTATAGGGATCAGATTTTTAACTAGAAACATTTGTTTTCTAATTAATTTCGCATCCAGCTGAAGTTAGGTGGCTAGGTTTTGGCAATACCAAACTGAACCAGCTAAGCCTTCAAATGGAACCAAACTGAACTAGTCCATTGCGAATTAATTTAGTTTGTTTTCATTGTTCAAATACTTCCTTGGTGTATAAATAAAATTTAATTACTTTAATAATTAATATATTCTAATTCAAGACAAACATATTGAACTCAATATCCTACAATGAGGCTATGTAATACTTTTATGATTAAAATTTGACCGTCTTTCTAATATAAACAATTTAGATTTTGTTAGTAAATAATGCTACAAATACTATATTAATCTATCTCATTTTAATATGAACGGTTCATATCAGTTTGATTTTGATCGGTTTAACACTTGAAGTTCTCGAACCTAACCGGCCAGTTTAAAAATGAAATTTGGACAAGAAATTGAACCAAACAGAACAGTTAAATTATGTTCGATTAGTTTTGTTGTTCGGCAATTTGGAGGTACACCCACATCATATACCTTTATAGTTATTGGAATGTCCACCGTGGTAGAAACTGCTTGTATCACATTTTTCATCCGCATTGGTTTTGAAAGGAGAGCTGACCCAGCCCCCTTATTAACCACAGCATCAATTGGACATCCCATATTGATATCGATGAAATCCACTGTACATTCCTGTTCAATAAGTTCAGCAGCTCGAGCAACCGTGTCTGGATATGCCCCACATATCTGTACTCCAAACAGATCTTCAGATACATGGCGCCTTAACAGTGCCCATTCTGCAGCCTGGCCCTGTTCACAATGAGAAAACATTCAATCTACTAGTGGGGATTATTTCACATACTAGTTTTAGAAATGTGTAATTATTACACTTTTTAATTAATTGAATGACAATTTTACCCTTAATATTAGAGAAGGTAATGAATTTCTCCATCTCATAATTAAGGGTAGAATTGGAAAGTAGGCACTTACTTTTAAAAGTGGACACCTATTTGGGACGCACGGAGTATAAGACTAGAGAGCAGTAAGTTCATAACGTACACACAAATTCTTGCCTACTTTCAATTAGTTCGTCTTTGATGGTGTAATCTTATACGCCCTATATCACCTAATACAAAGAGGTTACTACAAGATGCATTTGGAACCAATCAGATATTGAGAAAGTGTGTTAGCAAAACATCACAAACCTGTAGAAGATTCGTGCACATTGCCATTTCACCACATGTTATGTCTGCGCCTAACACTTTGCAAACCCTTCGGAAAGGAAGGTTGCCAACTGTGGTCAAAGGTGCAAGATATAGCTTATCACTAAAATCAATCAGCTTCTTTTCACGTGAGTGTAACTTTAAGCTTTTATCAGTTTCGATATCGCCAACAGTTGGAAGTGATTCTAATTGTGCACCACTTGCATCAAGCTCTTTCTCCTTGATACTTGCACCTGTCACAGGATACAAGGAGAATGTAGAAATATATGAATTATCAAGGGAAGAATAATAACTAATCGCACTATGGGTGCCTTTGGTACACAGACTGGACAGGTTTGGACAGGATAAAACAGGACACGCTAGAGCGAGGTAGGTGGGTAAGAATTATGCAAGGTTTTAGGGTTTTAATTTGACATGGCCACATGGGTAATTTAGTAATTTACCAATCTTGTTCCATCTTCCTGATTTTTGTTCCACCTATTTTGGTGGGACAAAGAAATGCATTTTTGTCCGATCAGTCCTGTCATGTCCCGGTTTTAATTCGCACCAAACATGGGAAAACAAGTTTTTGTCCAGTCATATCCTACGTACCAAACGCACCCTAAAAGAACTCACAGATATATACAACAGACCATTAGTTTCTTTGATAGAATCACACGTTTCATCAGTAAACGATTTTCCTTTCTTCAGGGGTCTAGGATCATCAGCACCATTACTGTCTTCAACTTTCTCAGGAACTTCTGGACAGCACTCGTTCTCAATGATTGGGTGGGTACCCATTTCACCACAACCATTTTCATTTGTGGCATGAGAACCATTTGAAACAGTCTGACTTTCTTCTCCGTTATCAGCCTCCGGTGTCTTCTTTGATTTTGTTGGCCCCTGCATCTCAAACAAAATGGAACACACATAAATTATCAATTGTCCCTTGCAGTAAATGACACTTACAGCCAGTTACCAGGAGGCCAATTATACAACCGACATCATTTTGGCACCTTGACAAAATGTATTTACTTATGATGAATAAACCGTTTAAGCAGGCTGCCCTCCCTAATAACAACCAACATTTATTAAGTAGCATGGGGGTTCACAATTCAGATGATATGGAGGGTGTTATCAACTCTTACCATTAGACCAAGAACTTTGAGTGTAGCATCTGCTTTAGGGAACTTCATTTTGTTCTTCCACAACAGCCTCTGGACATCTTTCTTCAGTCCATTCACTTCAGAGTTCTTACGAACATTTTGAGTTCCAGTAGCATCATCAGTTTTATGTGTACCTAAAAACCTACAAGCCAATCCATAGGGGCATGGACCTTCATCACCTTCAAAAGGGCATATGCCCTCTAAATCAGCAGGTTTCTGCATTTAACAATATCCAGTCTAATTATTGAAGGTGGTGTCATGACAAAAACAAGTGATCAATTGACTACAGAATAGTAATCACTTTTTACCTGAGCCTTAAATGCTTCAATGTCATGACTAAAACGACACTTATCATTATAAGGACACGACTCTGCTCTTCCAGTCTTCGCAACCATAGGACAGAGGTTACGTGTGGATTGCTTCTCCTGCGAGTAAAATGACATGTATCGTCAGATGATGGTTAAGACTAACAGCTAACACACTCTGTTCTCACCTCTCCACTCATTCACATACAACAAAATGGAGGCATAGAGCATTTCAACAGCAAAGTAAATCTATACTATAACATAAAAGCATTTAGACAAAAGTCTCAAAAACAACTTATTACTGCTTAGTAATGCATAATCTCTTAAATTTCGAGTTTACAAGTAATTACCGCATAAGTACAATTTATTTAAGCCTTTTCAACTCGATAAACAGGATCATTGCTGCCTGGATTACAGAATAGCTCTAAAAAACGACCATTCAAATCCTCAGGATTAAGTAAAAAAAACTTTATAACTAATCAAACGATATTCTGCATCTCCAAAACAAGCAGGCAGGTGCAATTAAGTACTAGCATTTAATCTCACAAACAGCAGATTAGGGACCAAAAAACGACATTATTAATCAAAAATGATAAGCATAAAACACAGATAATACCTGAATCCGTTCTCTCTTGAGCTGTCTTTTTGATTTTTTCTCCTTAATAACAGGTGCGGTGGTAGAGACAGGAACGGCGTCGCCGGATGATCCATTGTTATCACTATTAAGTCTGGTAGGTGCGGGACACATGAATTCTTTCTTCACCGGAACTATTGATTTGGCCACCAGCTCTTCTACTGACAGTTCGTTCACCGGCTTTCGAGCAGGCGGAGGTTGCTCCGTCGGCATTTTCGGTGGTTCTCCGACTGTAACCTCCGTCGCCAACGCTTCCATCGCCTGCCGGAGCGGTTTAACTCAACGCACCGTTAAACAACCGAAAGATTCGTTAGGGTTTTGCACTTTTGCTGGTAAAGAGATGGTGGGAGCGAGTGGTGGTGGTACCACAAAAGGCGGAAAGAGAAACGATCAACCGAACGACGTCGTTCGACCCGTAAAAGTTACACTTTGACCCCCTATGTTTTTCATTTCTTCAGAAAAAGCCCTGGAAGTATCACTCATAGGTCAAAACCCATGTATTTGAATTCGACGACATCTTTGTATCTTTATTTTTAGTGCCATTCAAATAATAAAGCTAAATATCGAGAAAAGATAAGAATAAAAGGTTAAAAGAAGATTCAAATCCATTATTGAAAAAAATCAGTTGAAAGTACTTATGTGAACCCTTATGAATAATATATATCGTCGGTTCATATATGCATCTTCAAATAGATTTATTACCGATCTTTTCAATGATTTGCATATGAACATTTTCTTTTTAACTTCTCATGATATTTAGGCATTGTTTGGCAAACTAGCTTATAAGCTAGCTGGTAACAGGCCCGTCTCTTGGGCTGTTAAAAGTGGGATTCAGCACAGGGCCCCCAAAATTTTTGGGGCCCAAATTTCAGTTTTCTTTTCATCTTTTTGGCACTGTAGCAGACTGTAGCGACACTGTAGAGGTACTGTAGCAGACTAGCACTAGCAGGTAAGTGGTAACCTTCTTGACTTGTTCTTTACTCTTTAGGTTTCTTTTTTTTCTTTTTTAGTTTTTTCAATTTTCAATTGTTTTGATTGGTTTTAATTTGTGAATAAGAATATATGTTTTGTGTTCCAATCGACTCGTATTTTTGATACAAGTGTAACAGGGCCTCCAAAAAGCTTGAGACGGCCCTGACTGGTAGCTGATAAAGTAGCTTTTCAAAACGCTACTATGAGTAGCTTTTCAATAAGCTAGCTTATGGTTATCCAAACATGTATCAGGAAAAAAAAAGTTAGCTTATAAGCTAGCTTTTTTTGCCAAACATAGCCTTAGTCATTTGAACCTCCTACTATAAAACATTTAAGCACTTTAAGTTGGAAACTCGTAATTACGACTTATCAACGTATAAACACAAGTAGTTTAGGTTATTTTACTTATAAAATGTATATCAAGTCTTAATTACAACTTGCCAATGCATAAATACAAATATTTTACTTAAAACTAAGAGGTACAAATTATTGATCCATGCATTACAATTTGTTAAAGTTGCATAACCATCCCGACACCAACACCCTACACACATACTCCTTTGAATACCATCTGTCATCCCCAACAATTTCATCCCTGTCTCTAGATCAACAAATATTTTGTCTCAACAGGGCACCGGACGGGTTGTGTCGCGGGTTTACGTGCACTGTCGTTGATTCTTTTTATAACTCCCGCTGATACTCGTTGATTATATAAAATTAATATGTTTAATGATCAGATAATTGCTGATTAATTACATATTAATGCGTCGGTTTCGATCTCAAGTACAAAAGGTGGAGTCCAGTTGCATTCCAAGAACACCGAATACAAAACACATACACGATTCTCTGATATCTCTACGGCATACGATTATTTCCGGCGACTTTTCAGGCAAGTGGTCATCTCCGACAGTACTTCTGCTTACGCTGTTGTACCCTGGGAACAGACGGCAAATCTATTTAAGAGAATCGTGTTACACACGAGCCTCAGCTTCGTCTAAATTTATCTTCGGTTTATTCGTTGATATTTATCTTCAGTTGATATTCTTTGTATTATGTATTCGAATTATTTCTAATCATTCGTTGATTTTATAGTTAATTACATTCGTTGTAATATTATATGTATTATTAAAATACATATAGAAAAACCAACATACATAACCCGGAGATTCCAATTAAAGTTGTTCAAATTGAGATGCATAAGAAAATACAATGTGAGATGGAGTCGTGATTCTAAAGCAACAATAATTCCCCCTTATAAATTTATGATTGTTGACGACCCATGATGCAAATGACAATCGACAAGTTTTCTGCTAAAACCATCTACAAAGAAGACACCAAATACCATATTTGATGCCAAATTATTCCAATTGGGACATCAGATTGTGTAATTTTTACACCAAATTGATGTAAAAAACAGTAATACAGTAAATTCGGTGTAAAAATAGTAATACACTAAATTTGGTGTAATACTATTTACTTACACCAAGTTTTTACATCAATTGAAAAGGATTAAAATAGATATATTTCGCATCTTAATTTTTTATGTAAGATTTGGTGTTACCCATTGAAGTAGATTTATTATTTGCACTGGTTTTTATAGATCTAGTGTTACCCATTGGAAATTGTCTAATAAATTGTAAGTACGACGACGCCTCGCATATGGGTAGCAAGAGGGCACTTATTCCCCCGACGACGGGGCCTTATGGCAACTTCCCATATACATTAAATTTCATTCAACAACTTTTTATTTTTAATTATCACTAGAAGCGTACTCGCGCAATGTAGCGAGATTCGTCACGATTTTAATGTTTCATTTTATTTTTTTGTCGGTTTACAATACGATTTCGGATGACTTTGAGAAAGTGACAATGTTTTTTTTATAAGGTTTAATAATATAATGTTTTTTATATAAAAAAATAAGTATTTTGTTAGAATTCAATAATAATCTTATATATTTTAATAACATCTGGAAAAAATAACCAATTACATATTTAATAATATAATTAAAACAAATTTATAGTAATATAATATATTAATTAAATAGTGATATATTTAAATGTTTGCATAAAATGAAGACTCTGCACATACTAAATTGGTGGGTGTTAGAAGCATGCAGTAGTAATATGTATCTTGTGCTTTGATACTTGTAAATTAAGAGATTTTTAAAATATTGCATAAAATGATGGTACCTTATACCTAATAATTTGTATTTAAGAGTTTTTTATCCGTACTTTAAAATACTAGCAGTGTACCCGTGCAATGCATCGGGGTGAGCAAATGTAAATGAAAATAAAAAATTAATGTAATAGCTTATCAGAAAAAAAAGAAAAAATATATATATGAAGTAAATCATATATTTATAATTTATGTAGCATTAGTAGTGATAAACACATAACTTGAGTTTTTTCAATCATGAAGCATTAAAAAATTATATTAAAGTAATCGTTAAATGTATATTTGAATTTTAAAAACATGTATTAATCAGCGATATCTAACGAATGATAATATTTTTTCAAAATACTGAAATATAGAATAGGTAAAAATAACAAATATAATGTTGGATAATATTATTTTGTATCTAAACGTATATATAGGTTCATTATTAGTTAGTTTTATAGAATTCAAAAGGCTTTAAAAACTTGTATACATGAAGAAAATACATGTACTGTCATAATTAAAGAAATATGTTAATTTGAGCAAGTAAATAACTTTTCTTCTTTTGAGAAAACCCCAAATGGAAGGGAAAAAACTTGAATATAGAAGGTAGTGAAAAAATAAAGTTTGAATTTTTTTCAAATGAGTTGTACCTTATGCATACTAAGTTGTGAATTAAGAGATTTTTGAAATGTATGCATAAAATGGTAGTACCTTATGTTTTATAAGTAGTAATTAAGAGTTTTTTATTCCGTTTTTATAATATAGAATAGATAGTATAGATTATTATTGAATGAAATTTAATGTATATGGGAAGTTGTCAAAAAACTTTCACCAATACTGCAATTTTAGTGGGATGAAAGATATACCACAAAGGATAAAAATCACCTGTTCCAAAACTCCACACGGGTATTAAAGAACTAAAAAAATATGCCCATTTTTTTAAGGAATCCCATCGTGATGATCCTTTGGCGCTAAAAGCCCCGGTTATCGAAGGTTTAACAATCTCTTTATCTTTTGAGACGTAAATAACGTCTGCATACATCTTACCCCCCACAGACCTGCACCGCCCCACAAACCCTGCTTTAGATGGGATATAAACAATTTGTTTTGTTTTGTTCCCGTTTATCATGAGTTTCAGAAACCACCTCACTACATTTTGGGACATAGACAAGGTCTGCATACATCTTACCCCCACAAAACTGTATACATTTGTACCTCCACCGCCACCCTACCTTTGGATGGGAGTTTCATAAACAGCCTTTGTATTTTGGGATATAGATAAGGTCTACATACATCTTCCCTATAGACTTACGTACATCTTAACACCCCCGCCCCCCAAAAACCGCCCCCACCGCCCCACATACCACATGCTTGGATGAGATATACTAAGTTTGTTTAGACTAAAAAAGAATTGATAGCACCCATAAAACACAAGCAACAACAATTATGACACAAGGGTACCAAAAATAGGTGATACTACAATTTTGAATCCCCAAAATGCAACCAAAGAGAAATCAACAAACAAAAACATTAAAAACTTCAATCAACTCCACATCATAATAAACAAAAACAAGTTCAAATCCCATAAATATTTCAAGATCATGAACAAAAGGAAATCTTCAAACACCAAGAAATATGTGTATATATATATTATATATATAAAATAAATGGCTAAAAACCTCGATGAAAGATCGAAGCTGCTAAGTCTGGTAATATTAGAAGTCGATAAAAGAACCCACCTTGGTATGTACTTCCGAAAAGACGCAAAAACTAATGAATGAATCCACCTGAGATATATTAAGTCGTTCGTTACTGATGGTATGCACAAACTCACCACCTCCGAACCCCAACTCGGTCCTATTGGTTCGACTCGTGCTTGGTGCCTGCACCGCCGTTTTGCTGTTGCGACTGCTGCGGGTTTTGGTGTTGCATTTGATGAGCGTGTTGCTGCTGATGCTGCTGTTGATGTAACTGGAACATTTGTGGACTGATCGAGAGTTGAGAAAACTTGGCAGCGTCTCCACTTAGCTCCGTGGTCGTGATTTTCAAACGTTGAACCTCGGCAGTCAAAGCTTCGTTTAAAGCTGCCATGATCACAAAACCGAAAAGGCAAACAAGAAGTGGAGTAAGATGATAATATAAAGGCAAAGTGGTTGTAAACCGTCATCGGTTGACCAAATTGTTGACCCACCCACCCTGCCATTAGAGGGTCATGTGAGAGGTAAATCAAGTAGACAATAACTCGTTAGGTGGCTTGCTTAAGAATTTAGTGTCCACAAGGAGCCCAACGCTCGAAAAAATGGTAATTACTAATTACACACCCTCCGGCTGCAAGACTTGAATCTCACTTGTTTGTAAAGGTATATCACCCCGGAACCAACTTCCGGTTAAATTGCCTACTTACCCATTCATTGTTGCTGCAAATAACTTCATAATATTGACTTGGGACAACCATATTCCTCTTTTTTTATCTTTATTGAAGGTTATTTCGGACATTTGAACAACAGTCTCAACACTGCCCTACCATGAAGACCTGCCCATCTTGTGAAAAGGATATATATATAGAGAGAGAGAGAGGGGGGGGGGGGGGAGGGGGAGGGGGAAAACACCCTCGTAGCCCTTCACCTGGACGGTATGGACAGGTAAATTATGTTGTTGTTTTGGTTTTTATGCACAAGTGCATTGCATATGCACGTGTGCATGTTACAAATTACCTGTATGCATAAAAACCAAAAAAACAACATAATTTACCTATATGCACAAGTGCATACCGTCCAGATGAAGGGCTACCAGAGTGTTCTTCAGTTTTCCGTATTTTTGAGATTTTCCTTGAACCTGACCCTATATATATATATGTGTGTGTGTGTGTGTGTGTGTGTAGAGAGAGAGAGAGAGAGAGAGAGTGAGAGGCATAAGAAGAAAAAAAGTTGACAAACTAGTTAACAGTAAAGAATGACAAACAAATAGATGCAGGTAATTGAAATAAAATGAACTCCGTTTATAACATAAAATGACGCAATTGAAAAGCAAACCAAACGAACCTAATTAATCCCAAGCGCTACGAACCCAACTAATCCCAAGTGTAATGGGTTCGAGTAAGATGTATGCAGATTTTCCTCCACCCCAAGGGGTAAAAAGGATATTTCCATAAAGACCCCGACTTGCGAAAAAAGTTGAGCAAAAGGTAGAACCAACAAATGCAAAAAAAAAAAAAGATGGGAACTTTGGTTAAAAGAAGCAAATAAAGCCGTACCATCTCGAAGCTGGGCCTGCTGTTCCATAGCTTGCAGACGGAATTTTAGCTCATTGTTTTGACTTGTGAGCCCGGCTGAATCTCTCTGTATGGCAAGAAATTAACGAAAACTCTTTCAATAAACAAAAGATAAAGACCAAAAAAATACGAAAAACAAGCATCGATTCCACAATTTTTAAGTTTTAACAAAAACCCACCTGCAATAATGTAAGCTGTGCAGATAATGTCGTTGCTTCAGTCTGTAAAGTTTGAACCTTGTGTTCCAATTCTGTAATGTAACGCATTTTCCGTTCTTTTGATCGAGCAGCAGACTGGCGATTAGCCAAGATCCTAAGGGAGGCCATTAAACTTTCTCGTTAAACTTATCCGAATTAATGAGAATATTTGAGATACAATGTTCAAATGTACAATCATCAAATTGTCGAACAAATAGTCTACATTAACAATCAATTAACATTTGAACATTTAAAACAAGCAATGCCAGAAAATATAAAGGCAAAGGCATCAAAATGTAACAAAGTTCGGTATAGTTCCTATTTAGTGTAAAGAAGGATTCTTTTTTCTCGGTCAATGTAACAAAGTTTCAAAATTTTCGATTTTGTAACCATTTGAACCGTTAACATGTTGATTTTTTGTAACACTTGATAATGTGGATGCCCGTATACCAAAGGTTTACAAAATGTTTACGATGAAATGCACCACAAACTTTGACATACGCATTATCAAATGTTACGAAATCAGCATGTCACCGGTCAAAATATGTAATTGGAAAATTTTGAAACTTTGTTGCATGAATTGAGCAAAAAAAATATATTTGCTGCATTAAATAAGAACCAAGGCAAACTTCGTTACATTTTGATGCATTTTGCTCAAAATATAATGTAATAAAAACAAATCCGAAGTTGCATACCTCTTGGCTCGTTTTGGATCGGTTAAAGCTATCTCAGCAAGTTTCTCATTAGCCATGATTTTCTTGAGTTCAGCCCCCGTAAACTCACCATTGCCGAACTCTAAACTGAAAGTATTTGAATTTGAATCGATGGAATTATTTGGCGAAAGTTGATTAACATGGCCACCAGGGGAAGGAGGAAGCTTCGGTGATTCATCACCGAAGTTCATTCTTCCCATAAAGCTATCCATCGAAACACTTCGATAATGCCTCGTAGTTGGAGCAATGTCTCCACCGGCACTCCGTTTAATCCCTTCTCGTTTATCGGAAATAGAACTGATCGCCGATCTTTGCATATGATTTCCGCTTTCATTCACACTGCTCGTAGCTTCGTTATCACTGCTATCACCCCCGTTTGTTTTCGTTCCACTAGCTCGGCTATCCAAATCTTCACGATTCTCGGTTCCTTGTTTGTCGTCCGTTCCCGAAGAGTTCAACGTGTCGAGATTGTCTAAATTCATATAAGCGGAAAACAAGTCGTCCACCACTTCCCCTTCAGATTTCTTCTCTCCCGATCCTTCGGCATTGCCTTCACCACCCACTTTCTCCCAACTCGATTCCCGTTTCACCAACTGAATGGGCTTCGACCCCGAATTGTCTCTAGAAGACGCAGCCCGTTCCAAAGTATTCGGACTCCTTAACGGAATCAAGGGCGGCGATGATTGCAAGATAGTGGAGAACCCAAATGGAATATCACTGTTGGACCGCCTATGAGCTTTCCGCGGTGGAAGATTCTCACCGGTTCGACTCGAATTCCCCCGCCCAAATGGTGAAGACGGCGGCAACAAAGAGTGTGAATTCCCATCTCGTTCTTCCATCGAAACATCGCCCACGAGCTGATCAGAGGATCGTGCGGAAGGTGAATCCCGATACGGAGATGGGCTCAAAGGGGGGAGAGAATCTAAAGGGAAAAAGGAAGGTTGTGATAACGATCGCGAATGCGATGGCCCTGGACCATGAGTAAAGCTCTGTGAACCCCCAAGTTTATGATTACTATTCCCCGAATTCTGAGTCACCGGAGTCACCGGAATCAGTGAGTACGGTGAGACCGGCGGGAATTGCGGATGGGACGGCGGGATACCGACTCGTTTACTGCTATTATCGAGATTATAATTTGGGGAAAACTGTCGATTTTGACCACGAAATTGAGCTGTGTTCAATTGGGGGATATCGAGTTGATTAAATGAAACTGGTTTTTGTGGTGGTTGTTGTTTAGGAACTGATGATGAAGTCCCAAACGATGATTGTACTCTTTGGATCATATCACTATTTCCTTCTTCAGTATCACCCATTTCGTTTCAATTTCAATTTCCCCAATTCTCACCCGAAACCCTAACACAAATCGATCAAATTGCAAAAAATGAAAAACCCTAATTCACACGATTTTCAGCTCAAACGTCCTAAAATTGCGAGACAAAATAAACAAACCCCTAAAACAAACAATATAAACGAAATAAAGAAGTCAATTCTAAACATCACACACCAAATTCAAACCCTAATCGACATAATTTGGGGAAAATAACCAAAACACACGAATTCCACTAGTGAAAAACACAACTCAAAAAGTAAAAATTAAATTAAACAAAAGAAAATCAACTCTACAAAATAGTTTACCAGCGAAGAGAAATGACAAGCGACCGGCGCAAGATAGCAAGTTTGGTTGGTCCGCCGAATGACGACGGAATTGACGAGATGCGGCGGTGGAAGCGGTGGTGTGTATTTTGGGTGGGGTGTGTGTGTGTTTCTCTCTCTAGAAATCGATTTTCTCTCACTAAAAGTAATAATTGTATATGTGTGTGTGTGTATATATCGATGACGATGACCCTTACACGGATTTCATGACTGCTATACTAGTTGATGTACTGAATTACGCGTGAATTTAATAAGGGATTTTGATTGAAATTGAATTTGAATGTGAATTTGGAACGAATTTCAATTTCATTCCGACCGATGTTTGACTAGTAGGCTTAATCCAAAAAACAAATTTCTCCCTCCATCACCGCAGATCATGGAGCCATGAAACTCTCTTTTCTTACACATATTTTGCTTACTCTTTAAACGAATATTTTTTATCACTTTTCTTATCCTTTCTAAATACTGTATTTGTTTCAAAATAAATGTTTACATTTTTTTTATGTTTATAATACTTCCTCCGTCTCAAAATAAGTGTCTACATTACTATTTTTGTTTGTCCTAAAATAAATTTCTATTTTTCCATTGTACCCTTAATTATGTGATGGAGAAATTTTCTCTCTCTATAATTAAGGATAAAATTGTACTTTGGGTAAGTAAAAAGTGTAATAGTTACATATTCCTAAAACTATGTGTCTTTTTCATTTGTGGACATTTGTTTTGGGACGGATAGAGTAAATGTCTATTTTTAAAAGTATAGAAATATGAGCATCTCCAATAGCTTCTTTAAAATAGAGAAAATGAAGAACATGGGAATTTTGAGCTATAATGTTGCTTCAACAGCTTCTCCAAAACTATTTCTAAAATAGAGAAAGTAGAAGAAAGAATGTTTTTTTCTTCAAATATGGAGATAATCCTAAAAATTATTACTAAATGAGATCACCAATAAAAAAAAACTTTGAAAGTAGATATTTAGAGAGATAAATAATATTTTAATAAATGAATAAAATATTTTAATATTATAATCAATATTGGATTCTCCAAAATGGAGAATATATTGGAGATGAATGTAATTTTTTTTTTTACAAATTTTGACTTTTGGTTCTCCATTTTGGAGAATTTTTAGAGAATCTGTTAGAGGTGTCCTAAATTCTCAAGCTTACCCTTAATTAATACATAAATATAGGGATATAAATTTTGTATCAAGCCAAATCAATCAACATGTGTACCAACCATATCAATTGAATTATTTATTTTTTGTATTTTTATGTATCTGATATTAAACAATGTAATTTTTATTAATTTATTTGAACATTTGAAGTTCGCAGGTTTTTAGAGCGTCTTTAACAACTTCTCCAAAATTGAGACGTAAAAAGTGAAAATCTCCAAAAAAAATCACCTTCATCTCCAACAGATTCTCTATTTTTGGAGATTACACAATTAATAAAATATTATTTATCTCTCATAGACATTTAATTTTAAACAATTTCATTAGTAGAATGAATAAAAAATCATTTATCTCTCATATGTAATTATTTTTTGAGATTTCTTCAAATTTGAAGATTTTCATCATCTTTCTCATATTTTCTCCATTTTGAAAAAGATTTTAGGGAATCTATTGGAGCAAAAAATCTTCAAAGTCTCCATTTTGAAGAGGCTGTTGGAGATGCTCTTATTCCTTACAAATAAAACCCTTTAAACATTACGTATGTTACCTGTAAAATCAAAATGTCGCTTACGATTTGAATAAAGTGTCAAAGTTTTCATATAAGTAACGTAAAGTTGATACAAAGCCAATACCAACATGTACAAATCAAAAAAAGTTGATACCAGTTAAGTCGGTACTAAATACAATTGGTTGGTACACAATATTAAGGAAAAAAAGACTTGGTATCGTACCAAGTCCACCCCTACACAAATATATTAAAGAGTTGTGAATAAATAAAAATTAAATAAGGGTAAATATGTCATTTGGATAACAAAAAAGTGTAATAATTATGCATGTCTAAAAATGTATGTCATTTCGATTATGGACACTTATTTTAGGACAGAGGGAAAAGTTTGTAATTACTTTTGTTTGCATTCCTACTTATATCAAAACTAGATCAAATCATACATTAAAAATGTAAAAAATAAATGTTGATATTGTTGTTGATGTTGATGTATGTACATTTAACAATATATAAGGGGGTGTATTTAGATTTTAGCCTACCCCTTGAAGTTTTTTTATTCAAATCCTTTTAGGTCATTTTATATTATCAACTAATTTATTAATTAATTTTTACTAAACATCAGTGTCGTATCAATCTTTTTGAAAATCTTGTTAGAGCATCCACAGTGTACGTGTTTTTCACCGAGCTTTTTCATAGTTTTTTTCTTACACATTATTGTCACATCAACAACTTAAAAACCTCCACTATTTGAAAAACTTCACCCAAGCTTTTTCATTACTTTTTTAAATTATTCAGGATCCCACTATTTTAACTTTATATCATTTTTATTTTTATTTATAAAAATAAATACATTAAAATTCATACAAATACATATTTATTTAAATCAATAAAATATTATTAATTTAATTATGTATTTATTTTACATAATTTTTTTAAATATATAAAAGTTGTATAAAAAGTATGTAAAATAGAAATTAAAAAATGTTAAATTTAGAAGTATGTATAACCGAAAATGAAAATTGGGTCATTAAGAAATCTGTTAGAATTGTATAAATATGTCAAATTTGAGATATTATTTTAAATATATAAAATATAATTACTTTCATTATGTATTTATTTAATAATTATATTTAAATAAGATTACTTTAAATATATTAATAAATAAAACTGATTAAATACGAAACTTTTATAAAATTCTATAAAGTTAAAACTGATTAAATACGAAAAAGCTACGAAAAAGCAGGTCGTGCAGTTACGAGCTATGACGAAAAACCTCACGAAAAAACTCAATTGAAAAACCTCTCCACTATGTGAAAAACTCAAAAGGAGGTTTTTGTTTTTTGAAAAACCTCCCAAAAACCTCACCAAAAACCTCCCTACGAGTACATTGTGGATGCTCTTATACCTGTAATATAGATCGATGGGACAAGTAATAATTAAACAAAATATAAAAATTCGTACCGTGTATTTTATATTAAAAGTTGTACAAAGTAAAATAACAAAAGTATGTTAAATCAACAAAGTAACGTATGAAATTTACTTAAATATAATAACTGTTATAACTTATAACATTCTTTATAAGTAAAGATCGGGAATCATCACACCGACTAAAAGAATAAAAGAGTAAATCATTAAAATTGGGCAAAACTAGCTTTAATCTCTTTGATATTTTACCAAAAAAAAGGGTATATTTTGATCATTTCGTTCTTTAATTAGAAGTTTTGAATTTTTGTTTAGCCGTTAAAGTTCTCTAAACCGAAGGTTTTAGTTTATGATTTCTTGTTAATTCATTTTTTTAAACAGTATGATTTTTTACGAAATAAATGTCTCTTTCTTGTATATACTAGAAGCGTACTCGCGCAATGCAGCGAGATAAATCACAATTTTAATGTTTCATTTTATTTTTTTGTCGATTTACAGTACGATTTTGGATGGTTTTGAGAAAATGATAATGTTTTTTTATAAAATTGTTTAATTTAGGTTTAATAATATAATGTTTTTTATATAAAAAAAATTAATTATTTTGTTAGAATTCAATGATTATTTTATATATTTTAATGACATCTAGAAAAAATAACCAATTACATATTTAATAATATAATTAAAATAAAATTATAGTAATATAATATATTAATTAATAGTGATACATGGAAAGGTCTGCATAAAAGGAAGACCCTACACATACCAAATTGATGGGTGTTAGAAGTCTGCAGTAGTAATATGTATCTTGTGCTTTGATACTTGTAAATTAAGAGATTTTTAAAATATTGCATAAAATGATGGTACCTTGTGCCTAATAATTTGTATTTAAGAGTTTTTTATCTGTGTTTTATAATATAACTAGAAGTGTACTCGCGCAATGCTGCTAAATACATCACGATTTTAATGTTTCATTTTATTTTATGTTTTTTGTCGATTTACATTACGATTTTGGATGGTTGTGAGAGAGTGATAATGTTTTTTTATATAAATTTGTTTAATTTAGACTTAATAATATAATGTAATTTATTTTGGTTTCATAATATAATTTTTTTTTATAAAAGATTATGTTAGATTTTTTTAATTATATTTTATATTTTTTATATTTAAAACTTGATTTTTATTCTATTTTTAATTATGTTGAGAATTATTTTAGGGAAGTTAAAGTGAGAAATGATTTTAGGGGAGTTTGATTAAACATAATGATTGGAAATTAATAAATAACATTAAATGTAGTACATATAGCTTTAATGGTTGTTTTTTAAGTAATTAACATTAAATTGCGGTAAATTAAGCTTTAAGACTTGTTTTTAAGAGTTTTTTTATGTCTTCTTTATAATATAGTATAGATATAAATACTTTCGTTATTTACTTTCTAAATAATTATACTTGATTTCTTTTATAAACAGTAATTACATTTTCAAAATGTAAGAATTATATATACGACACTTTGCAAGAACAAACGGCTAAGGGGGTGTTTGTTTCTATATTATATTATAAAACACGGATAAAAAACTCTTAAATACAAATTACTAGACACAAGGTATTACAAGTATCAAAGCACAAGATACATATTATTACTGTAGACTTATAACACACACCAATTTGGTATGTGCAGACCCTTCATTTTATGCAGACATTTTCATGTATCACTATTAATTAATATATTATATTACTATAAATTTGTTATAATTATATTATTAAATATGTAATTGGTTACTTTTTCTAGATGTCATTAAAATATATAAGATAATCATTGAATTCTAACAAAATACTTAATTTTTTTATATAAAAAACATTATATTATAAAGCCAAAATTAAACAAATTTATAAAAAAAAACATTATCACTTTCTTAAAACCATTTAAAATGGTACTGTAAATCGACAAAAAAATAAAATGAAACATTAAAATCGTGATTTATCTCGCTGCATTACGCGAGTACGCTTCTAGTATAATATAATGGGCACATTACTACAAAATCATTAATTTTCATTCATGACCAAATTAGGGTGAATAGAAACTTTATTCCCGTTCAATCATCTTTTCTCATGTGTTCCTTCATTAGTCGATGTTGCATGTAAAATATTTTTTATTTTCATGTTAGATGTCATATATTTGTATTAAAAATATTATATAAAACATTTTTTTATTAATTACATTGATTTAATCAAACAACATCAATGCAACACTCATTCCTATTTTCATTCTCTTGTATTTCTATTTTCATTTACATTCTCATTTATTATAATCAACCAAACCTCCTCTAAGTTCTTTTTTTTAATTAAAGGTTAACTTATGTTGGGGAGTTTGAGAGCCACGCGCTTTTGTATTGAGAGTGGTAGAGTTTTTTAGGATGTAGAAGCTTGTCTAATAGCCTTTTAATTGACATCAATTGCCCCTTATTCACACAATCAAGAAATCTTTGCCTATTTTCTTTGCCACATGTCTCTAACTTTGACTATTAAAAGTAACATTTTGCTTCATTTGTACTTTGTTTACTTATATATTTCCTAATTTCAAAATAAGGCGAACTATCGTATGAAAAGTTGAGGTTAACATGAGAAGCGTGATAAGTGGATCTGAACTGTAAATCTCTTTTAATCAAATGTCCTCTTATAAATTGCGGCTTAAAAGGAAATTAATCTGGTGTATCTCTTCCTAATGTGCATCTATTTCTTATACAAACGGTTGATAACCACTTCTTACGCTTCTTAAGTTAACCTCAACTTCGCATCAAAACTCAACCCTTCAAAATAAAATA
This sequence comes from Arctium minus, assembly GCA_954870635.1. Lineage (NCBI taxonomy): Eukaryota > Viridiplantae > Streptophyta > Magnoliopsida > Asterales > Asteraceae > Arctium > Arctium minus. The sequence goes on from OX941090.1 coordinate 4,469,224, forward strand.
TTTCATCAATAATTTACTGGGTTAATTTGGCATGATAAGATCAATTGTTACATCAATTTGAAGGTACATTTTTATAGAATCAATCACCTAAAATGTGTCTTGTAGAATAGTTGTATTTATTCATTTACTCGTTAAGGAGTAGTGTTGGCATTTTGCTTTTTTTTTTAACTAATGGTTGAAGATGACTGAATTAGATATGTCATCATGTACTCACATTAAGACTTGCAACTTAATTAGCTTAATAGTCTAGGCATCTTAATTACTCAGCTATATAGAAGTGTTTCTTTATGGCTTAATCGTTAAGTCATTGAGCCAAAAGGGCTATATAGGATAAGCCAGAATCCCTCACTTGTCCTCGTTAAGCTACGACAAACAAACTAATGCTAGGAATGCATCACAAATGATCCAACCCTCTCTCTGTCTCTCTCAAGCCCATCCGTCTCTTGTCCTTCAAACATATATATTTATCCAAACAGACAGCTTAACATATACATGACTTAATGGAAGGGGAAAAAATAAACAGTCCCTAAGTTACTTATCTAATTTGGTACAAGTTTGAATAAGAAAAGGAAAAAAACAAACATCTCTAAGAGGTCGAGACTCGTTCGAATAATGAAATAACTAGTTATAGTGAAATAACATCATGGTGCACTTTTATTGATTCAAGATTATATGTATGCGTTTTCCAATACAAGAATAGACTCTTAGATACAAAACTTTTGAAGTGTATTTTTGGTATTAGCTTTAAAATGTAAATTAATCTTCTTGAAATTTATACTTTGCTTTCTTTTTGGTTTTATACAATTACAAAGTCATTGTCCCATTTTTTGGTTTAATGCCCCCACAAAATGTCATATTTTCTTGTTTTGGTTAAAAAGAGTATTAAAAAGGTTTTCCTTTGTTATTTCTTTCATAGCAAGACTTTCTAAAATAAATTTCAAAATAAAAATATATTTTATTGATTATAGGTTCTTACACTGGGTTGTTTTAAAAGAACGGATCATATGAGCCAATTTATCGAGTTTCAATCGAATATCATGAGTGAATTGACAAAAATATACTCCATCCGTCCAAAAATTAATGTCCACAATGAAAAAGATATACAGTTTTAGAAAATGTGTATTTATTATACTTTTTAATTAATAAAATAAAGGATAAAATGAAAAGTAGACATTTATTTTTGAAAGTGTACACTTATTTTACGATTGGAGTGACTACATCTATAACAATAAAAAGAGTATTATAAATAGTGTATTGTCTAAAACAAGATGTATGACTTTGTTTAAAGTTGTATTTAAAATAAACTATGAACTTCATCGAGTTGACAGGAAAAGTTGAAAATAGAACTCTAAACAAGAAAGATTGTCACGCTCTCAATCAATGATTTTGTGCATACAATCATTACAGATTCAAGAAGTTATCTGAGGCCGATTGATTTGATCAACGGCTGAAAAGGTATGAGTATGTCATGAACAACCATGTCGCAGGTGAAATCTGAATCATATTTGACTTTTCGTATACTGTTAAGAGTCCATTTGGTTTGTAGGAATGAAATGAAAATGGATTGGATTTCATATACGAATTTGGATTTGGAGGGGTTTGGTTTTGAGAGGATTTGGAATCCTTTTATGTATTTGGTTTGTAGTATTGGAATATATTTGAATTCCATTATTTATAAAAAAAATCATTAAACAAATTATAAAAAATAATTAAATTACCTTTTATTTAATTGATTATTAGAAAACAAGTATTTCTAATATATTTTAAACATTATTATATAAAAATCCTACGAAATCCCTTGAAATCATAGTCATCCCCCTTGGGATTTCAAACTCCTATGTTGGAGGGATTTCAAAGAAATCATAGGATTTCAAATCTGGACAATACTGCAAACCAAACACGGGATTGAGAATGGATATGAAATCTAAATCCCTTAAATTTCAATCCATTCTGGCAAATCAAACGCGGGTTGTTGCTTATATCAACTGATAGCTCATCAAATCATGTACCTCCTAATTTAGTCATAGTATGAACTCAAAACCGGTGCTTGAGCCAACAGACACAAATGCAACGGCTGGTTGCTCATTTTATTTTCACAAAGACAGACTCACTAATAACCAAATACATGGTTTCGGTCCTAGTTTCGGTCCTAGTCTAGGCTTAAATAGATAAGATAGCCCATTTTCATAACGACTACCATAAGTTAGGTTGAACACAACCAAATCCAATCAATTTTAAACCAAACCTTGTAAAACCGAGTCTTTGACCAAAGCCAATTGGTCAAACCTCCGATCTCTTATCACATTTCTATAATACAATTTCTTTTTTATATCAATAATCATATTTGTTATGAAGTAAATGTTGAACACCCTCCCGAGATAAGATCGAACTCATTTAATTTAGTAAATATAATTGTTCGCAAATTTAAGAATGCCATTGTGGAAAAAACATATTTAAATGAAAAAACATATGTTAGAGCATCTCCAACAGCATCTCCAAAATTTCTCTAAAATGAAGAATTAAAAATCAAAATCTACATAAAAATTTACATCCATCTCGAACAGATTCTCCAATTTGGAGATGAAATCATTACTTATAATATTAAAATATTGCATAAATCTAATAAAATATTATTTATCTCTCATACTCATCTCATTTGAATAAATCTTATTGATAGAATATAATAAAAAAACAATTTATCTCTCATGATAATCATTTTTAGAGATTTTGGAGAGTTCTTCATATTTGGAGAAAATTACACTCTCTCTCCTACTTTATCCATTTTGGAGAAAGATTTGAAGAATCTGTTGGAGCACAAAAATGCCTAAAATCTCCATTTTCTCTATTTTAGAGAAGCTGTTGGATATGCTCTTATACTACCTATTTTTAAATTAATAAAATATTGCAATTGTTATATAATAGATATCAAAAAATAAAAAATAATAAAAAACTAAATGTATGTATGCCCAACACCCAACAGGAAATTAATGGTTATCTACATAAATTATACTTAATGATTTCATGATCAACCAAATATATATAAGGGTCTTCTTTTGAAAATCATAAAATTGTAACTTATAAAATTAATAATCTTGAGAATTTGTGCATCATGTATTTTTTATTTTATTATTTTTTAATCTAAAACTAGCATTTAGAATATTGATTAATATATATTTGTTTCACAATGTGTTTGATTCACATGTATTTGTTTTATAATATGAACATTTTTAGTCTATTTGTGAAATAAATGTTACACTAAAAAAAGTTTCATATTGTGAAACAAATACATATAAAACAAACATATTGTAAAACATATATATTTTCATCAATACATTAAATACTAGTTTTAAATGAGAGAAAATCATGCAAAACAATATATTAAATAACAAGATCGGGTGTTAAATGAAAACTAAAATAATTATTTAATATTAGTAAATCATTATTATTGTTTTAGAATATCTTGTGACGTGGGGTGCACATCCATGGCAATTTAAGTTGTTGGACACAATAATTGATTTAAACAAGAACATTTATTAAAAATAGGTAAAAATAAATGGGGATTTTCGCAATAATATATATGTTTTTTGCAGATTAATTAACTTTATTAAATTCAAATTGGTAGCAAAAATCTGGATAAGGTATTTTATTTGGATTTTTTCAATATTTATTGACACATTATTGGGTTCCTTATTCTCTTATTATTTTAACGAGAAATATATATATATATATATATATATATATATGCCAATTCATTTGTTAACCATGACATTGATGCTAATCGTGCTAATCAATCTCAACCGTAGGATTGATGAGATCAATTGTCCACAATTAAGAGAGAGAGACAAGTTTAGGAAAAAAAAAGGAAAACCGAATGATATTATAAAACTATTCATCTGTACGGTTTTATAATATATTATAAAAATAATTGAAAATGCTTCTTGGTTTCTACCCATGAGTACATTATATGCACATGTGCATACTTGACAAATTACTTTTATACATGTGTTCATACCATAAGATGAATGTTATATATTAGTGTGTTCCTTCAGTGTGGATAAAATTACTTCGATTTGAATCGGAACCTTCAATCTATAAATGGGACCAAAAAGCAAAACATAATATGGATAAGATTGGACGACACTGGACTGGTCCGAATGAGGAAAAGAGTACGGTGGACAGGTGAAAGAACTATGGAATATTAAAAAAACATAATGTGGATGATCTGATTAGTTCAGTAATTTAGAGCATCATAAACAGAATTTTCAAAATTTCTCTAAAATGAATAATAAAAAATCGAAGTCTCAAAAAAATTACATTCAACTTCAACAACTTATTCATTTTTTGAAATTTCAACATTAGTTACATTATTAAAATGTTCAATACATTTAATAATTTTTTTTCTAAACATTTAGGGCCGTTTACTAAACGTTTACCCAGTAACACTTACCACGTCAACATACCTTACAGATAAACATGACAAGGGCTGAAAATCTTATCTGGTAGGAACGATGATAAGAATTGAGAGTTTTAATTACGTGGTAAGTGAGAGTGACGACTCTTACCCAGTAAGTGCTTACCGGTTAAATTGTTGCATACGATACCATTTTGATGGACTACAATCTTACCCGGTAAAATAAGTTAGAGTGTTTACTCTTACCGACAATCGGTTAGGTAAACGGCCCTGAGTTTCATTGACTTTTATTGGTTGGAACTTGGAACAGTAAAAGGAACAATTTCTCTCTCATTAATGATCATTTTTAGATGGCTCTTCAAATTTGGAGGAATTTACCTTCTCCTTATTTTCTCTATTTTGGAGAAGCTGTTGGATTCCAATTTTAACCAAAATACTCATTTTATTTATTTGGAGAATCTGTTGAAAATGCTTACCAATCATGTCACATTTTCTAGATTTTTGTTTCACTTATTTTGGTGGAAAAAAACACATTATTGTCCCAAACAGTCATATTTTGTCTCGGATTAATGTTTCGTCAAACATGAGAACAAGTTTTGATCTGTCATGTCTCATTCTGTCTTGCACACTAATCTCATCTTAATTGAACTGTAAACCATAAACCAGATTGGAAATTTGTATTTCAATGTGGTTCAGTTTACGGGTTTTCAGGTCCAAGAAAAGAACCACACACCCGTACCTTATTTTAAAAAATAAGTGTTGACCTTCCAATTTTACCAATAGTTATTAGGGCGAATAATCGTGTGAGAAAAAGAGTTAATGTGAGAAGGTAAGAAGAGATATAGACCCTTAATCAGTTTTAATCTCAAACTCACCTATGAATTGCGCTTGATACGGGGATTGACCTGGTGCATCTCATCCTAATATGCATCCAATGGTGGAAATCATTTTTTACCTTTCTCTCACCATAACTTTTATTCTCATCGGAACCCAACTCTAGTTATTAGATGGATAAATTCATTATTTATCTGTTATTAAGGGTACAAGGGTCATTTCCATTTCTTTCATTTAAAAATTTAATAATTATATATTTTCAAAATTATATGTTTTTATATTGTGAATATTTATTTTGAGATGAAAAAAAATATTACTTCATTCTAATTTATACTTCAGTAGTTAAATCATAAATGTGTGGAATTTTTATTGTAATTTTATTGATTTATATATATTTTTTTAAAAGACCTTATTTTCAATATGCATAAATCATGTGGGGTTTAATCTTCAAAAAGTTATATCTAACGGAATATTTTGTCGTCTTTAACGTTATTCTCAATAACCTTTTATTCTAATTTATTTTATTTTATTTATGGGATGATATACAAAAAGTTGATCAAAATTTGAAAGGGGGAAAAAGTCAAATAGGCCATTTAAGATTTATTTTTTAATTTAATGTAATTTAAGCCAAATTTGTAATAAAATGTCAATTTTACCTTTCAAATAAGTTTTTAATAAAAAAATTAAAAGATTTTATACAAAGTTTTTGGAGTATTTTGGAAAAAATTACTTATAAATATCCAATGTGAATTTTAAATTTAATATTTATGTAACTAGGTGTATTAATGAGTCGAGTCGGGTCTAGTTGATGGTTATTTCAGTTTGGCTCGAAAAATTATTACTAGGTTTGAGCTCGAATAATTTTTTTCACAGTAGGGTTCGAACTCGAGCTCTATACTCGTTTACGGGCTCGAAGTCGAGATTGATTAACTCACTTATTCTCTTATTTGATTATATAATTTATGAACATATTTTACTCGAAAAAGTCTCAGCTCCACTCGACTTGAAAATTTTAATCAAGCTTTCGATCGAGTCGAATCGAACATTGGTGTTATGGAGTTCGACTCGTTGAGCTAAACGAGTTTTGGTGTGTGTTCGAGATCAACTCGAGCTCGACAATTATTAAGCTTAAGCTTGACTCGTTAAGTTAAACGAGTTTTAGTGTGTATTCGAGATCGACTCGAGCTCGACAATTATTAAGCTCGAGCTCGAGTGGGTCGTTAAAAGCTCGACTCGTTAATACCCTTACAAACAACCACAACACCACCAACCTTCACTTGTCCTAGGGGTTTTATACTTTCGACCGCAAAAGTTTATATTTTTATGTTAGACCCATAGGCTACTGAGGTCAGACTTCATCCAGTTTCGACCGTGCTTGAATTGTTGCCCTAAAATGGAAACAACATTGTCTGTCTCAATGTTTGAGGCTCGTATCTCCATCTGCGATTGAGCTATATATTTAACCAAATGACCTTCTATGAAAGTCTTATGTCATTTTTACAAACTAACTGTCTACTGTATTTTGAAAAGTTTACAGGAGCAAATAGCTTTACATCATAAGCAAGGTGTTTAACACTAGAAGTAGATCACACTCCTAATTAAAAACTCATTTAAGATCATGCAACTAAATGACCCCTTCAGATTTTTTTTAATTCTTGTTGGCTGTTACAGTTTTGGATGCGTAAGTGTGAAATAACTGTCACCAAATACACAAATGTAATTCAGCGATGTGAAAATTAAAGGGTTTTATGAAAAGTAATTGCACTGATATTTAGAGTGATTCACACCTTAAGATCTCACATCGGTTGGGTAGGGAATTAAGGGTGCCCTTATAAGAGACTGTATACCTCATCTATTAGACACATTATAAAACCGCCAGTACAGGTGTGGTCAAAGCGGACAATGTTTGGTAAGGTTGACCGAAGATGTTACAAATGGTATCAGAATCGGTTACCGGACTGGTGTGCCAACTAGGACACTAGGCTCCAAGGTGGGTGGATTGTTTCCCACATCGGTTGGGAAGGGGAACTAAAATTGCCTTATAAAGGCTTGGATACCTACTCTATCAGACATATTTTAAACCATGAGTTTAGGTATGGATATAGTTGGTTGGGAATGTTACACACGCTTATTGTTTGACTCCACTTTCCTCGAGATTCGAGAACTATATCGAGAGACATTTTATAAGTGATTGTACGTGTGTTTAAATTGATTATTCTGAATGTAAAGATATACAATTTTCACTGTTTTAATAACTTGATTATGATTTTCATTTAAATTCAAAATAATTGGATAAAGGGTTGCCATAAAATAACATATAGATGACATAAATGTAAAATTACATAATAAACATTGATAAAATAGCATATGTGATTTTGATTTTTCAAATTTATAACTATTTTAAAAACATACATCCAATTATACATATGTAGGGGGGAGGGGGTTTTGGGCGGAGAAGCTTTAAGTAGGGGCGACAATGGAGACAATAAGTTTGCCGGAGGTGGAGATCGACCTGGGGACCTGCAATATGCTATTATACACTCTCTCACACACACACATATGAGATAGATATAATAATAATAATTAATATAATTAGATATAATGTTTTATTTATTTAGTTAAATGAGAAAAAATAAAATAAAACTATAAAATGACTAAAATATCCTTAATTTAATAAAGCTAAGGTTAACAAAGTTATGGAAAGGACCTAATCCTCAACAGAAATGAAATCATAGTGACTATACTTGTAATTATTTTGTTTAAGGGACCTAATCCATAATTTCATATAACTACAGGGATGAAGTTTGTAATTTAATCTATATAGAATTATATATATCAGGGTGAATTCCAATGAGAACGAAAGTTATGGTAAAAAGGGATCTCTACCCTTTGATACACATTAGGATGCGATGCACCGAGATGCATCAAATCAATTCCCGTATCAAACGCGATTCATGGATGAATTTGAGATTAAAAGTGATCAAGGGTCCAGATCCCTTCTTCAATGTTTTAAAACCCGGGTTTTTGGTTGACCCGGTGTGGTGACCGGGTCACGGTTCAACCGGGTGGTTGACCCGGTTTCAAGAAATTCTATATATTTTTTATTTTTCTGCATACATATATATATATAAAACCAAGAATTTGATGTCCATAAGTTAAAACATTAAAAATACATATAACAACAAGTTTTACATCAATCCAAAAACATAAAAAACACACATATAAGCATAAGTTTTTCATCAATTTAAATACATCAAAACAAAACATAACGTTCAAACCAAATCATGGATCTTGAGACATTGGAGTGTTAAATGTATCAAGCTCACGATTGCTTAATAATTGAAATTCACTCTCAACTTAATGGTTATCAACAACAAGGTCACTTTCTACAATATCAAATAAAAAAAATATTAATGTCACATAAAAATTTGATTTTTAACCAGGTCAACCCGGGTTTTTACCGGTTCAATAAGACCGGTACAATCAAAAAACCGGCGGTTCGATCCGGGCCGTAATTTCCCAAAAAACCGGTCGTAATTGACCCGGTCTCTTCACCGGTTCCCGGGTCAACCCGGGTTTTAAAACATTGTCCTTCTTACCTTCTCACCTTAACTCTTCTTCTCACACGATCCTTCGTCTACACACACACACACGCACACACATATATATATATATATATAGAGAGAGAGAGAGAGAGAGAGAGTTGAGTTCATGTGAGAACAACCGCCTTTCCTAAGAAAGTGAGACTATTAGGAGACTTTAGATAAGTTGATTTGTTTATCTAACAGTTAAAAAATGTGGATCTTCAACTACTTATAGTTGATAGTTGATAAAAACACGAACCTTCATCATTTTTATTTAACTTCATCTTTACTTTTACCCACGTTCACAAACTTCGACATACATTCAATAACTTTCACATGTATTAGTTTGTTAGATTTTTATTTTCACATTTTTAATTAAAAAGAATTCAATCTCATGAAAACCGAACATATATGTACACACACATAAGAAAAAGATCTGGAAATGATTGAAAAATCCATCTAAACTATTGATTGAGATGATCTAACGGATGTGGTTAAGAAGATGGTTATAACCATATTTTTAAAAACTAAAAATAACTACCCCTATTTTAAATTAGAAATTAATGAAATTTAACAAAATATTGGAACAAAACAAATTACACCAAAAAATGATCACTTTATTATCTTCAATTTGACATCAGTTTTTAGTATATAATTTTTAATCTACTTTGCCATAGTTCTTTGGGTTTTTAAAATTCTTTCCTGATGTCCTATATGTATATATATATATATATATATATATATATATATATAGAGAGAGAGAGAGAGAGAGAGAAAAGTTTTGTTAAAAACCCAAATTGATTAAGAACTCGGGAATTGTCCATAGCACACAACGTGTCCCTCTTCAGGATGAATATTCATGATGAATAACACATTCATGATGAATATTAAAATTTTATTCATCATGAATCATACATTCATGATGAATATGGATGTGTTATTGATCATGAATCACATATTTATAATGAATAACACATCTATATTCCTAATGAATATGCCACATGTCACGTAGTGGACGGGTTCCTAGATTCCTAATCAATTTTAGGTTCATAACATAACTTGCTCATATGTCTGTGTGTCTATATATATATATATGAAAAAGATCTGTAGAGAACTTCAAAAAATAACAAAAGAATCGGAGAACCAATAAAAAATGAATGAAAAATATATCAAAATGCATGGACGTCAAATTAAAGATAATAAAACGATCATTTTTTTAGTATCATTTGTTTCCCTCTAACTTTTGTTGTTTTTGCTGATTTTTTATTTAAAAACTAGGGGGACCTTTTTGTATCTCAATCTAATGATTTGAATTAGTTATTCAGTTCTTTATTTTTTCAGGGTTCTTTCCCGATCTTATTATATAATCAAAACAATAAAATAAAAAAAAAGTAAAATATATGAATTGCCTAACAATCTTTTTAAAGGTATTTTTTTAGAAGGTGGCCACATGTAGATATCTCCTATGGTCATAGGAATAGGTGTATGAAAGTCAACTTCTTGTTGATGTCACCCACCTTTGGAGTCCCCAAAAATTTGCCTTTTACACCTATATGTTGTAAATACCATTATTAAATCAGAATTAAATAATTAGATAATACATCACAATAATACAAAAAAATTAATTAAAATAACCATTTTTCACGATTGGTTTTACTACTTAGTCATTTCTCTCTAAGTTTTATCAAAATAGTTGGTCCGCAAAAACCTAGATCCGATAAAAAGGCAAAATAGATAGGTCCGCAATTGCGGATGTAGGTTTTAGCAGATAGGAGTCGAAAGTATAATTTTTTTTGTCATTTAGTTAGGCCTGCAACTCTTTTGATAAAACTTGGAGAGAAATGACTAAGAGATAAAACCAACCTTAAAAATGACTACTTTAATTAATTTCCCAATTATAAATCAACATCTCCAACAAGTTCTCTATAATCTCTTCCAAATAGAGAACCAAATGTTAAAATCTTTAAAGGTAATTATATTTATTTGCAACAGGTTCTCTATTTTATAGATTTTAATATCTGTTATATTATTAAAATATTATTTAAATTTATCATCCGATACACTTTTTAAAAGGAATTTATATAAAATAATAATAATTCAATTTATTGGTGCGTATAAATAAAAAATTAATTTCTCTTTTCACACATCAAGTTTTAGAGAATTATTTAAACTTTGAGTTTTCTATGTTTTAAAGAACAATATATATAATTTGTTGGAGCAAAATAGAGAACAAAAACCCCATTTTCTCTATTTTAAAGAATTTGTTGGAGATGCTCTTAGATAAATTTATCTTTATTGTAAATTTTTAGTTTGTTATTGTAATATCTTAACTGCTTTATAAAATATGTGGATAAAATTCATGATCGGTACTTGAAGTTGTAATAGTCAGTTTTAATTCGCAATAAACACTTGTATATATCATTTATAAAACTACGGGTTCGTTTGGTTTGTAGGATTGGAAAGGATTTGGGGGGATTTGGAATTCAAATCCATTCCAATCATGTGTTAGGTTTGCAGGATTTTTCGGATTTGAAATCCTATGATTTATTGAAATTCCTCAAATATAGGATTTTGAAATCTCACGGGGTGGTTGAAAAAGACATACATTAAAGTTGAAATGCAAAGTACTAAGATACATGGATGAACCAATCAGAAGAAGACACATATTAAAGTTGGACAATGTTCATTAAATGCAGAGGTTATAAAAGGCCACCCTTGTCTTTCATTGCTACTCACTCGTTTTGAAAGAACATACTCAAGAGTGTTTCAAAAGTAAATTCAACGTCATCCTCTGAAGAACTTCTTTAGTTCTTCGGATCTGGAAGAGAAACTTATCCCCCCCCCCCCTCTTCCAGTGTAGCAAAATTTGTCACAGTCAAATTGTTTAGGATCATAGGTATTACTTTCCTACCTTTCATACTCAATAGTGTTTCAAAAGTAAGTTCAACGTCATCTTCTGAAGAACTTCTTTAGTTCTTCAGATCTGGAAGAGAAACTTATCTCCCCTCCCTCTTTCAGTGTAGCAAAATTTGTCACAGTCAAATTGTTTAGGATCATAGATCTTACTTTCCTACCTTTCGCAACAAATTTGTAATTCTTGTTTTTATTCAAAAATATAATAGAAAGAATTAAAAGTGAAAATGTGTTGTGTTTGTATTTAATCCCCACTTCTACAAACACTTCTTGTGAAAGTCATCACTTATTAGGACCAACAAGTGGTATCAGAGCAGTTTATTTAATCTCATAAACAAGATCTGATATTACTTCCACAACCAATAATAATGGCTCTCTATCCAAACCTCCTCACTTTAAAAAGATAACTTTTCTCCTTTGAAAATTGGATGTTACTCTTTCTTGAAGGAGTGGACAACCAAATTCCTCATGTTCTTAAAAATGGTTCGTATGTTCCTACCACATTCCTCCCAAGTGTTAGAGACGAAAATGATAAAGTCATTGAACCTGGTAGGTAAATTATCAAGACTCATTATCAATGGTCAGAAGAAGACAAAAACAAGTTGTTGTTGATAAAAAAAACAGAACCATTATTGTTATGTCTCTCCAGATGATGTTTATCATTTCATTATGAATCTCGCCACTGCAAAAGACATGTGGAAAACTCCTAATGTTCTATATGAAGGGACATCAAAAGTAAAACAATTCAAGAGAAGTAGTCTTATCCGACAATACGAGCTATTTTTATGTCACAAAGACGAATCTCTCATGGATGTATACAACATGTTTAACTCTCTTCTCGATGATCTTAAAGTTCATGATAAAGTTTTTGACAATGTCGAGTTTCTTTGCAAATTTATGGACTATTTACCTGACTCATGGGAAAACATTTATGTATATTTAAAAACCTTTAAGGATATTCATCACATGCCTTTAACGACCCTTTATGGAACTTTATATAATTATGAGCAAACTGAAGTTTTAAAGAAAAATGTCTTTCAGAAAACAGAAAATATAAATATTGCCTTTGTTTCCTCGGATTCTAAAAAAATAAGATATTTGTCAAATGTCTTTTATGACACAGATTCTGACATCTCTAATGATCACAATGATAAAGCTCCCTCTTATCTCAATGAAGATTCATATGGTGAGACTGAAGGTTTATCCATGCAAGACATAAGTGACTATCTTTCTTTAGTTGCTTCTAATCTCAATAAAGTCACTAGAAAAAAGGAACTTTCAAAGAAAGTCAAAAGGAAGATTCTCAAGGAGACCACCTTCTGCTAATCAAAGTCAATCCACCTATGATAAATCTAACGACATTTGTTTCAATTGTGGAAAGAAAGACACTTTGCTATTGATTGCAGATCCAAAAAAAAAATCCTTCTCCATCTTCAAAAGTATCACAATCTTCTTATAGAGAAGGAAAAAAGAAGTGATCACCAAGAAAAAAATTCAAACCAAATAACTCTCTAAGGAAAGACAAAGGAATGATGGTCGAAGAACATGATTGGGTAGAATCTCCTTCATCATCTAATGAGCACGAAGATAAAGCAAACTTATGTTTTATGGCTCATCTTTCAGTACCTCAAGAGTCTGACAAGATTCATCTCACCGGATCTTCATCAGAACAAGCTCACCTTCCCTTGACCAAACAAGTACTTCTCTCTGTCTTGTCATATGATCGCATTATGTTAAAATGTCCAATGCACTTGAATCTAAAGAAAAGGTTGAAAAGAAGGTAGAAGAACTAACTGTTGAATTGTCAAAACGTCTTGAGAAACTCAAAGACTTTAACAAACTTCAACATAAGGGACAACTTGCAAAGTCCATCACAACATGCGACTATGGATTCACCCCAAATACAATCTTCCTTGATTACCACCTCTCTACACTCATCCACACTTACACATGCACAATCCAATGAACCTTCAATAAAACATATAAGGGAGGCCAATTCTTAAATTGTAACACCCTAAGTTTTAGAGGAATTTAAAAATTCGAAGATTCGACAATATGACGGCTATAAATGGAGAAAACCTGAATAATAAGATAATGACATTTTAACCAAAATATGCCATCCTGAAACGGGGAACAAAGTATGAAGTTTACAACCCAAAGAAATAATTAAAGTTTAACTCAACAACCTACTAATCTAGACATAATTAAATCTAGATTAAAATCGGGTGTTGACACTTTTCTTCCCAAAACTATACCAAGACTAAGTCGGGTGTGCGTCTCTATAGCCTCCAAAAATGTTACTATTCTTCGACCTCTCTCCACTCAAGCTCGAGGAGTCCCACCGCTAGAATGACATGATATACATGTCATTTTAAGAAAAAACGTTAGACTAAAGCCTAGTCAGATCAAACAGTTATGTAGAGAAATAATAATAAGTGTTAGACAGAAATAAAAGTAAAGCCGGGGAAGTAATAGTATATAGACCTTTACCATAATATATATAACACCTCTTGGGTTAACGGGGGAGACCCGCTTACTAACACAAGTGACGGAACACAGAAGTAAGCCACTTGACAAGTTAGTAAAACCAATACACATAATAAAGTACACGCAAGGGATATCAGACTCGGTAACTTTAAACGTACACCCACGGAAAGTCAACTTCAATCACATAGGGTCCTTACGTTGAGTTCCTCATCCAATATCGTGTACTAGTGCGTAGGACTTACAACCTATTTGATGCCTAAACGTGCCTCAATGTGGAAAACTAGCGTTCCATCATTGGACAAAATGATACAAACAAGTGTGGGGTCATGACGCCCAAATGCAACCATTTATGCACATACTCATATAAGAAACCAATCAATATTATCCAACAATTAGATTGCCATCAAAATATATAGCCAAGAGTCTATGTAATTTCATACGTAGTTCCAAAGAGATTCCAATGGAAATCCATGGGTAACATTCTACCCAATAACTTGTCTCATTCAATTTCTCATCAAGTAAATTCATCAATATCTCAAACCCTATTTTAATTCAAAACATAAATCTAGAGAGTAAAGGAGACATGATACCTATGTAATAACCACATGTAAATCCAAGATATAAGTTTCTTTTCTTGAAAACATACTCAATCAAATAAACCTTATAATCTCGAAATTAGGGTTTTTGGTGAAAGTTCACCCAAATAAGAGAAATTCAAATGGAGATGTCTAGTAGTGTAACATCCGTAAATTTATAAGGTAAGTATTTGTTCCCTAATACTTTAATTGTGTTTATCTAAAAATATGAGTTTTCATATATGCATGTGATATCTATTTATGGGACTAAGATGTTATCTGATCATATCATAATTGCATGTGTTTAAGACCTCGTGCTCATTTGCGAGTTTTGCTAAGTTTTTGGGCTGGGGTGAGTTTGGCGCGATAGTGCCATCGCGATAGTGACATTTTCACTATCGCCGGGCACAATCGGCAGGATTGTACCGAGAGGGGGGTGTGTCTCGCGATAGTGACAATTGTCACTATCGACGGGCATACTCGCGGAAGATGTACCGTGAGTGTGTGTGTATTCGCGATTGTGACTCGCGATAGTGCCCTTGGCACTATCGCCGGGCACTATCGCCCGCGTGGTCTGGTCGTTTTAAAACACCTTGGCAGCCTCATTTCTCACATTTACACTTTGCAAAAATGGGAGAACTCTTCTTGGAAGCGATTTTTAGGGTTTCCTCATCTACCACATTAATTTCTAGGGTTTTGGGGTTGTTGGGAGCATTAAGTGGTCATCAAGCTTCATCCAAGTGTTTCCATTGAAGTGTTCCTCAAGATTCTCATTTCTCACCTTCAAGACTCATCTTCTCCAACTTCTAGGGTTTCCATATTTTCTAGGTTCCTAGATTGTGAGTTTACTAAACCTTTGTTAAAACTAGATACACATCATAATCTCCTATTTGTTACTTTATCTCTATATGTTCAAATGTTTGGGGATTTCTTCATGAAAATAGTTGGAGGATGTATATATAAGGGTGATTTGCCATGATTATTGTTATATGTATCATTATTTGGGATTTGTCTCATAGATACATAATGTGGGTACCTTGATATGTTAAATGTATGCATATATAAGTATTATGATGATTCTAGTTGGAACACCATTTTCAAAAGAATTTTTAAAACGATCAATTTTTTTTGATAACTAAATAAAAATATGTGCCTATATAACCTTTCAAACAATCTATTTTTCAAAATTGATAGTTACATGTTGGCCCCTGATTTAGAAAAGTTTGACAATATTTTTTTATTAAAATAAAGATAAGTTGTAAAATTACCAGTTTAGCCTCCTTAACAGTAAAAGTGGATGGTTGTTAGTCTGAGGGACCAAACCCAAAACAAAGTGCATCGGTGAAAGTTTATTATGTAATATATAAAGATAAATGACCAAATCCATAATAAATCACTAACCTCAAGGACATAATTCGTAATTTACTCATTAATTAATGATATCGATAAGGGTGCACATGGGTTAGAAGGCATTTGAACCATCCATTCCAATGTTTGCGATTGAAAAACCTCAACCCAACCCAAACTTTGCAGGTTGGGTTAGGTTATTCGGGTTGAAACTTTTGGTGCATCAAAATATTATCGTATGTTTGTTACCTTGAAAATGGTGTTTTATCTACTCATAATTCCTTTATTCATCATCAATTAATTGATACAACTTAGGGGCCGTTTACCAAACACTTATCCGGGTAAGCGCTTACTAAGTCACATTAGCTTACCGGATGCATATGGCAAGGACCAATAATCTTATCCGGTAAGAACGAAGGCAAGGACCAAGAGTTTTACCCGGTAAGTGAGGGTCGTCGTCTTTTACCACGGTTAGCGCTTATTGGGTAAATTGTTGCATACGATACTGTTTTGTTGGACTAGAATCTTACCTGGTAAGTAAGTGATAGTGTTTAATTTTACCGGTAAGCACTTACCTGGGTAAGCTTTTGGTAAACGGACCCTTATTTATACTCCTTCTTAAGTAGATCACATTCGACTGTTTTTCTTAATCCACATATAATATGATCATATTACTAAACATATATACAAAAGCAATGTAGGAGTTATATATATATATATATATATATAGAGAGAGAGAGAGAGAGAGAGAGAGAAAAGATTTAAAGTATATGTATATAAAGAGGATGGTGATCTTAAAGTCTAATGTATATATTAATAAAGGACCTATAATAACATTAAATCCATAAAGAGAAAGATATCAGGTTCATCGGGTTAGATTAGGTTCAAATGATCGTAACCCAATTTTAACACAATATCTACGGTTTGAAAATTTTACAACTCGATTAGACATCAGGTGACTTCGGATTAAGTTATTTCAGGTTGGATGGATTGATTGGGTTTGTCGGGTTTTTGTGCAGCCCTAGATATTAATATGAAAAAGAGAGGACGATATTTTATAATAAAAAACAGTGGTGGGCCAATAGAGCTTTAAGTGATGGCCCACTTATTCAGCCCAATCTGAATTTGCATGTAACTAAGATAATGATTCATGAGTCCACGTGTTGGGCTTAATGCCTAAAGGCCAGCAATATATGGCCCACTCTAATAAATAAAGACAAGCTTTATATATATATATATAGAGAGAGAGAGAGAGAGGTGAGTTATTGTGCAACCTCATGCAACCCACCTATCTATCACTCATTTTATTTTCACCTTTTTTAATTAAAAAGATGAAAACAAAATGAGTGGTAAATAGGTGGGTTGCATGAGGTTGCACCATTAAAAATGGTTGAATTTGAACACCTCTCTCTCTCTCTCTCTCTCTCTCTCTCTCTCTATATATATATATATATATATATATATATATATAGGGTTGGGTTCACGTGAGACCAACATGTTTTCGTGAGACCGATGAGACCAGAAAATAACACTAAAACTTCACAGTGATTCATTGTGAAAGAACGAAAAACAACAAACCTTCACAACAAAAACACTGTGAAAGTTTACCTTTACAATACCTTCACAGTCTTTTACTGTGAAGGTTTAGTGTTATTTTTGTGGTCTCACAGGTCTCACAAAAATAGTCTGGTTTCACATAATCTCAAGTCTCTCTCTCTCTCTCTCTCTCTCTCTATATATATATATATATATATATATAAGAGTAAATTACATTTTTGGTCCTTATGGTTGCCACCTATTATCAAGTTTGGTCCCTCTTTCAAACTAATTACACTTTTAGTCATTGTGGTTGTCATTTTATTTCACTTTTGGTCCCTCTGACCAACTTTAGTTAGAAAACTTAGTTAAATTAAGGGTATTTTTGTCCTTTTACCTTTTCTTTGTCTTTTTTAGTTTTTCTTTTATTAAATTGTATAGTAAATTACAATTATAGTCCTTGTAATTTGTCTTTTTCTCTTCTCTTTTCTTTTCTTTCATACCTTTTTTCACTTTTCATTTTATACTCTTATTATATTAATTAATTAATGATAATTTTAACGAACAATACATTAAAAATATGCATTTCTTTTTGTAAATTACATCATTAGAACATCTTGTAGGTAACTTTAAAATTAGTTAAATATTAGGGGTGAGCACGGATTGGATAGGGTCGGGTCGGGTCGGACCAGGAGGAAAATGGAAACCCGATCGGGTTTCGGGTAGGGAATCAAGGCCCCGGATATTGTAGGTGGGTAATTCGGGTTTCCAGGGAAATCGGGTCGGATCGGATAAATCCATTTTTTATACGTTTTCAAATCATTCTATAGTTCGATTTTTGTAGAATAATAAAAGCCCATTCAGATTCAGTTGTTGGTCTTCCTATTTCTCTTGGGTCATTACTTGATTCCAATTCCATTTTCCAAAAAAATAATCCTATATAGTATATTAGTTAATATTAGTGTGCAACAAATCAGAAGGACGCTTAGGACTTAGGAGTGTGCAACTGTTGACCTGGCTGTGCAGAAAAAAAATCCAGTAATCCACTGTACTAGTGTGCTTTTTTTAGTTTTTATGAAAATTAATAAAAAAGTAACATTTATGTTTGTTTTTCATGAATTCGGGTTTCGGGCCGGATCCGGTGAAGAATATTAAGGCCCTACCCGAACCTATATACCCGGCCTAAATTTCAAACTTCGGATATCGGGTACGATCGGGTGGTTAGGGTCGGGTTGTTCGGGGTTTTTTCGGGTACGATCGGGTTTTGCTCACCCCTATTGGATATTGAATATTTTTAAATTTTTATACAATTTATTTGATATTTATCGCAAATCCGTCTACACTAATAAAAAAACTTTTCTATTTTCAGTTGTGTTTAAGAAATCTATTGTTTTTTTTATTTATGTAAGAAAAAAATCGAAATATATTTGTCTACTATTAAAAAAATGTACCATTTTTAGATATTCTATTTAATTAAATGTGAATGAAATAAAAAACTCTATAATATAAATATTATTTATTTTTTTTTCAAAATATAAATATAAATTTATCATAATGAAAATAAAATAAACAACTAACAGCTACACATTTTCGATAGATTTGAATTTTATGTAAGGATTTGAAATTGGAAATGTTTGGTATATTTGGGATACTAGTTGTGTACCCGCGCGATGCAGCGCGGGTGAAGCACAATTTTGAAACATTGGTTTAGGTGGCGTTTGCTTTTTAAGAGCTACAAAAGTCTGAAATCTGATTTCATTTCTAATTTTTAAGAGGTGGTGCTGAAGTCTGAAATGTAAATCAACAAGACCGTTTGTTTTTTGTAAACTAACAAATGTCTGAATACGTATAATTGTCTATTTTATCCCTCAAAAATTCGACTTAAATATGTCAATTGAAATGGGCATCAATGATCGAAGGACGAAGCGAAAAAAAGAAACAAAAGAAGGATGCTCGCAGATTTACGAGGTTGTGGAGTTTTAATCATATCTCACACATCGAATCCTCGATTTAAGCGTTTCATATCTCACACACCGAGGTTGTGTACCCGTGCGTTGCAACGGGGTGTAATATTTTGTTTTCAACTAATAATAGAAATTTAATAGAACTTCTAACTAAAAAAAAACCATTTTTATGTTTAAACAAATTTAATAAAGTTGCTAGCATGCATTACAGAGTGCTTGAATTACAAATGTTTTAATTAATAAAGAATAATAAGAAAAATAACGTAATACAAAAACCATCTCGATCTTAGTTTCATTCATAGGAACTAACAGAACTTATCATCGAGGGAAATGCACATGATAACTTTAAAATGAGTGTTAGTAGGAATCATTCATGTATACCATTGTTATGGTATAAATTTGTAAGATTTAGGGACCGTTTAGCCAAACGCTTACCCGGTAAGAGTAACACTTTAACATACTTTATCGTGTAAGATTGTAGTCCATCAAAATGGTATTCTATGCAAGAATATACTCGATAAGCGCTTATCGGGTAAGAGTCGTCACACTCACTATCCATCTTTATCATCATCATGTTCATCCGGTAAGCATTTACCGGGTAAGTGTTTAGTAAACTGCCCTCGTTGCTCATTTGTTGTAAAGGTGGATAGATTAAAAAACTAACACAAACTTTGCTTCCAGTGCTTTAAAGACGATTAACGTGGGATAAAGGAAATACTCATGATAATCTACATTTATAATCAATTATTCAGTGATTTAAATGTCCTCAACTATTGGTATAGTGGTACAATTGTTGTAACAAATATAATATATGAGTGTACATTATCATCTCTCTCAACAACTAACTTTGCTTCATGAATAAACTATTTCCAACTCAATTACCACCAATCTGCCACTCCTTTCATACCTTTGATGCTCGCTTCATCTCCTCCAACTTTAGATAATAGCTCCTGGGAAATTAAGCTTTTTAGGCACAATGTGTCCATAGGATTTTGATTTCCTCGAGCAATGCTAGGAGCTGATCTCTAAAGTAATATGCGCCAGAATATGCAAGTAAACAACAGGTAGATATCCTAGTTCTCAACATATGTAAGCTAAACCTTTTGCTCATAATTAAAATAGACAGTGTTAGCAACATTCCATCTGCAATGTTAACCGGGTCTTTTGAACGGTGGTGGTTCCATCAAGATTTTCTGCTATCAAGGCCTGATGTCTATTTTCTACAGTTCAAACAGAGCACTACAAAAAAATCAGGGTTTCCAAAAACTTTCTACACCAACACCTAGAGCTGTTTATTAAAGGCTTACGTGGTAATCACTTACCCTATCGGATGAACATAACAAGGACCGAGAGTATTACCCGGTAAGTGAGAGTAACGAAATATGATGAAACAATCTTTAAACTAAAGTTAGACCCGTGAAAACCATCCATATCACCTGGACTTTTTATATCAGCTAGAGAAAAACTCACCTTATGTCAAAATTTATCCGTGGCTTAAGCCTTCATATCGTGGTTCCCATTCTTAAAAAAATCCATTGTAAAAACCTGTACAAAACATATATGTGCAAAAAAACTTCATTGAACAAAAAAAAAAGAAAGAAAGTCTGTCGTCGAATTCTTCTTTCCAAGGTTCTTGGTTCCTGTGATCTAAAGAATGGATATACATATATATGATTTCTTTTTTTTTTCTTTTTTTTAGGAAAGGGGACGGAACCCCGGAAAAACTATATTCAACAAACGGAAGAAGACAAACTACGAGGGACAAACCCCAAGAAATACAAAATGTTTCCCTAAAATATGCTCAAGGAAAAGCCATAAAAGACAAATATTAAAAACCAAAATGGGATTTAAGACCCAAAATTCAAAAAAGCCACAACCCAAATAAAGATCCATACAATAAAACCCCCTAAAATAAACAATATTGGGAATATTGAGGAGGTCCACCCGAGAAAAAGGGCCAAAAGGAGCATCCAAATTCCAGCCCAATTGAAGCTTTATCATAGTTAGGTTGTGGCAGTCAACATCATGGCCCAGCATGCAAGTCCTATTAGTGGCCCAATCAAAGCCACGCAGCCCAAATAATAAACAATACCACGACCCCAACAAAGAATTGTCTAAAGGAAATTGGTGGCCCATATTCCAACTCATCCAAACACAGTCCCACGACAAATTGGAATTGATAGCCCAAAATATAATTTCAAAATTATTTTCAGGCCCACTCTCTTTTATAATTCCACTAAGCCCATTTCCATGCTCATCCACCATGACATAACTATACTTCCAAACATAAGAACAACGGCCCAATTGAATTTCCCAATATTTATCCAAAATCCATTAGTTGCCATGGGATTAAAGAAAGCCCAAATGCTAGTATTAGTGAGATCCACGTGGCCATTAAATCCACCACTATTAGTACTCATCCATATTGATTTAAAGCCACAAAATTTTCCTTTCATCTTTCACCCAATAAAATTCATCATCATACTTGCCTCCATTAAAAGTTTTGAACCACCAGAAGAAAATAGAGGAAACAATCAGATCCAGTTCACTCTGATCCCAAAAAATAGAGTGAGACTCCAACAAAAAATTATGAGAAGTCACCATCTTCAACCATTGGATATGAACTCTCCAAGGCTCAGACTGCAAAGGTGCTTTATTCCAAAATTTATCACAAAAACATTCAACCATCCTACTTCTCCTCTTTTTTCTTTTATCCATAGTAACATCCACAAGCCCCCTTATTTCACCAGCCCTCAAAAGAATGTCCACCACATACACCATAAGCCCCTTTATCACTCCCTTAGGCAACTTCCACCAAACAATTAAATTGGTAAAAACCAATCCTTGCAGTAAGACCCCAATACAGTGGCTTCAACCAACAAGGAAACAAAGCATAGAGGGGATAAAGAAACAAAGACAGAGGCCAATATGGCCTACAACCATTGTGAGAATATAATAAAGACCAAAAAAGAAGGTAGGAACTAAGTGATGAGAAACCATAGAAGGATTCATCAAGAGAATAGACCAAAGGATGAGATAGGAACAAAATTGAGATGCCAAGATGACATTCAACAAATAGAAATTAGGAAAGAAATAAGGGAAAAGACCAAATAGATAGATAGAGAACAAATGTTGAAAAGCCAAGATGGCAATCAACAGATAGAAATGGGTACAAAAATGGCCTACATAATCAAAAATCACCATAAACCTCCAAGAAAGGTGGAACTGGACAGAATCCTCATAACCACTGAGATCAATCAATCCAAGAGAAACCTTGTAACTCCAATGATTATAAAAGAAGGCTATTTTCCCACACAAAATGTAAATAACCATGTCCCAGGTAATAGAGAATAGATGGCACAAAATTTGCATACCAATCCAGGACCAAAATCTCCTTATAACTTCCAAAAAAGGTAACCACAAGGGCTGTGGCGTGGTGGTAAAGGCTTGGGGAGTTCATAGCGCTCAACCCGGGTTCGAGCCCCACTAGCAGCACTTGTGGCCACTAAGGATAATCTCAGGTTGCAAGTCTGGGCCCAGGATACCCTTTCAAAAAAAAAAACTTCCAAAAAAGGTAACATCCAAGGAACAAACTGACCCAAACAAGAAGGCTCCAAGGTCCGTTTTTCTTGACATTTTTGGATGCTAAAGTAGAAACAATTACCAAAATCAGAGGTACAAGAAAAATATGCATAACCCTAGAACAAGAACACTTTGTATGTACTATGTTGTAAACGAGGAAAAACATACCAACACCTGATTTGTAGTTGAAAAACTTTGTTTTTTCTTCTTCGAAATAGATCCCAGGAAGGTTCACCCATATTCTAAACAATGCAATAGAAAAAACAATAACTATAACCAACCCAGTAAATGTAAAAAGAATGCAATTAATCTCCACAAGAATAAAAGAAAAGCACATATATTTAGAAAGAAATTATATAAGACCAAACATTCAAATTAGATCGATCAAGTACCTCAATTCTGCACAAAGTGAAGCTCGGTCGTTAACGGAAATTCTAAGATGATGTCATCGAATTCTTTTTACTGACTTTCCCGTAAGAAGATCGAGAGTGCTTCTGTCAATGTGGAAACCCTAGAAAATGATAGCATTGACATATTTTTATGTAGAGTACAAATAAGTCTACCAAATAAAACACAACTTCAAAATTTCAATTGCAACAGATAAAGAACACCTTGAACTTAAAGTTCTTCATATACAAATTCCAAATACTCGGTTACCTCAAGGGTCGTTTGTTATGATCCTGATGCTTATGTTGAACTGCCTTTGTAATATCCTCCATTTTTGTTTGATGGAGAATTTGAAATGAAATCGGATAGAGACAGAGGAGAGAACAATGAAATTTAAAATGTTGAATCATGTGGAATGAACAACTCTCTTGCATGAGGTCTGAGATTTGCAGTGAAAGCTGGAATAGGAAGAAATAAAAGTTTGATGGAGGAAAGACAACTAAAATTGTTGGAAGTTGCCTTGGGGATAAAAGCATGGGAAATGTATTCTACTAAGAGAGCTCAAACGGGAAGGTAGGAAGTTGAACCTTTCACCTTTGAACAATGGCTTTCTTTAGAGAGAAGGAAAACTCTGGACATACCAAATCTGTTTGTTGGGGCTGTTTAAAACGATACATGCATTTTCAACTTGTACATTATGCTTCTTCATTTGTAATTCATAGTTTTTGGACTTTTATGCATAAAATAGTAGTACCTTGTGACTTGTATTTAAGAGTTATGCTTAAATGCATTATAAGGTAGTATATATTTGGGATATATGGTTCATAGTTTGGAATAGCACTGAATACCAGTGGTTTTACATCGAGAATTATTTGTAGATGGAGAGATGTCAAATGGGATTTTTACTCCCCAAAAAATTCCATATTTTGAATATTTTTTTTATTGTCATAAATTTAAGTTTATATTCTGAATTTTTTAAAAGTATATTATAAATTTTATTAATTGATATAAATTTAAAAAATACGTAATTAATGAACTATCTAAAAACGATACATTTATTTATTAATAGAAGTAGATAAATTTCGATTTTTATACTACATAAATAAGGAAAAAAGGATAATTTTTTAAAGACAAGTTAAAATAAAAAGTTTTTTTTATTAGTGTAGACGGATTTACAGATATATATATATATATAAGAAAAATTGCATAAAATATAAAAATATTTAATATTTAACTTATTTTAAATGTATCAACAAGACATTTCTAATGGTGTGATTTACAAAATCAAGTACGTATTTTTAATGTATCTTTAGTTAAATTATCATTATTTAATATAATTAGGGTATAAAATGAAAAATGGAAAAAAAAGTAGAAAAGAAAAGTAAAAAGATAAACCACAAGGACTATAATTGTAATTTACTATATATTCTAATAAAAGAAAAAATGAAAAAGACAAAGAAAAAGTAAATTACAAAAATACCCTTAATTTAACTAAGTTTTCTGACCAAAGTTGGTCAGAGAGACCAAAAGTGAAACAAAATGACAACTACAATGACCAAAATTATAATTAGTTTGAAAGAGAGACCAAACTTAATAATGGATGGCAACCACAAGGACCAAAATTGTAATTTACTCTATATACATAATATAAAATCTAAAATATCAAAACACAATAAATTTAGGCATAATTTATAGTGTAATTGTGTAAATACCAATTTTTTTTCCCAATAAATCTAAACCACAAGGGTTGTGACGTACTGGCTAAGGCCCTAGGGATGTAGTAGAATATCCCATCTGTCCAGGGTTCGAATCCAGACATACACAACAATTGTGGCTACAGAGGTTTAATCAAGACTGATGTCTTACAGTCATAATTTGCCAAATAATTAGTCTAGGCATAGCAACCTAATCAAGACTGATGTCTTACAGTCATAATTTGCCAAATAATTAGTCTAGGCATAGCAACCTAGGACACCCTTCTCGCCTTCTCAAAAAAAAAAAAAAAAAACTAACAAAAAAAGGTTTTATTATTTTTATTTTATACTTATTTTGATCATAAACGATGATCTTTAAGACTTTAATTACGTGGATAGAAATTCTTATCAAGACTGCAAAATGTAGAATGGGTAAAATATTAAAAATGAAATAAAAATTTACTACAGTAATTGAAAACAATTAAAAATAAATATTTACTACATTAATTGGAAAAAATTATCGTTACACTAAATAAAAACAAGAACAAACTTCGTTATATTTTTCAGTAAAATATATGTTTAATATATGGCCGTTATTTAGGGGCCGTTTACCAAATGTTTATAGGGTAAGCGTTAATCGGTAAGAGTCGTCACCCTCACTTTACCTTGTTGGGTAACATTTTCGGTCATCAAAATAGATTGTTTATAAGCGTCTCTTACCCAGTAAGCGCTAGCCTCGATCCTTAACATGTTCATCCAGTAAGATAAGTGACTCGGTAAGCGTTTGTTAAACAACCCCTTAATGTTATCATTGATAATTCAATGGTTTGCAAGTAATTATGTCTCTTATCAACTTACTAACCTCCTTGCTCTGCAATCATCGGGTCAAACTACCAAACGGAAAATAAATAGCGTACCCAAGCGCTTACCGGTAAAAGTTAACATTGTAACTTACTTAACCCGGTAAGATTTTAGTTCATTAAAACGCTATCGTATGTAACAATTTACCGGTAAGAGTCATCACTCTTACTTACCGGGTAAAACTCTCAATTTTTATCCTTGCTCTTATCGGATAAGATTCTCGACCCTTGCCATGTTTATCCGATCAGGTAAATGACTTGCTAAGCACTTACCGGGTAAGCATTTAGTAAACGACCCCCAAGCGGTTGTTTTCTTACCTACTTACTGCCTCTTAGCGGGTAGGAGTGCTTACCAAACCTCTCTTACCGACACTGACCTGGTAAGCCAAGGGGGAGACTACTCGAACAACCCGATGCTGACTGTAACGTCCCAATATTTCCATATCCGAGTATTATTACTTTAATTATACAAATCTTCCAACTCAAAACAAAATTTTATTTATTACATGTCTCATTTATTACATCAGAGTAAGTAAAACATAGCGGAAAATTTAATTTAAAAGCTCGTAATGAACATTTCCTTATTCATCTTTGAAGTCATTCTTTACTCCTTTCCTGAGATGTATACATGAATTATATAAGCTTTAAGCTTAGTAAGTAGTCATGGTTTCATGAATAAACAACTTTCATAATGCTTGAAAAATATTTATCATGCTCATGCTTAAAACATTCTTTTGAGATCTCACTTCTCACATGTAAGTATGTCATACTTCCTTGAGGTTTAATAACCCCGGGGTCCATAAAAGGCTGCCCCATAAGGTCCGTTTGCAAGACGTCCCTTCATTCTATATCCCGTACGTTGGATATACATGGTCATACATAACATGTATAAAACTTTCATGTTTTGTATGCACAAATGCATATGCTCGTGTCATAACATGCTATTATATATTTTGATCATAAAATGCATCAAAATCTCATTGTATCATAACTTTACAATCATATCAAAATATCAAAACTTTCATAATGCATAAAATAATTTCATATAGCATGTATGTATCTCATTAAATCACATAACATACTTACTTTGATTTAGCATAGTTTCTTCTTCTTCTTCCTTGATTTTCTACTTTAAACCTTGTAGTATTTTAAGAGAGAATGATTTGGAATGAATTCAAATGCTTGATTTCTACTTCTATTTATAGTTAAACATAAGGCTTCAACCACTTGTTCCTTTTGCTTTCAAGATTGTACTCTTATAACATTTTGACACCTCACTCTTTTAGGATAACACAACATGCTTTTAGGTTGCTTTGTCAAGCTTTTAGATTGCCATATCATGCATTTTTAGCTTTGCAAATTCATTACATAGTCTTGCCAAGTCATGTACTTGTTATAGCTTATCTTTTGCCACCTCATGCTTTTATACTTTATACTTATTCTTGTCATCTCATGCTCTTGCCACCTCATGCTTTTGTACTTTCTATCTCTTATCTTAGGCAATTCATCAATAGTTTTGACAAGTCATCAAGTAGCATTGCAATTCATCATTTAAGTTTGCTTTGTCATCAATTAGTTTTGCCATTTGTAATAGATAATATGTTTATAGATTTAGGGGTTGGTTGTTTTTTTAAAAAAATCTCTTAATGACTCTTAAGTCTGAATCATTCATACCTTTTTACACACCACCTCTTATTAATCATAACCAAAATAAGACTTTAGACTTTAAACCTCTTAAAAAACAAACGGCACCTTAGACTTTAATTAAATCTTAAATTTTTGTAATTAAGGCTTAAGATTATGAAGATTAAACTAATATAGAAGTAGGGTATTACACTGACCTAGTAAGCTAAGGGAGGGACCCTTTCTCGATCGGTGATCGGTGCTTGATGACCCATACCGCACTCTTAGGTGCCGTTTGTTTTTTAAGAGGTCTAAAGTCTTATTTTAGTTATGATTAATAAGAGGTAGTGTATAAAAAGGTCTGAACGATTCAGACTTAAGAGCTATTAAGAGAGTTTTTTAAAAAAACAAACAACCCCTTACTCAATAAGAGGCACTTACTTGGTCAAAGATGCTACTCTTTACAAAACCAGGTTCATGATGTGATATGGTAAGCCATAAGCTATATAAGCGAGCTTACCTGATAAGCGCTTACCTGATAAGCGCTTACCTTACCTGATAAGCGCTTACCTGTATGATTCACCACTATCACTTACCTTATCGGATAAGATTCAAATCCATCAAAAACGGCATACATGCAACAATTTGACGGTAAGCGCTAACCGGGCAAGAGTCGTCACCCTCACTTACCGGGTAAGACTCTCGGTCTTTGTCATCGTTCTTACAGGGCAAGATTCTTGATCCTTGACATATTAATCTGGTAAGGTAAGTGATCCAGTAAGCGCTTACCGAGTACGTATTTGATAAACGGCCCCTTACTCATTAGAGCTTGCCACCGAAACCACACTCTTAGATGGTCAAAACTACTACTATTTACCAAACCCCTGTTACTAGTTTCATGATACCGACATGGTAAGCTAAATGCTGGCTCATACCGCACTCTTGCCTGGTTAGTGTTAGTCCAATTTGTGTCGGTAAACAACCCCTAAATGCGACAAAACAAGATGGTAAACCGCCGAGAGCTTTTCGTGCCACAAACCAAATCAACCACGATGCGGTTTGACTTCGGCTCAACTCAAACACACCCACCAAAAGTTCTTGAAGTTGGGCTAGAGGTGATATTGAACATAAAATAGCCCAATTACAATAGTAACAATGCAGCAAAATACTTGCATACAATCCATTAAAAAAACCCTAAAAAGACCTGAAGGATTCCTACAGCTTAATCACCACTAAACAGATTTCCCTTCCATCCCATGGATTCAAAGCTTTGTTTTTCTCAAAAGCTAACACAAATGTGTTTTTTCTCCAAAAACCTGCTTATACATTTTGGGAAGGGTAAAAGGGTAAATTTACTTGATGGTAATGTAGCGATTCGTACCATGTTTTGCCCAGTAGTTTTTTAGGTCAACGGGGGCTGAGAGATCGTGGCCTTGTGCCGCCAGCCGACTAAGCAATCTGGTGAAAACCGTTCCGCTCATTTTCCGGCCGCCCATTCTTGAATGGCGTTTGTTGGGCATCTGTGGGAGTGGATAAACCGACAAGGTGGTGGTGCAGCACGATGACTGCCACCCGCCGCTGCCCCACTTGTAGCACTGCCGTGCCACACCGGTGCACGAGCAAATCGGGATCGGCATTGTTGACTCGTCGAAATTGATCTGGTCCATTAATCCGAGCTCTTGAGCATCCCATTCAGCTTTTGAACCATCCGTGGTTACATTCCTGTTCAAATCCTCCCCCACTTTCTTCTGTTTCTTAGACGATCTCGACAGACCGCCGCCACCGCCACGAGGCTTGTTCTCCTTTGTCATCTTTGACTTGTTAACAGGTTCAGCTGGAACGGCGGTTATTGGGAACGCTTCAGTTACATGTATGTCCCGCCTGTATGATGGTTGTGCAGGATGGTGTTGGTGGTTATTGGAGTGGTGAGGCCGCTTAGATCCTCCTCGTTGGAGTTGGGTGTTCATGGTGGTTTCTTGGAAACGCAAGGCGGCAATGGCATTATCTCTTTCCCTTATCGCATCGTTTCTATCGGCTATAGCTGCATCTCGCTGCTGGATTGCTATGTCACGTTCCTCTAACGCCGTTTTCTTCTCGGATAATGCCCGGTCCCGCTCTTCGATAGCGGTGTCTCTTTCGGTCATGATGTGCGCAATTTTCCGATTCATCATCATGGCAGTTTGATCCTTCACTTGGTATTGAGGCATCATATTCCACTACAATAACACAAGACATTAAAACCAAGTTACTCTACTACCCTTCTGCCAAAATCATTGATGCTACAAAGTTAGTCCACATAGTTCCTCCTATTAGAGGGCATTTTAGACATTTGCCTGATACCAAAAATTCTACAAACAGCAAAATGCATCAAAATGCAACAAATTTTGGTTAATTCCTAAGGAACACTTTTTTTTTTCCTCAATTGATATGACAGTTTCAAAATTTTCTTATTTTGAACGCATGTTGACCAGAAACATGCTGACCTTGTAACATCTGACGACATGGATACTCATTCACAAAAAGGGTATAGCATAGTGGACGATAAACTTGACATCACATTAGTTATCGAATGTTACAAGATGAGCATGTTACCAGTCAAAATGTGTATAAAATAGAACATTTTGAAACTTTGTTACATTAAATAGAAATTTTGTTACATTAGTTGGAAAAAATTGTTACAATAAATAAGAACCAAGGCAAACTGTTGCATTTTGATGCATTTTGCCCTTCTACAAAACTATTTGTCTAGTTAAATGTTGCAATTCTTACGGTACGGAGGGAGAAACAATCAAGATAAACGCTTATTACCTGAGGATGAACTCCTTTGTAGTAATCTACCCTATGCCGCCCGTTCTCACGATGCCCGCCGTCATCCATCTTGATTCTGCTTAGCGGGAGTCAAGGTGGATTGATTTGGAAGCTGTTTCGTAATGTAGTAATATCTGATATAACTATGATACGATCATCTTGCTCTGTATCATGAAGACCCATAGTCAGATACTAAATCATTTGGATACAGATAAATGGAGATTTAGAATGTATATGAACACATATAAATATATACACACACACACATATATGGGTCAGGTTCAAGGGAAAACCGCAAAAAAAAAATGAAAAACCGAGGAACACCCTAATAACCATTCATTTCTATGGTATGCACATGCAATAATCAATTAGCAACCTAATAAATCAATTAATTTAAATGGATCAATCTCATTTGTTCTGAACTTTGACTAAAACAGCTGATGCAAAAGAAACTATAATTTGATTGTGTCAAGTTTTACAAATAAATTACAAATGAAGTTACCGATATACATACAAACTTTAGGCATTAAACTACTAATATACTTTTGCATATACAATGCAAATATCATACACCAGCTTTTATATATTTACAATACAATCACCAATGCAATGAGAGTTTAAATTTAATTGTTTTGATTTCCAAAAAGATATAAAACTTGAAATACAATGTTTACCAAATTCGAAATTAATCAATTATAGATTTGAACTATCAAATTAATCATTTAGTTAGTACCTCCCCCCCCCCCCCCCCCCCCGCGCGGGGCCCCGGGGGAGGGGGGGGTGAGTTTTACGCAATGTATTCCAAAACGTTGCTATATTCTAACTAACAAATATTTATTCATATAAAAGAAAGAACAGAAAACAGAAAATGAAAAAAAATGTACATTGCACATGCATGTCAAGGCCAAAAAAAATGTCAGGCAAACATGGTTCTAAAATCTAAATAACTCGTTATGGCACGTTATGGCATCAAGGCTTATCTTCAGGGCATGTTGACCCATGTGGCCCCACTCTAAGGCTTGGCTTGCATGGTAATGTGTTATGGCACGTTATGAAGCATAATTTTGTGGGGTGTTTTTTTTTAATATACAACTTGAGGGATAAATGATGATTATGTACGGGACCTAAGACTTAAAATAACATAAAAAGAAAACTTAAAAAACTAAAATCCCAAATAGGTAAATACTTACTCCCATTCCTATATACGAAGAGTCGAACACGAATTCTTAGAAAATTGAAAAAAATAATGGGCAAGATTTAATCCCGATTTTGCACTCTTGATATCATTTCTAATAAGCTCTATATATTTGGTATCAATGGTTTTTCTTTCTTTTTTAGTTTTATTACTTTATATTTTAATTTGTTCTACGGTATTATTCAAGACACTAACACAAACAAGCGTGTGTGCATATATATGCCGCTTTAGGACATGCCTAGAAAAACGCTATGGCCTCATTGTAACTCGTAAGGCTTCGCCGCTACACCACGTCTCACGTTGTTTAGAACCTTGCTAGGACTAGTTGTAAAGTACAAGATGTTTGTAAAAAATATGTATTTAATCATCACAGTGTATATGTTAGGATTTAAAAACTTATACGGTACAAGTACAAGTGTATTATAATTGTAAGATTACAAGCTGTTACAAAAGAAAACAAAACTTTTTTTGGAAAATTTATCCAAGAAAAGTATCAGAAAAAAAAAGAACTAAAGTTAAACAGGTAGGTCTGAACCATGATCCATTTAGTTGTCTAATTTATTAGATATCAGATCATTAGGTGATTTGATCTGATCCAATCCAATAGACCTTTGGAACCAACATATTGAAGAATTTATGTACTTGTTTACTACTTTACTTGGATGGTGCCAAATTATTGTTTGATTTTCCTGTGCTTTTTATGACTATATTAGCGTTTGACGGTTTTGTGTGGTTGCTTCTAGAGAAATTTTTATCTCTGAATTAAGTAATTTGTGCATTAGTATTGTTACTAATTATTATTTTGACTTAGGGTATGCCCATTTTGTTGGAACCGCAGCACATATGTCATTCCGTAATTTAGGGTTTTTCTTCCTAAATTTTGAATATTGGTCTTTTTATATAGTATTAGTGGCAAGCAAGTAGCAATTTCAAGTATGCATTCTCATGTGATTCCCACCTGATCAGAACACCCGGTTACGTTATTCCTATAATCAACTTCCAAGGGCGCAATCGGAACTTGAGTGCCATGAACTCCTTGTAATAGTATATACTAGCTAGAAATTAATAGAAGGGAAAACGGCTAGAACTCAAACAACGGTGCATAAAAAGGCATAACCATTCATTCAGTCCAATAACCGCTCAAAACTAATCACTTTGCATCACATGCATGGAGTTTCAAATGGTCCATCACAGGGACGGACCCAGGGGGTTTTGTGGTGGCACGTGCCATCATTTTGTTCCTCCGTCATAGTGTAAAAAATTATAGGGTCGTGAAAAGTGCCACCATATCAATTTGTTGTGTGTCAGCTTATATATTTTGAAACTACAATGAGGACACAAGTTTTCCTTGGCAAAGAGGTTTGCAAGGTTTTTCTTCCACCCGACCCGAGTTCAAATCCCATTAGTGTTGTTTTCTTAGTTTTTAGCTCTTAATTTCAGATTTATTATGTGACTGAAAAAAAAATTGCAATAAAAGACTTGAAAACATGACCTCACATATGAGAAGAAATGAACTAACCAACAAACCAATGATTATTTTGTGAAAATATCCCTGTATTTGTTTCTTATAGTCAAATGGTGCCACCGCTTGAAAAAAATTATGGGTCCGTCCTAAGCAGTTAACACGGTCAATTGCGGAAATTGCGGTCGGGACCTTGATTTGCAATAGCGGTTATCATGGTGAGATAGCGGTGCAATAGTGGTAAAAAAAAGTAGGTTCATAAATTAAATATGAATATATATATATATATATATATGTATAACACTATATATAACTTAATATAGTGTATGCCTAATACATATCAAGTCAAACAATTCATTAATTCAAAAAAAGTTCCAAACCACACAAGCAACATAGTAATAGAGTTTATAAAGCTTGTAGATGATTAAATGAGCTAATTGCAAGTCTGGAGTAGTGGAGTCGAGAGTTTAGGCCAAACAAAAGTCAAGAGTCCAGAGTTTCTTTAGATAGATCGATGAAGATGAGAAAGGTAGGGAGATGGACTAAAGTCTAAAAGTAAAAGCCCATAAAAAGAAAGCCCAAAAGTAAAAGTCCATAGAAAAAAATCCAAATGTTTTAAAAACTCAAAAGGCCCTCACATATTTATTGCGGTATAGCGGACCGCAATTGCAAACCCAAATTGAGGTGCAATAGTGGTGAATAGCGCCGCTAACTGCGGCACCGCTATTTTGAACAACTATTTTTCTTCATACCGCAATCCGCTATTGCACCGCAATTTCGCCGCAATTAATTGCACAAGGTCCATCCCTCTCGACACCTTGAGTTGGCAGTTCAACAAATACACAAAAACCAATTTCCAACCCAACGAAGGGACCATGACATCAAAAGTAGGAAAGAAAAAATCATTGTTCAACAGGACCAGCAGTGCATGCAAACAATGTCTATGGCGAACCATATGAGGGAGCTATGCTTTTATTAAACAACCTTAAGCAATGACTAACCACCACCTATGATCCACAAAAACATGAACCAGATATAAAATGCATGCCAGATCAGAGGCGGACCTATTAAGCCTCGAGCGGGGTCCTGTGCACCCGCCCAACTTATTTCTGTAAGTAGAATTTTTTGTGAGGTACGAAAGGTGCACTCGCTAAACTTTGAAGGGTGCTCCGGGATATTAGAAAATACAAGGAACATCAACCAAAAAACCGAAAAAAAATCCCTCGAAATCAACAAAAAAACCAAAAAAAAAATCTCTCGAAGTCAACCAAAAGACCGAAAAAGTCCCTCGAAATCAACCAAAAAACTTGAAAAATCCCTCGAAACGGTAGAATTCCGCTAAAACACATTGAACGACTTTGTGAGGCTTTGATCCACCTTAAAGGTGCACCCGCTCAGCAAAAATCCAAATCCCATGTCCGCCACTGTGCCAGACATTTTAAAACTACAATCCCAAATGCAGTAGGCTAGATCACTCATCATTGCCTCCATTGAAATACACAAAATGTGACGCAGGCATAATTCATATGCAACACCAAACATCATTGTTGCAGTCACAAATGCTGCAAACAATGACTGTCATGGCCTACAATTCGAATCCACAAAAGCGGTTCTAATTGAAGAACTTGTAAAACACCCATCACAACAATTACTTTAACTTTGCATCACAACTGAAGCAACAAGTTAAAACCACAAAACTCCCTCCCTTCCACCAAAACTTGTGCAAACACCAAACATCACAACTACTACTTCATAACTACAATCACAAACACAATAAGCAAGTTCAACTGTTCAAATCCCTCCCTTCTTACCAAAAAATTTCAAAGGGTAAAGATATATGTAATCGCGGGTACAAAGAGAGTCCATCCACGTTCGAGTCAATATTTTTCGGTGCAAGAATAGGTTCGTTCTCTTGTCTTACGCTAAAACAATCTATGTTGCTAAATAAAGCAGTTGCATCCAACCAAATACTATATAAAAACTTCTAGGGTTGATTAATCTGTTGGCAACAAATACTATATACGAAGACCAATATTCAAAATTCAGAAAGAAAAACCCCAAATTAGGGAATGACATATGTGCTTCAACAGAAAGATCCAAGTCTAGCGGTTCCAACAAAATAGGCATACCCTAAGTCAAAATAATAATAAATAACAACACTAATGCACAAATTCCTTAATTCAGAGATTTAACCAAAAAAATCTCTAGAAGCAACCACACAAAAAACCGGTAAACGCTAATATATATATATATATATATATATATATATATATATATATATATATATATTAGATCATAAATCACAGGAAAATCAAACAATAATTTGACAGCGTCCAAGTGAAAACAAGTACATAAATTCTTCAGTTTCACTTGGTAAACTTCTAGAATAGATCAATAACAGTGTTCCGATGGATATTTTTAGGGATTTTTTGAAGATCCAAAACGTTACTAATTAAGTTCATGTTACTTCCATTAGAGATGTCTGTAAAACAAAACGAATACAACACAAAAACTTCGAAATACAAACTTACAGATGCTGATGATGATGATGTAGCTATCACAGGGCCACCGTGAAGGTATATCGCCGCCAGATGAAAAGCCCTACTTTCACTTTATCAAAACCAGTTTAGAGAGAGAGAGAGAGGAAACCAGACCTTTCTGAGATTTTGCTCCAATATTTTAGTCGCAATATCTTGTTTATTTAATAATAAATGAAAAAAAAAACTATATAGTTTTAGAAATATGTAATTATTATATTTTTTAATGAATAAAATAATGATTTTATTTTTAATTTTAGAGAGAGAAATTTTTTTTCATCTTATAATTAAGGGTGATGATGGGAAGATATATATATATATATATATAGAAAGAGAGATGGAGGATCAAACGAGAACAGTAACTATTTAAAAGTACACGAGAACGAATAAAATCATTAATGATTTTATATTAATGCACAAAAAAGTCACGCGGACCAAAAATCATGGCCAAAGTTCTTTTTTCGTGTGTTAATGTAAAATCACTAATGATTTTGTTAGTTCTCGTGTTCTTTTAAATAGGTATTGTTCTCGTTTGAACCCGACTCTCTCTCTATATATATATATAATTACTTTTGGAAAATGGACAATTATTTTGAGATAAACTGAAGAGGGAATCGAGTGTTATGAATAGAAAATCGAGAGCGTTGAGAAGAAAGCGACGTTACAGATTATTCATATGTATTCACATATGTATCTTTTAAATAGATTTTTTCAATGGTTTACTTATGAATCTTTTCTTTTTACATTCTCAATTAGTTTGATGTTACTGCTCGGTTAGTTTGATTGTTGCTCGATTAATTTTCATTTTTTATTAATGAACAAACATTATTATTAACACGTAAAATGCTCGATGCAAAGCAAAGGGCATTAAACACCATCTTCAATACAACTTTATTACATATATCGAGCATTATCGATCCCTAAACACCCACGTTTAAAAAAAATCATTTGAAAAGTGTTTCTAGAGTCGATGAATGGAAAAAATTGGGATTTTAGCATTTTTATTGCTCCAACGGCTATGCTATCCTCTATGCTAAAATAAAGAAAAGATGAGAGAGATTGTAAAAATCTCTAAATAGATAGTTTCCTCCCAAAATTAATTATTACCTCAAAAAATCAAACTTTTCATCTCCCATCTTTCTATATATTGAATATTTTAATAATAAAATTAAATATTTTAATAAGATAATTAATACTAGAGTTGCTAAAATAGCATAGTTGTTGGAGTTGGATACAAAAATGTTTAGAGATTTTGATTTTTTTACTCTATTTTAGAAAAAAATTAGCATAGTTGTTGAAGATGCTCTAAACACCCACGTTTAAAAAAAATCATTTGAAAAGTGTTTCCAGGGTCGATAAATTCCAAAACATCCCGTCGATGAATTCCAAAACATCCCATTAGATTTAGAGGTGCTTTTATGTTGATCAAATGGCTTTCTGCATATCCCGGAAATTCAACAAATAATCATAATTATGTCAATATGATTAGAAGGTCCATAACTTACTAAAATACGACACCAAGATTAAATTGTAGAACTTGATTACTAGCAAGAAAACGTTTTTCAGGTCACAAACACGACCTAGAAAGCCACAAATAGTCGACTTTCAGAAGTTTTTCATACGCTTACAGTCTCCCAAAAAAAACAAACGAACATCAAGAAAATATTGTTGGCTAATGTTCAAGCATAAAGATCGATGCCCCAGAACTTGCTAGGGTTATTGGTTCGGTATTTCCGATCTTTGCTCTTGATGAGGTCCATATCCTCTTTGCTTAACTCAAAGTCGAACACCTTGAAATTCTCTTCAAGTCGCTCGCTCTTTGATGATTTAGGGATGATGATGGTGTTCCTTTGAACCCCCCATCGGAGAACCACTTGCGCGACAGTCTTTTTGTATTTCTCCGCTAGGCCCTAATCACGAACAAAAATTAAAATTAGCCAACCGTTCATATTACTATCAAACCAAACTGAACCAGTATATTCGACTTGAAAGTAGGGTCCCGGGGGGGGGGGGGGGAGTGGGGCGCAGGCTGGCATGTCATCTACCTCAAAGAGTAGAGCAGCTATAGAAGATGATCCAAAAAAAATTACCAGTTGACACAAAATAAATATCGTAATATAAAATAGAATATAATTATAGTAACAATATACATTACAAAACACTAAGAAATCAGATCAAATTAACAGTTAGGGCTTTTGTGTTCCACCATTGTTACCCATTGAAACTCAAATTTAATTGTCGATATGCTATTGTAGCCTCTTAGTTTTATGCTGATAATGGCACACATCACGTCACAACAATGACACCTTTAAGAGTCGTAATTATTTCCCACTACATTGAGACAACTAAGTGGGGACCCCCCCCCCCCCCCCCTCGATCATCCTGAGCAACTATTTCCGTGGATACCCTGACTTGTGCAAGAATGTGAGTAAAGTCAACCCAGCGGTTTAAATCTTGGAATTCTAAGGTCAACGCCATGATTTTGAGTTTTTCAAGTAATGTCATATCCTCCTATGAGGCTATAATCTATTCGAAATCGACCTCAAAGACCTACCATGTGCTTTGACTAAAATCTCGAGATTTCAAGGTCAACCCAATAATTTCTTTAAAATCCTCGACTCATGATGTCAATCAGATGATTTCTTTAAGTGAAAGGTTAGATATGGAATTAGTTACAGATTTACACCAACTTATTTCCATTTTGCAGCATCTATCACTATGATCAATGTGAAAATTAGTGCATTCAACCTCAATAGGAGAAACTTACTTTGAGATCTGGATCATCCAAGCAAGAAACTGACCCGAACCACTCTGTATTAGCTACCGAACCTCCAAGAGGGGTGTGGGCCGTGATAGCAATTCCGTGCTTCTGGCAGAACTTAACGAGACACTCACGCTGGAAGTAAGGATGCGTTTCAATTTGATTCACAGCAGGCTTCACTTTCGAGTAAGCTAAGCAATCTCTGGTCAAGAAAATGTCGTAGTTGCTGCATAATTTCAACCAAAGTTAGGGCCTGTTTGTTAGCAGCTTAATGAGCTTTGGACTCGCAGCTTATTCGGTCAGCTATACATGAATATCTACTAGTGGCTTAATGATATAGAAAGTGACTTATTCAGTAAGCTTCTAGGGGGAGCTTTATGCAGAAAGCCAATTTTTTTCCAAGCCTGCTCCTCCCAAAAAAAAATCACATTTCTTCCATTTATGAAAAAACTCTCAAACAAAAACCTTATCAATCTATATAGACATATTAATCCACACAGACAACTTTATCCATATAGGACTTGATGAAAAACCAACCAAACATCCCCTTAGTCATCAAAGAAATAGCAATCCCTCCGTTTTAAGAAAAATTAACTACCAAAGTCAAACTAATTGATACAAAATCTATAAGTTTGTTAGTTCTTGTGCAAAGACCCGTGGCTTGTGCAAAAGTGTCAAAACAGGTTTAAATAAGTGAAGGTGGAAGGGATTGAACCCGGCAACCCTCAACTAAAAGATAGTATTAGGTGTTAAAATGGAAATAGAATTTGTATTCATAGGTTAAGTTTGAAAAGTAATCATGTTGGCCTTAAAAATAAAGCTATACAAGATAGTGTTTTAGGTCAAACAAACTAATCCTCAACCAAATTGATATGGAATCTTGAAATATCAACAGAATCATTGATAATCATGTTGTGAACTACAAATACTAGTTGGTGTTCAATTCGAACCCATATCTATTTTAAGCAAGAAAAGCAAACAGTTTGACTCTAAAAGTCCAAGTATATGTTTGAAGTCAAACAAACTAATCCTCAATTTCTAACTTGATATGAAATATTCAAGAAATCGTTGATAATTATGTTGCGCACTACAAGCTAAATGTTGGGTGTTAATACTGGAATGAAACTTAAGTTTAAAATGTAAAAGGTACCTAAAAGTCAGAATGAACAAGGTGACTTTAAAGTCAAATGACCAAAACCTCCGTCGTCTCAATTAACATGAAATCTTAATATTTCCAAGAACGAGTTGATATTTATGTTATTAGGTATTAAAGTTGAAATGGAACCCATGTCGAATTTAAGTTTGAAAAGTAAAAGGTTTGACCTTAAATGTCAAACTGATATACTCCGTCCATCCCAAAATAAATGTCCACCATGAAAATGACAATTTTACCCCTTAATAATAGAGGGGGGTAATGAATTTCTCAATTAAGGGTAGAATCGGAAAATAGACACTTTTGTAAGTGGACATTTATTTTGGGACAAACTAAAATGGAAATGTGGACACTTATTTTGAAACGGAGGGAGTAGATGGTAAAAATGACAACTACAACATTAACCTTATCCCAATGCTGCGAACCAAGCCCATGGAGACTGTTTCTTCCATAGCATGCCATGTAGTCTCCAAGGAAATGGTAGCGTCAATGTCCAAAACACCATCTTCATCCAATGCACTTCCAGTTGTACCAATTCCTACGATAAGCAGCAAATCAAACTAAGACCATAAATTTGAACAAAAAAATAATTCAAAAAACAAATGTAACTGCAACCATGTATTCATGAAAGAACATGATGGTTAATACCAGTGTGCTTTGTTGCAATGGGAAAGTGAACAAGGAAGAGATCCAAATAATCGAGCTGAAGCTTTTTCAAGCTGGCTTTACAAGCCTCGACAACATGTCCATGGTCCGAGTTCCATAGCTTAATTCAAGAAAACAAATTACAAAAATCGTTAGAAGGTGAAGCGTAAGGACATAAAGTCATAGCAACCCCAGCTCACCAAGTCTAATTGGCCTTACAAGAAACATTTGTCTTGCATGTTTGTGCAAAATTGGTTGTAACCCCAGAGTTGGCCCACACAGCCCTTGGCCCAAGAGCATCATGTAAGAGACAAATCAGGTACACAACGGCCCACTAGGTGGCCAGCTTAAGAGCCCAGTACCCACAAAGAGCACAATCCCCAAAGGGATTGCAAATCCCACACTATGGCTACCAAACTCAAACGCTTGCCTATTTGTGGGCATTATGGTTAAGGCCTTGGGGGATGTGATGGAATATACCATCTGCCCATGATTCGAATCCAGGCGTACACAACAATAAGTTGATTACAGTAAATAAACCACAAACCTTTGTAGTAATGAAGAGATCCTCCCTCTTCACCAATCCCGTCTTAAATGCCTCGGCAAGTGCCTCCCCGACTTCCACTTCATTTTGGTAATCGGCTGCAAGAAACAATCACTAAATCATGGTGTGCAAGGTTGCAGTAGGGTGTTTTCTATTGGAGTGTGTTGGGCACACGGACCACATGTCTAAGGCTAAGCAGTTATCCACTTGAAATAGTCTTTTGTTTGCTCAAGAACGAGTGAAACTATCCAAAACGTAACAAAATTGAAAAAACCTTCTGCAAATTCTGCAAAAAGGGTATTACACCACCCTTTGGAACATCCCACCGTATCGGTCCCACGGCCATCATGGGGGAGGTAAATCGGGTGTCCCATTCTGCAAGGATGGCCACCTCCTTATCCGCTAGGCTAAAGCCGCAGGACAAATTGGAAAAACCTTAAAGATGTTAAATTGAATGTTTGGGATTGCTTAAACTTGCTTTTGAGCACCTCGAAGAAGCAATTAGGTCAATTAACAAAAGCTCTTTGCTATTTTAATTTCAATACTGTATACCTTATAATATTCAACACGTATAGCTACATGATTTTTGTTCAAATTACTTGCAACCTATCTTGTGTTGAAACAAAACATTAAATCAAGTAAATCAGACGGACATGAAATATACCGTCATAACCAAAAGAAACGATACCCTTTTGGTCATTTAGATCAAAAACACCGTTTATCTAAAACACCACAACCTGGTTATTAGAACTTGTACATCAAATACCATCATCCAAGTTTCAAATGAGTACGCAAACCATTTAGGACATTAGAAAATTAAAAATCTGCCAAATTGAAATTCAGGATCATTAGGTTTGGATAACTAAAATCAAAACAAACTTTTTTTTTGTATGGAGACTACAGTAAGAACAACTACATTTGAACTTTCGAAACTAGTAAACTACATAGACCAATATCAACTCTTCTAACCACAAAAATCAAAATGAGTCTAAATAACCAAAAGGGTTGATGGTAAACCCAAAATACAACATGCTCATGCAACAAGAATAAAGTAACCCTAAAAATTACCATGTGAATATGCTATCAAAAACTATAGTGAACTAATTGCAGATCCTCCCACCAAACATACTAAAATACATCCTCTAAAAGGACTTTTTAATGACTTCATTCCCAAGTTATAACCATTTTCAAATAAAAATGCATACGAAACCTCAAATTTCTCACATGCCGTAATCAATCATATTCTTTTAAAAATAGACATACAAAAACCTAATGAAATTCACAAAAGTCCAATCCCAGATCAATAACAAGATGCCTAACTTGATGCATATGCTTTCCATATAATTACTAATTGGTCAATTAGTTGCTAGTTATAGGAATATGATGCTTAACACATAGGTGGTCAATTATACAGCCCTAAGGGACTGTTTGTTTACTTCTTAATAGTTCTATTAAGAGGCAACCTTTGAATCACTAAGAGGTGAATCTTGTTTAGCAAAAAAACAGTATGGCTCTTAATAGTTCTAAAACACTCTGAATGATTTTGTATCTTGGACCTCCCTTAACCATTCAGCTCCCTACCCTAATTTCATTCCTGAACAATTATCAAACAACTATATTTCATTTTGCACTACATGATAAGAGTCCCTTAATAATTATGACCACTTAATCATCCTGCACCAAACCATTCAGCAACCGCCAAACAGTAACTAATCAATTTCCTTTATATAACTTGATTCCCAAATTAAAAACCAAATTTCAGAATCCAAACACAAATAGAAAACCTCAAAATTCTTGCTAGCCCCAACCTTAGTCAATCAGATTATTTCAAAACAAATGCACAAATGGATCAATTAACCAAAAGTTGCTGCCATATTGCCCCATCTGCACTAAGAATTAACCTCAACAAATCAACTTCTTCAGAGGTTTAATTCTCCAAAATCAATACGGATTTCCATCGGGATAACGTAATATAGATCAAATTTTTTAACATGAAAAACATCACTAATTATCAATAGCGAATACGAAAACTAACAAAAAAACTTGAGAGAGAGAGAGAGAGAGAGTATACCAGCACAATCGAAATGGCGATAACCGATTTTGATGGCATTGAGGAGGAGATCTTTGATATCTTTACCTTCCATACGCCATACACCTAATCCGATTATGGGCATTTCGAATCCACTGTTGAGTTTGATCGCCATTTCTTCTCAATCTCTGTGATCTGCTTATGATTAGAGATTTATCCGATGGAGTCTTGACTGCAACTGCGTCTCAGTGCCTTCTTATACCGTCTCGTCTCACCATACCACACTGATCGACGGTGGAGATGCTTCGGATCAAAACTCAATGTCGTTTTGGGGAAATTTTAAAAAACACGATTCGTTCTGTGAAAAAAAATCCTATCAAACACCTATGTTATAGTATTAAAAGTCAAAATTTCTAAAAAAAATTCACTTCCAACTCCAATAACTATTTTATTTTAGAGGGGAAATGTCTGAAAAAACCCAACAAACTATCTGATTTTAAATGGTTAAGTTCTTAAACTATTTTTTTTAATGATTAAACCCTTAAACTTTCTAAAACCGGTTAAATACATCCTTGTAACCTGTTTTTACAGGTTAATATGATAAAAATTTAGAAAAAGTCTATAAAAACCCAAC
The DNA here is from genome assembly GCA_954870635.1 of Arctium minus. Taxonomy (NCBI): domain Eukaryota; kingdom Viridiplantae; phylum Streptophyta; class Magnoliopsida; order Asterales; family Asteraceae; genus Arctium; species Arctium minus. The sequence continues at coordinate 4,512,789 of OX941090.1, forward strand.
AAACTATCTGATTTTGAATGATTAAGTCCCTTAAATTTTTTTAGCAAATAAATCTCTAAATTTTTTCCTAAATCTTATTACCAAATAAATTCTTGAACTTTTTTTGAAAAAATAAATTCCAAACTTTTTTTAAGAAAAACAAAATCATGAACTTAATTTTAAACCAATAAATCCAATTTTTTTTTCTGCATGGACAGAAAAATATATACAAATCCACTCACCGACAATAAAGCCATGAACAATTAAAGAGAGAAAACGTATATCATTTTTATTACTAATTCCGAATAATTCAAAAGTTATGTCTAAAATATAAATAGATACATACAAAACTTATATTTATCATTTCACTAAATATACCAAAAAACCGTCAATTATTTCATAAAATGTACCAAAAAACACATATTTTTTTCACAAAATATATCAAAAAACGTTCATCCCTTCACAAATATATAAAAAAATGTCCTATATGTTTATCCTTCTAACAGGAATATATTAAAAACTATCTCATTTGTAATAACAAAGTAATGTTTAATTTAAAGTAAGAGTCTAATCAACCGTTTGACTTTAATGTATACCATTAACTAAGGGGTCGTTTACCCAAACATTTACCCGTTACCGGTAAAAATCGACACCCTAACTTATTTTACCGGGTAAGATTGTAGTATATCAAAAAGCTATTGCATGCAACAATTTACCCAGTAAGCGCTTACCGGGTAAGAGTCGTCACATCCACTTACTGGATAAAGCTCTCCATCCTTGTATCGTTCTTACCGGGTATGATTCTCGGCCCTTGCGATGTTCATCTGGTAAGGTAAACGAGCCAATAAGCACCTACTGGAGTTTTTTTTTTGGTATATTTGTGAACGGATTGACGTTTTTTTGTTATATATTTTGTGAAAGGATGAGCATATTTTTTGTACAATTATACGTATCTATTTATGTTTTAGACTTTTAGGCATAAATTTTGAATGATTCGGAATTAGTAATAAAAATGTATATTTTTTTCTCTCTTTAATTGGTTCATTTTGCTATATTGTCGGTGAGAGGAATTATATATATTATTTTTGTTCATGCAAAAAAAAAAAAGATTTATTTGTTCAAATTTAAGTTCATGATTTTGTTTCTTCAAGAACGTCTGGGATTTATTTGTTTAAAAAAGTTCAATAATTTATTTGGTAATAAGATTTAGTAAAAAAATTAGAGATTTATTTGCTAAAAAAAATTCAGGGACTTAATCATTCAAAATCAGATAGTTTGTTGGGTTTTTATAGACTTTTTCTAAATTTTTATCATATTAACCTGTAAAAACAGGTTACAATGATGTATTTAACCGGTTTTAGAAAGTTTAAGGGTTTTATCATTCAAAAACATAGTTTAGGGACTTAATCATTCAAAATCAGATAGTTTATTTGGTTTTTTCAAACTTTTCCCATTTTAGATATTATAACATTAATTATATTATTAAAATAATCAATATACTAATAAAATATTATTTCTCTTCCCTAAACATTAGACTTCAATGCTTCTTATTGGTTGTGAGATTAAAATAGTATTTTTCTTTCTTAAAAAGTGGTTTTAGAGATTTCTCCAAATTTGGAGATTATTATCTTCTCTCTCGTATATTCTCTATTTTAGCATACAAGATAGCATAGCTGTTAGAGCAAAAAAAATTGTTAAAATCCCTCTTTTTTCTATTTTAGCATAGCTATTGGAGATGCTCTTACAGTGTATACAAACATATTAATTCACGTAGACAACTTTATTCATTTATGACTCAATAAAAAACCAACCAAACAACCCCTTAGCCAAAGTAATTGTTTCTCTCCTGGTTTTTTCGTTGTGTCGCTAGATCCACAATATACATGTCTGTAATTACATAAATGTAATTTTCTTTAAAAGAAAAAAAATATATTTGGGTCCGTAAATTTTCTTCTTTTTTGTTTTTTAAGTAAAAAATGAATAGAGTCATTATTTCTTTGTCATTTAGTCAGGTATGCAACTGAATATTGCAGAAGTTGTGATATTTATGTAAAAGCAGGAGAGAGATAGCTAAAAGACCAATTTCTTTATCTACTTTCACTATTTAAATCAATTTCCCTGTTTTTTTATGGAGGTGAATGGTGTCAAACTCGGGTCGAACCAAATTAACAACCATGGATACAAATGTTACCAATTTAACTGTTATGGTATCAAACCGATTTCGATAAATGGTTAGAAGACCAATTTCTTTGTCTACTTTAACTATTTAAATCAATTTCCATGCATAAATTTTATGCAGGTGAATGGTGTCAAATTATGGTCGAACCAAATTAACAACCATGGATACAAATGTTACCAATTTAATTGTTATGGTATCAAACCGATTTCGATAAACGGTTAGAAAACCAATTTCTTTGTCTACTTTAACTATTTAAATCAATTTCCCTGCATAAATTTTATGCATGGGAATGGTGTCAAATTCGGGTCGAACCAAATTAACAACCATGGATACAAATGTTACCAATTTAATTTTTTTTTGAACGGCAAAAGGAAATTTTATTACCAACCCATAAAATGTACAAAACCCGAAACGATAAGCATACCGAACCAAATTTTACAACAAGAGAGAAAAAGAAAAACACGCAGCCACGAATTGGAAAAATTGGAACCCGGGTTTGCGAGAATCAAACCGAGACACTTTGTATCCAAGCTCAGCGTAAAGCACCCACAACGACCAGCATGGTTAAAAACAAAATAGGCCTGCATGATGAAAAAACAGAATTGCAATGTTGCAGCCTCGGATCCAATCGTTTCTTCCGACACCCGAATACCTGCATCACACTTATATTCTCCGACTAATAACACGATACGTTGATCCAGGATTAAAGTTCCTTCTTTGTACCAAGTAACTCTCGCAAGGTAACCACCGACATCGCAAAAAAAACCATGAGCAAAACGCGAGCAAACCAACTCGAACAAGATACAGGCCATTGGGATTTGACGCAGCGAAGGTTTGCGGAAGGATCGACAAGCGTCTAAACCCTTTTGATAACGAGATTACAAATTGTAAAACTCGAGAAATTAAGAGAAAACTCTTAAAACGAAGACTTTTAGTGATAATAACTTGAACTTGATTAACAATGAAAACAATAAACCTATTTATAGCTAAACTAACTAAGAAATAACTATGGAAATTAGAACTATCCTAATTATAAACTAACTAGGAAGCTATTTAAATAACTAATAAAAGGAAACTAAATAATCCTAAATTATTATCTAAGATATTAAAACTAATACTAGAAAAGATAATTAATAAAGATAATTCAAAAAGGAATTTAAAGATAAAGTAAATTATAAATTAAAGACTTCCAATTGATTAAGGATGTGTGGTCACGTGAGTTGGAAAATTTCTTTGGAACACCAACAGTGTGTTTCGCGGGTATTGTAGCGGCTTAGGACACATCAAACTCGCATGGAAGGGAAACAAGCCGCATGACACACGCTTATTCGTCCGTTTGTATATTCCGACTTGTTCTTCGATTTCCGTCACAATCCTTTTTATACTCGGTGCTTTATATTTGCCTCTTTTTCGATACCAAATTCCGAGCCTTTTTCGAGCTCGTTTTTCTATTCGATCTCGATTTCCCATTTTCCAATTATTATTAAAAATCCTTATTAACACTCGAATTCTCCCTGTATCAGGATTAAACTGTACAGGTACTCAGTCCCTCCCCGCAGTCTCTGCATCTGGTCCACGAACAACCCAACTCAACCGAGGATGATAAACCGTTGAGGACAACCCTGTACTCACATAAAACGACCGAAAGAGAAACAGTAGAGGACCATCACGAACAAAAGCAGAAAGCGATATTATGCAAGAAGTAAGTTGCCGCACCAACTCCGAAACCAGTCCCCGCTGATTCAGAAAGCAGCCGTAAACTTGATTCGAGACGGGCAGTAAGCGAAAGCAGAAACCCAAGCGGAGTCCCCCTTTTTGACAAGATCCACGACCTCTACTCCTACCCGAGACTGTCACTTGTATCCCGTCGATCAACCACCAAAACGACATATAAAGATAGCTATTTTCTTTGGCGAACTTGTCCAAAACCACCCTTGTTAGAATCCTCCCCAATTTCACCCTCCAAATAAATATAGCTATTTTCTTTGGGACCGCCTTGGGCCATATCGTCTCTTCTCCAATCGTCCCACTATTAGTCATCTTTTCTTCTGATTTCGATAAAGTTTTACATATGACACAACATATGTGAAATCTAAATAAGTTATGATCAACTAAAACTATTTAATGAGTTTTATTTTAAATTATAATTTATATCGTTTCATATTTTTTATCCTTTATGTGTATGTTTCATGTATAAATGTATTTTAATTTTTTCTTTTTCATATGTAAAATATTAATTAATGTTTCATTTATGAAACAAACATTGAATATTTACATCTATTTTCTATTAATGTTTCATTTATTTATTTTTTCACATGTTTATATTTGTTTCATCTATAAAATGACCCTGCATGTTTACGATTAAAATTAAAAGGATCCAGAAAAATTCATATTCAATTTAAGGGGTTCAGTTTTATTTTATTTTTTTCATTTGAAGATTGCATCGTTAACATTTAATATTTTTATTTTTTATTTTTATTTTATTAAAAAGTATTTAATATTTTAATTTATGATAGGATTTAAATAAAAATAAAAGGAAAAGGAAAACTTAAAAATTTATTATTTTATTATTTCGAGAGAGAGCAGAGAGACTTGTTTCTTTTTGGTGTATATAGAAGAATGTAGGAGCACCTATTTATACTTGAGGAGATCAAGTATAAAACAAAACTGCCCCATGAATTTCTCCTCAAATTTTAAAGGTTCATAATGGTCTCATAAACACGATTATGAAACCGAAAAACGTTTTTATTCTGCTCATAAAAACGATTATGAAACCGAAAACAAAAAATTTGCTCCATTAAAAGAAATAATTCTATAATTCGAGCTATAAAAAGATACTCGGAGCTCGGGGCGAGGCTCCTCTGCTCCGATGCGAGCGTGTGAAGTGCAAAGTGCGCGAGAACCGCGCCCACGGCCTCGGCCACGTGCGCGTGCGTTGCACTTCTTTGAGACCCCCACCATAAGCCTACCAATTTACTCAAGACTCACTTGAGATGATAGACTTATAAACAACAATTTCTTTTGTATCTCTACCAATGTGGGATGGAAAATTCCAACCTCACACTCAATTTCAAACAATCCCCCACCAGGTTGGAAACTTTTCTGACATTCAAAAAAAATGATGTCACAGTGGTGTCACTAAGATTAAACCTCGTTTAATGTGAATATGCAAGAAAAAATCAATTCAGAAGTATCCTTAGGATTTAAACTTTGAATCTTGTGATCTCTTCGGCTAATTCACACACACCATCTTTTGTCTTTGCATTCTCACTGAGCGCGAATATGGCCATGCGCTAAAATCCTGTTTCATGACCTTTTAGAAGAGGAACCACAACTCTTCATTTGAGGCGGCACCACCTCTCAGTCGTATAGGCAAAATTCTATAACATCTTCGTTGCTAAGATGCCTTTAAACTTTGTTAAGAGAACTAACTCATCCTTGTTCTCGGCAATGACATACTATCTCATACCTTACACGGGTCTATCATTCTATAGTACCTTCTATCAGTTAAGTGACTTGTTATTACCCTTTAAACTTGAGAGATAGGAGCACTAAATTCAAGTTGGGTTCCCATCACTAACTGATTCTGAGTGGTTTTAGACCCATGTCTCTGGTAGTTGATCCTACTAAGTCTCTCGTCAGAGGCTTAGTCAATGGATCTGCCAAGTTTCCATGCGACTTGACATACACAATACTAATGGTACCATTTTCTATAAGTTGTCTCACATAATTATGTCGGAGACCTATGTGTCGCGATTTCCCATTATACACAGCATTATATACTTTTGACAGTGTGGCCTCACTGTCACAATACATGGAATCGAAGGAGTTGGATGAGGCCATAAATGGATATCTGTCAGCAGATCTCTAATCCATTCGGCTTCTTTGCCCGCAGGAGCTAAGGCTATGAATTCGGCTTCCATAGTTGAATGAGCGATACATGTTTGTTTCTTGCTTGCCCAAGAAATTTCTCCACCACCAAGTGTATAAATCCACCCACTTGTGGATTTAGAATCACTTGAATGATCTATCCAACTAGCATCAGAATATCCTTCTAAGATTCCAGGATGCGTGGTATATGTCAACCCTAGATAACTTGTTCTTTTCAAGTATCCCAGCACTCTACTTATTGCCTTCCAGTGATCTGGTCCCGGATTGCTTGTATATTGACGTAGTCTACTCACAGCAAAAGCAATATCCGGTCTAGTACAATGCATTGCATACATCATGCATCCTATTGCACTAACATATTCTAGTTGAGCCACTGCTCTACCAGAATTCTTATCAAGTTTCACACCTGAATCAAATGGAGTGTTGAACTCCTTTATATTTAAGTGCTGAAACTTAGTCAATATCTTCTCTATATAGTGGGATTGACTAAGAGAGATCAGAGACCCTGACCTTTTAATTTTAATCTCGAGAATTGTATCTACTTCTCCAAGATCTTTCATCTTAAAGTTCGAGGATAAGTAGTTTTTCGTCTCACTGATGCCTTCTAGATTGGTTCCGATGATCAGCATATCATCGACGTAAAGACAGATAATTACAGTGGATTCTTTAGTACATTTCGAGTAAATGCACCGATCAGCTCCATTATGTCTGAACCCGAAAGATGTGATAGTAGTATCAAATCTTTCATGCCACTGTTTTGGGGCTTGCTTTAAACCGTACAAAGACTTAATGAGTCTACACACTTTGTTCTCTTGTCCGGGTACCACAAACCCTTCGGGTTGCTCCATATAAACCTCCTCATTTAAGTAACCATTCAAAAAGGCTGTTTTCACATCCATTTGATGAATATGCAGTCCTTTTATGGCTGAGATTGCTATAAGTGTTCTAATTGAACTAATTCTAGCGACTGGAGCATAGGTGTCAAAATAATCGATACCCTCCTTCTGGAAGAACCGGAGTCGATTTTGGAATCGAAAGTAAAGAAGTTACGGCATAAGGACGTGGTCATGGTTAAAGTTCAATGGAAGCACCATCGGGGTGCTAACATTACTTGGGAATCGGAAGATGATATGAAGAAGCGTTATCCCCACTTGTTTGTCTAGGGTAAGATTTCGGGGACGAAATCCCATTTAGGTAGGGAGGATTGTAACACCCGGAAAATGTCAAGGTAAGTACTTATTTCCTTAAGTATGTTAACTGTATTTATTTGAAAATACGAGACTTTATATACGCATGTGGTCATTGTTATTATGCTATGATATTACTTGGTTAGTATTAAAGATGCATGTGTTTAGACCTCGCACTCGTCCTCGAATTTGGTTAGATTTTCGGGCTGTTTTGGGGTTGGCGCGATTGTGCCTGGCGATTGTGCCATTGGCACTATCGCCGGAGGCACTATCGCCAGGGATGTACCGTAGGTTGGGGAAGGTCAGCGATTGTGCCACGCGATTGTGCCTTGGCACTATCGCCGAATTGGTACCGCGGGTGCCTAGTTCCTCGCGATTGTGACTCGCGATAGTGCCCTTGGCACTATCGTCGGGCACTATCGCCGACGGGGGGATTCCATTTAAATGAGTTCCAGCCGATTTTAATTCATTGTCAACACATCTCATTTTTCTCTTTGGCGATTTTGGCTCCAAGAAAACTGGTTCATCCCTTCCCAAACCCTAATCCACATTTATACCAAACCCTCTTGGTGGTTGGGGTCATTGATTTCTTGCATTAAATCACCTCAGGGAAGATTTCTAGGGTTTCTTCAAGGCAACTCCTCATCTCCAAGTTCATCCTCCAACTTCTAGGGTTTTCATCTTTTCTAGGTTTTGGTTCAAAACCTAGATTGTGAGTTTACTAACCCTTTTGTAAAAACTAGATACACATCATTTACTTTACTTGTTATCATTCTTGTTATTACTCAAGTGTTCTTATTAATGTACAAGTGTTTTGGGGATTTCTATGGAAATATGTATGTGAGTAACCTACTATGATTCACTTATGCATATCTTGGTTTTATGATGATTCCTACTTGGAATGCCTTTTGGCGACCTTATATTCTCACGAAGTATTTGGATGATTACTAGGTCATATGATGGAATTACATGCTTGGGATGGTAATGTTGTGTTCATGGTTGATATCCGAATATGTTAGGTTAAAACACATCTTGAGACCTCCTATTTGCATAATGTGGACGAACCAAGTCAGTGATTCACTATAGGGATGTAGGTGGGTGACATTTGGGGAATTTCCTGAGTGGTAGTCCCCTATGTGCCTAGACCTCCGTCGTTGGGGAATTTCCTAAGCGGTAGTCCCCGATGCGTGTCGGGCCTTTGGGTTGCCTTTGTTATTTGGCTTCAAGGTACATCGCCTCTTTGGGTGAACCTGATTGGAGATATGGGTCGCTCCCGTTGACTCCACCTCTACGTGATTAAATGATTAACTGCTGATAAGAACTGTAACTGTTTCTGGCATGTTTTTACTTGTGCAACTCACTAGGCTTTTTGGCCTAACACTTGTTTGGTGTTGATGTGTATCTCAGGTGTTAGCGGCGCTGCTCCTAGGCAAGTTTAGATGCTTGGGCGAGAGCTTGGGGATTTTGGCACTTGAATTATTTCTGGAAGATTGGGTTTATAGATGACACCCCTTTTTGTAATCTCTTTTCTAAATGTAGAAATTAGATTAGTTGGTTGTTGTTTATCTATCCGTTAAATTACATTTGTGATTAAACATGCTTAGTGTACTATTCCCCTTTTTGGGAGGCTCTTGCTATGGCAATTGATGTACCACTTTTCCTCTTTTGGAAAGTTTTTGTTATCCCTATTTTTAGGGTGTTACAAGTTTCTTCAAGAAATCTCAAAGTGGGTAAAATCTAGATTTAGCCTAAATCTAGCAAGGTGAGTTCAAGTTGATTCGTGAAAACGGTGTACATGCCAAAATATTTATTTTAAAGTGTTACGTATTTTACATGAAATTGTTAATTGCTGATAAGTTTTGTATATTTTGAAGTAAAAATATATTTTACTTGGTAATTGTCAAAGTGTGAGTATTTTAATAAGTTTTCATATTTGGTAAATTTGGGTTGTATTAATCTCATGAAATGCTCATATACAGGTTTTGAATATTTCAACAAGTAAATAACATGACTTATGTATTCTTGGTGATCTTGTACAAATAAAATCCATTTTATGATTTATGCATCTTCAGTGATTTTTGTACAAATGAAGTCTAATTCATGATGTTCGGCATGTTGATGTATTTGAGCTCATAAACCATTTGGGAAAATCCTGGTTCCAACGTGACGAGTTTTGGGTTAATCACATCTTTGGGTTATGTGTATGCATAAACGTCGTTTTAAAGGTACTTCATTATTTAGGGGTCCATTGTTTATTGGTCAAATGAATTTTGAGCATTTTAGCTCGACGTTGACTTAAAAGAGTCTTGAGGACATTTGTCCGGTTTTAATGGCTCGATGTATAATCCAATCTATGATTTACATACTAATGCATTTTATTGCATATTTATGATAATTACATGCTCGAGTGCGTTAGTCATTCATGAGTAGTAATGTAATGTTAGACTGTGTTGCATTGGATCCATAGGCACGTAAGTCAGTCTTATTTGATGATCAAGTGGGTGGTACGGGGTTGGACTCCGGGACTCATGTTTTATGACCTTGTCCTTTCAAATGTACACTAGGAGGGCTGAGTCCGGTTGTGTTATTGTGACGAGGGGTAGTTCATGATGGGCATTTGGGGCCTCCGCCATGTTGGGGTAATGCCATGGTCAGGGTCGTCCCTGGAGGAGGGCGGGCCGGGCGTACGCTCAGGGCCCAACGAGAAATATGGGCCCAATTTTTTTAACTATATAATAGTAGTAAAAAAATTAATTAACAAAAGAGACAATTTTTTTAGTATCTAATAGGACTCAAAGAATTTTGTATTATATAAGGGTCCAAACATGTATTAACTAATTACACTCGAAATGAAAAAAATATGTGAAAAGTTAATTGGTCGTTCATTTTATAGTATTGATTATAGTTTCTTTAAGGGATTTTTTTAATCTAATACCAAAGTCTAAAATTATTTACCTAGAAAACCTTGATATATTATCCATCATTCATCTCTCAACGACTCTTTTGATTATTCAATCCATATGAATTCCATATTTCCCTTAGAATATGGTAACTTTCTTGATATTAACCAGGAGAACTACTTTGTGTAAAAAATTGCCAATTATATGAGACAATCCAACCTATATTTATACACTGTTTTTTCAAACATTATTGACTCTTTATTACTTAATAATTTAATATTGAGTGCATTGATTTTAAGTACTCTCATATCTCAAAAACAATAATAATATCTCAACCTATAACCAACATGAGCTTTTGATTCTAAGATAGATGATTCAAAAAAGGATTGTTTTAACCCTAAAAGTTTAAAATGGTGATAGAAAAACATTAAGATGAGGTGAGATGGGAACACAACTGATTTATATTGATTTACATAGAGTTGTACTCCGAATAATCACATCCCAAATAATTTCAATTTATATATTAAATATATATCATAAGAATGTTTTTGACATTGGAACAGATTAATGATGCTATGGAAAAATGATATGGTAGATCATATTAATTTATAAATAATTATTGATTGATTTTGTGTCTAGGAATTCTCGGAAAAATGGTTTATATAAATTATTCGTATTTCTTGAATTCAATGTTATTTCTTATGATACAAAGCGATATATTAAATAAATTTTTTCCGTACTTATCGAGGGCCCTGTTTTACATCTTGCCCAGGGCCCAAAAATTGTCAGGATCGGGCCTGGCCATAGTTGTATCCCCCTTGTGTCGAGCCTTTGGTGGTATTTTTGATAATATTCGCTAAGGTCAGCTGTCTCTTTTGGTGTAGCTTGAAGGGAGTCGTAGGGACACTTGGGCTTGCGTGTCGTGAAGTGTCATACGATTAACGTTGTATGAGTGACATACTTTTGTGTTCCTCCACTCTCAACGGATGCGGGTATCCCCCGCTGTCGGCCCGTAGTATTTTGGGATGTTTAATTGTCCTTGCTTAACTGTTTGGATTTCATTCCATTTTATGGTCGCGTGAGTATTAAGTTTCATTTCCATGCTTTCGATGACGTATCATATCTATATGGATTGTTTTCCGTTATTTAAGGGTCGAATATTATGCCCCGCCCGGATTTTGGGTGTTTTGGGGTATGAAGTGTCATTCACGTTTTTACAAATTGGGTGTCGAATTATAATCCCGTTTTGGGTGAGTTATGGGCTGCATCATTTTATAAAGAATGTTTGCTTTGAATCGTTGTCTTTAAAGATGCATATTATGGGGAAAACGAGTCGTTTCCATTGCTAAAGTAAACCATTTCGAAGATCTAGATTTGAACTGAATTCCTTTCTTTAAAGTTATATTCATTCATGTTAAAACTCTTGAGCTCACTAGGCGTTAAGCCTAACCTTTTTATTTGTCGGCATGTGCATCAGGTTCCAGTTGGGGGTTTGGATTCTAGCAGCTCTATGAAGAGTTGAGCCTTAGCTTTACACAAGAGTAAGTAGTTGGCAAAGTCTGTCGCGGCTTGGAGATAGTAACTATTATTGGGTTTTAGTAATACCCGTCCTTATTATAGATTGTATGTATAGAATGATACGTGTGTATCGAGGTTAAATCTTAAATTGTGATTGTAGATGGAGCAATTAACGATGTATTTAGAAAATTTTAAATTAGTTGCTATTTTCAGAATTGAGGGTGTTACAGTTTATCCACGTTTTCAGTAATTGAATATTAAAGTATCAGTTATGTTTTGCATGAGTCTTGGGTTTTGGATTTATATTCGGAGGTACGTTTTGTACCGTGGTTTTAATCTCGAAGATGGTGAATGTTGAAAAAAGAGATTGTTCTCAGACTTAATGTATTTCATTTTGGTTGCTTTTAGCCTGAACGTATTTCATTTTGGAAATCACGATTTAAATAACATTCTTAAAGTTTATTGTTTTATATGTTTATGATGAAAACTCTTGAGCTCACTATGCGTTAAGTCTAACCTTTTTATTTGTCGGCATGTGCATCAGGTTCTGGTTAGGGATAGTCCTAGTAACATTGTGAAGAGATGAGTACTAGTAGTGTGCCCGAAAAGCGAGTAGCATTGGAGAAGCCTTCTGCTTTGGTTTTGTAAAGAGCAACTTGTATTGGGGTTAAGTAGCATCCGACTTTGGTTTAGACCTTGTTTAATGCTGGAGTTGTAATCGTTGAGGTTAATTACAAAGTTTTATATTTGAGGTATGATGAATTCTAATTTGTAGGAAGAAGTTTTGTCTTTCATTTGATATTATATCGAGATTTTTAATTAGTTGCTCTTACCAAAAATTGAGGGTGTTACACGAGCCTTGGTCCGATCCGACATTTTTTATGCCTTCTTTTTAATACTTTTTTTAGCTATTTCAGACTTTAAAAAAAATAAAATTTTTTGTAAAATTTATTGAAGATAAACATTTTATGGTATATTTGATTATTAAGAGTTTTCTTTTTTAGTAATAATTATTGAAACAACACAAAAATAGGATTGAATCCGATCATTAATGGTTGAGACTATCGAGCCCAAACTGAGCCCACTTTCTAGTGGTACGAGTTTAATCGAGACCGGGCTTTACCTATGATCAAGTACTGCTAACCAATTTCGGATTAGACCCTTCGAGAACCTAGCCCCGTGCATGTGTACGACCGAGCCTTGTACACCTCTAATACTTTGTTTTTAATCATTGGAATCATAAATATAATTTAGGTGGTGTTTGATTTTGACTTAATGAAAGATGTCATTAATATTTGTTTCTTTATATCTTAATTATTAAACATGTATGACTGAAGTTTATAGTAACACCACTATTGAGGATTGATGAATTTAGTAACATATTAATGGGTTGTCTTCATGTGCGTGAGCGCTTAATGGAAGAAAATTGGTGGATTTAGCAATAAAGACAAAAAACCAAGATAAACACATATTGTAAGTCCATGAAGACTTTTCTTATAATAGACAAATCGAGGTACAAAAACCATAATTTACTCTAAAAGGGTCGTTTACCAACACAAGAGAGGTAAATTTTACTAGGCAAGAGTCATCCCATCATTTACCTTACTAGATAAATAGTATAAGCGTCTCTTAGTGGTGAAGCCAATATCTCGGTCTAGGGGGAGCATCAGTTACAAATAAAACAAATTAATAAACAGTAAAAAATTAAAGGACTATGTTTATTTGTTGTTGCTTTTGCTTATTTGGTCACTCCAAATGCTAATGCAGCATGTCCCTACACATAAAACTGTGTTTGAGCCCTCTTAGGTTCTATCATCGTAGTTGATACTTGGTGTTACTTAAACGTTTATGTTTTAACATATTCCCAATCATTATAATTATTTAAAAATGGGAAAATAGATGTAAGTAGCTTAAAGAATGTCGTATATGGCTCCCATAACAGATACATAGTGAGGTTAGCTAAATTGGCAATAAGGTTTGGGCATTTGGGGATCCTCCTCATATGTCACCGGTTCGAGTCCTGCAAGACCAATAAGGATTTCAAGGTTGTTCTCCAAGGCCCTAGGATTAGTCGAGGTACGTACAAGTTGACCAGGACACCCATAGTTAACAAAGAAAAAATAGATATATGGTGGCTCGTCTTGACGTTGAGGGGGATCTTAACCTAGTTAAACAAGTGGCCGAAAAATATAAATTGAGCTTTTTCCAACTCATAGTTTATTTATTAATAAAAAATTACTATATATATATATATATATAATTTAAGGTTAGTGATAACTCTCATTTTGAGCGTTATTTAGACATCATTGTGTGAGTTTTTCTTTTATTTTAGTTGTGTTTCTTTTTCTTTTTATTTGTTTGTATTTCTTCCTTTTATTATTTTATTTTCATTTGGAGTTGTTGAGAATGTTTTTATGGTTAAATGCATCATTTTGGGATTAAAAATGCCACTATTCGGCAATGGGCACAGTTTGCCCATTGTGGGCACCAGAGGGATCATTGGATAAAACTATTAACCGGTTTTTGCAAGTTGTAAATTGGTGGAAATTTGCTGGAATCAAGATGTTGTTGAGTGTTGTCCACAAGATTTATAGGGAAATCATCACCCTCTTTTTCCCAAGGAATTCCAAATATAAATACAACACTTGGGGGTTGTTCGTTTGTGGCTTAATGGGTTATATGGTGGATATGGCTTATTCGCATAACCATATCCAAGTGTTCGGTACCGGCTTATTCGATCATCCAATAGCTGAATCAGTCAGCTAAAAAACTTATGTCATTTACACTCAGCCATTAAAACCCCTTCAATTTCCCCAACTACCATCATCCCCTCTTTTCTTTCCATCGCCCCTCACTCAACAAAAATACATCTGCATCTACATCATCCAGGTTACAAGTATGTCAATTTCGATTTCTCCATTGATTTCTCCATCTATTTCTCTACCGATTTCTCCATCGATTTTTCTATCTATTTATTCTATTTCTCTACCGATTTCTACATCGATTTCTCTATCTATTTATCTGTTTATATTTATGCATATATGTCAAATCGATTTTTTGTGTAGTATGGAGAAGATGAGGTCAGATCGATGGTTTGAAGATATGGAAGATTTCATGGATACTCCTCTATATCCATCGATTGGTTCTCTAGCAGATTGATGGTTTGAAGATATGGAAAAAAAAATATGGGTTCTCCTTCCGTTTGAGTTTTCCTTTAGGGTAGTTTTTTGGGTTTTCCTTCAGTTAGGGTTTCTGTACTCAATGGTTGAAGGTGATTTTTTTGGTTTTCCTTTTCTCCATCTGCACTCTATCTCCAAGAAATGTAAAAATAGAATTCACCTGCAAGAGTTGATTTGGAATGGAGATTCAAAGAATATGAATGGTAGTAGCAACAAATGAAAATTAAGATGAGAAACAACTGTAACATCCGGGATTTCAGGTAAGTATAAGGTTTTGTTAATCTTATGTTTATGTGTTTATCGAAGTAGAAATTATATGCTTAAACTCTACTTTGTTGTTTAAAATGGTTATTTGGTTTTGGGTTTGGAAGTTCTAGGCCAGCCTTTGGTTGGCAGGAAGTTACGCGACTTACGTCGCGGGTGGAAGTCGCGACATAAGCCGCGTAACACATTGGGGTTCACGTTGTTGAGCAAGCGAGCGACTTATGTCGCGGGTGCAAGTCGCGGGATGACCTGCAATCCCCAAAACCCCCCTTTTTCATCCGATTTTCTCTATTAATTTTCATATCTCTCTCTTCCTTGGCGATTTTAGAGCACCCAAAATCAGTTCCCTTTTCTCACGAAACCCTAACCCTCATAAATACAACATCCATTGGTGGTTGGATCTTTGATTCTTGCATTAACTCTTCTCAAGGGATCATCTTTCGAGGGCTTCTCAAATCTTCAAGCTTTATCTGCAAGTCTCAACCTTCTCATCTAGGGTTTCCTATTTTCTAGGTTTTGGTTCAAAAACCTAGATTGTGAGTTTACTAATCTTTTGTTAAAACTAGATACACATCATAATCTACTACTTGTTATCATCTTGCATCCTACTTGAAATGTTCATTGTATATACTCAAGTATTTGGGGGATTTCTTTATGAGTCATATTCATTTATGTCATGCTTGGAGATATTGGGATATGTGTAACACCCGTGTTTTTGGTACGTCTCTATTTTGGCAATTTACCTTAGTATTTAGCTTAGTGTTGAGAGCGGGAACGTTCAGGTCGAAAACGGTCACTTTTCAGGCTTCGGTACGGGGCATGCGATTGTGCCCGCGATTGTGATAGAGGTCACTCTTGCGGGGCGCAACCGCGGGAAGTATACCGAGAGTTGGGTGTAGTGGCGCGATAGTGCCTGCGCGATTGTGACATATGTCACTCTCGCGGGGCACAATCGCCAGAATGGTACCGAGAGTTGGGTTTCTCGGGCGATAGTGCCATGCGATAGTGACACTGTCACTCTCGCGAGTCAAGGTCGCGGTCGGGCCCAAGTTTCTTAAAAACGTATTTTTCGACCATTAGACTCATTTTCTGAAAGTGGGAGCTTTGTTGGGCGACTTTCTTGGCAAGAGGTAGGTTTTACCCTCTCTCCTCATTGATTTCTTGTAGTTGAAAGCATTGAAGGCTTATGTGTGTTTTATTTTAGGTTTTGATAAGCTTCTACCAAAAAAGTTTAAGGATACAAGTTTCAAGGGTTTCTCATCATCTTCTTCTTCCTCCAAAAATCTAGGGTTTGAGTATAATTCTTGCAAGGTAAGTTCTTCCATTCTCCAAACCTCTCTATGGTTGTGTGTATTAATATACTCATGGGATTTTTGGTCATCCAAGTCTTTCAACATAAATGTGAGTATGAAAGTTAGGGTTTTATAATTCCGAGTATTTATGGGAGAAATGTTCCTTTGAACTAAAATTTATGGCTTTCTATATTTCTACTCCTTGGTTGGCCAATCTTAAGTCCATGGGACTTTGAGGGACCAAAGTGGAAAAACTAGGGTTTTGGGAAAATGCAAGTGTTGGTTTAACTATTGATAATTATGATTTTTATGTGGAATTTATATATGGAATATGGTTGTTGGGTTATGCTCTCTAGTCCTTGCATATATAAGAGTTAAGACTTTATGATTTGTAACATTATATATATGGTTCATCTATACACATGATTAATATGGGTATGGTGTGTATTGGCATGTTTTGAGTATTTGGTCTTTAGTGCAATGGATCCATAGTCACAGTGTTCCTATGCCCCCGTTTTGGGCATTGGGTTCACCACTTAGCACGGAATAGGCATCGGGTCACCATGATAAGTAAGGTGTGGACCTATACGGTCGGGCAGCGTCTCATGGGCAGTAAGGTGTAATTCCCTTGTGCTAGAGTTCCCCGTTTTGGAACTCTCAAGAATAGACCTAGAGGGGTTGACTTGATGTTTTCGAGCAATAGACTTAGAGGAGTTGAGCTCAGTATGTGATTGGTGTTATTTGTACCATGTTTAATCACTAATGGTTTATTTGCTTTATTGGTTTTAGCTCATGGCTATTCCTCCACGTGCCTCCGAATGGGTTTAGTACTTTAATCTTTATTTGACTTATTCTCACTAGGCCTTAGCCTAACACTTGTTCTTGTTGTCATGTTTGGCAGGCTATCATAGCGGTAGGGCACGTCGGGACTGAGAGAACGACCTTGGAGTCGTGAGTGGTCTTTTTGAGGAAATTTAGTGACCAACATACATTTGATTTTGAAGACACACTTTTTGGAAGTATAGCGACACCCGACCATAATCTAGTTACTATTTGTAGATTAGTAGGTTGTCGTCTTATGCTTCATTTATTGGGTTGTAATTACCATACATTGTACCCGTTTGGGATGATACACTTGGTTTTCGAAATGATTTACCTTATTTCACAGGTTTAAATTATCCCTTATGTTAAGGCGATGGATTTATTCTATTTTCAAGCGTTATATTGCCGAATTTTTGAACTTTATTTCCGTCTAAATTTTAGAGTGTTACAATATGTATATGTGTATCTTGTTATGGAAATGATATCTTATTTGGGACTCCATTTTATGGGTCAAAACTACATGGTTAAATTTGTGGTTATATCGGTCTTGTTATGGACTTCATATTAAATGGCTTGTAATATTGTACCCATGGTTGGTATGGATAATATTCTTGGTCATATTGTGCCTTGAGGCCTATTAATAAATTATGTTGGACGAACCAAGTCAGTAGACACTAGGAGGATGTAGGCTTGGGTGCCACCGTGTGGGTTTGTGCCTAGACCTCCGCCATTCAGGGTAATGCCATGGTTGTAGTCCTCGGATGTGCCGGGCCTTTCGGATGTCACTCGTAGTAGTTGGCATCAAGGTATATCGGCTCTTTGAGTGGAACTTGATTGGTGCTATGAGTATCCCCCGTTGACTCCACATTAAATGAAATTTGGTTAATTGCTGATAAGAATTGTAAATGCTTTAACATGTTATTTTCTTGTTCAACTCACTAGGCTTTTTGGCCTAACACTTGTTTGGTGTCGATGTGTATCTCAGGTTTTAGTGGTGTCGTTTCTAAGCAGGCGTAGTTGCTTGGGTGAGAGCTTGGGGAAATTGCACTTGGACATATATCTTTTGGAGAAGGCTTTTGGGTTTATAGATGACACCCTTTTTGTAATTTTTTTTCTAGATATAGAAATTAGATTAGTTGGTTGTTATTTATTGTCCGTTCAATTACAAATTGTGATTAAACAGGTTATTTATTTCCCCATTTTTTGGAGGCTCTTGCTAAGGCAATTTATATATCATTTCTCCTTTTTGGGAAAGTTTTTGTTATCCCTATTTTTAGGGTGTTACAACAATCAATCGTTCCTTCTGAGGACTCTACTCTTTGTCTTTATTTCTGTTTTAACTCTGATTTGGATTCCATTGAGGTGATGAGAAAGTAATCAAGCAGTGACTTTAATAAGATAAGAATATAGATTGAGGGGTAAAATGGTCATTAATGAGATTCAGATTGTTTATTCAACATAATAACCGAACAACTATTTATCTTATATCAAACAGACGACTTTATTAATACGGACATCTTTATCCATACAAGACTTAATGGAAACGAACTGAACAACCCCTTGGGGAACATTCAAGGAGAGCCCCACAATATAGAAGATTCAAAAGGAGCGCTCCGCAATGTATAAATTCATAATTCTCTTTGCATTTTAGTTGTCATTTTATTATTTTAGTTGTGGTTTAATTTATAGTCTTTAAATTTCTTGCATTAATTTATGCATTTAATTTCCGTATGAGCTTGTAGTTTATTTCTCTCTTTATTTTAATGCAAATAGTTAACAATATTTCTTTTCTTACATTATATCTTTTAATTTTACTATTACGAGCTAAGCACCTATTTGGATGTGGGTCTGGGTCGAACTTGAGACTAGTAGGCGACACTTGGGTGTTGCCATTATTGCTAGCTTTTAAGCTTAGTCACTTGAGTCGGAACTAAACTCAACGCAAATAAATTGATCACTTTTAAGTGTTAATGTTAGATCTTGACCCCGAGAGGGGTGGATTCGAAATACGGCTTAAGTGATACACAAAGATTTGAAAGAGTCTTTGACAACCATGTAGAGATACGAGTTTTGTAAGATTTACTAAGGTTCAAACGTCGGTCGAGATTTATATCAAAAAGAGATTTGAGTAAAAATCTCCATACTAGTAGAACTTAATTTTTATCAACTTAGTTAAATCAGCAAGATTAAGAGTTAATAACAACTGACACTTTATGGGCACTTTGTAGGACCGATCTATAAAAATCCACTTTCGAGATATCGGATTTTTTATAGACACTTTGTGCTATAAAGTGACTAACCATTTTGTTACTACGTATATCTCAAAGAAAACTTACACTCATACCCATTTTTATTTACTTGTTTAGTTTTTGTTGTTAAAACCCAAAACTCGCTCAAAAAACATTTCCTTCTTCTCTCATTGAAATCGGTGTATTATCGACATAGGACTCCAAACTTTAAAATCTAATCCTTGTGGATACGATATTAGTATATTTATCACTTGTAGCAACCATAGTGGCGGTGTATACTTGTATCGCCACTGTGGCAACTTTGTGGACATATACGGTTTTCCGCTACCAGTTAACAACTGCTATCCCTTGTGATCATATGGCTCACCCCCTGACGTCTCTTATCTGGTAACCATTAACCTGATAAGAGTCGCCACACTTACTTACTGGGTAATATTTTCAGTTAGAAAAACGACATGGCGATTGTCGGTAAATTGTTAGTACATACCATTGTCTATGAAAATTTCAATTTTATAACTTTGGAATCTTGTTTTTCAAAAAAAAACTGCATTAATTTTTAAAAGAGTAAATTATGTTTTTCGTCTGTGAGGTTTGTTAATAATTTTGACTTTCCCTCTAATTTATGAATTATGAGTTTTATTCCTATAATTTGTAATTTATTGTTATTTTGGTCATTAGACTAATATCTACCTTTAAGTACAAGAGACCAAAAATGTAAAGAGTTGTAAACTACATGGATCGAAACAACAATAAATTATAGATCATAACAACAAAAATAACAACCATAAGAACGAAAACAATAATTTCTAAATCATAGGGAAAATTTGCTAATTTTAACAAACTATAGGGACAAAAAACGTAATTTACTCATATGTAAATTGTAAACATATGCTCCTTAACGGTTTGGGCCCTTCCTTTCGTTTGATGGCATGCACCTTCTTAGAATAAGGCTAGGAGCTCGACAGGGAGAGAAAGAAAAGAAATTTAGTACGTCTAAAAAATTTGATTATCCACCGTTAGTCAGTAATGTGGGTTGGCTTGGATTACTTAGGAGACGTTTGGTTCGCATAATGGAATTTGATGGAATTGGAATCCATTGAAGGAATTTGACTTTGAAGGAATTAGAATGAAATTTGATGGAATTTGACCACACGTTTGGTTGGTAGGAATTTGATGGAATTCAATTCTTTCACTTTAGCTAAGGAATGATGAATTCCTTGATTTGTGGAATTCAATGGAATTCAAGGGATTCCATCATGATCAATATTAGGGGTGAGCAAAGGCGGGTACCCGCCTAAAATTCCCGGAACCGGCGGTTCCTGAAATGAAGGAACCGAAACCGGTTACACCGGTTGTTTATATTTGGGAACCGGAATCGGAACCGCCGGTTCCGGTACCGAGTACCCACTGTCTAATTTTTAAATTTTTTTATCATGCATATTATAAAAAGGTAAATATTAATTATATTACAAAGTTCAAACGTAAGAAATAAATACCACAAACGTGAAAACTAATACGATAAAAACTAAAAACCAATAAATACTACAAACGATGTTTACAAAACAAATAAATACTACAAACGGTGCTTCCAAAACACTTCACGTTCTTAAAGTTAGTTGATTCTAATAAATACTACAAACGATGTTTCACTAAAAGGTAGTTTATTAAATTTTTATAAATAAATAAAAAATATATTTTTTTTAAAAAATAGTGGGTACCCGCCGGTTCCGGTTCTGGGTACCCAGCAGGACCGGGTACCCTGTCCTGGAACCGGTCCCGACGGGTACCTAGCGGGTAACGGTTCCAAAAAAAAATGAGAACTGGAACCGGAACTGGTCCCGATCGGTTCCATATTTTAGGAACCGGAACCAATCACACCGGTTCCGGTTCCGGAACCGGCATTTCCGAAACGGTTCCGGTTCCAAAGGCGGGTACCGCTTTTGATGCTCACCCCTAATCAATATGTGAACCAAACAAAGGAATTGAAATTTGGTCATTAGAATTTGGTCAAAGGAATTTTCCATTCCAATTCCTTCAAAATCCATGAACCAAACACCCCCTCAGTGTTGCACGCCTAGGAGGGCAGCGCAACCTCACTTCTCTCGCCTCCCTTCCGGTCGCCTCAGCTTCTGAAAACACGTGCAATCCCATCTCCAACTGAGACCACTCGACCAATCTCATCCACTTGAAAATTCGTGTAAAACTTGTTCGGGGTATGCGCTAGCGCCATTGTCAGACACTCCATAACCCACCAACGCTCGTGAAGAAACTAGCGGACTAATCACTAAATAGATAAAAATAGGTGCAAATTCTGACAGAGTTCAGGTCTTCTTTCTATGCCCCAACTGGATAAACTATGAGATTTCTCACTATCCACTAATCGTTGTTTCCAGATACGGTTGCCGGTCTTCTGAAAGGGGCTTAGGGCACATATGTAAATTACAGGGGCTAAAATCGTAAGTTTTAAACCACACAGGTACAAAAACCAAAATTATTAACAAACCAAAGGGACTAAAATCGTAATTTACTCTTTCTAAAATAAAAAATCGGTTTTTGATTGCATTCGATGGTTTGATAAAATTCTCTCAAAACTTGTGATACAGAAGAACAAGTGTAGAACAAGTGTTGAACTTCTCCGCTCAAAATCCGATCGATTTCAGTCGAAAATCTGTTAACAATGGCGGATTCAGGATTCAGCGGTGATGAAACTGCTCCTTTCTTTGGTTTCCTCGGCGCTGCTGCTGCTCTTGTCTTCTCCTGTACGTGATCAGATCCCTAATTTCATAATACCGTTTTAGTTCATTGATTTATCATCGATTTATCCATTACTTATGCATAGATATATATATATATATATATAGTGTTGAATTCTTACGTTTTGAGCAAATTCATGTTTTAAAACTTCGAAATCGGATATAGAACCACGGATTGTAATTCTAGAATTCGATTTATGTTAACTTCCTTTAATCGAATATTTCTATGTTTGATTAGATACTTGAGAATTGAGGATAATCGAAATTGTGGATCTGGAAAAATTGAAGTTTTAAGTTTTTTTGGCTGATTGATTTGTACAGGTATGGGAGCGGCATATGGAACAGCGAAAAGTGGTGTAGGTGTGGCGTCGATGGGTGTGATGAGGCCTGAGCTGGTGATGAAGTCTATTGTTCCTGTGGTTATGGCTGGTGTGCTTGGTATTTATGGTTTGATTATTGCTGTTATCATCAGTACTGGGATTAACCCTAAGGCGAAATCGTATTATCTGTTTGATGGATATGCACATCTTTCCTCTGGTTTGGCTTGTGGTCTTGCTGGTTTGTCTGCAGGAATGGCGATTGGAATCGTTGGTGATGCCGGTGTCAGGTATCGTTCTTGGTTCATAACTGATTTAAATTTGAATTACAAAATCATAATTGTGTTTCATGCATACTTGGGCTAAGTCATGAAATTGTTAGTTGGATAATTTTAAGAATTCAAGGTGAAAAAATTGGCAGTGTTTATTGAAATGGATCTAGAGTCGACTGATGGGAGTTTCTAGAAACGCAAAATTAGAGTAGTAGACTAGGGGTGCGGTTTGTATAGCTAGACTAGACGCGAGGAAGGAATTTGGAGAGGTAGAGGATGGGGTAGGGTTACTGATCTGACGGTTAGATCCCCAAAATGCTAGACTAGTACTGTGTAGTGTCACCTTGGTTACGTTTTTGTGTACCTGCTTTCATTTAACATTTTTTGTTTGTTTGTCTTTTTGAGGTTTGGTTGCTTACTTCTAGCTCAATTTTCAAAATTTAGCACTACCTTTCTTGTTTTCAAGTTTTTCTTTTTTGGATGTTCTTTTTCCGCAATTTTTTAAGCAAGCTATATCTGTTTTTTTGCACGCTGCTCAAGCCGAGGGTCTTCAAGGAAACACGTGAAAACAACCGCTCTACCCTTAGGAGTGGAGGTGAGGTCTGCCTACATCTCACCTCAACCCCACCTTCAGGTGGGACATACTGTGATTGTTTGGTTTGGATCTAGAGTCGATTGTGGTTAAGATAATATAGATGAACCCCACTTATGATGCATACTGATTGTGCTAATAGAAAAAGACTTCCATCATCTTCTCCTTTGCTTTTGTTCAATGGAGGACAGATGCTTTGATGGTGTTGTCATACTGCATTCGAGGAATTGGGATAACATGGCAACATAAGGGTCGTGTTTGAGGAGGGAGAGGGGAATCATCTTGAAAAGATATATGAAAGTAGGTTGTCTTGATCAAGCAAACGGGGATTGATTGGTGAACTTATATTATTTGCGTTTAGTTATTATTGTTGTTCATTGAGCTTTATCGGTTTTCAAACTAGTTGGTCCCTCTAGAATCTAGATGATTGAATGTTGAAACGGAAATTTCCTAGGAGTATACTGAGTGTTGCTCAAGAAAATAAGCCACTTAGGCAGTCTCACGTTCTGGAGTAACAACTATTAGCACCACATCAAAAGAATTTTACTAGATTTGAATACCCAAATTAAAACGAACACCAAGTTCAACTTAGAACAGAGAATTTGTTGTTGAGATACTGAACTAGTGGATTTGGGCACTAAGAGTGTGGTTTGGCGAAACTATGAAAAGCGCGAGCTTTTCTTCGAATACAAAAGAGGGAGGGACCTTGTTTGTTGTCTTTTGCCTGTTCAGCAAGTGTATTGCTTGTGAGCTATGGTTCAAATCGCGCTACAGGATGGTTTGATGTATATGAACAACTGTATCTCAGGTATCTGATATATGCCTATAACTTGTTCGTACATTGTGAATTTGAGATGTACTGAGCTGTGTTTGCTACTATAGGGAGACATCTGATCTGAGCAATTACTATTTTGGTCTTTACCCTCATAATTGGGAATTGCTTTGTTGCTCTAGTTTTTGGACATCTTTGCAGGATCGTGCTTTGTGCAAGATGCTTGTTGGTACTCCCACCAATTTTGTGGGTTGTCTTTTTTTTTTTTTTTTCTGTCAAATGCTTGTCATGCTTTTTGGCAAATGAAAGTCGGTCCTTTTTCCATGTATGGCGAGGTAGACAATAGTCCTGGCTTGATATACACGGATTAGTAATATTTATGGACCATCAGTTGTGGAGATTTACATAAGCCATACACCACATTACTATTTTTGAGAGATGCTAAGGGGGCACTCGTGTATGACCTTTATTAGCTTGATAGTTTCTTTGATCTCCCATTTCTTTTTACCAAAACACAAGTAATTTTCTTTTTTCATGTTTGGTTATCAGTATCGAGTTTTTGTTTCAATACTCATGTGGTAGTTACTAGTCAGTTATTGGGTTAGAGTCTTGGTGAGAAGGTCATGCATCTTGAACCAGTGGTTGCAGTCGGAGGCGGATCCAGATAATTTTCGAAGTGGTTGCACCAAATAAATATCTTTATAAATTTTACACACAGGCCCTTATCTTTTCAACGTTTATGGTTGCACACAACCAAATCTATGGTTTCACCATTACAAAGTTTAAAAAATTTACACTTCATACAACCAAATCTATGGTTGCACGTGATACCATAGGAATGCATGTAGATCCGCTCCTGGTTGCAGTAAGATTGTCATAAAAGCGTCAAATCTGCCTACGTGTTGTTCGTTTATTTTAACATTAAACCCTACATGGATTAAGCTGTCAGTAACTCGGTATGAATCTAGATAAATTGTTGTTTGTTTTCTGTGTCGAAAAAACTGTCTAAATGATAGAAACGACCATTTTATCATCCCCTAAGTTACTGATATATTCATTTGAATGGTGCATCATTAGTATATAGTGATTGGACCAATTCTTTTGTGCATCCATTCCCTATTTTTTTTTCCGGGTTAAACCCGTCTGCTTGATTCAATACAAAATGAGTGATGGGAAAATTTATAGTCTTCTAATGCTGTTATTGCCTTCTAGCTTGGATTTTCTCATGGCTATTCGTATGGTCTTTATATTGAAGATAATGCAGTATACTTATCGGAAACATACAAATAGGATATGATCAATGAGAACAAATTTCACAATGTTGGCTGTTCATGACATTTCAACTTTGACATTCATCAATTCACATTATCTGGCATTTCTTTCAAGTCGTACTCTTCTCTGATCACCATAAACTGTTGTAACTTCCACTTTATTTACATCAAGCTGAACTAGAAACGAAGATATATCATCAAAGCATTAAACCTTATGTGGTTTCAATGTGGGTATATGTCTTGAGACATCATATCTTCTATGTTTTCAAATCATAGTATTTATTTGTCATGAGGATAGTTTTTCCGAGGACATGGACTCTGATAGGAGTTCTTGGAGCCACACCCTTGGGGTCCATTGATTTGCGGGATTTGGTAGGATTTGGAATTGAATTCTCCCGATCCTGTGTTTGGTTTGAAATCTCGGATTTCAATGAAATCCCACGACCAAGGGACTTAGAAATCCCTTGGAGATAGTTGTCATTTCAAATCCAAATCCCATTGATTTCAGTTGTTTCCATATCCTGCCTCTTTCATCAAATCTCCCTTAATATCTCTATCACATCCAAACAAACAAATATTTACAAAAATTAAATTCTATTCCATACGTTACAAACTAAACATACCAAAGATTCCAAATGCTTCCACAAAATCCAAATCCCTTAAAAACATTCCGTCAAACCAAACGGGCCCTTAGGGTAGTAGATTTAGGGTGTAGGACCTGTAGCTAGTGTGGATGAGAAGAACAAAATTATCTATGTTGAGGGTGGGACAAGGGAAGGGTTAAGGAGCTGACAGATAGAATAACAGAGTCCTATGATAGATGGACAGAGTCCTATGATAGATGGACAGAGGTGTGCTTTTCTTTCCTGACTTTTTATATGTTTCAATGTGCCTTTTTATTCATCTTTTTTTTTTCCGCTCGTATTTTTGTACAAGAGATTTTCATGGAAACATCGGCTCTACTCTTTGGGTAGAGAACATGTCTACTTCCCGGCAGGGGCGGAGCCACCAAGGCACCAGGAGGTGCAGTGGCTCCCCCTAAAATTTTAATTTTTTTTTAATAAATTATAAATATAATAATTATTATTTTTATAAAATGGTAGAAACTAATGGTTTAAATATCTAAATTGGATTTGGCTCCCTCTGACTTCTAATGCTTCCAGCTTCTCTCTTAAGATTTTTGTGCTTTCGATTTAAGGATTATGTGGTTTACCAAACGCTTAGTAAATGTTTACCGGCAAGAGTACTACTTAGTTGCCTTATCGGGTAACATTTTCGGCCATCAAAATATATTTTTGGTAAAACATCTTTTATTCATACGAAAACGTTATCTATTTAATAAAACACAAAAACAACGATTTGTGTACAAAATCATATATGATTGCGTGCGACTTAAGTCGCAACCAAAGTCGCCTGCGTTCATTTTTTTGGCCATTAATG
Organism: Arctium minus; assembly: GCA_954870635.1. NCBI lineage: Eukaryota > Viridiplantae > Streptophyta > Magnoliopsida > Asterales > Asteraceae > Arctium > Arctium minus. The sequence goes on from OX941090.1 coordinate 4,539,666, forward strand.
CCGAATCATATATAATTTTGCACATGATTTGTTTTTCTCGTGTTTTCTTAAATAGTTAGTGTTCTCATTTGAACCTTTATATATATAGGGTCAGGTTCAAGGGAAAACCTCAAAAAAACAGTAAACTGAAAAACACGGTAGTCCTTCATCTGTGTGATATGCACTTGGGCATACAAGTAATTTGTAACAAGCACACGTGCATTTATGCACTTGTGCATAAAACGAAAAAAAAAAACAACGAAAAAAACAACATAATTTACCTGTATGCACAAGTGCATACTGTCCAGATGAAAGATTATCAGGAGTGTTCTTCAGTTTTCCATTTTTTTTAGGTTTTCCCTTAAACCTCCGTCTATATATATATATATGCTCCCGCTATACCCAAATCCTGGCTCCGCCCTTGCTTCCCGGCCCTAGACCCTACTTTAGAGTTGGGATATGCTATATTTGTTTGGTTTAGTTAGTTCATCCGAAATGAAAGATTTTAAAAATAATAAAATAACTTAGAGCATCTCCATCAGATTCACCAAAATTGAGAATGAAAAAATTACATTTAACTCTCAACAACTTTTCCATTTTGGGATTGCAACATTGATTTTTTTATTATTATAATATTCAAAAGAGCATTTAATATAATATTAGTTCTCTCTCCTAATGATTTATTATTGGTGGGAATAATAAAAAATCATTTGTCTAAATTAAACAATCATTCTTAGGAAGTTCTCCATTTGAAAACATTTACATATCACCCCCTATTTTCTCCATTTTGGAGAATTTGACGGAACAAAGAATTAGCCCAAAATCTCTATTTTCTCTATTTTGGAGAATCTGTTGGAGATGCTCATACGACATTTATTTGCTGAATATTTGTGCCTATTTTACAGAGCCAACGCCCAGCAACCAAAGCTATTCGTGGGGATGATTCTTATTCTCATTTTTGCGGAAGCTCTAGCCCTATATGGTCTCATCGTTGGTATCATCTTGTCTTCGCGTGCAGGTCAGTCTAGAGCGGATTAAACAATGATAAAAAGAATGAAAATCGTGTTTTTTTTTTTTTTTTTTTTTGTAATTGTTTATCTCAATTTCGTTTGAATTTGGCATCACCTAGATTTCTTGATCGAATTATTTGTCGTCTCGATCATTGTTATTCATTAGTGAATATGCTGTTACAGCAGATTAAGACCATGGTTTTTGCAATGAATATGCCATTACAAAAAACAGGAGTTGAAGTATTGTTTTTGGAACGTTTTTGTTTTATATTTATTGTTTTTAAGGAAGTATATATCAACTAGTTTTTGTACACAGATAAATTACTTAAAAGGGCGTTTACCGGATGCTTACATGGCACCGGATACCACTTTCACTTACTTTATCGGATAAGATTTTGACTTTTTGTTGTGCTGTTTTCAAAATCAACTTTTTATTTTCTCTGTTTTGACATAGACTTATGTTGCTTTTTTGCGTGACATAAGTCGCAAGAAAAGTCGTTTAATCTTTCTGGAACTTTCTAATGGGTTGTTTGACAATTGCTGAATGGTTTGAATGATTTGGTGCATAATGAATAAGAAGCACTTATAATATAGTTCAAAGTGAAATAAGATTGTTTTGTAATTTTTCAGAATGAGATTAGGGCACTTAATGGTTTAGGGAGGTCCAGGATGCAAAATCATTAAGAGGGTTTTAGAACCATTAAAGAGACAGACGTTTTTTTTGCCAAACAAAATTCACCTCTTAGCGATTCAGAGGTTGTCTCTTAATGGAACCATTAAGAGGTAAACAAACAGCCCTAACACAGTGTCTTGCGCAACTCTCCATGAATCTCGCTTATATGTTTTTAGACCGTTTTTGACAAGTTTTTTGTTCTTGGTTTCTGTTTGGATAAAACCTAAAATCGGTTTTATCTAATCCAAAACAATTAGGGACAGAAACCTATATATATATATATATATATATATATACTATATTATAAAGCACGGATAAAAAACTCTTAAATACAAATTATTAGGCATAAGGTACTATCATTTTATACAAGATTTTAAAAATCTCTTAATTGACAAGTATCAAAGCACAAGATACATATTACTACTGTATTTATTTCCCTTTCTATTCTCTTCTTTTCTAACAGAAATCTCATATCAATAAAATCGTGCGTGTTATTATATGTTCTTTAAAATATGATTTTTTTTTTCATTTTAAATGATAAAAAATCATGGGAAAAATGCATAAAAATATAGTGAATTGTACCTTAATTCTATTTTGTGTAACAATTTATTTTTCTAAAGTAGTATAACAAGCGTCTAATTTTTCTTATTTTGTATAAGTTTTACGTGTTAAACCAATTTTTATCATATGTATTGTTAATTGATCTTGATGTAACAATTTTTTCTTATAACTTGATAATTTGACATTCAGGTCATTAATAGTTATAAAATCTAACAATTATTAGTTTAAATAAGTACAAAATTATAAAAAAATTAAACGTTCGGAGCATCTCCATAGATTCTCTATAATTTTTGTAAAATTGAAAACCAAATTCTCTATAATTTATGTATAATTTTCCACAAATTCTCTATTTTAAAGATTTATATAATTTTATAAAAGAATTTATATAAAATAATAAGAGCATCTCCAACAACTATGTTATAATAGAAAATTTTATGATTTAGGAGAGTTTTGTGCTCCAACAACTATGTTATAATTGTATGGTAAAAAAAAACAGATTATGAGAATATGTTAATTTAGAGAAATATCTAAAACTCAATATAAGAGGGAGAAATAGTATTTTAATTATATTCCCAACAATAAAAGGTATTAAAAAGCGATTGTTTAGGAGAGATAAAAAATACTTTATTAAACGTATTAAATATTTAATGTTAAAATTGCTAAAATAAAGTAGCTGATGAAGTTGGATTTATTTATTTTTTTAAAGATTTTTGATACACCATTTAAAAAAAATTATAGCATGGCTTTGGAAATGCTCTAATGATTCAATCTCATTGGTGGGAAGTAATAAAAGGTTAATTTTTCTATTTGCATAGTCCTTCGTATTTAAAAGTAATGTTTTGGCCTCAGAGACAAAAATAGAAATGAATTACAAAATATAGGGACGGAAATTGAAATTTCAAAACCGACGAGAAAAAGGTAATTTAATATTCTCTAGTTTAGAGGAGTAAATTACAGATTTGGTTACCTATGGTTAATCAAAATTATGGATTGGGTCCCCCCCAAACAAATTAATTACATAGATTATCATCGTGGTTTCAGTTTTGTTGCGGATTGAGCCCCTTGCTCTAACATCGTTTACTTTAGATCCGTTAAATCATGGATAATATGGTATTTTTCTTTTTTCAGTTATGTTGATAAAAAGTATTTTAATCGTTGGTACTTGAAGATGATTGGCTCCAAATCTGTTGTTTGTTTTAGATTTTTGTTTCCATGGCTGGCGCTTGAAGATGATTGAATCCAAACCCGTTTTTCGTTTTTGATTACAAAGCCGGATATAAAAATAACTGAAAAATATAGTGGTTGTCGAAAATTGGGTAGGACGCCGGAGATGAGAAATGTCGGAAATTCAAGCATATTCAAACGTACAACGATATTCAAGTCACTTTTATACGAGGCTTGTGGTCGGATTGTGAACCCGATTTACGGGTCAGCTGGGTTGTTATGGTCGGGAAACTAGCAGCTTTGTCAGAATGTAGTGGAGGCGATTCTTCACGGCTCTCCGATCACCCAAATCGCGTCAGAGAAGAACAATGGGCCGTTGTTGAAGGCGTATGACATTCGTCATATTACAAAGGACGAGAACTCCGGCGGTTCAAGTGAGCTTCACCGGGTCAAGACGCGGTGCCAGCTCAAGAGATCGGTTGGAAAGGGAAAGCGAGCCGGGTCTGGATCAGGTCCAGCGAGGAGGAATCTGGTGTTATCGAGCATAATAACAATGACTTGTCGAGCCATGAGTCGGCTTTGAGCCATCAGTCGGAGGTGGCGCATGCGGTAGAGGGTAAGAGCTGTGATATATATAGTGGAGGAAAGCTTGGCTTCTGACGTCGAGACTCCGTCGGCTAAAAAGCATGTTGAGACTGAAAGTGTTCCCTGGTCACTAACTCCCTTAACAATCTCCGTTAGAGGGGGGGACATTTTAGTCTTTTTACCTATTATCTTAAACTAGAAATGTACCCTCGCAATGCAGCGGGTTTCTGAAATATAGAACTCGAATTCTCGATCATTATTCATACTTTTTGTTAGTCTTTTTTTATTTTATTTTACGATTTTGAGAAACCTAGATTTAAAACAAAAATATATTTTAGTTTAGTTTAATTATGGTTTTTTTATAAAAAGTAATAATAAAAAATTTTGTTACGGCTCAAAAAATGTTTAATTTAAATGATAACTATAGTTAAGATATTTTATATTTAAAATTAAAAAGATAACATACTTCAATAAAAAATAAAAATAAGGTGTTTTATCTCGAATTTTCTTATATTTATCGGTTAGTTATATCAATAGTTAAAAAATTTAGATATTTTAGAAAATAAAAATAAGTGCTTATCCGCAGTTAGTTACACGAATTCAAACATTGAGCTTTTATAAGTTTTACTTATGTTTAATCAATTTGTACTTTTGGATTTTAAGTAATATGCATTAATAAGTGGTACCTAAAACTTGTACCTAATGCATAAAAATTAGTTTTTAAGAGTTTAGCTTAAATGTTTTATAATATAGTATAGATATATTAGTTAAAATTCAAAATTGCTAATGAAACATAATTATAACTTATTAAAGTCCATGTTTTTGTTTGTATAACTAACTGCAAATAAACATATTAAATACAGGATAAACACTATGAGATAAACTACCTGTTTTATTTATTTTTAAATATATTTATTAGATCAATGCATGTTTTTATAATATAGTATAGATATATTAGTTATGAGATTATAACTAATACAAATATAGATATATTAAGATCAAATCATAAAATAAAAAATAATTATTGATAATAGTAATATTGATCAAATCGTCCAATAAATATAAAAAACAAATATTGATAATGGTAGATAATATTGATCAAATCGTCCATTAAATATAAAAAACAAATATTTATATTAATAAATGAGTATTTATTCCACAAATAGATGATGATGTGAGATAATGTGCTTGGATAAATTGTACCAATGTATTATGAAATTGTAATTTAAGTAATTGACTTTAATTAGTTGTATTTTGTGCTTAAAATGTTGTAATTAAGAGTTTTTTATATCTCTTTTATAATATAGTATAAATATCTTTTAGAAAAATAGAATATATAATTTATATATTGTTTATATTATTATTATTATTATAGTAAACTACGATTTTCGTCCCTGTGGTTTGATGTTTATAACGATTTTCGTCTCTAGTATTTCAAAACTGCTTTTTTAGTTCCTGTGTTTTCTATTTGCTTTCATTTTCGTCCTTCCATCCAACTTTATTAAAATTAAATGTTAATTGATTTAAAAATTGAATAAGCAAATTACATATTTGGTTCTTGTGATATATAAACTTTTACATTTTTATCATACTTTACATTTTTTTCACTTTTTCTTTATTTATTGTATTTCATCATGACATTTATTTTTCTATTAGTTATATTGTATATTTTCATAATCATTAAAACTTTAATTATAAAAATAATTAAATAATTTCATTAAAAATAGTGATAAATACATGATAATTTTTTCAAAACTTTAGGTTTAAATCTCTTAAAATTAATATTTTTTTTCTATTGATTTATTAAAGCTTTTTATTTATTTTAAATTATCATTGGAAAAAGTTTAATAAAATTCGAGAAAAAAATAGTCTTATTTTATAACAACCGGTTGTTTATTGTTAAATTTACTTTACTCCCACTATTCCATATTTTCATTTAAACTTTATTTTTATTAATTAATCAAATTTGTTTAATATTTAACATAAACACACACACACACACACATACACACACATATATAGAGGTGGTTTCAATTGAAAACCATATTAGATTGGAAACTTTGGAAACTGTCAATTTCATTGGTTAAATTAATGAAATTGGTTTATAAATTTGTTTAATATGATCAAGTTGTTTCATATAATTCTTTTGTTAATAAATTGTTTCATATATTTGTGTTTTTTATGTAGTTTCATTTATTTTTCTCATTCTGATGAAATTGTTTCATGTATTTTCCCAGTTTGATGAATTTTTTTCATTTTTACATAAAAAACACAAATATATGCAACGATTTCATCAATAAAAGAATTATATGAAACAATTTCATCAAATTAAACAATTTCATGAACTTAATCAATGAAATCGAGGGTTTCCACGGTTTTCAAAATTAGAGTGATTTCCATTTGATCGCTCCCCTATATTATATATATATATATGTATATATATATATATATATCAAGGTTTTAAGTAACATGTGATTTAAGGCTTGTGTTTGACGTCACGTCAATTATGTGTCACATCATGCCCCATTGCATGATTTTTGTAATACTATATTGAAATATTCTTATCATTTTATTGTCTTGTTTTTTGTTTTTAATATATAACGTAATTTAAAATGGTGTGTGTGCGTGTGTGTATTTTTATTTAAATATTAAACAAATTTGATTAATTAATAAAAAATAAATATTAAATGAAAATTTAGAATAGTGGGAGTAAAGTGCATTTAAAAACAACAACTTGGTTGTTATAAAATAATACTATTTTTTCTCGAATTTTATTAAACTTTTTCCAATTTTAATTTAAAATAAATAAAAAGCTTTAATAAATTAATAGATAAAAAATATTTATTTTAGGAGATTTAAACCTAAAGCTTTGAAAAAAATATCATGTATTTATCACTATTTTTAATAAAATTATTTGATTATTTTTATAATTAAAGTTATAATAATTATTAAAATATACAATATAATTAATAGAAAAATAAATTTTTTGATGAAATACAATAAATAAAGAAAAGGTAAAAAAAAATATAAACTAGGATAAAAATGTAAAAAATTATATACCACAAGGACCAAATATGTAATTTGCTTATTCAGTTTTTAAATGAATTAACATTTAGTTTTAATAAACTTGGATGGAGCGATGAAAAATGGAAGCAAATAGAAACCACAGAGACTAAAAAATAGTTTTGAAATACCAAGGACGAAAATCGTTATAAACATCAAACCACAGGGACGAAAATCATAGTTTACTCTTATTATCTCTACTACTATTAAAAAAAAACTAATACGGTTATTGTACAAAATACGGTTATTGTACAAACTTTTGTACAATAACACTTATCACTCTTATAATGTTACATTTACTACCCTTACAATTATTTATTTAATTCATTTTATATCCCTTATTTTTTTCATTTTTCATTTTACACCATTATCATATTAACACAAATAATCGTATATGAACAAAAATGCAACGGAAAAATATGTTTCTTTTTTTACAAATTATATCATTATAATCATCTCGTCAATATCTTCAAAACGAGTTCAATGTTGAATATTTTTTAATTTAACCGTACTATTAAATATAATGAATCTCTACTACTATATAAAAAAACTAATACGTACAAACTTTTGTACAATAACACTTATCACCCTAAACTTTTGTAAAACAACACTTATCACCCTTATAATGTTACATTTACCACATTTACAATTACTTATTTAATTCATTTTATATTTCTTATTTTTTCATTTTTCATTTTACACCATTATCATATTAACACAAATAATCGTATATGAACAAAAATGCAACGAAAAAATATGTTTCTTTTTTTACAAATTATATCATCATAATTGTCTCGTCAATACCTTCAAAACGAGCCAAATATTGAATATTTTTTAATTTAACCGTACTATTAAATATCATGAATATCTACGAACTAATTTGTTTTCTATCCATACGTTTTATTTTTTTCCACCGTTAGCACATTAAAAATACATAATCGTAAAATATGTTTCATTCTTATTATAAATTATATCATTATAATTTTTTTATCAATAATTGTAATATAAACTAATTATTGAATATCTTTATGGGTTTAGGGTTTAGGGTTTCATAAATTGTGATTCTTAGGTCATGGTTGATTGTTGATGACATGTCTATAAAAAGTAACATTAATTATTCGTTATTTACTTACATTCCGTTGCATCGCGTGAGTATATGCTTAGTTAATATTATATACAATATACATATATATATATATATATATATCAAACACATATAAACAAAACCACTGGGCCGTCATCCAAATTTCCGATCACCGGACCGTTAAGCCCCACCCTCAAAATCATTGGGCCTCCATCTTCGACCGTTCAAGTGAAGATTTTCAAAATGTGTTCAAGATGATGAATGTGGAGAGTGTGTATGGGTGTTCGTGTTGTGTGTGTTAAGTGAAACAAAACCTCCAGGCTCCAACAACGGTCGAATATGATGATCGTGAAGAGTGTGTAATGTTTGTGTGTGTGTTTGAGTTGCTAGAATTTGGAAACATTTTCGGAGGTAGCAAGTAATTGAGAGTTTATGGAGGTATCGCTGGAGATCTAACAAAAGTTAACCAATAGGGAATGGTGGAGATCAAATAGGAGTTATGAAGGTACCGGTGATGGTGGGTTTGAGTTAACTGAAGAAGGTGATCATCGAACAGGAAGAGAGGGGATTTGGGTTCATGTTAGATTGTCCCTGCAACCGTGTGTATATACACACATATATGTATAGGGGTTGTTTCATTTGCAACCCTTAAAAAGATTGCAAACCTTGCAACCCACATCTTAACCGTCAGATTCATGATCGGCGGTTACAATAGATATGGGGCCCAATATTTTTAATTAAAAAAATAGAAAAATAAAAATAAAATAACCGTCGATCATGAATCCAACGGTTAAGATGTGGGTTGCAAGGGTTGCAACCTTTTTCAGGGTTGCAAAATATCCTTCCACTATATGTATATATACACATTACATATAAATATATATAAAATGATATTATTGTTGCTCTTAAACCTTTGCGACCAGTTGGGTGGTTTCAGAAGAGGATTCATCAATCAAGACGGTGGTAATATAAAAGCCATTGGTTGGTCGATGATCAGTGGCGGATTCATAAGTTTTTATGGTTGGGGGCAAACTTAACGATGAATCTGGACCAAAACGGTTTCGGGTTCACGTTTTCGGCTTAAAGGGTTCGATTACCGAATAAAGATAACTCATTTGGTTCGGTTTTCAGTTTATTTTTTACCGTATAAAGATAACTCAAGGAGTAGTAGAAGCTCGAAAAAAAATGATACTAAACTTGAGCTTGAATAACTTTTTCATGTAGGACTCAAGCTTGAATATTTTTTTGATTTACCAAGCTCAAGCTCGCTGTTCATTTACAGGCTCGCACGATCGACTAACTCTTTTATTGACTCGAGAGTTATAGTTTTTTACATTTTATATTACGAACGAGCCGAAACGAGCATCGGTTTTATGAAGTTCGACTCGTTAAGTTAAACGAGTTTTATTTTGTGTTCGAGATCGACTCAAGCTAGATAATTAATAAGACCGAGCTTGAGATAAACATGTTCGAACTCGAGTAGCTGGTTAAAAACTTGACTCGTGAGGGTTTAGGGCAAGCTATTCACCATTTGCAGGTGGGTCTTGGTCACGACAGAGGAGATGGAGTTGACGGTGGTGTATAGAGTGGATCAATGGAATTGACGATGTAACACATCGATGAAGTGAGGGTGCTGGTTGTAATCTTACTTCCAACGCAAAGGAACGAGGGTGTCGTGTGTGTAGGAGATGAGGGAAGAAGATGAAAGGGTTGTGTGTAGGAGATGACGGTCAGCGATTTTGTTTATATGTGTTATATATATATATATATATATATATATATATATATATATAGGGGTTGTTTAATTTGCAACCCTAAAAAATGTTGCAACTCTTGCAACCCACATTTTAACCGTCGGATTCATGATCGACGGTTACAATAGATATGAGGCCCAATATTTTTAATTAAAAAAAAGAAAAACAAAAATAAAATAACCGTCGATCATGAATCCAACGGTTAAGATGTGGGTTGCAACCTTTTTAAGGGTTGCAAAATATCCTTCCACTATATATATATATATATATATAATAATATAAACAATATATAAATTATACATTAAATTTTTTAAATATTTAAGATAATAGATAAAAAGACTAAACTGCCCCTCTCTCTGACAGAGATTGTTAACGGAGTTAGCGATCGCCGATCAGGGATCACTTTCAGTTCAAATGAAAACCGCAAGGACAACTTTTAGACTTACCAAAGTTTAGGTCCCACTTTCACATATTTCTCTAAACCTCAAGGACCAAAATTAGAGTTTACTCTTTTTTTTTTCATAGTACAATATAAATAACATATTGAAATAAATTAAGAACAAAAACCTTATTTTTTCTATTTAGAAAATCTATTAAATATGTTGTTACCTAAATTAAAAAAATTAATTTAAATAAAAAAGTTCCATTTGTGGCATAAAGTCATAATTGTTTGAGTAAACTACTATTTTCGTCGCATATGGTTCGTTGTTTATAACTATTTTCGTTTTTAATCTTTAAAAATTGCTTTTTTGGTTATTGTGGTTTGCAACTCTTTTTGCTTTTAGTCTCTGAAAATATTAGTTTCAGAGACCAAAAGAAAAAAGAAATGTAAATCACAATGACCAAAAAAACAACTTTTAGAGTCACAAACAAAAATAGTTATAAACAACAAACCACAGTACGAAAATCATAGTTTACTCTAATTGTTTTGTTTGCAATTCTCTTTCATAGATCCAATCGATGGTTTGATTAATTTATTCGATAAAAATCTTCTCAAAAGTTGTCCTCTCGTGATCCACAAGGACAGGTGTTAGAACAACAGACACACACACAGATCTAAAAGCTTTCTGGTTTCCACTTCTCCGCTCAAAATCCGATCGATTTCAATCGAAAATCTGTTTTCAACAATGGCGGATTCAGGATTCAGCGGTGATGAAACTGCTCCTTTCTTCGGTTTCCTCGGCGCAGCTGCTGCTCTTGTTTTCTCATGTACGTCATCAAATCCCTAATTTCCATGTCTCCTTTTTAGTTCCTTGATTTATCATCGATTTTATCCATTACTTATGCGTAGAGATAGATATGGTGTTGAATTATTACGTTTTGAACAAATTCATGTTTTCAAATTTCGAATTGGATATAGAAGTATAGAACGATTGATTGTAATTCTGGAAATGTTCGATTTATGGCAACTTCCTTCAATCGGTTATTTATATGTTTGATTTGATACTTTAGAAGACCGATAATCAAATAGAAACTGGATAAATGTTACAAACCGGTGAAAACGGATCAAATTGAGTTTGATTTTAAGTTATGATTCATATTGATTGATATGTTTTATTCTTGTGTTTGTATAAGTGTGTATGTGTGTGTTTCAGATAAACCAATTTTCGTGTTCTTTTGGACGGAACCAGAAATTTTTTCTAAGTGGTGGCACCGATTTGAATATAAGAAACAAATATAGGGATATTTTTCAGAAAATCATCATTGATCTGTGGTTAGTTCATTGCTTTTCATATGTGAGGTCATGTGTTGAAGTCTTTTATTGTAATTTTTTTCAGAAACGTAATAAATCTGAAATTAGAAGCTAAAAACTAAGAAAATGACAGTAACAAAATTCGAACTCGGGTCTAGGGTGGAAGAAAAGCCTTGCAAACAACTCTACGAAGGAAAACTTGTGTCCTCATTGTAGTTTCAAAATATATACCGTGGAGCATAACGAATTGATACGTTGGCACTTTTTTTTTTAATCCCTTGGCAAATTATGACCGTAAGACATACCCTGATTAAACCTCAGTGGCTACAATTGTTGTGTACGTCTGGATTCAAACCCTGGGCGGATGGGATATTCCACCACATCCTCCGGGGCCTTAACCAGTACGCCACAACCCTTGTGGTTACGTTGGCACTTTTCACGACCCTATAATTTTTTATACTACGACGGAGGAACGAAACGGTGGCACATGCCACCACAAAACCCCCTGGGTCCGTCCCTGGTCCTATATGAAACAACACTTTATCAACACCAACATGTGTGACATGAAAACACGGTTTTGTAAGTTTGTAACATTTATTGGGTTTGTATTTAATTTTCGCTCTACTTTAGAATTGGGGATAATGGAATTGTGGATCTGGAAAAACCGAAATTTATGTTTTTTGGCTGATTGATTTGTACAGGTATGGGGGCGGCATATGGAACAGCGAAGAGTGGTGTAGGTGTGGCTTCGATGGGTGTGATGAGGCCTGAGCTGGTGATGAAGTCTATTGTTCCTGTGGTTATGGCTGGTGTGCTTGGTATTTATGGTTTGATTATTGCTGTTATCATCAGTACTGGGATTAACCCTAAGGCGAAATCGTATTATCTGTTTGATGGCTATGCACATCTTTCCTCTGGTTTGGCTTGTGGTCTTGCTGGTCTCTCTGCAGGAATGGCGATTGGAATTGTTGGTGATGCCGGTGTCAGGTACTGTTCTTGATTCATAACTGATATGAATTTGAATTACTCCTTCTGTGCGAAAATAATTGTCCAGGTTTCTATTTATGTATAGTCCCAAAATAAGTGTCCGGTTAAAAAAAAAGATAACTAAATTCTCAAGTTTACCGTTAATTAATGCACAAAAATACTCAAGAGTTGTGAAGAGAGATAAGTTAATCAAGGGTAAAGTTGTCATTTGGTTAACTAAAAAGTGTGATATTTATGAATGTCTAAAACTGTGTGCCATTTCTACCGTGGACACTTATTTTGGGGTGGAAGGAATATTGTGTTTGACGCATGTTTGTGCTAGCCTGCTAGTCATGAAATTCTTAGTTAGAAAAGGTCAAAAAATTGTTCTTGTTCATTGAAGATGTCATATGAGGCATGCTAATTGTGCTAATAGAAAAAAAGGCTTCCATCATCTCCCTTGCTTTTGTTCTTTGGAGGACTGATGCTTTGATAGTGTAGTCTTACAAGGTTCGTTGGAATACTGATAACAAGGCAACATTTAGCACCACATCAAAAGTAAATTATGCTATAGTTATAGCATTCGAAGATTGGTTAGGGTTCCTTTGGTCTTGGACAACTTTTGAATATTTGTACTTGTTGAATTTTGAATTGAGAGTTAACGAGTGGTGGGTTTTGTTAAACATTTTGTTTAATCCTCATTAAATATAATTTCATCCAAGTCCTTACGGACCACATCACACACCAGTTTGTTTGAACTCTAGATACATCCCCCATTCACCAAATTTCCACTTTCAACTCCTAAGCGTGGACGGTTGGACCTAAACAATACAAGTTAAGTACTCATTAATTAACTCAAGCACTTCATTAATTACAATTACCTAGACCCACAAATATAATTCTACTTTTTTTATTCTTTCTCTTCAACCATAAAGTAAATAAAATCGTCATATTCATATTATAATAGTTGCTTACTAGTATAGTCATAACATAAAACTATAAGAAAAAAATTGTATATTGCATTTGATACAAAAAATTTAACACTTTGGTTTATTAATTATCTTTCCCAAATGATCCAAATAATTGATGACAAAGTGGTTTGTTTTAATTACTTGGAGTTAATGTCAGGTAGTTTTGGTTTATTCATCCTGATTAAATATAAGGATAGGATATTCATTGTGTTCCATGAATATCAATCTTGAACATTGGTTTTTACATACTCCTCTTGATATACTTTCCATCTCCATATCTCGTCTGTCTATGGAGTTTTACTAACAAAAAAATTACATAACCCAAACAAAGAAGTAAAAAAACCATTTGAAGATTAAGCACATGAAAAATGGCGATCATAGTGTACTTGATGTTATAGGTTTCTGCCATTCAAAGCAACTAATTGATTAATGAAATACTCATATTTAGGAAAAAGAAAGGTGTGTCATTAAAGAAACATGGATGGTTAAAATAAGAAAATAGAAATTTACTTGACATGATCAACAAAGATATACTAATCTTGAGTATAGACTTATGGGGGGTGTCTATGTCAATTGGCAAGGAACTCTAAACCATTTACCATTTCTTTTCATCATATCATGGCCTTCATTGCCTTTTATGTTTTAGCTTACATACATACATAATCTATTTTTATATAATCTATTTGCCATTTTTATTTATACTATCTAAACTAAAATGAGTTTCTCGAAAATACCCCTCCAATGGCTAGTTTTTACGGGTAAAATAGTAGAATTATAAGAAAAAAAGACAAAAAATTGGCTAGAATTGTCTTAGTTGAAGCCAAAAAACCTAGAAGAAAGAAAGAGGAACAAAAAAAGGATTTCCAAGCCTCCAACTACTATTTTTGATCGGGCTTTGACCGGGCTTAATTAGGGTTGGGCTGTGGATGGGACAAAAAAGTGTGGTTTGACCGGACTTTTATTGGGCCCTATGAGATATTGAGATGGAAAATGTATCAAGAGGAGTTTGTAAAAGATGATGTGTAGGATTGATATTTATGGAACAGATCGAATATTTTATTCTTATATTTGATTAGGATGAATAAACCAAAATTTGGGTCACATTAACTCCACGTAATTAAACCAAACCACTTTGTCATGAATTTTTTTGATCATTTTGGAAAGATAATTAATGAACCTTAGTGTTAAACAATTTAAAATTTTCTATATCAAATGCAACATGCAATCTTTTTTTCTTGTTGTTTTATGTTATAAAAATACTAATAAGCAACTGTTATCTTATAATATGAATATGAATATGATGATATTATATTTATTTTATGGTTAAAGAGAAATAACATAAAAAGTAGAATTGTATTTGTGGGTTTAGGTGATTGTAATTAATAAAGTGCTTGAGTTAATTAACGTAACTTGTATTGTTTAGGTTCAGGCTTAGGGGTTGAAAGTGTAAATTTGGTGAATGGGGATGTGTCTAGAGTTCAAACAAACCCTCATGTATTGTGGTTCGTAAAGACTTGGATGACATGATATTTGATAAGCATTAAACGAAACCACCACTTGTTAACTCGCAATTCAAAAATCAAGAAGTGCAAATCTTCAAAAGTAAATAACTTATGTTATGTGAGTTTAGTTATTATTATTAGCAAGAGATCAGACCAATTTAAGTCATCTTTATGCTAAAGTTATAACATTTGAAGCCTTGTTGTACATTGAGCTTTATTTGTTTTCAAACTAGTTAGGGGCCTTTTACTAAACGCTTACCCGGTAAGTGCTTACGGGGTCACTTACCTTATCGGATGACCATGGCAAGGACCAAGAGTCTTACCTGGAAAGTTTGGGTGACGACTCTTACCCGGTAAGGTAAATTGTTGCATACGATGACCATCTTTTGATGGACTAGAATCTTACCCTGTAAGGTAAGTGAGTGTGTTGAGTATCACATGTAAGCGCTTACCCGGGTAAGCATTTGGGTAAACGGCCCCTTAGTCTTTTCTAGATTCTAGATGATTAAGGGGCCATTTACTTAAATGCTTACCTGCTAAACGATTATTGGTAAGAGTCAACACTCTAACTTACTTTATCGGATAAGATTGTAGTGCATCAAAACGGTATTGTATGCAACAATTTACCCGGTAAGTATTTACCGGGTAAGAGTCGTCACTCTCACTTACCGGCTAAGACTTCATTCTTATCATCGCTCTTACTGGGTAAGATTCTTGGCTTCTTGCCATGTCATCCGTAAGGTAAATGATTAAACGTTTAATAAACAGCCCCTAAATGCCATTAAACTGTTTCCAAATTCCTGAAAATTGAAAAGAAAAATTGACATAATGGCACAAAAGCTTATTCCATACCAAGTACTGCTCAAGAAAACAAGGCACTTAAGCACTCGCACAATCTGGAGTATAAACAACTGTTTTACAGAACATGAATACCCAAACTGAATCGGACATCGAGTCCAACTTAGAACAATGAGTTTATTTTTTTAAGATACCTACTAATGGATTTGGGCATTAAGAGAGAGTGGCTTGGTGAAACGATGAGGAGCCGTAGATTTTCTTCAAATGCGAAACGGGAAGGGGACTTTTTTTTTGGAAGGGTGTTCTAGACTAATCCCTTTGCAAATTATGACCGTAAGACATCAGCCCTGATTAAACCTCAGTGACCACAATTGTTGCGTACGCCTGGATTCGAACCCTGGGCAGATGGGATCAAGGTTCTAAATGGCGTGAAACGTGGCGTGGCGGCGAGGCCAAGCCTCAAGCCTTAGGAGCCACGGCGAAGCCATGGCGTTTTCAAGGCGGGACTTGTGGCGTCAAATTTATAATTCATATATAATATTATATATAAAATTGTATGTATTGTAGTGTTACTCAATGAGTCAATAGTAATAAGCAAGTTAAATTAGGTTATATATTAAAAACTTGCAAATAAGACATTAAAATTTTAAAGAAAAATCAAATATCTCATTTCGATAACTTCGCATTAGGCCATGGCCTGCCATGGGTTTAACGTGGCGTGACACACAAGCCTTGGTGCCATGGCGACTGTGCGGCGAGTTTTTTAGAACATTGGATGGGATGTGGTACGAGTACGCCACAACCCTTGTGGTTAACAGGAAGGGGACTTTGTTTGTTGTCTTATGCCGATACAGCAAGTGTATTGTTTGTGAGCTTTGACTCGAATGAGGCAACAGGTCTTTGTGCTCATAATTGAGAATTGCATTGTTACCCGAGTTTTTGGACTCTGCTGGATTGTGCTTTGTGCAAGATGCTTGTTGGTACTTCCCGCTTATTTGTTGTTCTTTTTGTCGCACACTAATCATGCTTTTCACCAAAATGGAAATAATATTTTTTCCTGTATGGCCAGGTAGACAATAGTCATGGCTTGATATACACGGATTAGGGGATCTTTACTTACAACTTAACCATGCTTGAGTATTTATTTACGCCTTACGGCTTAATCGTTAAACCCTTACGCTAAAAGGGCTATATGGAATATGCGAGGACCCCTCACTTGTCCCCATTAACATTAAGCCATCTCAGACGAACTAATACCATAAATGCTCTTGAAATAATTTAACCCTCTCTCTTCGCCTCCCTCAAACCCGTCGGTCTCTCGTCCCTCACGCAATCCAATCAGACAACTTAACCCATTAAGAGCTAAATGGAAAAAAAAGAGAGTAAGAAACAACCCCGTAGTAATAATTGTGGACCACGGGCTTGTGGAGATGTTCACAAGTCATACACCACACTGTTATTTGTTCGATGATGCTAAGTTGTCAGTTGTATATGACCTTTATTAGCTTGTTAATTTCTTATCTTTATTCTTTTTTGCGATAGATGCAAGTCATTTTCTTTTTCCATGTGTAGTTATCATTATTGAGTTTGTGCTTTGTAATTGGCTTAGTCTTGGTGAGAAGGTCATGCGTCTTGAACGGGTGGTTGCAGTAAGATTGTTACAAAAGTGGCAAATCTACCTAAGCTGTTGTTTTTTTCTTCATTGGTTTTCCATTAAGTCCTGTATGGATAAAGTTGTCTTTAGGGAAAGTTTTTGTTTGGGAGGGAAGGAGCGTGTTTTTGAATTGGGAGGGGCAGGTTTGGAAAAAAAAACTTGGCTTTTTTGCAGAAAGCTTTCCCTAGAAGCTTACTGAATAAGCCAGTTTCTATATCATTAAGCCACTATCAAACAGTCATGTATAGCTGACCGAACAAGTTGTGTGTCCCGTTAAGCTTATTAAGCTGCTAACAAATAGAACCTACGCTCTGTATGGATTTAGATCAGTTGTTTGTTTTTTGTGTTGAATAAACTGATTGTATAATAAAAATGACCATTTTGGATTTTACTCCCAATTCTAGATTAAGGGCTGAACCAAAATGACTCTTTTTTGATAAACATGCTGAATGCAAATTTTGGATGATAAAACTTGAACAATTATTTAAATAAAAGCAACTTGATCTTTCATAATAATACAAACTCATTGATATTATTATAGCAACATTTACCTAGTTATAATTAAAATACTTGAACATCATAGTTTGGATATGACTAGTAAAAAAGCAACAAGATATACAAAACTAGGGTAGTAGACTTAGGTGTAGGGACCTATAGGGAGGGTTAAGGTTAGGGAGCTGTCAGATAGGATAACAGAGTCCTATGATAGATGGAGGGATGTGTGCTTTTCTTACTTTTATATGTTTCAACGTGTCTTTTTTTAACTCCCTCCGTCTCAAAATAAGTGTCCACAATGATAAAGGCACACAATTTTGGGAATGTGTAATTATTAGTTTATTACACTTTTTAATTAACTAAATGACAATTTTACCCTTAATAATAGAGGGAGAAACTTTATCCATCTCATAGTGAACTTAAGGGTAAAATGGGAAAGTAGTCATTTACCTTTAAAAGTGGACAGTTATTTTGGGACACATTAAAATAGAAATGTGGACACTTATTTTAGAACGGAGGGAGTATTTTTTTTCTTTTTTCTTTTTATGTTGCGTACTATTTACTAGTCTTGTTTCTTATTTCTTTTTCACTCACACTTTTGTATAATCAAAGGGTTTTTACGGAAACAGCCGCTTTACTGTTTGGGGGTAGAGGGCAAATCTACATACATCCCACCTCCAGATCCTGTTTTGGAGTGAGATATACTGTGTTCGTTTGGTTTAGTTAGTTTATCTAAAATCAACCCGATACTTCGTGATTTCTTTTGGCAAAATGAAAGATTTCAAAATAATAATTACTTACGGCATTTCATTTGCTAAATATTTCTTTTTATTTTACAGAGCCAACGCGCAGCAACCGAAGCTTTTCGTTGGGATGATTCTTATCCTCATCTTTGCGGAAGCTCTGGCCCTGTACGGTCTCATCGTTGGTATCATCTTGTCTTCGCGTGCCGGTCAATCCCGAGCAGATTAAGAAGAATGAAAATGGAGTTCTTTTTTTTCTTCATATATATCTGTTTGTTGTTTGTTCTCATTAATCAATGAAGATCATGTTTAATTTGTTTCTTTGAATTTGGCAGGTTTTGAACATCCTTTATTTAAATTTTTTGAGCTATTTATTTGTCGTCTCATTCTCATCAATGGTGTTGCTGCAGAGTAAGGGGTTGTTTGGCAGTTGCTGAATGGTTTAGTGCAGAATGATTAAGAGGTTTTTATGGTATAGTGTAAAATGAAATATGGTTGTTTGCTAATTGTTCATAATGAAATCAGGGCTCTTAATGGTTACGGGAGGGTCAGGATACAAAATCATTAAGAGGATTTTGGAACCATTAAGAGGTAGCCCTTTTTTTTGTCAAACAATATTTATCTCTTAACGATTCAGAAGTTGCTTTTAATGGAACCATTAAGAGGTAAACAAACAACCCCTTCAAGATTTTTTTTAGTTGTGTGTACTTGTTGCAGTTGATTGGTCCTAATTAAGCGTTTGTCTTTAATATGGAGCATATTTTTTATAATATTGGATTACATTAAGCATAGAAACTTAAATTTCCCAAAAGGAAATGACTATGGTTGTCGTTTATCTTACTGGGTAAACATAACAATGATCGAAAATCTTATCCGGTAAGAGGGAATGCAAGGATCGAGAGTCTTACCCAGTAAATGCTTACGGGGTTATAATCACTTACCATTCATCTATGTTGATGGTTGGAACTGGAATGTTACTCTATAAGGTAAGTGAGAGTGATGACTCTTGTCAGTAAACGTTTTATCTGGTAAGTATTTGGTAAAAGACCCCTTACCTGGTTAGTGCTTACTGAGCACTTCTATCGATCAATTATGGTTCAAGATTTGGTTACTTTTGCCGGTAAGTATTAACCGATAAGGCAAGTGAAGGTGGTGAGTTTTGTCGGTAAGCACCTACCCAGTAAGCGTTTGGTAAACGGACGAGTAAATTAAAAGAAGTGGAGGAACTTAGCGGTTGGAATACACTTATCGGGTAAGATTATCGGTCATTAAAATAACATAGTATAATCATTTTTTACCCGGTCAATGCTAACCGGGTAAGAATCATCATCATCACTTATTGAGTAAGACTCTCGATTAGCAAAATGGCAAAGTAAGATTCTCAGTTAACGAGATGACTCAGTAAGATTATGGTAAAACCCATCGTTTTTTACTAGGTAACATCTCTTACCCGATAAAAAGCAATAAGCGTTTAGTTAACACGGTTAGCAAAATGATACACAAAATATAGTCAAGTGATTTAAATCATGTTCAATAATTCGTGTTAAATACCAAAATATAATTTGAAAATGTATGCCAATTTTTTCTCAAAATCTCTCTTTTTTATAAGAGTTGTGAAAATAACACAACACTTGGATATTTGGAGAAAGACAAAGTTACACGACATTTTTCTCGACTCACGGAAAGCCAAAGGTCAAACTAGTCATTGTTTTGCGAAAATTGTCGTTCTAATAAAAAGTGAAAATACACGTTCATGGACGTTGGCACCGTTCATCTTGGCAATCTTTCCCATTTGACCTTAAAAACAAAATTTCACAAATATTTGGTTTTCTCAATTGAATTTTGTTTGGAAATTAACAACATACACCAAATAGAGATTACTTAAAGTTGCTCGAATTATATATCCTCGAAGGTTACCTTCAGTTGAAACTTTGTATGTCATCTTTGTGACACATTTCATATTGACGGGTTCCGAGATTTAATGACTTGTTAAGAATTCCTTTTAACTCACAATTGTATAATCTGTGAGTCCCAAACACTTGAAAAACGAGTTTGTTACTACAAAATGGATTGGTTTGTCAATAATCAAACCTGAGGGTAGCAAATCTGAATAATAACCAAAACAAACATTTGCACCAACAGTCATAATATCAACGCTGACATGAGCAATTGAGCTTGAGCGTGAACAACCAGTCATATATGCTTTTCCTGAATAAATAATCTAGCCTTGAAGAAGTTTATGACCAAAAAGTATGGATAAAACTGTAACAAATGGGGTTGTTTGGTTCATGGAATTGAAATGCTAAAATTCATAAAAATCATGATTCTAATTAAATCGTCATGGCCTAGTTATGGCTTAAAGGCTTGGTTTCACCATCATGTTAACCCATGTGACTCCACTCTATGGCTTGACTTCCGTTGTAATGCGTTATGACGTGTTATTTTGTAAGACATAAGTTTTTTTTATTAAAAATTTTGAACATATAACTTAAGGGGTAAATAATAATTATGTACGACACCTGAGGCTTAAGTAAACATTAATGTCCCGTTTGGTTTGTGGGATTGGAATGGATTTGGATTTCAAATTCATTCCAATCCTGCGTTTGGTTTGCAGGAGTGGATTTCGTTGACCGGATTTGAAATCCGTTGACCATTTAAAAATCCCTTGCATGATGGATTTCAAAATCCGTTGCAATGAGCCTGAATTTGAAATCCAAATCTGATGGATTCTAAAGCCTGATGGATTTCAAATTCTTATCCAAACACATGAAGGGATTTCAAATCCCCCCAAATCCAAATCCCTCCAAATCCAAATCCTTACTTGAAATCCAATCATTTCCATTCCATTCCCACAAACCAAACGCACCCTAAAGGAAAACATAAAAACTAAACCCTTAATAAGTAAATCCTTACTCTCATTTTTGTGCATAGAGAGTCGAACAAGAAATTTTAGAAAATCATAGAAAATGGTGAGTAAAGACTCGAGAGATTTAATCCCGATTTTGTACTTCTGATATTATTTTATTATAAGATTGATATATATTTTATATAATTGATTCTTTTTTCCTTTGTAGCTTTATTGCTTTATATGAAATTAAATTGTTATATGACATTATTCGGAACACTAACACACATAAGTGTGTGTATATATATACACACACATACAAATATGTATGCATATGTCGTCTTAGGGCATCTTGAGAACGTCGAGACCTCACCATAACTCGTAAGGCTTAAGACTTGACTTTTCCGCCACGCCACGTCTCACGTCATTTCGAACTTTTGTTCTGTTTCCCTTCTTTTTTATTATGAATTGGTAACAACAATTATAAGGGACTTATTTATACTTTTTCCAAACAAGAGGGACCATTTTACCCATTTTTCATATTTGTGAAAGGTTATTCTAGAATCATCACTAAACTCTTTAACAAAGTTTAAAGATTGAGCCACAATAAAAATCTTCACAAAAATTTCATTGCAAATGGCTTCTTCCTCATCTTCTTCAATATCTCTAATGGCTTCCCAAACCCTAATCCTCCAAAACCCTACCTTCCTTCACCCTCACAGACCTTCAATTGTCTCAATTTCAAAACCAAAATCTCTAATCTCTTCAAAACCCCTTCGTCTTTCACTCACAAACCCTAAAAAATCCCTAATTATCGCCTCATCTTCATCCTCCTCATCATCTTCACCTACAATTACCCCAAATCCACCGGCGCAACCGCTTCTCGCCGGCTCCACCAGAACAATCACAACCCTAATCGCAATTGCCCTCACAGCTTCCAAAGTATTCGCTCATAAAATCTCCACATTCGCCGTGAATTCGAACCTTCAGCAAAACCTAATCTCCGTTTCCGGCCGTTTGTTTTTCGCCACCATGAGTGGCCGGCCGGGTCGTCTGCACACGCCGTTGACGGTTGTGGCGGCCGGAATGGCGAAATGGCTCGATATCTACAGCGGTGTTTTGTTGGTTAGGGTTTTGTTGAGTTGGTTTCCGAATATTCCGTGGGATAGACAGCCGTTGTCGGCGATTCGTGATTTGTGTGATCCTTATTTGAATCTGTTTAGGAACATTATCCCTCCGGTGTTTGATACTTTGGATGTTAGCCCTTTGTTGGCTTTTGCAGTATTGGGTTTGCTTTCTGGAATTATGAGCAGCAGCAAGAACGTATGATAGCAAACTGAAGGTATAATGAGTGATTAATTTCTTAAATTTGAGTTTTTTTTTAATTACATATAAATGCATCTTTATATGTTTAGCTGTTGTTGGTTTTGTAGTATGGAATTGATTTTTGATTTCATGTGTGTGATAATTTTGTATTGAATTGCTGATGAATTGGTTGTAAATTTATTCTGAATGATCTTGAATTCTTGATCTATTTGCTCGTAGAATTGTAGTTTTGGATGCAAGAGTTTGATGTATAATCAATACTCACTAAAACAAAATCGGCTTTATAGTACGTAAAATATGTGTAAGGGGTGTTTACTAAATGTTTACCGGGTAAGCTCTTATTTTATTGGGTGAGCAACTGAGCATGAGAATACCGAGAATCTTACTTGGTAAGTGATGGAGAAGACTCCTACTCGGTTGGCGCTTATCGGTTAAAACACTTACCAACAATCCATTTTGATTGCTGAGAATGTTACCTGATATGGTAAGTGAGGTTGATGACTTTTGGCGGTTAGTGCATACACAGTAAGCGTTTGGTAAACGACCCTTATATGTGTCAATAGACTAGGACTTCAAGTTTATTACTTTATAGTATGTTCTATGTAAAAATGGTTTGACTTTTTGCCGGTCAGTGCATACACAATAAGCGTTTGGTAAACGATCCTTATATGTGTTGATAGACTAGGACTTCAAGTTTATAGTATGTTCTATGTATAAGTGTTACTATAAAGCTGATAAGATGATTTCGGCCGTCCTAACAAGTTTTTTAGGGCACTTTTTGAA
Organism: Arctium minus; assembly: GCA_954870635.1. Classification (NCBI taxonomy): domain Eukaryota; kingdom Viridiplantae; phylum Streptophyta; class Magnoliopsida; order Asterales; family Asteraceae; genus Arctium; species Arctium minus. The sequence goes on from OX941090.1 coordinate 4,563,315, forward strand.
ATCCTATTGGCTTTTTCAGGTCACTTTGCGCTCTTTATCTTTTTATGTAACACTTGTTTTCAAAAGACCATATGAAAAGACTAAAAGGACCTTTTATTTTAAAAGTGTCCCAACAAATTTGATGGCACTTCTTTACATATGATGGGTAATTATAAAGCAGTTTATTAGGACATTTTAGACATATTTGCCGTCCTGTAAACCCAATTTTGTTGTAGTGACTTGCATTCGTTCTAATATAAATTTTGTGTGCACACACCCTTTATATATCTGGTTTATGTGGGCTTATATCAAACAAAGGTAAGCTTGTGCTGGTCTGATGTGGTTAACTGTTAACCGATGCTGGTTCTATGTTTGGTTTGCAAAGTTCTTGATTATGTTTTTTCTAGGTTAACCTAGTGTAAATACATATGGTATGTTATTGACGAACTTAAATGCACATATCTACACAAGGACACAAACGTAATTAGTAGTGCTCGTGTTATCTACCTTTTATGGTATGAGAGGAGTAGAGATGCACAAGGCCCGGGCCTTCCAAGCCCGTTTTTAGTGAGCAAACCCCTAGGCTTTGGGGTTGAGAAAGGGCCCGATCATGCTTTTCCAGGCCAGATTTTTTGGGCTAAATCGGGCTTTTTCGGTCCAGGCCTAGGCCTTCCCCCAAATTTTAGGTCTGGTAGGGATTTGAGGCCTGGCCTGGACCGGGCTTCGGGTTTGGGCCTTTTTTGTGCATCTCTATGTGAGAGTACAATGAGAATCCTTATCATGTTTGAAGTAAAAGGGTATCTAATGATTGTGCATGTAGGGCAAAAACAACTGTAAGTTGTGAAAATTTTCGATCTTGATAGCTTTTTGTATTCTGAAAAGAAGCATCTTCAGACATAAACTGAGAGCTCTAGATGAAAAAGAGAAACTAAGATAGGTATTAGAAGATATAAACTCGAATTTAAGATTCAAATCGTGCAATGGTTATTAGTTAAAGCCCGACTTGGATGCAAAAAGGCCGTCTTACCGAAAGACCCGCATGAAGTGTTTGGTCAATATTTGGTGAATCATCAGTTTGGGTTAATTCCATGGAGTCTTGAAGTTGATAGTTTGACAAACCCTTCAGATTCCCTGATAGGACTTGAACTAACGACCTCTGAGCAGCAAATCCAAGGTCTTACCAGTTGAGCTGCTGCCCCTCGAGGGTTACGCAATTTTGTTTTATTAGTCATATTTTTGTGTTTGCGAGTCTCGAGTGCTAATTATCTGGTGAGGCCATACCCGATTGCCGGTCCTTAAATCGGTCCGTGCCCATCTCTAACAGGTGTTTCATACTCCCGTTTCGAAATGTATTATATATATTTTTCTTAACTTTCTTGTTTGATACAATCTTTCACGTCATTTTTACATATTATAATGCTCGTGAATCATAAGTCGCTGAATAAAAACGTTCAAAAGGTTCGATTTGAGCTTAGGTTTGAACTTTTTGGAGTTTATGTTTCTATCCCAGTATCCTAATGTGTCTATTTTCTTGGTTGCGAAACAGGTATGCAAGTTTATGGATACGGGTTTTACGGTCTATTCATTAGCGTCGTGAAGGTTGGTCTATCGGTGTCTTCAAATTTTGCTCGTTTTTCTTTTATTTGTAAGCAAGTAGTCATATAATGTAATATCATTGAAGGTAGTACCAATATCTACTATGACCGAATAGGTCTATTAGACGATCGGCTGCTTATAAATGGCGGTTTGGACGGGTTTTTATTGATGCATGATGTTTACATGCTTGTTGTTTGTTATATATACGAGTTCGTGTTCAAACGACTTTTAAATGCTTGTTTCACGTTCGGCATCGATGGTGTTTTTGTAAACCATATCAAATCAAACACATTTAGTATGGTCTAGAAAAATGAAAGTAGACATGTCATACACCTAAACGGTAGAGTAGTTGTTTCCGTACAGGTAAAAAAGTTGATGTTTTGCAGTGGGTGTTGATATCCCTACCCCCTTCTCACTCACAAAACCCCCCATACCTCCTCCTACCTCACTCACATACCCCCAATAGAAGGGGGTATGGATAGAATTCACCTTTGCAGTAAGTTTTAAGTGAGCGTAAGAGCTGTATGAAGGTTATGATCGTTGTACGTGTCGTTTCTTGTTTTGCGGAAAATGTCAGAGGAACGAAGGTTTTGAAATGAAATGAAATTAATGTATGAAGTTTTGAGATGTCACAACTGAGAAACTATAAGTTTTAAAAATAATTTAATTCGTACGTAGTTATTGATATTTAATAGTATATGATTAAATCTAAAATATTTAATATTAGGTTTATTTTGAAGGTATTGACAAGATGATTATAATTATGTAATTTGTAAAAAATAAATGTATATTTTAGCTGATATATGATTATATATGTTAATATAATAAAAGTGAAAAAAAAGTAAATGATTGTAAATAACTAATTATAAGAATATAAAGTATAATTATAAATATGGTTTAAGCAAATTTGAGATAAACTATATATTTTTTATTTTTTTAATAGAAATGGTGATATACGCAAATGCATAGAACATTTATATAAAATCCAACTATTTTGAGGATTACATTAAAAAGGTGGCTATAAAGTGAATTGAAGTTGATAGATTGACTGTTTTGGTCAATTTTTTATAAAATAAAAAAATTTAATATCTTTTCTTGAAAACTTTCTCTTCGTATCAACCCCATTCTCTACTGATTCACTTTTATAAACACATCTCATATTACTTTCATCTCAACCCAATGTCTGAGAAGAAAAAAAAATTATATATGACTGTTATTCATGCTCAATAAATCAATAATCATACTCATACGGATCCATCTTTTTGGAACTCTAATTTCACAAAAGTTTTTTGGATCCCCAATTTCACAGAGACGACGACCATCAGAGGTTTATTTGCCTCTTTGTTCAACAATCTACCAGATTACTCTGTTTGCCTCCTTCAAAATCCAAACACAAGAAAAGATCAAAGAAAAGAAAGTTAGACGAGACCTATTTATTAAAGTTCAAATCCAACCAGAAAACCCTATTTTGTATTTATCTTTCTTTTTCCAAATGATATAATTCAAACTGTAAGATAGGAATATGACGTTGATGAAGAAAATGACGATGTCAGCAAAAGAAGATAAAGATTTTGACGTTGACGAGAGGATTACGAGAATAATGAGATTTTGGGTTCTTGGTTGTTGCTGCAATGGCTAGGAATACTTGGTTGTTACAGGTTTAGCAACAGATTCCTCCGTATCTTTTTTTGGAGGACGTTGATCGAAGTTGATGACGACGGTAATTGGAATTAAGAATGGTGGAAAAATAAATAAAAACAAAAACTCAAGTAAATAAATGACATGGCAATCCATGTCATCATCAAGTTAAAAAATACATTTTCCAATTGAGTAAAATATTACCCACTATACAAGGTTCCAATCATTTTGGTCTCAAAATAGGAAAAATAGAAACTTTATTACACTGATTGAGGAAAAAAATTAGTTCATCACACTAAATATGAATTAAAGCAAACTTCGTTTGCATTTTGTCGTTGTTATCCAATTTTAACACATGTGAATTATGGGGGTTGATTAACATTATCTAATTATTATTACGACTCCAAAATACAGTAATTTGTTTTTAATGTTTTTAATAAATATATAATGTTTTATTTAAAGGATAAATAATATTATGTTCATGTGATCTATAAGTTCAGTTTTGCTTTTTGGTAACGGTGTGTTTTCATGGTCACAAGGGTTATGACAGTATTTTGATTCGAATCCAAAAAAAATGAGATTTCCACTGCATTTCTCTAAACCTTAATCAAATTCAAAGCCCCACAGATAAATGGTTTATGATCTGTAAGTTTGTTATTATTAAATTGGTTAAATACTTAAAAATTAATTATCTCATTATTATAATTTTAAATAACATAATCATAATTCGTTATTTAATTTCAATTATTTAATATCACACAATTACTTTTAAAAATATATGTAATGATTTAAGTTTTAGTATCATTAAATTATGATAGATAAACAATTTTTTTTTTTTTTGGAGAGGGTATCCCAGACCACATTGGGTCCAGACTAATCCCTGGCAATTTGGGCCGAAGCCCGACTGCTAAAGCATGCAGCCCGGGGTCGAAGCCCCCGTACCTCCAGGATGCGTCCCTCAGGGTTCGAACATAAGACCGCTACTAGCAAGTCCACATGCCTTACCACTAGGCTAACACCCCTTTGGTTAGATGAACAATGTTGTAAACATGAGATGAGATACACGTCATCAAAACAATTGAGAACATATATTTTCAAATAATTATCATGTTTTATTTCGATATGTTAAATTAAAAAAAAATGATAGATATGAATTATGTTTATGTAATGAGTTGAATCCAACTAACAGTGTATCTGTGTTTTTTTTTTTGAATGACGAAATTTTAAAAAACTAGCAAGAAGCTAGAAAAAGAACAATTACATAGAAGTAATGACAAGAAAAGGATTAGTAAGCCAACCAAATGTATATGTGTTTTGCTTTGCTACATTTCTTATAAGTGATTAGAAGTGGACTCGTGTAATAACCGGAATGAAAATAAAGTTAATAACCTTAAAGTTGGGGTGGTAAGTAGTCAAAACCTATTATTGTTGGGGGGCTAAGTGTAAATATTGACTATAAGGATGTCATAGGGTTTTGTGCAATTCATTGTGCCGTGTAACACCCTAAAAGTAGGGATAAAAAAATCCGAAAAACGGACATGAGGTATACTAAAATTGCCATAGCAAGAGCCTCCCAAAAAGGGGAATAATACAATTAAACTTGTTTAATCACAATTGTAATTTAACGGATAAATAAACAACAACCAACTAATCTAATTTCTACATATAGAAAATAGATTACAAAAAGGGGTGTCATCTATAAACCCAAGGCTTCTCAAAATAGTCCAAGTGTCGTATCCCCAAGCTCTCGCCCAAAGCATCTATACCTGTCTAGGAGCCGCGCTGCTAACACCTGAGATACACATCGACACCAAACAAGTGTTAGGCCAAAAAGCCTAGTGAGTTGAACAAGTAAAATCATGCCAGAAACAGTTACAGTTCTTATCAGCAGTTAACAAATAATCACATAGATGTGGAGTCAACGGGAGCGACCCATATCTCCAATCCGGTTCACCCAAAGAGGCAATGCACCTTGAAGCCACTTTCTCTGGCAACCCAAAGGTCCGACACGCACCGGGGACTACCGCCTTTGGAAATTCCCCGACGGCGAAGGTCTAGGTACATAGGAGACTACCGCCTTAGGAAATTCTCCAAATGTCATCCACCTACATTCCTATAGTGAATCACAGACTTGGTTCGTCCACATAATGCATTTAGGAGGTCTCAAGATGTAATTCCATCCGTAACATTTCGGATACCCACTAGGAACACACTATTATCATCCTACTCATGTAAATCCAACATATAACATAATATCCATCCAAATACTTCGTGAGTATATAAGGTTGCCAAAAAGGCATTCCAAGAAGGAATCATCAACATACCAAGATATACACATATAACACATGGTAACTTCCATAAACATAAATCCATGGGTAAAAACCCTCCAAATACTTGAAACATTAAATATGAACATTTGAGATGTACATTGACATTGACAAGTAGAAGATAATGATGTGTATCTAGTTTTAACAAAAGATTAGTAAACTCACAATCTAGGTATTTGACCAAAACCTAGAAAAGATGAAACCCTAGCTTTTGAAGAAGATGAGACTTGAAGTGAAGAGGAGGTCAACTTGGAGAACCCTAGAAATCCTCCTTGATGATTTAATGCTAGCCAAAGATCCAACCTCCCAACTACTTTGTAATAAATGAGGTTAAGGTTTGGTGAGAAAATCGCCAAAGAAAGGAGTAGAATGTGTTTTGAATGAAATAATATCGGCTGGAACCCATTTAAGGGATTCATCCCGCTCGCGACCTTGCCCGGCGACAATGCCATGGACATTGTCGCGTGTCACAATCGCGGTCTCCCCCTGAGCTACGGTACATGTTCGGCGACATTGACACCGCGATAGTGACCATGTCACAATCGCGTGTCATAGTCGCGAGCTCTAACCCACCTACGGTACACCTCCAGCGACTGTGACACCGCGATAGTGACATGTCACAATCGCGTGTCATAGTCGCGCCAACTCCCTGAAGTCCCGAAAATTCAACCAATTTCAATTACGAGCGCGAGGTTCAACCGAGAATATTAATACGCAGTTCATATAACATTAAGGCATCTTAAGAGTGGACATGTGCTCAAATTAAGGTTCCACATTAGCAATTTACGAAATTAAAAGTAGGAGAAACGATTACTTACCTTATAAATTTCCGGGTGTTACAATCCTCCCCACCTAAATAGGATTTCGTCCCGAAATCTCATGGTACAACAAACAAGTGAGGATAACGCTTCTTCATGTCATCCTCGGATTCCCAAGTAATGTTAGCACCCCGATGGTGCTTCCATTGAACCTTTACCATGATCACATCTTTATGCCGCAATTTCTTCACCTTTGACTCTAAAATCGTCTCCGGTTCTTCCACACAACGATTCCCATTGTCCACCCGAATTTCCGACAAAGGAATCACGCTTTCCTCTTCGGCTAGACACTTCCAAAGGTAACATACGTGAAATGTAGGATGTATTCCATCCATCTCCGGTGGTAAATCCAATCGGTAGGCTTGCAACCCAATCTTTTCCAAAATAACGAATGGTCCAAGGAAACGGGGACTAAGCTTCCCATGCTTCCCGAAACGTATGATCCCCTTCCACGGAGATACCTTCAACATGACCCGATCACCCACTTGAAACTCAACTGGTCTTCTCTTCTTGTCCGCATAGCTCTTTTGTCGGTCTTGCGCCGCCTTTAGCCTTTCCCGGATCTCTTTCACCTTGTCGGTTGTCTCTTGAACGATTTATGGCCCGACGAATTGCTTTTCGCCCGCTTCTAACCAACAAACTGGAGTCCGACACTTTCACCCGTACAAAGCTTCTAATGGTGCCATGCCAATGCTAGAGTGGTAGCTATTATTATACGCGAACTCCACTAACGGTAGGTGTGAATCCCAACTACCTCCAAAGTCGATAACACATGACCTTAACATGTCTTCGAGTGTTTGAATCATCCTTTCACTTTGGTCGTCCGTTTGAGGATGATACGCCGTGCTCAAATTCAATCGGGTACCCAACTCCTTTTGCAAGCTTGCCCAAAAGTTCGACGTGAAACGGCTATCTCGATCCGACACAATAGATTGTGGAACCCCATGCCTGGACACAACCTCATTGATGTAAAGCTTGGCTAATTTCTCCATTGGCAAAGTCTCCCTCATTGCAAGGAAATGCGCGCTCTTGGTTAGTCGATCCACAACTACCCAAATTGTATCATGGCCTCGCAAGGTCTTCGGTAGCTTTGTCACGAAATCCATGGTAATGTTGTCCCACTTCCACTCGGGAATGGACAACGGTTGTAAACTTCCATACAGTCTTTGGTGTTCCGCCTTGACTTGAAGGCATGTGACACACTTCTCCACGTAGTTAGCCACATCCAACTTCATCACCGGCCACCAATAATTTAATTTTAAGTCTCTATACATCTTGGTACTACCGGGATGTATAGAATACTTCGACTTGTGTACGTCTTCTAGAAGTAACTCTTGATTTCCACCCAACTTCGGCACCCAAATACGATCTTGAAATAGTTTAAGCCCGCGGATATCTTCCGTCAAAAGTTCCCTTTGCTTCACCATGATCTCGGACTTGAGGTTTTGCTCTTTGAGCGCTTCCACTTGCCACGTCTTGATGCTTTCCACCAAACTTGATACCACGTCAATTCTTGTAAGGAACAATTTAACACCACCATCATGGCTCCTCCGGCTCAATGCATCCGCCACCACATTGGCCTTACCGGGATGGTAGAGTAGATCACAATCATAATCCTTTAGAAGTTCAAGCCATCTTCTTTGCCGCATGTTGAGTTCTTTTTGATCGAAGATATACTTGAGGCTCTTGTGATCCGTGAAGAGAGTACACTTGGTCCCGTACAAGTAATGCTGCCATAACTTCAAAGCAAAAACTACCGCCGCTAGCTCCAAGTCATGCGTCGGGTAGTTCTTCTCACGTTCCTTCAATTGCCTTGACGCGTAGGCAATGACTTTCCCTCGTTGCATAAGTACACATCCAAGCCCCATCTTAGAAGCGTCACTATACACTACGAAGTCTTCCGATCCTTCAGGAAAGGATAAGATCGGAGCTTCGCACAATTTCCTCTTGAGCGTCTGAAAGGCTTGATCTTGAACATCGGTCTAGAGAAACTTGACGTTCTTCCTCGTGAGGGATGTAAGAGGTGTAGATACCTTGGAAAAGTCTTGGATGAAGCGTCTATAGTAGCCCGCTAAGCCCAAGAAACTGCGTATCTCCGACGGATTCGTCGGCGGCTCCCAACTCAACATCGCTTCAATCTTCGCCAGGTCCACCTGAACACCGTCCTTTGACACCACGTGCCCCAAGAATTGCACTTCTCGAAGCCAAAACTCGCACTTAGAGAACTTTGCGAACAACTTCTCTCTTCTTAGGACCTCCAAGACTTCCCGCAAGTGTTTCCCATGTTCGGATTCGTCCTTAGAATAAATTAGAATATCGTCGATAAAGACGATCACGGATTTATCCAAGAATGGACGACACACACGGTTCATCAAGTCCATAAACACGGCCGACGCATTGGTCAACCCAAAAGGCATCACCAAGAACTCATAGTGACCGTAACGCGTTCGGAAGGCCGTCTTCGGAATATCATCATTCTTCACTCTCACTTGATGATAACCAGACCGGAGGTCAATCTTCGAGAAACATCCCGCACCTTGAAGTTGATCGAAGAGATCATCGATGCGAGGTAGAGGGTACTTGTTCTTTACCGTGACTTTATTCAACTCACGGTAGTCAATACACATCCTCATCGATCCGTCCTTCTTCTTCACGAACAACATCGGCGCTCCCCAAGGTGAAGAACTCGGTCAGATAAAACCCTTCTCTAACAACTCTTGAAGTTGCGTAATCATCTCCTTCATCTCCGTCGGGGCCAACCGATAGGGAGCTCGGGCTATCGGAGCCACTCCCGGAGTGAGGTCAATTTGAAACTCCACTTGACGTTCCGGTGGTAATCCGGGAAGGTCTTCTGGAAAGACATCCTGATAATCCCGCACGATCTTCACGTCTTCCACCGTCTTCTTTTCCTTCTTCGCGTCCATAACGTACGCTAGATACGAAGGGTAACCCTTCGCTAGAAACTTTCGCACTTTGAGAGAGGAAATAATGGGGTTGCGCCCCTTTCCTTTATCCCCATAGATAACGACCACGCCGCCTTCCGTCAAAGGTACTTGGATCATCTTCTTAGAACAAAAGATGTCAGCCTTGTGCCTTGACAACCAATCCATGCCTATGACCACGTCGAATCCTCCTATGGTCATAGGTAGTAAATCCACCCCTAAAGGACTCCAATTGATCTCTATGGTGCAATCACAATAACGGTCTCGGATAATTACTTGGTCACCGCTAGCAATCTCTACTACTAGTGCATCGGGAAGGACACTAATACGAAACGCTTACAGAAAATATCCGATACAAACGAACACGTAGCACCCGAATCAAACAAAACACGAGCAGGCAAGGAGTTTACTAAGAACGTACCCGAAACAACATCGGCGGTCTCCTTCGCCTCTTCGGTCGTCATCCGAAAAGCTCGACTCGACACCCTCGACGATTGGTCGACTCTAGCCGTCGACCCAACGGACCTGTTTTGATTAAACCCCGCCACCTTTGGACAATTTCTCCTCACGTGCCCCGACTTCTGGCACTCGAAACATATCGTCGGATGGGTAGCGCAATCCCGAGCCACATGGCCCTTCTTGCCACACTTGGTACAACCTACCGGACCTGCGTAGGTTTTAGGAGCACACGCGCCCGAGTGTTTGGTTCTACACCTTTGGCACCACTGATCACTTTTACGAGAGTCGCCAGCTCTCCCACTAACAAAAGGCTTCGACTGACGAACGGGCCCAGATGGCCCTTCCCACTTCCTCTTCTCACCCGCAACACTTCTTTCCTCCTTCTCAGCCAACCTATCATATTCCACAAGCAAGGCATCTTCAATGACTTCTTGAAGAGTCGACCCTCCAGCATTGCATACGTCAGTCCGCATATCGGCCGGTAGGCCAAGATGAAAGGTCTTAATCTTTGATCTCTCGTCGGGGACCAGATATCCCACTAAGTTCAACTTTTCTAGGAATAGCTTGGAGTAGTTGGCTACGGACAAATTTCCTTTCTTCAGATTTCGGAACTCGGCTTCTAGCTTATCCAAAGAACGTTCGCTGCAGTACTTGTCCATGATTTTCTTCTTGAAAACTGGACAGGTTAGCTTCATTAGGACTTCGGGGGTGAGGGCAGACCGGGTGAGATTCCACCAGATCAATGCCTCTCCCCAGAGTAGTTGAGAAGCAAACTTCACCCGTTGCGCCACGTCGCACTCGCTCGACTCAAAGGCCATCTCCACTTCCTTGAGCCAGTACATGCACGTAACCGGGTTATCGGAACCCGCAAACTCCTTGGGGTTGCACCCCAGGAAAGCCTTGTAGGAGCATCCCTTATCCTTACTCGATCCTCGTTCACAGGTGGTTCCTCGATTGTCACCACTTCCGGTCTAGCACCCGACCCGGATATAGCATTCTCCGCCATAGTCTCAGGTTGACGGTTACTGGCATCTCGATCTTCTAAGAGTTTCATGAAAAACTCTTGCTGTTGCACTTGTTGTTGGTCCATGGCAGCACTCATAACATGCATCATACTATCCCGTAACCGGGTTTCCATGGTTGCCTCCTCCAAAACAGCATCGCCCACCACAATGTTTCTGCGAGGGATAAACTCGGGTCCCCATCCCAAAGGTTCGTTCGGTGGTGGCCTTCGAATAGCCCCTCCTAAACCGGGTTGTTCAGCGGTGGATTCAATTTCCAAATGACCATCCGGCGTACCCAGCAATCTGCTCCGAGTATTGACCATCTCAATCTGCCGCACACATACGAGAAATAGGTTGAGAAAAGACTAAGCGAGTTGAACTCATTGTACGTACTAATACATTCATCAATTATCACAACAACAGTAAATCAAGTATGCTCACGTAACAATGCATTCATAATAGCAGTAGCTAAGTGAAATTATGAACGAACCATACACAAGAATTCTTGTTACCATCATCACAACTCTCAATTAGTGTAATTTCGTAACCTAACACTCTCCCCACCTAGGATTTTTACCCCAACAGGACAGTGAAGTCAAAAAGTCTAAAGCTTAAGTCTAGATATGCTAAAACAATACCTAGTTCACTTAAACTAAAGCTCTGATACCAACTTGTAACACCCTAAAAGTAGGGATAACAAAAATCCGAAAAACGGACATGAGGTATACTAAAATTGCCATAGCAAGAGCCTCCCAAAAAGGGGAATAATACAATTAAACCTGTTTAATCACAATTGTAATTTAACGGATAAATAAACAAAAACCAACTAATCTAATTTCTACATCTAGAAAATAGATTACAAAAAGGGGTGTCATCTATAAACCCAAGGCTTCTCAAAATAGTCCAAGTGTCGTATCCCCAAGCTCTCGCCCAAAGCATCTATACCTGTCTAGAAGTCGCGCTGCTAACACCTGAGATACACATCGACACCAAACAAGTGTTAGGCCAAAAAGTCTAGTGAGTTGAACAAGTAAAATCATGCCAGAAACAGTTACAGTTCTTATCAGCAGTTAACAAATAATCACATAGATGTGGAGTCAACGGGAGCGACCCATATCTCCAATCCGGTTCACCCAAAGAGGCAATGCACCTTGAAGCCACTTTCTCTGGCAACCCAAAGGTCCGACACGCACCGGGGACTACCGCCTTTGGAAATTCCCCGACGGCGAAGGTCTAGGTACATAGGAGACTACCGCCTTAGGAAATTCTCCAAATGTCATCCACCTACATTCCTATAGTGAATCACAGACTTGGTTCGTCCACATAATGCATTTAGGAGGTCTCAAGATGTAATTCCATCCGTAACATTTCGGATATCCACTAGGAACACACTATTACCATCTTACTCATGTAAATCCAACATATAACATAATATCCATCCAAATACTTCGTGAGTATATAAGGTCGCCAAAAAGGCATTCCAAGAAGGAATCATCAACATACCAAGATATACACATATAACACATGGTAACTTCCATAAACATAAATCCATGGGTAAAAACCCTCCAAATACTTGAAACATTAAATATGAACATTTGAGATATACATTGACATTGACAAGTAGAAGATAATGATGTGTATCTAGTTTTAACAAAAGATTAGTAAACTCACAATATAGGTTTTTGACCAAAACCTAGAAAAGATGAAACCCTAGCTTTTGAAGAAGATGAGACTTGAAGTGAAGAGGAGGTCAACTTGGAGAACCCTAGAAATCCTCCTTGATGATTTAATGCTAACCAAAGATCCAACCTCCCAACTACTTTGTAATAAATGAGGTTAGGGTTTGGTGATGAGAGGAATCAGTATTTTGGGAGAGAAAATCGCCAAAGAAAGGAGTAGAATCTGTTTTGAATGAAATAAGATCGGTTGGAACCCATTTAAGGGATTCATCCCGCTCGCGACCTTGCCCGGCGACAATGCCATGGGCATTGTCGCGTGTCACAATCGCGGTCTCCCCCTGAGCTACGGTACATGTTCGGCTACATTGACACCGCGATAGTGACCATGTCACAATCGCGTGTCATAGTCGCGAGCTCTAACCCACCTATGGTACACTTCCAGCGACTGTGACACCGCGATAGTGACATGTCACAATCGCGTGTCATAGTCGCACCAACTCCCTGAAGTTCCGAAAATTCAACCAATTTCAATTACGAGCGCGAGGTTCAACCGAGAATATTAATACACAATTCATATAACATTAAGGCATCTTAAGAGTGGACATGTGCTCAAATTAAGGTTCCACATTAGCAATTTACGAAATTAAAAGTAGGAGAAACAATTACTTACCTTATAAATTTCCGGGTGTTACATGGCGGCTAAGAGAAACCGGGAGAGGATTTCAGTATCGGCGATCGGAGATGAACAAGGGAAGCCTGTTCGGAATTTTCTTCTAAGGTATCATCTCTAAATTTACCAACTCCCCTAAATCTCATAGTTGCTACAGTACTCTTGTTATTGTTGGAGTCTATTGAAGTAAATCTAAGTTAGAGAGCAGAAGCTAATAATTTCTAATTGGGTGATTGATTCTTGGAAAATGTCAGTGTTTATGTTGTATTGGGAGATTAATCGATATATTAAGCAAAGGAGGTAATCGTTTTAGAGGGGGAAGATTTTTTATCAGTCTGTGTATTCTGGGAGTTCGAGAACTCCAAATCGCCTCCGGGCGAATGCAATACCGGTCGATGACAGACACCTCGGTCGGCAATCATCCCGGTCGTGTGATAGGTAGTCCCGGTCGTTTGTTGAAAAACGTGAGTATCGGTCGAGGTTGATCTGTTGCCGGTCGAACTCATTTCCGGTCGAAACCTATATCGGTCAAGGGGAGTCCCGGTCGAATTATTATACCGGTCGAAGCTATTTGGAGATGTCCCGGTCGGTGGGATGAATTCCGGTCGACCATCCCGATCGCCCCGAATTGTGCAGTTTGGTCCGAGGCCCATCTCTTCCAGATGTTTATGGTGGGCCTAGTTAGAGGAAATGTTTATTTCTAGTTAATTAGTTTAATCTAAGGTTATACCTTAGATATTTCTGCAAGTTAATTAATTATATTATAAGAAGGTGTGAGATTAAGTCGGTTAGAGGGTAGATGCCTTCGGGATAAAAGTGTTGTCAAACTTTACGAATTAGAAAGGAACGGGTGTTCACCGGTCGATGTTTCCCTTTTATAGGTCTTGAACCAATCGGTAAGAATAGACGCGAGTCTCGAGCTAAGGACACCAGGTGAGTTTTTCTAAACTAAACCTTTAATGATGAAAGCATATGAAGTTTATTTGTTTTAAACTTAGAATTTGTTATAATGGCACGACTTTACTGAAATTACTCAAGTGTGTTATAAACTGCTGTTGTTTGAAATGTATGCATACAATACTTGTGAGTTACGTGACCTAAGTCGGGGAGTGTGGCCCGCCTACTCGTGCCGGGGAGTGTGGCCCGTTTATGTCGTTGGGGGTGTGTTCCAACATTAAGGCAACGCGAGTTAGACACATCGTCTATGACGGTCGTGTGGTTCGTAACGTGTTTTATTTATATGCCATTAGTAAATGATGTTTAAAATTCTGGAAAGTGTATTTTGTTGTTTAACTGTTAGAGGGATCTCACTGGACCAATGGTCTAACCCTCGCTCTTTCAAAAACTAAAAATCTTTTCAGGCCGTCGTGAGATAGTCGCTGCAACTAAAGGCAAGGAGAAAGTCTAGCGGGGGCGGATAGAAGACCGTCATTTATTTTTAGTAGTTATCTCAGTTGTGTATAGGTTGTATTACATCAAACCTTAAACCTCCTATTGTAAGTTGGGACCGTTATGGCATGGATTATTCTTGATCATTTGAGAATTTTTATTTTAGATTCGATCCACTTGTTTAATTTCTGGTTGGGCTGTTATAGTTGGTATCAGAGCCATAGTTTAAGGGATCTAGGCGACCAGTTGGGCTTAGACTTAAACTTAGTAAGTGAACCACAACTGAGATTATAGGATGGCCGTAGGAAGTCGGGTGATAGAGTGGTGAGGACTAACATGTAAGGTAAATTTAGAATTACATCTGGACAGTGTAATTGTAAATTTACAGGTACATGTGCGTGCTTAACTTGCTTTATTGCTTTGGGGGATTACTTTAATGGAGTTTTATTGGTGTTTTATTGTAGTATGTCAGATCGAGTAATGTAACACCCTAAAAATTGGGGTAATTTAAAAATTGAAATTTCGGCAATATAACGTCTATAAATAGGACGAACCACCCAAATACTGGCAAGGCGTGAACATTCACAAAACCTGCCAATGAGTATGAAAAAGTGACAACCAACCAAACCAAGCCAAACCAAATCTATCTAGCTTACATAGGTTGTCAACCCAATACCAAATGAATAAATTGGTTTAAACATCAAATCTCCAAAATAACTATCATCCAGAATTCTCCTCAAGAAGACCAAACTCTTCACTCAACCCTTGACGACCCGCCGCTAAGGGAACCTGATATACACATCATTTTCGAAAAAGTGTTAGGCTTAAAGCCTAGTGAGAACATACAATTTATAATTTGAATAAATATATGCAATTGTAACAAAGGGAATTCT
This sequence comes from Arctium minus, assembly GCA_954870635.1. Classification (NCBI taxonomy): domain Eukaryota; kingdom Viridiplantae; phylum Streptophyta; class Magnoliopsida; order Asterales; family Asteraceae; genus Arctium; species Arctium minus. The sequence continues at coordinate 4,578,709 of OX941090.1, forward strand.
TTTCAAGAAAATATGTTTACAATTGAACTGTTTGCCATAAAAGGGCCTTTTATATAAAATTCATCTTGCGATTGCGATGACGGGGGATACTCGATTTACCAAGGATTGTCGGCGGAACACCGAGTAGGCCACAATCCGAGTTGTGAGCTAAATACTTGGAACCATGGCCACGAACAACAAAGGTCCGTACGATGATGTGAGGGAGGGCACCCGAGGAACCAAGTCATACTCGTTCACTAGGACTACATTATGAATCCATGGCTAGTAACCGGTCTCACATAACCGTACCAAAGGCACTCGAGGATCAAATGCATCCATAGCTACAAAAGGGGAAACAACATCCCAATAATATAAGCCGACTCAATACCTAGGGATCCACTAGAAATAGTCAAGACTTGTCACATTTACGTTTGTGACTAACCATAGATAATCATATGGTTCCAATAATATTTTATAACCAAAATGCATTTTTAAGTTCAACTGCTGATAAGAATGAGAAATCATAAAAATGAGATTTTATACATTCTTCCAAATAATTCACCAAATAGGTGCAAGAAATACTTCATTTTATTTCATAACAAATGAAACCCTTCAAGTGTAAAAACCATCCAATTGGAATATGGATTTCTTCAAGGTCAAAACCATTTATTTCTTTTTCACAAGATAACCTTTTTCAACCAAAATACCATTGTATGTCAAATATAAATTTGACTAGAAGCCATAATAAATGTTTATTCATCAAAATACGATAACAACATATTTTTGTCAATCCAAACATGGATTATATCATCATTTCACAAAATGGTAAGGAACTCTAAAAATCTCCCAAAATACAAAGTTAGGTCAAAACTTTATAAATGATGAATATGCAAACAAGGAGATGATTAGAAGTCAAAATCATGTATTTTGATGTGTATAAGGTTTTATAAAAGAAATATGACTCACCTTGCTAGATTTAGGCTAAATCTAGTATTTACCCACTTAGAGCTTTCCTTGAAGAAACTTGGTTCTTCAAACCAAATCTTCCAAAACCTAGATTCACAAGGTTCCAACCATAAATATACATATTCCACCATAAATAATTGTTCCTTAAACACTTAATCATCAAAATCTCTATTTTGGGCAAAACCCAAATTTTGATCGAAAACTCCCAAAATGATCCAAACCGAAATTTAGAGAAATCAAACACTAGAAAATCATCAATGGAGCATTTATAGCTTATTTCATGGTTTAGAAATGGTTAGAATGACTTACAAATAGGTTTCTTGGAAAACCCCAAAATATGGTCAACAATGGTGAAAGATGGTTGGAGAAGATGAAGATGAAGATGGAGCTTCCAAACCGAAATCAAGGATGGAACACCCAACTTCTAGCAATAGATGATATGATCTGGGTGAAGCAAAACCCTAGAATCGGTTTCTATGAAGGTAAGAAGATGAGAGGAAAACTTGGGGAGGAAAATGAGATGAGAATGAGAAATGAGGAATATTTGAGAAAAAACGTATATAAAAAAAACATCCAGCCATTCTCGTGGGTTGATCCGTGAGTTCAGCTTCAGCAACCCACATAACAAGGTACCCTAATTTTCATTCTCGTAGGTTGCTCCGTGGGTTCAACTTCAGCAACCCACATAACAAGGTACCCTAATTTTCATTCTCGTAGGTTGCTCCGTGGGTTCAGCTTCAGCAACCCACATAACAAGGTACCTCAGCCACTGATTTTGGTAAATAGATTTTTCTTCTTATTTGGTCAAATCCCGTTTCGGTCATAACTTCTTCGTTATAGCTCCGTTTTCGCTCCAGAAAGAACCGTTGGACTCGTAATTGAATCCTTCATCCATCAAGACTATAAAATCAAGGATTCAAGCCCAAAATCAAATATCTTATTTTTTCTTAATATATCGATTTCGGTATAAACTGGAAATGATATCTTTCGAAAATCAGGGTGTTACAATACTCCCTAACTTGGAAATGATTTTGTCCTCGAAATCTGGAACCACCAAGCACCCAACATAGCACTTGGAAAGATCGATTTCCAATTCAACGAAAGTCCTGACAAATATCAAAATACTAATGATTGATTCTTAATTATCAACATCTAATTTCCTTAACTTTACAGCTTGTCCTGCAGACACACCAGATCTAATGGGAATACATTGAAGCACACCAACAGTTATTGTCCTCAAAATAGAGCGTCGACCGAGGGAAGGGTCGCGGAAGACGCAAAGGGAAGGCAACCAAGAAAGCGACTACTCAAGTTAATGAGCCAGCTGTGGGGGCTAGAGGTGGAAAGACGACTCGTGTTGCGCGTTGAGCTAGAAGCGTATATGTGGGGCCTGAACTGGAAACCTCACACCAGGAAAGTTCGGCTTCGATGAGAGGTCGAAGGCAGACTAGGAATCGTGGTGGAGGTCGGACGCAAGGGTTTGTCACGCAAGAAACTTTTGCGTCTGAGATGGGGAAACTGCAAGAAACACTGAACGCGTTGTTGACGCAGCGATCTAATGAGGTGTCGGCAAGTAAAGAGAAGAGTGGGGATAAAAAGGCAACTAAAGTGGAGGATTCGCCGGTGACTATGGTAGGAAGTCACTCGCAGACCACTCTCGCAGTGATGTCCAAACCGATGGGTGAAAAAGGATGTAGCTTCAAGGAGTTTGCTGTTTGCAAACCTCCTACCTATAAGGGCGAATGTGACCCGGTTCTGGCAATGAAGTGGATCAAAGGAATGGAATTGGCCTTCGACACCAGCAAGTATTCTGAAGAGGACAGAGTTGTTTACGCCTTGGCTATGTTGAAGGATGAGGCGGTTATGTGGTGGGACGTGGAGTCTAGCGGACAGGGTTCAGCAGCAGCTAGAGAGATGTCGTGGGCTGGGTTTGTGAAGAGGTTCAAAGCACAATATTGCCCTCTGGAGGCAATAAAGAGGTTAGAAGAGGAGTTCTTAAGTCTGGAGCAGAAAGAGATGACCGTCCGAGAATACACATCTAAGTTCATCGAGAAATCCAGGTTTGTTGAAATTTATGTGCCTAACGAGGAAAGACGGGTGGAACGGTATATATATGGGTTAAGAGGTAACATTCGAGAGTTTGTCTCAAACAAGGATCCGACGACTTTTCAGGCGGCGGTAAATGCAACTGAGTTACGGGAGAAAGAAAGGAATCGTCAGGCCACCGAGAGAAGCGGAGATAAACGGAAATGGGAAGGGCCTAATTGTGATTCCAAGTCATTCAAATCGGCAAAACTTGACCATCGGGGTAATTCAAAGTTTGAGATTAAGCCATGCATCAAGTGCAATCGGGTTCACAAGGGGGAGTGTCTGTTGGAGCGTGAAGGGTGCCACAAATGTGGAAAGACTGGGCATATGGCTTGGGACTGCCGTGGGTCAAGGTCGTGTTACTAATGCGGATCTCCTGATCATATTAGGACTGATTGCCCTCAGCTGAAGAAGGGAACTGCTGGGGTATTTGGAGATAAAGGGAATGAGAGGAAGGTGAAGCCAGCTCGGGCGAGAGCCAGGGCTTTCAACATGACAGCTGAGGAGGCGGTTGAGACGCCAGATGTGGTAACAGGTACTTTTCCCATAGACTCGATTTTTGCTAAAGTATTGTTCGATTCGGGTGCAAACCATTCGTTTGTGTCACCGAATTTTGTGCATAAATTGCTAGTGAAACCCAAGAAGCTTAGGCAAGGGTTCGAAGTAGAAGTAGCCGATGATAGTCGAGTCTTAGTGGGAAAAGTATATGATGGGTGTAGTATAGACATTGACGGTCATATCTTTCCATTGCGGTTATACCCAATGGGTATGGGGGAATTTGACGTCATTGTGGGGATGGATTGGTTAGCGTCTAACGGTGCCAGTATCGTTTGTAATAAGAATCTAATCCACATAGCATTGCCGGATCAGAAGGAAGTAATAGTTTATGGGGATCGTCGGGATAGAAAGTCATGCTTGATCTCGATGATCAAGGCTAGGCGTTGTTTGGTGAAAGGATGTGTGGGATTCTTAGCGTATGTGGTAGACGCTAAGAAAGAGAAGAAAGGATTAGAATTAGTCCCGATAGTGTGTGAGTACCCGGAGGTGTTTCTGGAAAACTTAACCACTCTGCCACCGGATAGGCAAGTGGAGTTCAGGATAGATTTGATGCCGGGAGCGGCACCGATAGTGAGGTCTCCTTATCGTTTGGCTCCGGCCGAGATGAAGGAGATGATGACTCAACTGAAGGATTTGTTGGATAAAGGTTTTATCCGTCCCAGTTCGTCGCCGTGGGGAGCACCAGTTTTATTCGTCAAGAAGAAGGACGGGTCTATGAGGATGTGCATAGACTACCGGGAACTCAACAAGGTGACAGTTAAGAACAAGTACCCGCTCCCTAGGATTGACGATCTCTTTGAGCAGTTGCAAGAAGCGAGTTACTTCCCGAAGATAGATTTGCGTTTGGGTTATCATCATCTGAAGGTGAGAGAGGAGGATGTACCCAAGACTGCGTTTCGTACGAGGTACGGATACTTCGAGTTTCTAGTCATGCCATTTGGGCTGACGAACGCACCGACAACGTTCATGGATCTGATGAATAGAGTATGTAGTCCCTTCTTGGACAAGTGTGTCATCATCTTCATTGATGACATACTGATTTACACACAGACCATGAGTGACCATGAAGTGCATTTGAGGGCGGTGCTAGAGTTACTCAAGCGGGAAAAGTTATATGCCAATTTTTCGAAATGTGAATTTTGGCTAAGAGAAGTGCAGTTCTTGGGACACGTGGTGTCGGAAGACGGGATCAAAGTGGATCCAGCGAAGGTTAGGGCAATCAAAGAATGGGGGGTGCCGAGGACACCGTCTGAAGTAAGAAGTTTCCTCGGTTAGGCAGGTTACTATCGGAGGTTTATTCAGGATTTCTCGAGAATAGCCACACCATTAACTGTTTTAACAAGGAAAAATGTTAAGTTCGCATGGAAGAAACTCAGGAGGATGCGTTCAGTGAATTGAAGAAAAGATTGAGTAGTGCACCGATTCTGTCTTTACCCAAAGGTACAGAAGGATTTGTGATTTTCAGCGACGCTTCAAAGTTTGTTCTGGGATGTGTGTTGATGCAGGATGGGAAGGTAATAGCTTATGCGTCTCAACAATTGAAAGAGCATGAAAGGAATTATCCGACACACGATCTGGAACTGGCAGCCGTGGTGTTCGCATTGAAAATCTGGAGGCATTACTTGTATGGAGTTAAATGCCAAATTTATACCGACCATAAGAGCCTTCAGTATCTATTCAATCAAAAGAGTTAAACATGAGGCAGCGAAGGTGGATGGAATTGCTGAGTGATTATGACTGTGAGATTTTATATCACCCAGGTAAAGCTAAGGTGGTAGCGGACGCCTTAAGTCAGAAGGAGCATAGTTTGGTATCCAAGGTTGTAGCTTTTCAAGTCGAGGCGATTTCAAGCTTTCTAGAAGAAGTCAAACAGTATCAAGAGGAAGCTGTGTTGAGTGAAAACCTGAGAAGCGAAAGAATCGTGGGGATCATTGACTAGTTGACTGTGGACAATCGTGGGGTCAGATGTTTCGAGCAAAGAGTGTGGATCCCGAAGGGGGGAGATCTTCGGAAGAGGGTATTGGAAGAAGCTCACAAGTCGCGATACTCGATACATCCGGGAACCAATAAGATGTATCGAGATCTGAAGCAGAGTTATTGGTGGCCAGGTTTAAAGAAAGACATGGCTCATTTTGTGGAGAGATGCCTAACGTGTTTAAAGGTGAAAGTGGAGCATCAAAGACCGTACGGAGAACTGCAGCCGTTGGAAATTCCGGTATGGAAGTGGGATGACATAGCAATGGACTTCATGACGGGACTTCCGCGATCACCCAAGGGGCACGATTCTATTTGGGTGATAGTGGATCGACTCACTAAATCTCCTCACTTTCTACCAATCAAGGATACCTACCCGCTAGAGAAGTTGGCTAAACTATATATCGATGAAATAGTAGCCAGGCATGGTGTACCGTCTTCCATTGTGTCAGATCGGGATGCTCGCTTCACATTAATGTTTTGGAGAAGCCTTCAAAGAGAGTTAGGTTCGCAGCTTAAGTTGAGTACGACATATCACCCTCAGACGGATGACCAGAATGAAAGGACTATCCAAGCATTAGAGGACATGCTCCGAGCATGTGTGATCGATTTCAAGGGTTCGTGGGAGACTCATCTACCTCTGATAGATTTCTCCTACAACAACAGTTATCACGCCAGTATTCAAGTCGCGCCATTTGAAGCGTTGTACGGGCAAAAGTGTAGAACGCCTCTATGTTGGAACGAAGTAGGGGAAAAGCAATTAGTAGGACCAAAAATTGTGCAAGTAACGGCCGACAAGGTTAATCAGATTCGAGAACGGTTGAAAATGGCTCAGGATCATTAGAAAATGTATGCCAACAAGCGAAGGAAGCCGATATAATTTCAAATAGGAGACATGGTGATGCTAAAGGTTTCACCATGGAAGGGAGTCGTTCGTTTTGGCAAGAAGGGCAAATTGAGGCCAAGGTATGTAGGACCGTTTCCTATCACGAAGTGTGTTGGAGAGGTAGCTTATAAATTAGATCTACTGGAGGATTTGCATGGAGTTTACCCTGTTTTCCATGTATCCAACTTGAAAAAGTGTTTAGCAGAAAGTGACGTGGTGATACCGTTAGATGATGTCCAAATAGATGAAAGGATAAGCTTTGTAGAGGAACCAGTAGAAATTGTGGATCGTAAAGTGAAAAAGTTAAGGAATAATAAAATTTCCTTGGTAAAAGTTCAGTGGCAATTCCACAAAGGGCAGGAAGCGACATGGGAGTTAGAGTCGGTTATGAGGAGTCAATATGCTGGTTTATTTGATGAAGGAATTCCGGGGACGGAATTCTTGTGAGGGGGAGGGGTGTAATAACCAGAATGAAAATAAAGTTAATAACCTTAAAGTTGGGGTGGTAAGTAGTCAAAACCTATTATTGTTGGGGGGCTAAGTGTAAATATTGACTATAAGGATGTCATAGGGTTTTGTGCAATTCATTGTGGCGGCTAAGAGAAACCGGGAGAGGATTTCAGTATCGGCGATCAGAGAAGAACAAGGGAAGCCTGTTCGGAATTTTCTTCTAAGGTATCATCTCTAAATTTACCAACTCCCCTAAATCTCATAGTTGCTACAGTACTCTTGTTATTGTTGGAGTCTATTGAAGTAAATCTGAGTTAGAGAGCATAAGCTAATAATTTCTAATTGGGTGATTGATTCTTGGAAAATGTCAGTGTTTATGTTGTATTGGGAGATTAATCGATATATTAAGCAAAGGAGGTAATCGTTTTAGAGGGGGGAAGATTTTTTTATCAGTCTGTGTATTCTGGGAGTTCGAGAACTCCAAATCGCCTCCGGGCGAATGCAATACCGGTCGATGACAGACACCTCGGTCGGCAATCATCCCGGTCGTGTGATAGGTAGTCCCGGTCGTTTGTTGAAAAACGTGAGTATCGGTCGAGGTTGATCTGTTGCCGGTCGAACTCATTTCCGGTCGAAACCTATATCGGTCGAGGGGAGTCCCGGTCGAAGCTATTTGGAGATGTCCCGGTCGGTGGGATGAATTCCGGTCGACCATCCCGGTCGTCCCGAATTGTGCAGTTTGGTCCGAGGCCCATCTCCTCCAGATGTTTATGGTAGGCCTAGTTAGAGGAAATGTTTATTTCTAGTTAATTAGTTTAATCTAAGGTTATACCTTAGATATTTCTGCAAGTTAATTAATTATATTATAAGAAGGTGTGAGATTAAGTCGGTTAGAGGGTAGATGCCTTCGGGATAAAAGTGTTGTCAAACTTTACGAATTAGAAAGGAACGGGTGTTCACCGGTCGATGTTTCCCTTTTATAGGTCTTGAACCAATCGGTAAGAATAGACGCGAGTCTCGAGCTAAGGACACCAGGTGAGTTTTTCTAAACTAAACCTTTAATGATGAAAGCATATGAAGTTTATTTGTTTTAAACTTAGAATTTGTTATAATGGCACGACTTTACTGAAATTACTCAAGTGTGTTATAAACTGTTGTTGTTTGAAATGTATGCATACAATACTTGTGGGTTACGTGACCTAAGTCGGGGAGTGTGGCCCGCCTACTTGTGAGATCCCACATCGGCTAGGAAGAAGAACAAAGTCCTTCTTATAAGGATGGATGGATACCTTCCTTGCATGAGGCCTTTTTCCTGTCACAGGGTGCGGTTTGGGTGCGTCCCGCGTATGCCTGTGCGGGCAGGAACAAAACCGTGAGCGGTGCCGGCATGCTTATGCAGAGGGTATCCGCAAAGCGGACAATATCATGTACGGTGGACTGGGATGTTACAGAATGGTATAAGAGCCAGTCACTGGGTCGATGTGTCAGCGAGGACGCTGATCCCACTAGGTGGGTGGATTGTGAGATCCCACATCGGCTAGGAAGGAGAACAAAGTCCTTCTTATAAGGATGGATGGATACCTTCCTTGCATGAGGCCTTTTGCCTGTCACAGGGTGCGGTTTGGGTGCGTCCCGCGTATGCCTGTGCGGGCAGGAACAAAACCGTGAGCGGTGCCGGCATGCTTATGCAGAGGGTATCCGCAAAGCGGACAATATCATGTACGGTGGACTGGGATGTTACACTACTCGTGTCGGGGAGTGTGGCCCGTTTATGTCGTTGGGGGTGTGTTCCAACATTAAGGCAACGCGAGTGTTGATCCCAACTCTCTCAGTGATTTGATAACGACCCTTTTCTGTACTTAGTGAAAATTACGTTTAATATGTATTAGTGTTTCACCATCAGCGATCAGACTGAGTCTGTTCAGTTATCGCCGATAGTCTTCTTATAAACATTTAGTATGTATTAGTGTTTCACTATCAGTGATCAAACTGATTCTGTTCAGTATCACTGATAGTTCTGATGTAAACAGTAACATAATCCCTGAAGACAAGTCTCGCGTCAACAGATGTTCATAGCTGAATCGAAGACGAAGTTGCTGAACAAAGAGAAGTCTACTAGTGACCTGATGCGGATATCAGTGAAGCAAAGACAACTCTACTTATACGCGAAGGAACATGAGAAAAGCTTCAGCGATAGCTGAACTCTTGATATCTCTGAAGAAAGAGATATTCAGCGATTGAATGACCACAAAGGTTATACCTCAAGTTTCTATTTGTCTTAGCTTGCACAACTCAGTACGATGTGTCAGACAGGACATGCCTCTGCCATAATTCGTACAACAACTCTGTCAACTACACTGTTCATGATCCAGCCGAAAGCATGTCTCCCAAAGTCAGACTTACAAAGCCAATCAGTGAATGCCACGTGTAAAGTGCCCTGCCATGCATTTAATGCATAGGGTATAAATAGGAAGTTCACCCCTCCATCTGAGGGTGTGCTCAACCCTTGAACTCCAAATAGAAACCTTTGTTTTCTATAATCCCCCGTTCTCTGAAATTCTTGTGCAACCATCTTAGTGTTTCTTAAGTTTGTTTAGATTGAGTCTGTCTTAATCTATTCCGCAACAAACTTGTAAATTGTGTTTGATTTATCAATAAACAATTTATTAAACTTTAAATTTATGTGTTTGTATTCAACCCCCGCCCCTTCTACAAACTTTTTAAGCACCTCTGGGACCAACAAGTGGTATCAGAGCAGACTGTTTAATCTGATAAACAAGATCTTGCCTTATTCTCTTCTTTGCTATTCTCAAATGGCACTTAACACAAACACTAACTACTATGATAATGGTTCACTCTTTAAACCTCCTCTATTTAGCAGAGATAACTTTTCTCTATGGAAAAATCGAATGATGCTATTTCTTGAGGGTGTTGATCCTACTATACCTGAGTATATAGAAAATGGACCCTATGAACCTGTTAGAATTATAGCTGCAGTTCCCGCTACTGCCACCACTGAAGCTGTCCCTGAACGCTATGTCGTTAAGGAAATAAGAAGTGGAGTGATGAAGACAAAAAGAAGGTAGGTATAGATGCAAGAGCAAAGATCATTATCTCAATGGCTCTGCCTGATGAAGTTTTCCATTCCATCATGCATCTGAAAACTTCTAAAGAAATGTGGGAAACCATATGTGTTCAATATGAGGGCACCACTGAAATCCAAGAGACTCGAAAGATTAACTTGGTAAGACAGTATGAAAGTTTCATAGCTGGTAAGAATGAATCTCTCTCTGACGTTCATCAGCGGTTTAACTGCTTAATCATTGATCTAAGAACAATTGGTAGGACCTATTCTAATTCTGAGGTCCTAACAAAATTCTTAGAATGTCTTCCTGAAAGCTGGGACAGTTATTCAATATGTCTTAAGCTAACAAAAGACTTAAATTCTCTTTCTCTCAGCACTCTGTATGGAATATTGCTCAACTATGAGCAATCGAATCTCTTAAAGAAGAATCTTGTAAAAGATTCTAAAGACTCCAAAAGCACTCCTGTTGCTTTAGTCTCTTCAGAGATAATTCCATCTCAGCGATCTACTCTCACTATTACTGAGTTAGATTCTGAATCTGAGGATCTATCAGACCCTGATCTTTCAGAGTTCGATGAGTCCTTAGCACTCTTGACAAACTCTTTTAAGAGATTTGCAAGAAAGAGCAATTTCCAAAGAAATAAGCCTCTCTCTCTTACTGAAAAGCCAAAATCAACTCCTGTTGATAAGGCTACTGCCACTTGCTATAACTGTGAAAAGATTGGACACTTTGCTAGTGAGTGTAGGTCTAAAAAGGTCTTCAAGCCTTCTACCTCAAGAAGATCCAGTGATGACAAATACCTAAAGTTGAAGAACAAATATCAAAAGCTGAAAAGCTACAAGCAAAAAGGTAAAGGTCTCATCGCTGAAGAACATGACTGGGCTGAATCAGAAGAATCAAGTTCTGATGAAGAAGAAGTCGCTAATCTCTGCCTCATGGCTGAGATTAAAAAAGAAGTGGAAGAACCATCTGAACCTTCTATGAGCTACATATCATCTCAAGTATCTATCTCTACTAATCCCTCTCTGCCTGAAGCTGAGAGAAATCGCGTTGTTGATGTGCTGACGATTGATCTTTATAATGCTCTAAACGACAAAACTCAAGCTCAAAATAAAAATGTTCATTTAACTCAAGAGCTAGAGAAATGTCATGAAAAGATCAGAGAACTAACTCTTTTAGAAGAGAAGTTGAAAGATCAAGTCATTATAAATGAAATCATCAGCATTGAACGCGAACAAGCCATCGCTGCTCTAAAAGCAGAAAAGGCTCATGTTGAGAAATGGTGCAAATCATCAACAAAGATCTCTGAGATAATAAATGCTCAAACTCCTGAAAGTGATAAAACTGGTCTTGGCTTTTGGACACCACAGGATGAGCCTAAAGAAGAAAGTTCCATGCTTAAGTTTGGAACGTTTGTCACTCCTATCTCTGACACTTCTTATGATCAATTTTATCCTTCTTCAAACTTTATACCTGAGGAAAAATCCAAAGACTCTAAGTCTGCGGATAAAGGAAAATCCATTCTTCGTCCTCAGAAGGCTACCAAGAAAGCAAAGTTGAAAGTTCCTTCTAAACCTTCAGTGAATCAATACTCTAGCTCTGTGATAGAAATCTTCGATCTCTGTCCTCCAAAGCTAAAGATTGACCTTAAACCCACGAGATCTGAAGAAATGAAAATTCCTCCCAGATCTCATGAGAAAAGCATTCTTGGACCTGGCCCTGCTCATCTTAAGCTTGTAAAACCTTCTACTTGTGGTCCTAAAACCACTTTCAAATACAAAAAATGTTATCATTGTGGTTTTACTGACCATATTACAAGCAAATGTCCGACTGCCACCAAAGCTGATAAAACAGCTAAAGTAAAGACAAATGCCTCTAAGGCTAAGAAATTAACCAAAGTTGAAAAATCAACCAAGGTGAAGAATACCACTAAGGTTAAGAAATTAACCAAAGTGAAGATCACCACTGAAGCTGAATCTTCATCTGTTGTGAAGACTGTTGAATCTTCCACATCCACTAACTCTAAAGGACCCATTGAAAAGTGGGTACCAAACAACGCTTAATCTTCCTTATGTGTGCAGGTATCAAAGGGCATCTGGTATCTCGATAGTGGATGTTCTCGTCATATGACTGGACAAAAAGACCTGCTCACTGAATACAAGGAAGAGAAAGGTCCCTCTGTGACCTTCGGTGGAAATGGAAAAAGGATATACCTAAGGGTTTGGTGTCCTCAGCAATGGGAAAACTACCTTTCGAAGAGTCGCTTATGTAGATGGACTGAAGCACAGCCTTCTAAGCATCAGTCAGCTATGTGACAAAGACTACGAAGTTCGCTTTTCTAAGAAAGCATGTTCAGTGGTGAATGAGAAAGGAAAAATTGCTCTCAGTGGTTATCGCAGAGAAAATGTCTATGTAATAGATATGGACTCTACTACCACTGAGAATGTGTGTTTTCTCTCTAAAGCCTCTTCTGATGTCAACTGGCTATGGCACAAAAGGCTCTCTCATCTAAACTTCAAAACCCTGAATTCTCTCTCTTCTAAGGAATTGATTTCTGGTCTTCCTCAGCACTCATATGCTAAAGAATTTCTCTGCTCAACATGTGAAAAAGGAAAACAAACAAAAGCTAGTTTCAAATCTAAACAAGTCTCCTCAGTGACAAGTCCTCTTCAGCTCTTGCATATGGATCTGTTTGGCCCTGTCAATATCCAATCAATAGCTGGAAAGAAATATACACTTGTCATTGTGGATGAATTCTCTCACTATACCTGGGTTATCTTTCTTTGCTGCAAGAGTGATACTCCAGAAGAACTAATATCTTTTGTTAAAAAGATGGAAGTGCTGAATAATCTTACTGTTCGTTCAATAAGAAGTGATCATGGAACTGAATTTAAAAACAGTTCTCTGAACAATTTCTTTGAGAACAAGGGAATTTATCATAATTTCTCCTCAGTAAGAACACCTCAGCAAAACGGAGTCGCTGAAAGAAGAAACAGAACGATCATTGAAGCTGCTAGATCAATGCTCAGCGATTCTCACCTCCCTACTCAATTTTGGGCTGAAGCTGTAAATACTGCTTGTTTTACTCAAAACAGATCGCTGATAGTAAAGCGATTTGGAAAGACAGCTTATGAACTTTTTCATGGAAGAAAGCCCTCTATCAGCTTTCTTCATATCTTTGGTTGCCAGTGCTTTATCTTAAACAACAAAGATCAGCTTAGAAAGTTCGACCCAAAAGTTGATGATGGAATATTTCTAGGATATTCCTCCATCTCCAAAGCCTACAGAGTTTTCAACAAGCGAAGACAATCTGTGGAAGAAACAATTCATGTCACTTTTGATGAAACTCGCTCAGCGAACTCCAAACCAATCGCTGACAATGAAGAGTTAAATGCTTGGATGTTTTCTCATTACAGAGAAACAGAACCTTTCTTTTCAAACCATCAGCACACAGATCCACCTACTGCTGATGATGATCCAAACATCATACATCCTAACGCTGAATCCAACTCATGGGTTTCAGCTGAACCTCTAAACACACTGCTACCATCAGATCTACCTTCGTCTGAAAACCTCTCTGATAACAATAGTTTGTCCACTACTCAACAGTTAATTGCTGATGAACCTCAAACGTCCTCATCAGTAAACATCCCAATTGTTGATCCAACATATGAGTTAAGCGATCATGCTCCTGCTCAGCGATGGACCAGAGATCACCCAATAGATCAAATTCTTGGTGATCCAGATGCAGGTATCCAGACACGACGAAGCTTAGGTAATATCTGTCTCTTTGTTAACTTTCTCTCTTTCATAGAACCAAAGAAGACTGATGATGCCCTCAGAGATCCAAACTGGGTCATCGCTATGCAAGAAGAGCTAACTGAGTTTACTCGTAACAAAGTTTGGAATCTCGTTCCTAGACCATCTGATAAGACTGTTATAGGCACCAAATGGGTGTTTAGAAACAAGTTAGATAAACATGGAACTATAACCCGCAACGATGACCCAGTTAGATGAACATGGAACTGTAACCCGCAACAAGGCTCGACTTGTTGCTCAGGGATACAGACAAGAGGAAGGCATAGACTATGATGAAACCTTTGCCCCTGTGGCTAGGCTCGAAGCAATTTGACTATTCTTAGCTTATGCAGTTTACAAAGTTGGATAAGGCTCTCTATGGTCTAAAACAAGCCCCTCGTGCTTGGTATGACACTCTCTCATCTTTTCTTATCTCTGAAAATTTTGAACGTGGCAAGATTGATAATACGTTATTTTTCAGAAAAATAAAAGGTCATATTATTCTTGTACAAATATATGTCGATGACATCATATTTGGTTCTACTAACCCATCTCTGTGTACTCGCTTCGCTGAAAGAATGAAGAAAGAATACAAAATGAGTATGATGGGTGAGCTGACATATTTTCTTGGTCTTCAGATTAAACAATCTGACAAAGGTACTTTTATCAGCCAAGGTAAGTATGTTAAAGACATGCTGAAGAAGTTTGATCTTACACAAACTTCAGCGATGAAAACTCCTATGGCACCTCCACTGACACTTAACAAAGATCCATCTAGAAAACCTGTTAATGTCACTGCCTATAGAGGAATGATAGGCTCCCTGCTGTATCTTACAGCGAGCCGACCTGACATCATGTATTCTACTTGTTTATGTGCACGCTATCAATCTGAACTCAAGGAATCCCATCTGATCGCTGTTAAGCGAATTTTCAGATATCTGAAAGGAACTCCTAACCTCGTTCTTTGGTATCCCAAAGACTCAGGGTTCGATCTCACTGGTTATTCTGATAGTGATTTTGCAGGTTGTAAACTTGACAGAAAGAGTACCACTGGTGGATGTCAACTCCTAGGAGGAAAGATGGTAAGCCGGACAAGCAAAAAGCAAAATTCAGTGTCCACTTCCACAGCTGAAGCTGAATACGTAGCCGCTGGAAGCTGTTGTTCTCAGATCTTATGGATGAGAAATCAACTATTATACTATGACCTTCAGCTATCAAAGATTCCAATCTATTGCGACAGCACTAGTGCTATCGCTATAGCAAATAATCCAGTGCTACATTCAAAGACGAAACACATAGAGATCAGATATCAATTTATCAGAGATCATGTGATGAACGGTGATATTGAACTTCATTTCATCCCTACTGACTATCGGCTTGCTGATATATTCACCAAACCTCTTGATGAGACAAGGTTCAACTTTCTCATCAGTGAGCTTAGAATGCTGAATCTCGAAGAATAATTCTTCAGCGTTCATGCATTGTGTCAGTAATCATAAGTTCCCCTTCTATCACTTTGATAAACATTCTGACTCTCAGGTATGTTCTCTCCATCCCTACAACTGAATTTTCATTCAGTTAAGATGTTTTCAAAATATAAACTTTAATCACTGAACTTTCTTCAAATGATTAAAAGCTTTTTGAAAAATAAATTTATCACTGATATTTCTAGTCAGTGATCCTTCTTAAAAGAAAATTCATCCCTATCTTTACCATCAGGGATACTTTCAAAAAGAAAAATCTTTCGCTGACTTTTCTTCAGCGATAATTTCAAAACGGACAAATGAACAGTCTCTCTCTCTCTTCTATGACGTCATTTGAACCGACAATTCATGACATGCCTTTTTCTGACACGTTCGTCCATTGCCCTTCCAACCAATCAACTCCGTGGGACGTGTCCATGTCATGATGAACATTTGTTTTCCCGCCTCTCACACTCTCTTTACTTCTCTCACACGTATAAAAAGAATGTTTTTCCATTCTTCTCACTTTACGCTTTCTGGAAATACTTTCTAAGCAAGAATTCTCTCTCAAGCATTCTAGCATTCTCAAGCATTTGCATCATCCTCTTCAAAGATCAACAGGTTATTCTTGATCTTTTTCTTATTCTTGTTCTAAATCTTTTTACATAATCCTCCATTTATGGACTTCCATTATGGGTTTATAAGATTCTTTTTAATAAAATCATCTTTCTTTTGATTTTATTCATTCAAAACCAATTTTTTGATTTTCTTCATTCAAAATCTTTGGTTTTTCTTCTTGTTCTTATATCTAACATTAAGAACACCTTTTTCATCTTCAAATATGTTGATTTTTCTATGTTTCTTTCCTAAAATAGAAACTGGGAAAACCTTCTTTATTTTTAGACTAAAACTTTTCTTCTATTCTTCTATCTGTTCATATTCAGTATGTCTCAATCTGCACTTGTCGCCTCTAAGAATGTCAAGTTCGCCATCGCTGATTCTGAGCTTCCCAAAAACAATCATCTTGCTCGCCTTGACTTTGATGGTGTCAAATACCCACATCTGGTGGAAGCCGCAAAATTTCTGAAGCAATCCTGCATTGCTTATGCTATCACTGTGGATCCCACACCTTCCAAAGCTCTTCTCCAACAATTCTAGTTTACCGCTGAAGAGACCTCTCTCACTAACAAAAAGGGTGAACTAGTTCCTGCTATCTCCTTCAGCACTGAACTTGGAACAGGGATGATGACAACCTTAAGGCTGAGGAAAGCTCTGCGATTTCCCGACAAACCTAGGAATGGATTCGACGCTTTACCCACTAATGCTGAACTCATCCAATTTCTGGATGTTATGGAATACTCTTGGGAACCCAAGCCAAGAACGACAATACCAAACAAGAAGCTGACTCTGGTGAAGAAGGCGCTCATGCCTTCTCAGCTTAACTACATCTTCTCTCACTTCATTCAGTGTATGAGTGGGAAGAGTGGGTCACTGGACCAGGCCAGCAAGATTCAGGTCCAAATGACTTACTCAGTGATCGCCGGAAGAAATTTCGACTACACAACAGCTATCTTTGACGATCTAAGGTTAAAGATAGAGAAGACCGAGAGGGATCCTAAGATTCCCTATATACGCTTCATCTGTGCGTACCTGAAGTTTCTATACCCTGCTACTTACCCCACCAACGCTGATGCTTCTTTTCCTAAAGTGGGTCAGCACTCCCTGGAGGTCAAGCCGCTCCCTAACGAGGTAAGTATCTCTGAACTTCGCTCCCGACTCTCTCTCCTCACTTCTTCGTCTTCAGCGGCCACGCAGGAGGTTCCTTCTTCTGCTATCCCTGACGCTACCCCTTCCAAACGACCATCAACTGGCTCCCTTGGTCCTTCGAAGAAGGCCAAGGTGACCAAGGAGAAAGCTACCTCTAGCTCTATACCTAAGGATGTTTATCAACAAACTTCCTTGGATGCATTCGTGGGTCTCTCCTCCACATCCTCAGCGATACCCACTTCAACCGTGCCAGCTATCTAGATCGCTGTCACAACAACAGTGACGCAACCTACGATCCCAGTTCAACAACTTGAGGTAACTACCCCTATCCCTACATCTTCTATCCCCATCTCTAGTCCTTTTATTTCTTTGATCTCTAACCCTCCATCTATTTCTACTCAACCACAGTTTGGACCCATAGGACCTGAACATCAATCTTTTGAGGAATCTTTACAATTCTACAAAATGTTTGATAATTCAGGTATCCCTATAACCTTAAACACTTCTCCCAACTCACCATATAAGCCTGTTTCTCAAAAACTAACTTATATTTCAGGTCCTAGTTTGGCGACTGTTGACACCAATGTCAACAGTTTGAGTGCAAAGGTGGAATCTCTGACTGCCTCTCTCAACAACACCACCAATGATGTTCAATCAACTGGTGAAGCACTGAAGACGCTGACAGCCAACTGCGCCTCCAAAGCTGACGTTTCTCAAATCGCTACTCTCCAAGAAGCGATTGTCAAAGTCAGGGAAGACTCACAGCAACAGTTTGCAGCCCTAGCTACAAAGGTTGATTCCTGTGAAGTTCTTCTTCAGCAAATCCTGACTCACCTGAAGGCACCAGCTCCGACTCCTACTCCCTCATTCACAGAGAACGATCGCACATCGCTGAACATTGCCGTGGAGTTCATTCATCAGGCTACGTCAGATCTTCCTGCGTTTGAAGGCCGTCTGGACTGTTTGGAGGCTGAAGTTCAGGTGTTGGCCGCTGCAAAAGCTTCATCTCCTTCCAAAGATCTCTCCCTAAATGATAATGATAAAGAGGGGGAGAAGGCAGCTGAAGAAAATACGGAGTTTGAAGTCGCTGCTGAGGTCCAACAGAAGGAAACTCCCTCTCAGGTTGAGGGGGAGATAGCTGCTGAAAAAGCCCCTCCTTTTCTCGAAGATTTAATCGATGATGAAGAAGAAGAGAACGATGAAGATGAATCCATTGATCTTGAAGATCAAGAGGAAGACCTCATCAAGATGATGACGATGACGATGAAGAAGATCCATCTCTATGGTGTTCTTCAGCCGTCACTTCATCAGCGATAGCTTCGAAAGAAGTTATCAAAGCAGGGGGGTCCATGGAACTTCTTCAGGAACCCCTTCCCAAAGCAAAGGTGCTACTGCTGAGGGAAGCCTGAAGAAGACTTCACTATCTGAGGAAAATCCTTCTCAGGTATGCCTTTCCCTCGTTCCCTTATCCTTCTATAAAAATCCCACCCCTGTTTCTTTCTAGCCTTTATCTCTCTTCTTCCATAAAAATAAACTAACCTTTTTCATTTTATGACCAGACAGTTCTCTCCCCTGCTTAAGGGAAAAGAGCTCCAAATAATCCCAGCTGCTGAAGCTGATGACCAGATAATCCCAATCTCTGTAAGAGAGATTGATGAAGAGGATGAAGAAGATGAGTCCCTGCAACACCCACGGAGGCCCTCTAGACCACTTCATTGGTCAGAGGAAGAGATGAAGAAAAGAACAGAGATGATCTCTCATTTGGAGAGTCAACGGCTGAAGATCCCCTCTCAATCAATAGATCTAGAGTTCCTGACTGAAGCTGAAATTGAAGAATCCGTCAGGGCTGAGAAGCTGATTACTGACTGTCAAAGAGATGCCTCTCTGGCTCTCAAAATTCAGTCCTCTCAAGTCAAAGACAAGAAGCTGAAAAGCAAACCAGTGGAAGTCCAGGCAGCTCTTTTGAAAGAGATTGAAGAAGAACGCTCCAAAGAAAAAGCGGTCAACGATAATACAGTCGATTGGTGCAAGCACAAAATTGACTATCGTTCTGACCTAATGAAGATCGTAGTTGTTGCTATCTCTAGAAGAAAGAAGAAGGATAAACTTTCTGTCACCATGGAGATTACCAGAGAGGATGGAAGCTGCAAGGCTATGTTCATTTCAAAGCTGGAAGACTTCGGCTACATGGAGTGGCTTGGGTTCAAAGATGCGCTGAAGAAATCAAAGTCAACATACAGAGGCTATGTTGAAAGGCTGAATAATGCCCTCATCAACAGAGTCGCTGCTATACTAAAGGTGTCATCTACTCTTCCTCCAATGTCCAAGCAAATCAAGAGAAAGCCTATCTCCTCCTCATCTGATAATGTCACAGTGATCAGAAATGAAACCTCCATCAAATTCTCAAGAGAAGCTCTGTTCGGTCCTCCTCCTGATCTTTCAGTTCTGGATCTATCTCTGCCTCCTGGAGGACCATACGTTGCTGGACAAGTTCTTAAAGAACCTTTTGGAATCTTCTTCAGAGATGACGAGGAACAGCTCAGATTTCAAAGAGTATCTGAAATCCCTATATGTCCCCTCGCTCTTCTCAAGGATCTCATGTGCCTATGGTGTACTCTCTCTCCTGCTGCTGAGCCAATCATAGCAATCATCTGCAAAGAATCTTTAGAGCGAAGGCAAAAAGGAGAAGAAATACCTGAGTATTTGATCAATCATCCTAAACCCTCTTTAGATAGCTGATAGATTAGTTTTCTTTCTTGTAATCTATTAGTTTAAACTTACAGTAGTTAGTACATCACTTGTACTTGTAATTTTCATACATTGTAATTCTTTTCTTGGATTAATGAAAATTTCAGTGAATTACTTAACTCTATCAGTACTGTAAAAGATCCCTCAAAATAGTAATTGAGACATGTATGTTATGAGTCCTGATTATTCCATCATTTTGAATTATAAAGTAATTTTCTTCAGTTACTTTGTCATTATCAAATAGGGGGAGATTGTTGATCCAAACTCTCTCAGTGATTTGATAACGACCCTTTTCTGTACTTAGTGAAAATTATGTTTAATATGTATTAGTGTTTCACCATCAGCGATCAGACTGAGTCTGTTCAGTTATCGCTGATAGTCTTCTTATAAACATTTAGTATGTATTAGTGTTTCACTATCAGTGATCAAACTGATTCTGTTCAGTATTGCTGATAGTTCTGATGTAAACAGTAATGTAATCCCTGAAGACAAGTCTCGCGTCAACAGATGTTCATAGCTGAATCGAAGACGAAGCTGCTGAACAAAGAGAAGTCTACTAGTGACCTGATGCGGATATCAGTGAAGCAAAGACAACTCTACTTATACGCGAAGGAACATGAGGAAAGCTTCAGCGATCGCTGAATTCTTGATATCTCTGAAGAAAGAGATATTCAGCGATTGAATGATCACAAAACTTATACCTCAAGTTTCTATTTGTCTTAGCTTGCACAACTCAGTACGATGTGTCAGACAGGACATGCCTCTGCCATAATTCGTACAACAACTCTGTCAACTACACTGTTCATGATCCGGCCGAAAGCATGTCTCCCAAAGTCAGACTTACAAAGTCAATCAGTGAATGCCACGTGTAAAGTGCCCTGCCATGCATTTAATGCATAGGGTATAAATAGGAAGTTCACCCCTCCATCTGAGGGTGTGCTCAACCCTTGAACTCCAAATATAAACCTTTGTTTTCTATAATCCCCCATTCTCTGAAATTCTTGTGCAACCATCTTAGTGTTTCTTAAGTTTGTTTAGATTGAGTCTGTCTTAATCTATTCCGCAACAAACTTGTAAATTGTGTTTGATTTATCAATAAACAATTTATTAAACTTTAAATTTCTGTGTTTGTATTCAACCCCCCCCCCTTCTACAAACTTGTTAAGCACCTCCGGGACCAACAGCGAGTTAGACACATCGTCTATGACGGTCGTGTGGTCCGTAACGTGTTTTATTTATATGCCATTAGTAAATGATGTTTAAAATTCTGGAAAGTGTATTTTGTTGTTTAACTGTTAGAGGGATCTCACTAGACCAATGGTCTAACCTTCGCTCTTTCAAAAACTAAAAATCTTTTCAGACCGTCGTGAGATAGTCGCTGCAACTAAAGGCAAGGAGAAAGTCTAGCGGGGGCGGATAGAAGACCGTCATTTATTTTTAGTAGTTATCTCAGTTGTGTATAGGTTGTATTACATCAAACCTTAAACCTCCTATTGTAAGTTGGGACCGTTATGGCATGGATTATTCTTGATCATTTGAGAATTTTTATTTTAGATCCGATCCACTTGTTTAATTTCTGGTTGGGCTGTTATAACTCGTGCAATACATTGTTCTCTTAATTGTCTTTCTTAATTTTATTTTACGATTTTAAAAAAGATAGATATATGTTTGTTATTATTTATCTTAAAATATGGGTTTGAAACTAAATATTATAAAATTCCCATTTCCTAATTTAATTATTTGATTTAAATTATATTATAATTTAGATTTAAAATAAAAATGTATTTTATTACAAAGATGATATATTTTAATATAAAAAATAGGTGTTTTATCTCAGATTTTTCTTGTGCTTATCAATTAGTTATATTAAAACTTTTTTTTAAATTTTTTTAAAATTTAGATATTTAGTGTTTATCTAGTATTTATTATGTTATCTGGAGTTAGTTACACGAATTTAAAACATAAAACTGTAATAAGTTGTACTTATGCTTAATTAACTTGTAATCTTAAATTTTAAGTAATATACATTAATAAGTGATATTTTATGTATGAAAAATAGTTTTTAAGAGTTTAATATAAATGTTTTATAATATAGTATAGATTAGAATTGTACTCATGCAATACATCTCAATTCTGAAGCTATAACTCAAACCCTCAGTCATAATTCATGCTTCATTTTATTTTCTTCTATCTCAAATTTATTTTATGGTTTTATGTGGTTTTAAAAATGTCAGGAGTGTTAAAGAGAAAAACAAATAGAACAACAATAAATAGATAATTAATCTGTAATTCTCATTAATCATAAGTCCTTTATATAGAGATGAATTACAAATATATAATTACGAGATATTTTAGTTCTAATCTATTTCTATTGTTATATTATTTAAACGATTACACACTTATCCCAAGAGGTATTTGATTGATTTTTATGTAAAAGTTATAAAATTCTCATTTATTTATAAAAATGATGTAAAATTAATTTAATTTAATTTAATTTAATTTAATTTTAGAGTGAATTGTGGATTTGGTCCATGTGGTTTAGTGATTTCTTTAACCATGATCCTCATTCTATGTTTATTGTGGATTTGGTCCTTATGGTATTCAATTTATTTTGGTCATGGTCCTTCTGACTAACACTTCCATTAACTTTGTTAAATCAAGAATCATTTTAGTCATTTTGCCTATTTTTTGTCATTTTTTGATAAGAAAAATATAAACAATATTTTTATACACACATGTATATATATATATATATATATATATATAACGATATTAAAATAAATAAAATAAGACATTATTGTATGATTTAATTGTTTAATTTTTTTAAAATTAATTATATTAAATACGATTTAATTTTATTATTTTATTGTAATTGTGAAAAAAATATAGTTTTATTGTTTTAATGTAATTAAAATTTCAATTTAAACAAATCAGATCATAAAACTATATCTTATTTATTTAGATCGAATAAAATAAAATATGGTTTTATGATTTGATTTATTGAATTAAAATTTTAATTAAGTTAGAGACAATTTAATTATATTGTTCTTTTACTATCATTGCAACAAACAAACTTATTGTTCGATATTTTAACACCAAAAATCATTAAAAACCGTTGAGAAATGAACTATAATTTTATCATCTTAAAATTAGAAGCTCCAATTTTCATATTGTTTTTCAGTCAAAAACTTAAAATCAATTTTCATATTGTTTTTAGTATGATAAAATTAAAGTTCATTTCTCAACGGGTTTTAATGATTTTTTTGTGTTAAAATATCAACAATAAGCTTGTTTGTTGCAATGATAATAAAAGAACAATATAATTAAATCGTCTTTAACTTAATTAAAATTTTAATTCAATAAATCAAATCATAAAACCATATTTTATTTTATTCGCTCTAAATAAAATAAGATATAGTTTTATGATCTGATTTGTTTAAATTGAAATTTCAATTACATTAAAACAATAAAACTATATCTTTTTTCACAATTACAATAAAATAATAAAATTAAATCGTATTTAATATAATTAATTTAAAAAAAATTAAACAATTAAATCATACAATAATGTCTTATTTTATTTATTTTAATATCGTTATATATATATATATATATATATATATATATATATAGAGAGAGAGAGAGAGAGAGAGAGAGAGAGAGAGAGAGGAAGGTTCATGTGAGAATCCTAACAATTTAAGAAAATAAGAGGAGCATTCTCAGCCAATCAAATTAGAATTCCCGTTTTATTTAAGGAAGGGTATTTGTGTCATTTGAAATCATATTGTAGATCACATATGATTTACAAAAAGATACCAGATTTTTTTTAATCACATATGATTTATTAGGTGTTCCTAACAACAATTTATCATATACTATCAGATTGTAAAACGAGATCACATATGATTAATAACTAA
Organism: Arctium minus; assembly: GCA_954870635.1. NCBI lineage: Eukaryota > Viridiplantae > Streptophyta > Magnoliopsida > Asterales > Asteraceae > Arctium > Arctium minus. The sequence goes on from OX941090.1 coordinate 4,602,389, forward strand.
GTGACATCAGATTGTTAAACAAGATCACATATGATTAATAACTAACAACATTTCTTATAGATCACATATGATTTACTAAGAGATATCAGATTGTTTCTTAATCACATATGATTTACTAGGTGTTCAATCACATATGATTAATATCTAAGTATAACAGTTCTTATAGATCACATATGATTTACTAAGAAATATCATATTGTTAAACAATATAATTGTCCCTATACATCACATATGATTAATAACAGTCCTAGTAAATCACATATGATTCAAGTCGAAGTCGAATCCATCGATGTTGCAGAAGTTTTGTTCGTCTTTTTCAGATTATCGAACTTATTTGAACTTCGTTTCACTATTGATCTTCAACTCTGTAACGAATCGAGAGCAAGATTTCAGGGTTGAAGCTTTTCGAAAGTTTCGGGGTGAAAATAAACTTTCCGGCACACAACACACATAATCAACTCCATCTTCATGTACTATTTCGATTATGTGTTTCTGAAAGGTTATTTTGCACCGGCGATCGGAATCGATTTGAGTACATCACACTCGTGCGTAGCTGTCGAATCCATTTAAAACCCTAAAATCAAACATGCAATAAAATCTCAAACCTGTCGAATCCATTGAATGTGTTATCGGAATCTTATTTGTTTTCATATTCTTGACCTCGTTTGAACTGATTGTGTGTATTGATCTTCAAAATTTTACGATTTCAGGTTGAAGGTTTTGGGAGCGATTGAAGCTTCCTGGGTTTTCTCCTATTTGGTAGGGATGATGACTCCCTAAAATCAAATTCAAATATCACGCCTCTTTTTTTAGTGACTTTTCCAATTTTGCCCCTACATTTATTTATCCCATGTCCATCTCACCTATATTTCATTTTTATTTTTATTTTTTGTCATATTTTAATCACAACCATTGATCTAATAAAAGAAGGGCTAAGATGCATCCTTTTATTTTCTTAAATAGGTCCCCTCCTCGTATGAACCCACCTCTCTCTCTCTCTCTCTCTATATATATATATATATATATACACATGTGTGTATAAAAATATTGTTTATATTTTTCTTATCAAAATAGGACAAAAAATAGGCAAAATGACTAAAATGGTCCTTGATTTAACAAAGTTAATGGAAGTGTTAGTCAGAAAGACCATGACCAAAATAAATTGAATACCACAAAAACCAAATCCACAATAAACATAGAATGAGGACCATGGTCAAAGAAATCACTAAACCACATGGACCAAATCCACAATTCACTCTTTATTTTATTTATCCCGAAACGAGGGGAATTTTAGGAACTTTGCGTGCACACAACCCAGAGGCGCATGTTAGCCTTTTTGTCTTCCCCCAAAACCTATTTCAATCCAACTTCAACGTCAAAAATTCCCCTTTTCCAACCCTTTTTTGCTTTCCAAATCTCGAATCCCAAATTTCTAGCATTTGTGATCATTCGGTAAAACTCTTTTGCCTCTAATTTCGATCGAAATTTTTATAGTTAATCATTGAATTTGTTTATGAATTGAATTACTTTGATTGTAGCTATGCGTTCGATTTATTTTGAAACATTCGATCACTATATCTGGTTTCGGCTTCATGTATTTTTGTAGTGCGCCTTCTGTTTGTGTTTTATGTGTGTTGTTCTAATTACTGATTTCGTTTGGACTTAGGTTGCTTGATTCGGGTGGTAAGAAGAGTAATTATGGTATGTATCTCATGATTTTGTTGTTAGTTGTTTATGTTATCTTACTTCTGAAATCGTTGTAGCAGTTTTTCTATGTTAAATTCTTGGTGTTTGTTGGGGGGTGGGGTAGAGAATAGAGATGCATTGTTTTAGTTTTGAGGTCAAACCGACTAACACTAGATTTCGAATCCATACAAAGTTTATGAATTTACGGAATATTAGCACTCCGATCATTGAGATAGAAAAGCTATACTTTGGGTTGGAGGTCAAATGGGCTAAATTGAAAGCTCAAAGTGTAAGTGGATCTCTCTTTACAGAATGAGGGGTTAACAAATAATGCAGATAGAAACATGTGTTGAATAGAGTGCTCTGCTATATCTGTTTTGTAAAATACAAAGATCGGCTTCAAAAGCCACAATGCATCTCTTTCTTTTGGATACTTTGTTTTGGTTGCATTTTACTCTTGAAGAGATGCATTTTAGTGATACATTCTTGATAGTTTGAAGACTTTGTGGCAGCCTTGAATTTCCTGAATTACATATTAACCAATTAATCGTTAATTTACATTAGGATTTTGTAGGGATTTCATGGCTGTAATATTCCAGATCTGATATTGAAAACTATCTTAAAAAACAATGACATAAAAGCATTTATTACCATAAGTTGTCTCCCTTCAGAGTTCAAAGGATAATGTTGTATGAATGATGGTATTAAACGGGAAGAAGTTAAATGGTCACTACTTCATGTCATCCATGGACTATGTATGCTTATGTATAGCCAAGCTTAAAAGATACAGACATTCTAGTTTTAAGCATCATGTTTCTGTTATATCTGAAAAATGTACATATTCATTCCCTCCTTTCACATGAATACGACATGATAGCATTTTAAATTTGTATTACAAATCAAAAATGTTTCTGAATAGAGGAATTACAAGCTACTAGATGTTCTTAATTTGGGAAATTTGTGCTACGATGTTCATGTCACTATTACTATTATTCTCTGTCACTAGTTATCGACTTAAGGTCTTAACTCGAAAGTCGAAAAAGTTCGATAGACCTGTCTTATCAAATATATTTGTTTTACTTGAATTAAAGCAGTACAATTTGGCACTTACAGTAGTCAAATAGATGGGAAAGAGATTGGTTTTATTGACTTTATTTTTTCTGTTTAAGCCCCTTCTCCCTCTTAGCCATGTTAGCAAAGGAAGGAGGAAAGTGGAGGATCTTTAGTGACGACGTACCTTATTTGTATTCAGTTTGTTTGATATAAAAAGTCAGGAATATATCTCCCTCAACACTCATTCTTAACTGATAGTTTGAGGTTCTTAATTATTTATTTGTTATTCACATGCATCTTTATGGCTTCTAGCAAAAGAAGATAAAAAATTCATATCACTCACATTATTGTTAAGTTTGTATCTAGGGCTAATTGCAAGAATTTGTAATGTACTTTGGTCTTATTCCTAGTTTGTGTAAGATACTCTTAAAACTTCAATTTTGTTACCTCATATGTGATATCTTGAACATTTAGACCAAAGTATGTTACACAAAATAGGAATCTACAAGTACATTACATTTTCATGCATTCTTATATATAAACTAGGTACTTAAATGTTTGAGATTTCACATGTGAGGTATCAAAATGAAGGTTTTGAAAGCACGTTTTAGCAAATAGGAATCGGACCAAAGTAAGCAATTTTCATGCAATTTGTCTTTCTATTTTATTAGAAGTTATCTACTCCGGGATTGACTTGGTTTCTCAGCAAACTTATAAGTGAGATGATTAGCCAACCCGGGGGTGGGGGTTGTGCATGCATAATTTTCTTTCTCTTAAAATACTTGTTTGTTGAAAATACATTTGAATAACACAAGTACAAACACAAATATGCAATACATAAGAGAGTAAGGGAGAGAGATCAAACACAACATATAGAGTGGTTCAAATAATTTTCTTGCGGTATGCTTCCCAATATATTTTTTTATCTATGCATGCTTTACGAAACAGAACTTGATATCGTATTTTTGGTGCAATTATAATAATCGTTTTAAAAAATGCAATGAAATGATTAGTTTGCATAACACATTGGGTTTTTGTTTGTCAATCATCAAAACAGTGTAATAAATAAATAGAAAATGAATTCCGTACACTCGCACCACATAGATGTTCCATCTTTTTATTATGATTCCTCTAGTACTAGATATGCTTTCAATTTATATTTCTTATTTTTTTGTTGGCTCTCTATTTTTTTCTTTTCTTTTCTACGTGCATTAAATTGGTTTTATGTTTCTGATTTGCTAGCATGAAGACGATGTTAGTAGTTACTAATTTTACTATGTTCATATTTCTTCTATTGCTTGTGAAATGCAGTATTTCAATTATGGATATCATGGAACATCCTTTGAGCAAACATACCGGTGCTACCCTGCATCTTTTATTGACAAGGTTGGAAAGCTTTATTAATGTGTATTGAATTTATTATTTGTATACAATGTGGACTAGCACTTGCTCCCTCAATTTATTACTATACAATTGACTTGGCTTAGGCTAAGCCATTATTTGGCAACATTTACATTTTTTAGTTTACTTCTTTATAGTGTAGATCGGCAAAAGATGATATTGAACAACTGTGTTTTAGAAAACCATGATTGGTTGACAAAATATTGTAAACACTAGTTATAAATTTGTAAGCTTGATTGATGATTTCATGGCTAAAAGTGGGTTTATAAAAGAATGCACACATTGACCACTTGGCTTTTATGGGGTTGAGGTTTTCAATCCAATAAAACATGATCTATATTTTCTTTGCTCATTTGTTTCAATGCCCCCCCCCCCCCCCCCCCCCCCCCTTTCCTGTTACTCTTTCTCCACATTTTGATTCAATCATTCGATTATCTAACATGAATTAGAACATAGTCAACACTACAAGAAATATAACATAAAAAAGGGCCTTAATGTTTACTTCCAAAAAAAAAGTTTTCCTAAATAATTGATTTGTCAAATCTACCATTGAAGGACTTAAAAGCTAAAGGCTAGTCGGGTGAAGGGTAACTAGATTAAGTAAGCGACGTCCTAAATTTGTTGTTCATTTATTCCTCAATTGGTTCTTTTTGGGCAAAAGGTTGATACTGGCAACCCTGACCGGCCCCATACCTGACCCTGCCTACTCGGGCATCTGTATGAGGGGGCATTTTCAGGCTCACACCCATTGCCAACTGAGCTACATGCCATAGGCCCTCAATTGGTTCTTTGATTTGGAAAATTTCAAGTCAAGGTGGACAATTATTTAGGAATAGAGGGAGTACATATTTTACTACTATCACTTGATGCCATGTTTGATTGGAATTTCTGTTATTATTTCTAACCCTTTGATCTTTTTATTTGTTTCAGCCCCATATAGAAAATGGTGACAAAAGTGAGTGGTTTTTGTTTTTAATGCTTGTATGTTTTGCATTTTAAGTTTGCCTTTCAATTACTGATACTTTTATTTGTTTCCTTTCCAGTTATAATGCCTCCTTCTGCACTTGATCGCCTCGGTTGGTTGATAAAATTAGATTTCTTAAAATTATCTTTTATCTTCTTGTGCTAGTATCCCCACCCACTAGCTAGCAGTTTGAAATAAAATCCGTGTTGAACAATGATGAGCAAGCTTTTATACTGCAGCTTCCCTCCACATTGATTATCCGATGTTGTTTGAGCTACGCAATGCTTCTACCGATAGATCGTCACATTGTGGTGTTCTAGAGTTCATTGCAGAAGAAGGCTTGATATACATGCCTTATTGGGTATACATATCTCAAATTCCTTCTACGTTTTGGTTTTCCTTTTTGCCTTTTTTGTGCTTAGGTCATATAGACCTCTAAGACGTATGCATATGTACATATGCAATTTCTCCATGCAGATGATGGAAAATCTGCTTTTACAAGAAGGAGACATCGTGAGAGTAAAGAATGTGACCCTTCCAAAGGGCACATATGTTAAGTTGCAACCACACACAACAGACTTTTTGAATATTTCCAATCCAAAAGCAATGTAAGTCGTCAAAATTGTCCATGGTCTGCTACGTATGGCATATTTATTTGCAATAAATATTTTTATTTGTGTTTTGCAACTCAACATTCTAATATTTTTTCTGTGCTTCTCATGCAGCTTGGAGACGACGCTGAGGAACTTTTCTTGTTTGACCACTGGAGATAGCATTATGGTGGCTTATAACAACAAGAAATACTACATAGATATCATTGAATCGAACCCTTCCAGTGCAATAAGCATCATTGAAACTGACTGTGAGGTAGACTTTGCTCCTCCTCTTGATTACAAGGAACCAGAGAGACCTGTATCTTCTATTCCTTCAAGCAAGGCAGCCGCGGAAGGTACAAATCTGTTTGCATGTTTTGAGTCATTTTTATATTTTCCTGGTCTTATTTTCTCTGATGATTATACACTTTTATCTCATCATGACTTTCTGCTATAACAATTTGATTAGGTCTGAATTGATTTGCATATTTTACTCTATAAACAATCATATTGATAAATGATGTCTTCGCTATTATCACGACAGAGAATTACTATTCTTATCATGAGTGATCACTTGAGTTCAATATTTGATCTAATACTCCAATCAGTACCTGTAATTAGTTTCGGTGGAATACTGGGTTAAATAGGTTTCTCTTATATTGTTTCATTTTAGCAGCACTTGTATATAAAAGAAACATCTCACTCATCTGTTATTGACTTGACCATCCTATGATCGATCTTGTTTGGTTAAGACATCTTACTGGGAACGCAAATAGTTTGGTCATTTTATACTCATCAATTGCTTAGTTGTGCTAATTCCCAGAAGTAAAATGGTTAATAAAGTGAAGATTTTGAGCAAGCTTATCTACTCCAAGGATTTAGAGATGATAGCATTAGCTGGAAATAAATAAAATATTTCAGGTTTCGAGTTTTTTTTTGATTTAGTGACATTTTACTAAGGACACATGTTTGCTTTTATTTGGTTGGTTATGAACTCTCATAACGAACACATAGGGGTTGGCTCAGCAGTAATCGCCTAGTCATCTATTGCCTCATGACACAATAGGTTTTGATTATGTTGGGTGTTATCAATCCTTGTTGTGAACCATGCCTATAAGGGAGTGCTTTGCCTAGTTTGAGTGTGAGTGGCAGTAGAATTGGATCCTGTTGACATGTGAACGGTCGGGTACTAGGGATGGAAACGGGGTGGGTATTGGGCGGGTAATGCATCATCCGTCCCCGACCCCGACCCCACCCCGATTAATCCCCGATGGGTTCGGGGGGAAGGAATCCTGAGCGGGTTCGGGGAACCTTTTGGGTACCCATTTAGTAAAAAAAACATAAATAATGTATTTTAAAATTAAAATCTGAATAAATCATCACTACATTAATTACCAATATTGAAAATCAAATATATTTATTATTTAATAATAAATGTATACATATATACATAGGGGTTGTTTCATTTGCAACCCTTAAAAAGGTTGCAAACCTTGCAACCCACGTCTTAACCGTCGGATTCATGATCGGCGGTTACAATAGATATGGGGTCCAATATTTTTAATTAAAAAAAATAGAAAAATAAAAATAAAATAACCGTCGATCATAAATCCAACGGTTAAGATGTGGGTTGCAAGGGTTGCAACCTTTTTCAGGGTTGCAAAATATCCTTCCACTATATACATATGTATTTATTTATACACACACACTATATATATCTTAAATAAATTAATCGGGGTTGGATTAGCCCCGACCCCGCTTCGGGTATAAAAATAAATCTCTTCCCCGCCCCGTTATCCGCCAAAGCGGGGAATCCCCGCCCCGTTAAAGTTGGGTACCCGTCCCTACGTGTAAAATTTCCATCTCTATCGGGTACCCGGTTATAAAAAAAATGAACCTTCATACTTGTTTCTTAGAAGAACGTTTCAACCATCATCCTTTTTTTGTACATCTGATTTCTTTTTGATTCATTGACATTTTATCTCTGGTGATTGATTGAGCTATATTTCCCATTCTTTTTTGTTTTCATTTGTCTTCCATGCAGACAAAGCAGCTCCAGTTGAGGAACCGAAATTTAACCCATTTACAGGATCCGGGAGAAGGCTGGATGGTAAACCTTTGAAGTACCAGCCACCGCCTGCTTCATCCCCTTCTGGATCGAAAGGAAAGCAACCCTCTGTTTCTGGCGGCAGTGGGCAGCCGTCTACTGGTTCTAATTCACAAAGTAGCTCTCGCCAATCTCAGGGAAAACTTGTGTTCGGTTCTAATGCCAACCAGCGTGCAGCCCCTCAAAAGCAAAAGGTATTTTGGTATACCTTCCATATTAAATTGCATAAAACTTGTGTATGTGAGTAGAGTTCTGAAAATGGATCATCATTCTTAGCTCCTCCGCATATTATCGGTCTCCCGACTTCAGTTCGATTATTATATACTCTCTCCATCCCATTAAAATCGTAACTATTTTCATCATGCTTGATATAGTTGCCATTGCCAATGGTCTCTTAAACATCTTTTTTTTTGTTTTGGAAAAAATGGTCTTATAACTTGATAATATACAGTTGAATGGAAACTCTAATTATTACTCACCCTCCCAGACCCCACCTCCGAGTGGGATATACGCACTGTTCTAAAAGGCTCGCCGCGACAGCCGTTGTGGCTCAAGGCTCGTGTCTGACGCCATGTTAAAACCGTGGCACGCCATGGCCCAATGCACGTTTTTTGTAACGTGATATTTGATTTTTTTTTTTACCTTTTAAATGTGTTACTTTTTAGTTTTAAGTATATAACCTAATTTAAATTTTTTAATATCCTTGACTTATTTAGGTGCCGTTTGTTTTTTAAGAGGTCTAAAGTCTGAAGTCTTATTTTAGTTATGATTAATAAGAGGTGGTGTGTAAAAAGGTCCGAACGATTCAGACTTAAGAACCATTAAGAGGTTTTTTTTTTAAAACAAACAACCCCTTAGTATTAGTAGAAAACATACATGTCATATATTCCCTCTGTTTAGTGGTTGTAACTTAATTAGTTAGTGGGGAAAAAGCGGCCCGTGATTCAAAAGAATTAGGCGAAGTGTTTGTTTCTGAACGACGTCCCAAAATAAGTCTCTACATTACTACTTTAGTTTGTCCCAAAATAAGTGTTCACTTTCAAAAGTAAATGTCTACTTTCCCATTCTACCCTTAATTATGAGGTGGAGAAATTTTCTCTCTCCATAATAAAGGGTAAAATTGTCCTTTAGTTAATTAAAAAGTGTAATAATTACACATTCCTAGAAATGTGTCTTTTTCATTGTGGACATTTATTTTGAGAAGGAGGGAGTATATGATATACATATTTGCCGCCAGTCACGCCTTGAAAAACGTCATGACCACCTCGCCGCCATGCAACTACTCGCACCATTTAGAACCTTGGTCATATACCAGGCTTGTTTGGTTTGACTTGATGATACCCATTTCCGTCAACTCTTAAACTCATAACTATTCTTCTCGATTTGCAGGAAGTTGGTAAAGAGACGAAACAAGAGGCGCCCTCGAAGGAAGAACCAAAGTTCCAAGCCTTCACAGGTAAGAAATACTCGCTCAGGGGCTAACCATCGATGGTGTTTATATCAACTTTCCTCAAACCTTTGATGGCTTTCACTTGTAATCCAACTTAGTTTTAAATTAAAGTAAATGATTAGTCAAGTTTACCCCTTAATCACTGGTTTCAGGGTCCAACCGTAAGTTGTCGACTTATAAAAGGTTTTTTAAAATATCGGAACGGTTTTCGTGCATATATATATATATATGATCAATTATGTAGGAGGGCATTTCTAGGGTTCCTTTGTGTTTCTCATTCACAACCCATTCGCTGCTTATTTCACCAGGCAACCATCCACTCATGTCCTCCGGTAATCCATATCCTACTGTTTACGGTTTAGGGTTTAGGTCGTTCTTGTTGCTGACCACCCTTAACGGGTACTACATTGGAGTTTTCATCCGCCCTTAAATGCATTCATGTTGTAATGCGGTTCACTGTTGTTTTTCAAGTTACAACGTTTGGGATTCATCGTTGTCCTTTCACTTCCGTTATTTACACCACCATTTTTCAACAAAATAACGGTTTCTTTTCACCGAGACCGATTGGAGGTTTCAGCGGTGACACCGTCGGTGCTCTCACCACAGGTCTTGCCACTAGAGGTGCGCAAGAAGTCTGGGACCGGGACTGGTTACTAAAAGTCTGACCAGTTACAACCGGTTACGGTTTCTTTGGAAGACGGACCGATTAGAAGGTTATCTTATGACCGTTTTTTATTGGACCATTTTGCCCTTTTGTTCGAGTGTAAATTGGTGTTTGAGTTGGTTCATTCACTTAAATCAAAACACCCTCAAGGTTCCAAACAAGAAATCATGTGTGTTTCGGTGATTACTAAATACAAATTTTTATTAGAATAAAACTATTTTTTTTAAATAAGTTACATAAAATATATCATAAATGTTTAAAAACATGTTTGTCTGAAACTAATTATAATAAAATGTTAACAAATGTTACTATATTTGAAATATCATAGATATAACATTAAGATCTACGTTTAAAGTTCCGGGTCTTAAGGACCTGCGACGTAGCTGGTTATAACAGTTACGGTTTTCTTGAGACTGACCGGGTACAATTAAGACCAGTTGTGAAATGACCAATTAAAGGTCCGGGTACAATTGGGATTTTAACATTTTTGTTGCTCCAACAACTATGCTATCCTCTATGCTAAAATAGAGAAAATATGAGAGAGATTGTAAAAATCTCTAAAAAGAAAGGTTCTCCCAAAACTAATTATTACACCCAACAAGCAAACTTTTCCTCTCCCAACTTTCCATATATTGAATATTTTAATAATAAATTTAAATAAATTGAATATTTTAATAATATAATTAATATTAGAGTTGCTAAAATAGCATAACTGTTGGAGTTTGATGCAAATTTTTTTAGAGATTTTGATCTTTTTTACTCTATTTTAGAAAAACTAACATAGCTGTTGAAGATCTCTGAGAGATCAGGGGTTCAACCTCACCAAAAGTGAGTAGTATGTGAGTATTTGTCAAATATAAACAATTCATACTTCAATAATAATAAAAAGAAGATTAGACAATGTCTTGATCACCGGAAAGCATGAAATTTGTTTGTAACGAGGATAGAAATCCTGTTAACATCACATCCGACTATCTATCGAAAAAAAATAAAATAGCAACATCTTTATGTTTTCCTTTAGAACAAGTGTAAGGTTTCATAATCCAGATAAATATACGAAATAAAGAACTTTAATGATACAGAGCGAGAAGTTGCATATCGTTCCTATTTACTCTGGGAACTTCTTTTTGGCTTTCGGGTTTTCTTACCACGCAGAAGATGGCATCGAGTCGGCACCAAAACAATAAAAAAATTGTGGTGATGATATCTTATTCTCAAACTACAACTTTTTGTGCTAAAATGGCTTTCAATGCTTCTTTGATAAATGGATACTTGTATGAGAATCCCAACTCTTTGGCTCTAACAGGAACCACCCTTTGTCCTTCCAAAACCTGTCAAAAACCCCGTTTCAAAACTATTAGAATATATATATATATATATATATATATAATTCCGTTATATTACTTTACAAAAAAGCCTTTGAGGAGAGAAGAGAGGTTCCAACATATAGAAAATGGACAACATGCGGTCTTTAACGGAGACTAGACGAGCACAGATTGTTCCAGATTTATGAGTGCCTAGAGTGGCATACTTCGGCTTTGATACCATGTGAGAATATGTAGAACCTCGTTAGATTACTCTCCAGAAGAGCCCTTGAGGAGAGACTCGGAGGTTCCAACATATAGAAAATGGACAACATGCGATCTTCAACGGAGGCTAGATGAGCACAGATTGGCTCTGATACCATTTAAGAATATGTGGAACCTCATTAGATTACTTTCCAAAAAAGGCCCTTGAGGAGAGAAGAGAGGTTCCAACATATAGAAATGGACAACATGCGAGGCTAGATGAGCACAAATGGGCTCTGATACCATGTGAGAATACGTGGAATCCCATTAGATTACTCTCCAAAAAAGCCCTCGAGGGTTCTAACATATACTGTGGACAACACGCCCCCTTCATCAGAGGCTAGACGAACACAGATTATCCTAGAGTGTTGAGTCCTTAGATTGGTACACTTTGACTCTGATACCATGTGGAAATATGTGGAACCCCATTAGATTATTCTCCAAAAGAACTCTTGAGGAGAGAACGGATGTTCCAACATATATCGAGGAGAAAAGGTCAAAGTCTAGCAGATGTGGGACCCCAACAAAAACAGATCATAGGGTCATTAGAGGTGGATGTTTGGGTTGTACGGTACAACCTAGGAATGCATATAGTGGGGAAGGAGAATGTAATGTAATGAAATGCTTACCACTGTAGCACCTTCTCCAAGTACTGCTTTGAGAGCTAAGTCAGGCACCGGTAGCCATGAGGGTCGGCCCAAGGCGGATCCCAGGTGTTCGCACATCTCGGCTAGACGAACAGGGTTTGGTGCGGTTCCATTGATAACTCCTGATATCGTATTAAAGGTCAATATGTTGATGATAAATATACGAAGCCGAACCCAATCCATATTTAGTATGTCAAAAAATATCATACAGAAAGGTCACGGAAACAACTGCTCTACTCTTTGGGGTACATGTTAGGTTTGCATATAATATATCCCACCTCCAAACCATAAACAACCCACATTTTCCACATTTAAGAATATGATCAATATAATTTTTTATATTATTAAAAAACCCGTTTGGTTAGCCATAAAATAGTTTATAAGCTAGTTTTTTGAAAAACTACTTCAATAGTGTTTTTGAATAAGCTCTAGAGGTTTTTTTTCTACTTTTTTTCCGATTATGCCCCTTATATATTTCCAATTAATTTTTCAACGTGTCCTTTTAGGTCCTTTTATATTGTCATATAGCTCGTCAGCTAGTTTGGCTTATTAGCTAGCTACAACTAGCTTGCTAAAACATAGCTTTCAGAGAAAATATTGATAAACAAGCAAAAGAAAATTCACCTTTATAAGATGGATTCGACAAGGCTTCACATAACAGATTCACCAAGTCATCCACATGAATCCAGGAAAACCTACAACATTCCGAAAAACAAGCGTCGTGATTTATAATAGCATAAAGCATAGCATAGTCTAGAACTGTAGATCAAAACAATTACTCCCTCTGTGTGGAAAAAGACACACATTACACTTACTAAAAGACAAATTTACCCTTAATAGTAGAGAGTAATGAATCTCTCCATCTCATACTTAAGGGTAGAATAGGAAAGTAGGCACTTACTTTTGGACACTTATTTTGGGACGGGGGGAGTACATGATTATAACTTCCATGAAAAGTTTGGAATTAAATCCTAATGCAATTTTAACCATCTAACAATTCACATGGATACACAGAAGTTAAATATGATACCATTGTTTTCCAGAGCCCAATGGTCCTCCAGCAAACATCATGAAGATGGGAATCATTTTAGCTGCAAAGTCCCAAGAACGAGTATTTTTACGAATCAGTTAACTCATCATATTCTTAATGCATATCTTCATGACAGGCTCAAGGTGTTTGTGCCCTCCAAGTTTTTCTAGAATTTGAACGGTTATTCACAAGAACACTCTTTTTTGGATTTATTCACAAGAATTTTTCAATGTGCACCATGGAGGTATTAGTGTTTCCAAATAGAAGCATAAAAAGCATACAGACAATGATTCACATAATGTTAACAAACCTAAAGCACCACCATCTTTCCCAAGAACCACGCCAATACGAATAAGTGCGAGTCTAACATCCTTATCAACACCAAGGGCCGTTCCTTCCCATTCTCTGCAAACCTGATTATACATAACATGTAGTTAGTAAGTACTCCCTCCGTCAAGAAATAAACGTCCACAATGAAAAAGGCATTCAATCTTACAAATGTGTAATTATCAAACTTTTTTATCAAGTAAAATGACAATTTCCCCTTAATAATAGATAGTGTAATGATTTCTCCATCTCATAATTAAGCTGGAAAGTGGGCGCAATTTTGGAACAAAACTAAAATAGAAACGTGGACACTTAGGGGCCGTTTACCAAACGCTTACCGAGTAAGTGCTTACCGGCAAGAAACGTCACTTGCACTCACCTTATCGTGTAACATTCTCGGCCATCAAAATGGATTGTTGGTAAGCGTCTTAAACCCGGTAAGTGCTTACCGAGTAAGAGTCTTTTCGCTCACCTTGCTATGCCTCTTACCGGGTAAGATTATGGGTACTTGTCATGCACAATTGGTAAGGTAAATGACATCGGTAAGCGCTTAGTAAACGGCCCCTTATTGGGACGGAGGGAGTACATGGGAAAACAATTGCTACAAGTACAAATCCATTAGTACCCGTCACTTTTTTGCTAACATTCGAATTAAAAGGTCCCATTTTTTCACCTCAGCTAGATAATCATTTCCAGAAGGGCTTTGTTCGTCAAACAATTGAGTTTCACTAGTACCTGAGTCAAAAAAATGATTAATCTTTAATATGAACACCATTCATATAGGAGCTAAACATATGCAATTAAACATAAATAATGCACAACAGCTTATTCTCAGTTTCTCACTAATTTATCTTGTTCCTTTTTTCCTTATTTTTTACTCCGTCCCAAAATAAAAGTTAACAATGAAAGAAGACACAGAGTTTTAGAATTGTGTAATTATTACACTTTTTAATCAACTATATGACACATTTACCCTTAATAATAGAGGGAGTAATGATTTCTCCATCTCATAATTAAGGTTAGAATTAGAAAGTAGACGCATACATTTGAAATTGGACACTTATTCTGGACAAACTAAAATAGATATGCGGACACTTATTTTGGGACGGAGGAATTAACATGGTAGCGCATGCGAATGCACACACCCACCCACCCACTGCCTTTGACAAAAATAGTAACTTCTCTATATTCAAGCAAAAATGCTCAAGTCTAATCAATTATACAACAGCTCATTAAGAAAGCAAGGGCAAGACTTCATTCTCAGCTTGAATGTGTAATTGGATGATGCCAGAAAAACATACCAACCCTTTTAAAAGATAAATTACAAACAAAATATTCTATCAAGCCCTTACCGTAATAGCCCACTGCTGTTGCACTAACCAAAACTGTAGGTCTTGCATCACTTGGGGAGTTATTTATCAAGTCAACAACCTTCATGGTCAATGAAACAGGTTATCGACAGAAGGTAAAAATGTAGTGGGTCCCATCTTCATTTTCTCCTTGTATTACGGGACCCATAATTACATTCTCCCGGTATCAGATAAATGGGACCCACAAATTGAAAATAAATCAAATAGAGCCATAACTCATCGTTTTTGCAACAGTAATGCCTTCAAGCAAGTAAAAATAAAGCTTTTATTTTGCATTTTCTTTGGACTTCTTTTATTTAACCCAAAATCTAACCTTTGAGGTGACCCTGATCCTGCTTTGCTTGATCTCTTTCTTGATCTGCAGTAGCACATAGTAAGTTAATTGATGTATGGGAGTAAATCTGACAATGTGTCAACTTACTACATTCCCATAAGCATATTAGGACACTTTCTCTAAAGCTAAAGGAAAAGGCAAAACTATTTATATGTCATCACAAATAACAAGAAAACTTTACATGTCATTACATACAAATTAATGAAATGATGGTTTATCCAATCTATAAGAAATGAAGGGTAATTTAGGAACATGAAACTTATCCTAATGTTAATTTTAAAATATGACTACACTGGGACAAAGAAAAAATATACAATGGACTCTGTTCCGGAAAGAGGGTGTAATAAAGATAATCTCGAAAAAGAGGTCCTGTTTAGCTTTAAACATAGTCAATTTTATGGAGACGATTCATTATTTTTTATACAAAGTGTATGTGTACCAAACTCCTTCGTACTTATAAATAGGAGTGAGTAGTCATTGTACAAAACAATATATCTGAAAACAAATTCTATTTTTCTCTCTACACTTTCAACCTTAATGTTATCCCTTAACCACATCAAACTCTCGCAAGGTGATTATAAACCTGACTTCCACGTGACAAAAGGAAGTTAGTTTCTAAAAGTCATGTGGTAGCTGACTACGGCCAGTTGTTCAAACTATCAACAATGTGAGCTCTTAAACCATTAAACTTTGACCACCAACTACAAAAAAAAAATATCTTATGTAAATAACTTGCGATTTTTGAATACATATTATGATGGAAATATATGATAAACTAGTACAAATTGCTCCCAACTTGAGTTAATTGAATATGTGCAGCTGTGAAGCAGCAACCACGTCTAAAAGCCACAAATGATGTTGATGGTGGCTCACTATAAAGACATCAGAGATCAAAATATTAACTAAGCAGTTTACATACCTCTGGGGACCATCTCGTACTAATAGGCAACCCGGCCAAGTTTACAACACCAGTTGACCCTTGAATGCAATCTTTCCACTGGGGTTCCTCTGCAATTACAATGCCTGGAAAATCCTTGACTACAACCAATAAAAGAGGACGAAGTCAGCGAAGCTTTTTTAGGAATGAACGAGAAACAATGTGATATTGTAATTTCCCACAAAAGAAATGAGTAATTGACTTATGTCACCATTGTCTTTGCACTAGCTCTAAAAACAACAATCGTACTTCCAAAAATCCACCCAAAAACACAGTACTTGAAAAAGTGAACTTTTTTGGCCAGCTTTTTTATCTTTAGTTAATGCATTTAAATCAACTTCTTGATATGGCAACTAAAGACTTCCAGGATGGCTGCTTCCAAGCCCACCTCCTGGTTGTCATCAGTCTATCACTTCCTTTTCCACTAAGTGATTGCTATAATATTGTCACTGGCACTTGTTCAAAGTTATATTGTACTTGCAATAACTTTAAAAAAGAAATGTTCTGGATATTAGTGAACACTGATGCTGAATTTTCATTAAGAATATCCAATTTTCACTTTATTATTATTATTATTATTATTATTATTAAATATATTTAAATATTTTATTAATAATCAAATAGTTTTATGAAAAATATGCATCAAATATTTAAATGGAAATTAGGTTAAGAAAAGAACAAATATGCTGACAATGATTAACGTACAAGTCATCACAAATATAGGTTTTGTCAAATGAAATTACTGTAGAAATCCACCAAAACTCATAGTTGGCTTGTTTCATGAAACAATTCTTCTTTTTCAAAACATCTTCATTCTATGTTGTCTTTTTCAATTAAAATACAGTTTTAAAATTTAATTTTATAACATTTAAGTTCAGGAGCGCCTCAATTCTTAAATAGTTGATACATATTTGAATAAAATTATTTGATTATTAGGAAATATCTCATTTTCCATCAAATAGATGTTCATTAACATGAAACGTTTTAAATTATATAAATTAGTTCCAACTTTTATGTCTTGAAGTACAACATAGGAAAAAAAGCCAAAAATTATTATTTTGCAAGGCAAATAAGGACGAAGTTTTTAAAATTCTGGCAAAACGCTGAATGTTCTCAACAACAGTGTTCTGTATGATTTTTGCAAGTACAATGATCATCTTGAAACCAACTGCCAAGTAGGATAGTTGTTGAAGTCAAACACCAATTTTTTAATAGCCACGTCAGCAGGTTAAACTAAATACAAACTCAGGTTGAAATTTGTCCAAAAAGGTTCACTTTTTTTCCAGTACAATAAAGAACTGAACGATACATGAGTGCATGCCAGGAGAACGTAAGAGATTCTGAAACTGACAGGCACGGAAATCAGTAGTTTAGGAAAGGTAGAGTTACCGACTATTCATGCAAAGTTGAACTTTCCAGAATGAGTGGGATTTCATGAAAAGCTTTAACAGTTTCTTATATTACATATAGCGCAAGTAATCATTACCTTCTTACCCGGAAAAATGGACTGAGCTTTGGATCTAGATCGAGTCAAGACACAGATACTATGGTTATCTGCAAATCCAGAATTAGTTAAGATTCAGTTAGATTTATGTTATGTAGAACATAGACAAAAAAAAGTGCATATAACTTAAAGATGTTGTTACATGCCACACTGGTACTCTGAAGGCATAAACAGCGTATCAAAACTATTACAAGGTTATTATCAGAACTACTGATCATTGTTAACCAATAGATACGAGGAAAAAAATCAACCTTCAAGTCAGATTCTATAGGACTGAAGTGATGCTTCTAAAGATGCTGAAGCTGGCACAACTATTTGAGAATAGTATCACAGACTTAGCGGGTGTTTAATTTTAGATTAATAAGCTTAATGGCTGTTAGTTGGGCTTAACTTGGTCAGCTGACATCCCTATCTATTTGTAACAATGCCACACATTTTCAGGCTTCCATCACTAAAATCTCATACCATTGGGAAACAGTCATAATTCTATGCAGGAGATGTTGTGGAAAACGGTGGGCTACTTTTTGAACCATTTTTCCTCTAAAAACATTCTTTACTTAACATGTAATTAATTAGAAACAGATTTGTTTGGAACTTCCCTTTTCATTATTAAGTGTATGAATAGATGGCCATATATATACACACATAAAAGAAAGTATCAGTTAAACTGATCAATGAAAACATTGCATCCTACGACAGATAAGATATACAGTCGCCAACAAACTTGATGATCACATGAGGTGGCTTGATGGAATATTTATACCTTCATGGAGCCTTTGCACCAATCTTTTCCCTATAAAACCTGTAGCCCCTGTTATAGATACCGTCATCTGGTCTCCCTGCAACAAACACCAGTGTAGATGAGTTTTCCACCATCAAAAACCAAGTTTGTGTCCAAATGACTCGCCATAGTTTTATATAATTATGGATGGTTTTTATTTAATCAGGGCTGTATACGCGCCAGGGGGGGGGGGATTTGAAGTTAGGGGATCTGGCCTTTCACGGTTATACTTTGTTGTAGAATAAGAACAATAGATATTGTATATGAACAACTTAATAGTCTCATGATTTGGAAGAGAAATGAATGAAGAAGGTTTTTTTGAATAAAAGAAATTACATCTTAGATTAACACATGAGAACCCCACCTTTCAAAAATAGTCTTATGGTTATTCAATAATTCAAACATATTACAATTTACATATATATGATATTCAAAATTCAAAACAAATTACAATATCCCAAGTCCCTACATCAATATCTAACATAATCACATCAAATTAATTAATAAACTAAACAAATCAAAAAATCAATAAACAACATCATTACATCCATTGATTATTGATTAATAAATGAATAATAAAGTTGGGGATTGGGGTGGGTGAGAAGTCTGTTGTATTCTGCTTCATATTAATTTTTTAAGGCATTTGGCTAGGGGGGTGGGGGGGTTAGCATGGCCTGCCCCCTACTCCCCTCCGCCCATGGCTATATAGAGCCATAATGTGCATGTTGTTGACTTTATGTCAGGCCCAAACTTTATATCTTTTTCAGGCCTCATATAAGTCATATAATGTACATTAAATGTGAAATTATGCAACCAAAAAATCCTTCCTGCTTATGAAGAAACTCCTTATAATTTGAGTAGACAAAACCAGAAGGTGAGGTTGCTAAGGACTGAATAGCAATTTATTTTCTATTAAGGCGGAATTTCTTTTCTTATAACTTAAATGATTAAGCTCATATGACGGTACAACTGTATGAACAAAGATATGTCAAGATAATGCAAAATCGAAGCAATATGTGCAATTTTCCTTTCTTTGGCTAGATAGATGACAAAGCACATCAATAAAAAGCTTTTCACAAGCAAGGGATGGTTCACAGATGAAGCGTGTCTTATATGTCAAAACCTAATATTTCCCAAAATCAATGTAGAAATTAATAAAGTTACCAACTTACACAGCAATTCAAATAAGAGATAATCGATCCATGGCACAAAAAGTTATTGTAGTGTTATACATAGTATGATGAAGTTTCAATTCCAAGTAAAATCTATAATGGCACTCGATAACGAAAGCGTAATCTTGTGGACAAACATCAATACCACTAATCTTTTGTAAGGAATGTTATGGTGAAAGATTCCTTTAGCTTGAAATTTTTTGCCAAAAGAAGAAAACATTACAATTTGCATAACAAGAAATTGCTGCAATTTATATGCCAAAACTTCTGAAAAAGTTAAAAATCCACAACACATAAACCTGCAAATGATATCTCAATGTCAAAATGTAGCTCCATACTTTTGGAAAGTAGGAGTATAACATACTTTTGTCAACTTATCTAAAGCTTTTAGTTTTAGACGACTTATTGCATCAACAATTCAAACAACCACTTCAATTAAAGCATCATCTCCTTCAATTCTCTTCAAAACACTTAAAAATCAACTCATTCATTTGATACATTCATTTCATGAAAGAAAAAAAACTCAATTTCACCTTAAGAGATTGAGAAGAGCCATTGACGTCGGTTTTAACACACCAAACCCTAACTCTTCTGAATCCACACACCTGAAAAACAAACAAAATTTCAACAACGTAGAAACACAAATCGCGAGAAAGAAGGAGACGGTACCGAAGTAGGTTGATGAGATGAGTGACGAGATGAGTGAAGAGATGGAGAAATTGAGCTAATCGAAGCCAACGCAGAAGCTCCACAGACCTCCATTGATTTGAGAAGTGTAATTAGGAGAAATATTTGGAATAGAGTGGGAAAAAATTGATATTTTGAAGCTGAAGGTGGTTAGTTGGTGTGGACAACAATGGCGGATGAATCATCGTGTTTGCATTTGAGCCACATTAGATACATTCTTCATATCTTATTGTGGGACCCACTTTCTTTACATACACTACCCCCACCCCCAAAAAAAGAAATTTAAAAAAAATATATGGAAATCAATAAATTTGAAAATTACAAATATGAAAATGAAAATCAATAAGTTCGATTTATGGTATTGGTTGACTTTTACATGGGACTCGAACTTTAATATAGTTATTACACTTGTGTAAAATGTTTTATATCTTTTTTAAACAAATGAAGTATTGATTTCTTTAAACATAAATAAAGCCTTCCGTCGTTTGGTTTACATAGTGGAATTTGACTTTGAAGTAATTTGATGAAATTTGATCACACGTTTGATTGACATCAAAAGAATTGGAATATGCGTATGTTGAGGGTGGTGGTCAGGTGGTGGCAGTTGTCACGACGACAATAATGAGGGGTAGGTGGGTAGTGGTTGTCACAACGACATTAATGAGGCGGCGGCGGTGGCGGCAGTGGCGGCGGCGGCACCATTGTTTGTTTTTATCTTTCTAAAACCATATTATAAAATGTGTAATCTTTGCCACAAAATGGAATTCAGATCTAGGGAATTATTTTCATTCCCTTGACTAAACCAAACAGTCCCTTAAAAAATAACAAAAAAAAAAAACTTTTAAAATACATAATTATTACACTTTTTATTTAAACCAACAGAAACAAGAAGCTGATCTGCGACCTAAGAGCAAACCACCAGACCAACTGAAACCGGCATGCAGCAATCACTCGGTTGTTTCTTCAACCGTAACATCTTTGTTGTAGCGGTTGTATTTCATGTGGCTCTTCACGAGTTGCCCCGCCGCGAGTGCCGCCATCAGAGACAACTCTCCGGCTAGAACCGCGGCGGCGACCACCTTAGCCAACTGCCGTGCATTTGATCCAGCCGATTCTTTGTTTGCACCCTTAACTCCCAACAAGTTAAGGCATGCCGCTTGTGAAGCCAATTGAGTTCCACCGCCCACGGTCCCAACCTCGATCGACGGCATGGTTACCGACGCATGAAGGTCTTTGCCGTCGTTCACCGCTTCCATCATGGTGATGCAATGGGAGCTCTCGATGTTCTGTGCCGGATCCTGGCCGGTGGCAAGGTACACCGCCGACACGATGTTACTCGCGTGGGCGTTGAACCCGCCAAGAGCACCGGCCATGGCGGATCCGGCCAGGCTCTTGAGCATGTTCAACTCCACCAACGAAGCTACGTTTGTCTTCAATACCGTCTTCACGATTTCTTCGTTTATGATGGCCTCGCAAACCACCGATTTGCCTCTTCCTTCTATCCAGTTCACGGCCGCCGGTTTCTTATCGGAACAATAGTTTCCGGAGATGCCGATGACGTCCATGTCGGGAAAGTCGGCCCGGAGATGCTCCAAAACGTATTGAACGCCTTTTGAAACCATGTTCATCCCCATTGCATCACCGGTGCTACAAGTGAACCGAATGTATAGATTCTTCCCTGCAATCGCACAACGAATTGCCTGAAGCCTCCCGAATCGGCTCGATCTGCGAATTATTGCATCCAACCGAAATTTAATCAATTAGTGCTAGTAGAAGTTGCAAAAACACATCAACACTAAACGGCAGTTTACCAACACATTAGGTAAATGCTAGCCGAGTAAGCGGGCGGTCTCGGTCAGTGATTATTGTTGACCCAGACCACACTCTAACTCGGTTAGCGTTTACCCAGTTTGAGGCGTTGGTAAACAGTATCACAACAAAATTGGATTTATAAGACGCCAAAAATTTATGTGCGTTCTAATAGATCGTTTTATCAAACTTAATTTATTGGACCAAAAAATAAAGTGTCATATAAAGGCGTTGTAGGACATTTTTAGGCGTGGTAACAAGGTTTTTTAGGATATTTTTATGATAAAAAAAACGTTGTATTAGCTATTTTACAGAATCCTATTTGAAAAAACGTCTTACAAAAACAAGTGTCTTATAAAAAGATAGGTTTATAGGACACTTATCAAAAGTGTCGTATAAAATAGCTAATGCGACACATTGTATTAAAAGTGTCCTAAAAAAACTTGTTAAGACGCCCATAAGCGTCCCATAAAATTATTGACGCTTTATCTTTTGGTCCTATAAATTAAGTCTTATAAAGCAGTGTGTAGCGTCCTATAAACCCAATTTTTTTTGTAGCGTGTTAGCTAGAAACCGGAACTATCTTACTTGTTAAAAACCGAGGCAAGAGTCTCGAAGTTTCGTGGTTCCTCCAAGAAGAACTTCAAATCGGCCGCCCTCTTGGCGGTGCCGAACCTGACGACCGGTGCTCGAGTCATGCCATCCTTGAGTAAGATGCCGGTGGCTCCACCGGAGTTGTAAATGGCCTTACAACCCCGGTTGGTGCTAGCGACAAGACACCCCTCGGTGGTCGCCATCGGAACCCAAAACTCCTTTCCATCCAGCAAGATCGGGCCAGCAATTCCCACGGGTATTTGGACATAACCAACCGGCATTTCGCAACACTGGCCCAATATGGATTCGTAATCGAGCCCGTCTAGCGGCAAACCGTCAAGCGACTTGCCGGTTACCCTCTCCAACGCCACTCTCCGGATGAAGGCCGCACGTTTGCAGTCCCCGAGCTTCGATTCCAACGAGTACGATGGCGTTTTACCAGAAACCACGGATTGTATCACGACCTCATCCTCTTCGGTCGTTGGTGTTTCAGTTGGTACCATTTCCACATTATCCTTTTCGACTTGTTTTATCGGCACACTAGATTTGCGATCATGTGTAGCATTGATGTCGTCGTTACAGTTGGATACCGTACTAATGAACGAAGTAAAGATTGCCCGCGATAACGGTGTCGGGTTGCGAGTAAATTTGGTGCCGCCGGGAGCCCATGGAACTGTTCGTTCGGATAATCGAAGTAAAGATTGTTGAATAATTAACACTTATAGAAGAGTAATTAGATCTTAACTTCATTTTACAAGCTATTCAAAGTTCTAAATGACATGAGATGTGACATGGCGACGTGATCAAGCCTCAAGGCTTAGGAGTTGCCACACTTAAGATGGCAAATCAATATATCATATATATATATATATATATATATAATTATATATACACATATAGGATGGTTCAAATAAGAAAGACAAAAATGTTGAGAATGTAAGAATAAATGATTCATATATGAATCATTGGTAAAAGGAGACGTCGGTTCATATATGCATCTTCATATATGAATAATTGGTAAAAAGGTAGGTAAGCGAACGTGGGTTCACATATGCTTCTTCAAATGGATATTTTTCGGGTTTACCAATTATTCACGTATGAATAACTTATTCCTACATTTTCAACCATATGAATATTCGTTTTCTACATATATATATATATATATATATATATATATACATATATGTTTTGCAAGTCATTACGTAAAGCGATAAGTGAGTATAGAAGACTAAGGGGCCGATTACCAAAAATCTTGCCCGGTAAGCGTTTATCGGCAAGAGATTCACCTTCATTTACCTTATCGTGTAACATTATATATTGGCCATGAAAATGGGTTGTTAATAAGCATCTTAAACCCGGTAAGTGTTTACCGAGTAAGACTCTTGGTCCTTGCGGGTAAGCTTCTCGGTCCTTTCCATACTCAATCAATAAGGTAAATAATACTGATCGATAAATGCTTACCCCGTAAGCGTTTAGTAAAAAAAGACCGTTAAGTAGATCCCAAACTTACCGAGGTAAGGATCAGTGTACCGCCACTTATTGTACTTTGCCTCACCATCAACGATCATTCTATCGATAGTATCTATATCATCCTGGACATCCCATAGAATTAATAAAACGAAAAAAAAGATGAAAGAAGGAAAACAAACCCTACGGATGGGATACATACATTAGGGTAAAAGAGATGACGACGAACAGCCCAATTGAGAGCGTTTTTGAGGGCGCATCTATAAAGGGTTCTCACCCGCTCCTTCTGTACTGCCCTCTTCGCCATATAATAATACGTAACTCTGCTCATCTTTGATCCTTTTTTTGAATGCAATCATACCAGCACTAATACACCAGATCTCATATTTGATTATCTCTATATTGAGTTTCTAGCCAACCCTTGTAGAAAGAATATGGTGGGTGGTAAGTAAACAACATGTTCAATAAGAGAGGGTACCATAGCAGCAGCATCCACAACAACAGTAGCAGACACTGATTGTACTTGTTTGTTAGCATGGTATTATTAAATGGTGGTCAATATACCAAATTTAAAATAAGAAAATTGTTTTTTGTTATAATTTATTTAATTCAAAATTTTATTATAATTTAAGTAGTTTAGATTTAGGGGGTGTTTGGGATTGCTTATTTGAGCTGTTTTTTTAGCTTATTGTGATTTGACACCGGAGATAAGCACTTTTGAGTGTTTTGATGGAGAAAAATGAAAAAAGTTTATAGCGGTGCCAAACTGCTGAAAAGCTTTTTTTGATAAGTCATTTGGTTTTAACTTATCAACTTATTTGAAAAGTGCTTATAACTTTTTGGGTTATTTTATATGTATAAGCAAATCCCAAACACCTTTAAATAACAACTTATTAACTTATTACGTTTTGGTACCACAATAAGCTAATCCAAACACTTTTTTAAAACCCTCGGTTTGACACCGCATAAGTTGATAAGCACTTTTCAAAATAAGCATAAGTTGTTTTAAATAAGCAATCCCAAACACCCCCATAAAAATAACGATAGTAATTTATTTTGGTTTTAATGAAATACTTTGTCGTAATAGTAGGGCATAACGTTTATCTTGTATTTGAACGTGTTTAATAATTATTAATTATACGTTAGTTTTATGTGGTTCAAACATGGAGCTTTAAATTTGTGGAACTTGAATTTTAAGAGATTTTAAGAACATGGGGGAAAAAGCTTTATAATATATGAATACATACCTTTAATCTCTTATATGCACATGTGCATACCAGACAAAATTACTTGAATGCACATGTGGATACAGAACAAATTACTTGAATGGACATATGCATACTGTACAGATGATTGGTTATTAGGATGTTCTTCAGTTTTTCAATTTTTTTATGATTTTTTCTTGAACCTTGCCCTATATATATATATATATATATATATATATATATATATATATATCTTAAAACTGTTGAGAACCATGACAGCTAGTGAAACAAATGGTACATGACAGATATATACATGTCAAAGATTTCACATTGTGAAATAAATACATGTGGAACAATATAACATTTGATGAAACAATAAGTTAAGATTTCTTCTCATGGGTTCTTAACATTTTTAAGGTTTTGACAAGTGTGCCACGTGTATATAAGAAGGTTCATTTAGGATGCGTTTGGTACACTGGACAAGACAGAACAAAACAGAATAGGAATCAATGTTCCATGTTTGACAAAACTGTTAGATGGAACAAACAGGAACATGGTGGAATAAAACTATGGAACAAGGTGGAACAAATTTATGTTATAACAATATAATCTCAAAATAAAATCTAATTCTCTTATAAAACATTAAATACGTCTTCTTTTTTATATTTTAGTCATTTTTAATTTTTTTTTATTTTACGTTCTTTAAATTTTCACTTTAGTTTGCTCAAATATTATTTTTATATAGTTATTATGTTTTGATTAATTTATTTAAATTATTAAATATTAATAGTAAAAATATATAGAAAATGTTAAAAAAAAAACTGGAAACTATATAAACTTTATATTTTGGTGTCACTTTAATCTTACTTGAAGAGAACTTTCTAATACTATATTTTGTTATAAAAAAATACTTATTTCGTTATAATTTAATAAATAACATAATTAATCAAAATATATGCAATATATAAACAACTTATTAAGAGTAAATTGGTCATATCATATGTTTTGTTATGTCCAATTCTGTTTTACAAAACACTGAACAATTGTTTTGTCTTGTCCCGTCCTATCTTGTATGCACCCTTAAGAGCCACAAATATTTTAATATCCACATAACCAATTATGACCATTTGTCCAATTTAATCCTACGGCTCCAATTAAATTGTAATTTTTTAATTAAAAAGGCACATGTGTAATTTGACTCCATTTTCTTTGACGAAAATAAGAAATTTCTAGTGATTAGTTTCCCAAGATAGCAACGAAGGTAGATTGACACCGTTTAAACGCAATTTACCTTGTTATTTACATTAAAACTTTAAATAAAATCATTTAGCATACAATATATATATATATATATATATATATAGAGGGTCATTCATTTGCTAACCAATCTATTAGTGTTAACCCATTTTCGGCCAATCAGAATGCTTCTAGAGATTAGATAATGATTTTGTTTATTTTAAACTTACAAGGGTAATAAAGGAATTTATATAAAATCGGAATATTCAAATTAAGTAATCATTATCACCTATTTAATGTGTACCATAATTATAGCAATGTTTGTTATGGTAATGATATACCATATTAAATATAAAAGTTTGAAATTTTAAATTATTCAAGATTATCTTAAATCTTAATATATCATTTACATATATTTTTCATTATATCACAATGAGCGATATATATGGATTTTATGTTATAAAAAGTTAAATCTAATATTTTTAAACGTAACTTTGATATTGTTCCAGATTTTATGTTATTAAGCTTGCACATATGCATATGTGCATATCTTAAACCATTTTTCATATGCATATACAAAAGGCTCATAGTGTACATAAAAACTTATTAATGTGAACAATGCACATATGCACTGAAAGAGCAAATAATTTAATCATTTTGATATGCATATTCAAATTGCACATATGCACATCAAGACTTATTAGTGTAGACAATGCACATATGTACAACACATAAATCATGCACATATGTATTTTTGAAAATTTACATTAAGAATTATTAGTTTAAAAAATGCACATATTTACTTGACAATGAACAAATGTCCAAGTGAGCACATATGCATTTTTCGGATTTTAAGCTATTAAGTTTGCACATATGCATATGTGCATATCTTAAACCATTTTCCGTATTCATATACAAAAGGCTCATAGTGTACATCAAAATTTATTAACGTGAACAATGCACATATGCACTGAAAGAGCAAATAATCTAATCATTTTGATATGCATATTTAAAATTGTACATATGCATATCAAGACTTATTAGTGTAGACAATGTCCATATGCACAACACAAAAATCATGCACATATGTTTGTTTTGAAAATGTACATTAGGAATTATTAGTTTAAAAAATGCACATATTCACATAAATAGCAAACACTTTAAACTGTGTGGGTCTCTTTTTTTTTCTTTTTTTTTTTGGTTTAAAAACAATAATTATTAGTTTAAAAAATCCCTACTTTTGCGCCTCTTTTTTGGTAACGTGTTAATATGATTTTGGAAGGCTATTTGCATTTTTACATTTTTAACCCTATGCTCTTATGCACCGTAATTTCCTAGCCTTTTAGTTTAATATTTCTAAAATTAAAATTCTAATTAATTGTGAACCATTGATCTAAATAACCAACGGTCCAGATTGGTTAGCACGGTTAACACCAATGTCGTGGTTAGCAAATGAAGGGTACCCTATATATATATATACATATATATATACACATATATATAGGGGTTGTTTTATTTACAACCATTAAAAAGGTTGCAAACCTTGAAACCCACATCTTAACCGTCAGATTCATGATCGGCGGTTACAATAGATATGGGGCCCAATATTTTTAATTAAAAAAAACAAAAAAAATAAAAATAAAATAACCGCCGATTATGAATCCAACGGTTAAGATGTGGGTTGCAAGGGTTGCAACCTTTTTCAGGGTTGCAAAATATCCTTCCACTATATAAATATATATATATATATATATATATATATATATATTTATCCTTCTCATATATTTATCATTTCTCAAATGAACCTCTCCCTATATATATATATATAGGGAGAGGTTCATTTGAGAAATGAGAAATAGAGAAGTAATTTTAGCCATTCATCTGGTCAACATTTGCGGCTTTGACCGCGAAGCACCGGATAATTCCTTGTGTGGTCTATAGAAGGTAGAGGGGTAATTTCGTAAAATACACGGGATGAGTTCATATATGAATCTGTATGAATCACAAAGATTCATATATGAATCTGTTAATTAGTTCAACTGATTCATATATAAATCTTTGTGATTCATACAGATTCATATATGAATCACAAAGGTTCATATATGAATATGTTAGTTAGTTCAACTGATTCATATATGAATCATAAAGGTTCATATATGAATCAGTTAAAAGAGTTCAGTTGTGAATTGCACTGGTTCATATATGAACATAT
Source organism: Arctium minus (assembly GCA_954870635.1). NCBI lineage: Eukaryota > Viridiplantae > Streptophyta > Magnoliopsida > Asterales > Asteraceae > Arctium > Arctium minus. The sequence continues at coordinate 4,631,187 of OX941090.1, forward strand.
AGTTCATATGTGAATTATACATGTTCATATATGAACACAACCCGTGTGTTTTGTAAAATTTACGAAATTGTCCTTCTATTTTTGGGATAGCCGCAACTTTTGACCGGTCAAAGCCGCAATATTTGACTAGTCAAATCCGATCTTGACCATATGAATGACTAGGATTACTTCTCTATTTCTCATATATTTATCATTTCTCAAATGAACCAAACACTATATATATATATATATATATATATATATATATAAATCAAATGAAAACCACAAATATGTTACAAACATGTGAGAACCAATATAAAAATATTTTTTCACATGATATATTTTCACCAAATGCTTGGATTTAATATATTTCTTCCCATATATTTGTTTCATAATATGATAGTTTTACATGTATTTGTTTCACCACATGAATATTTTTTACCTGTATTTTCCATTTCACTAGGTGAATCAAATTTTATTTTTCACGTGTAATCTTTTCACAAGGTGAACAAAAACATATATGAAACAATATCTTAAATCATAGGTTTTGATGAAAAAAAATCATGTAAAAAATATATTTATATCGGTTCTCAATGGTTTGTAACATATTTTTGGTTTTCATTTGATTATCGACCTATATATATATATATATATATATATATATATGCAATTTTGTGGAAATTATATACAGACATCCAACGTTCAAATCCCCCCAAATCCAAATCCCCCCTTGAAATCCAATCCATTCCATTCCAATCATGCAAACAAAACGCGCCCTTAGACTTCTAGAGATAGGGGCGAATCTACATAGACCAATACAGTGATACGAACCACCACTTCATGGTTCCGTCGTAAAGGGAGAATATACGTTTTTTAAGTACAACCATATAGTTTTTGAAGTTGAAGCTTAATTTGACACAAGTATTTAATGATATAGTCGATAAAGTTGCTCACTTTGTGAAAACCCAGGTTCAAGTCCAACCTTTGTCAAAAAAAAATAGTTCTCAACTTAAATTTTGTTGTTTTTTTATATGTTTTAGAAAAAATTTACAGCCTGGACTCAAACATGGGTCATTTCTATGCAAGGACAGGGAACCAACCAACCAATCTATATTAATATTATGAAATATTTCAATAGGTTTGTTTTTATAATCAAATTGTCTTACCACTCTTTTTTTTTTTTGGGTCCGCCTATGTCTAGAGAGGTTGGATTACCGAATACTATTGGGCCGAAAGCCCTTTGTTAAGTTGGAACCATCGGTCTCTAAAAAGATTGGGTTACTGAATACAACCAACTGTAACAAATACCCTTTGGGTAACCAATATTTTGACAATGCCAAATTAAACTAGAACCAAATTATGTCAAAACACTAGGGCATTGTTTGACAAAAATAAGCTAACTTATTTTCTGGGTATATGTTTGGATAACTATAAGTTAGCTTATAAGATAGCTTTTTGATAAGCTACTTGGAGTAGCTTATGATTAGTTTTTTGTGATTATTCAAATTTTGCCCCTCATTAATATTCATTATTATATATTAACTTTTAATTATAAATAAACAATTAATGTCATTTTTGATAATTTAAATTATTATAAGTTAGTTTGCCAAACATGACTTTTTCATCAGCTAGCTTATCAGCTACCAGCTAATTTATCAGTCATAAGCTAGCTTATCAGCTAGTTTGCCAAATATAGCTTAGGTGAAAAAATCTTTACTTGAGTCACATGATGACTTCAAAACAACATTCAAGATCAAATGAAAACACAAGAAATTTTCTGCCAAAAAGAAAAAAAAAAGTTCTTTGCCAACATCAGTTCTCAACCTGTAAAGCTACTGTGGATTTTCCTGACTATTCTTCAGCCCCTGCCCACCGCCCCCGGTATTAGTCGAGGTGTGCATAAGCTGGTCAGACACCCACGGTTAAAAAAAAGAATATGATATACAAAATGGCAAATGAGCCATAGAATATAGGTAACAACTTTGAAGAATATATACATCTCTTTTCTGAAGAATAGATGGGATTTCATAATATTCTATTGCTTGAAAAGTCGCCCGACATAATTTTGAAGCAAAGAAATAATGACTAACGTGGGTTTGGGGTGGCTATACACGCCGGAAACTCGCACCAATTGATTTTGGGCTCGACAACAGTGTCTTCCACGGGTTTTGGTGCGATTTTGTCGCCGAAGAAAATGGCCAATGTACGAACTAGGGATCAACAGCGGTGGTGAGCATTAGTTCAAAGAAAACACAATTAAAATGCCCTTTTTTTTATTTTTAAAAGTTTTCATGATGAGACCAAAAAGATAACTTTTATAATGGTTTGTTTTTTTCTTCTTTCGAATTATAATAGACATTATTAGGAATTAGGCTACCAAACGCTATGAAGCCAAAAGTCATTGGAATCCTCGTTGCTAGGTTGGAATCCTTGACGTTTGAAAATGTTGGATTCTCGAATACCGTTGAGCCAAAAACCCTTTTGATAGGTTGCAATACTGATATCTAGAAAGGTTAGGCTACCGAATGCTACCAAGCCAAAAGCCGTTTGGAAGTTTGGAGCCGTTGACCTCTAGAAATGTTGAGTTATCACATATCGTTGGGCCAAAAGCCCTTTAGTAGGTTGAAAATCTTGAACTCTACAGATTGCATTTTCCGGATACTACTGGGCCAAAAGACACTTTGGGTAACTTATATTTTGGCAATGCCAACAAGAACCAAACTCATCAAAACACCTGGTGAAAGAATCTTTACTTGAGTTGCATGATGATTGAGAACAACATTCAAGATCAAATGAAAACACAAGAAATTTTCTGCCAAAAAAAAAAAGACAAGTTCTTTGCCAATTTCAGTAATGCATCTTCTCAATCTGCAAATAGAAAATAAACATCAGAAGCTGCCCAACTTGAATACAGTATATACAAAAGGGTAAAAGAGACATAAAATATCAACATTTAAGAATATATACCATCTCTTTTCTGAAGAATAGATGGGGTTTCATGATATTCTATTAGTTGTAATTTTGTGTCATCCTACCCCCAACCCTACTTCCAAGTGGGACATATTGAGAGCACGTTTGGTTTGCATGATTTGATTGGATTTGAAATTGGATTCGATCCCAATCCCGCATTTGGTTTAAAGAAAAGTCCGAAACTGAAATCCCACAAACATGGGATTTAGAACCACAAGGGTTGTGGCATATACTGTGGCATACTGGTTAAGGCTCTGGGGAATGTGGTGGAATATCCCATCTGCCCGGGGTTCGAATTCAGACGTACACAACAATTGTGGCTACTGAGGTTTAATCAGGGCTGATGTCTTACAGTCATAATTTACCAAGGGATTAGTCTAGGCATAGCTTAGAACACCCTTCTCAAAAAAAAATGGGATTTAGAAATCTCATGGGGTAGTTGGTATTTCATGGAATTTTATAGGATTTGCCTAAAATAATGTTTTTAAAATATGTTAAAAACATTTGTTTTGTAATAATAACTAATAAAAGGTAATTTAATTATTTTTACAATTATTAATAATTTATTTTTATAAATTATTTATAAAGAATGAAATTCAATTTCATTCCAAATCCTACAAACCAAACACCAGAAAGATTCCAAATTCTTCCACGAAATCCAAATCCCTCAAAAACTCCGTCAAACCAAATTGTCTCCCGAGTGTTTTTGGTTTGATTTAAACGTCAAGCTTGCATTCCCAAAATTTATACTTGGATTAAACTACATCAATCATACGTATATTATACAACATTCTTTTTGTAAACCAAACTAAACAGACCCGATCAAACCCATGCAGATGTAGGATATGGGAAGGGTCAGATATACACAGACCTTACCTCTACTCAGGGGGTAGAGAGGTTGTTTCCACGAAGACTCCCAGCTTTCGGAACAAATGAATATAACATGTTAACAACATTCTTTTTTGTATTTGTAGTATTTCTTGTACTTTTTGATCTATTTTTTGGTGTTTTCTCAAAAAAATAAATATGTTCAGATAAAATTTGAACCTAGAAGTAGCTTTTTTTTACACTAAAGCCAAAAGATAACTAACAGAGAATGGTGGGAGTAACATAATAAAACCCATTGTTTATATCATAATTGAATTTAAAATCAGATATAAAAAATTTATCATATAACTTGAAAATTGAAGACACTTTAGTCTTGAAAATTGAAGACACATAATGATTGCCGTTCTAACCTTTTTATTTATCGCACACGAAGTTGAGATTACGTTCAGTTTTGATCCTCTCGACCATAATCAAATACTATCTCAATCTGCATCAAACAAAAATTCATTAGTTATATAAAGAGTTATAAGCAGAGGCCTACAAACGGTATGACTTAGAAGTTAGAATCATGTGAGATCGGCCTGTTTTCGTGAGACCCGTGAGACCACAAAATTAACACTAAACCTTCACAGCAAAAACACTGTGAAGAAACCGAACCTTCACAGCAAAAACACCGCGAAGGTTTGTTTTGTACCTTCTCAGTGTTTTTTATATGAAAGTTCAATATGTTTCACAGCCGGTCTCACGGGTCTCATGAAAATTAGTTTGTTTTTGTACCTTCAATGATTTTTTTTCTCAATCAATATAAAAAAGTGCATACAAATTTTTCCTGATAAATGGGTTTTCAATAGGGGTGTTCAAAAAAACCGTTGGACCGCTCAAACCGGTCGAACCAAGTCAAACCGGACCGTTTTTGGCGGTTTAGGCGGTCTGGTCTGAAAAATCGCCAAACCGGGCGGTCCGGTCTGGTCTGCGGTTTGGAGGTTTTTTTGGACGGTTTGGACCAAACCGACCGCCAAATATATCTATATATATTTTTTATTTTTTTATATACATCTTTATATCATCTATTGTTTTGCCCAAATATCCAATTAATCTTTAAACTTAAATATATACAAAAAGACCCAAAGATAATTTTAAATCGCCGTGGATTTTATTTGCAATTTGCATATTACTTTTTCTTTTTGTCTTGGGATATTTTGTTAACTTTTGTGGACTTTGTTAACATTGTTGTAGACTTTTATTTATTTCAAATGAACCCAAGCTAATGAACCTTTAAAGTTTAAATTTTTATATGTTTTTTATGTTTAAACTTTAAAGCCCACTAAAAGGCCCAAACCGCCTAAACCGGTCGACCAAACCGTCTAAACCACGGTCCGACTTGACCGGTCTGGGCACTTGATGTCAAATCGCTCGGTTTGAAAAATCAACAAACCGCCACTAGCGGTTTGGTTTGTGGTTTGAGGGGTTAAACCGCCTAAACCGGACCGCGAACACCCCTAGTTTTCAACCTACATGACATCGGTTGACTTTGATTTGACATTTTTCAACATAAACAAAAATCACAATGTAACTTGACAACTTGGCATCCATCTCATCAATAGTTACAAGATCTATCAGCTTACCAGTCAAAATGGATATGGAATAGAAAGAACTGAACTTTTGTCACACTAACCAAGAAAGAAAAAATCATCATTGCACTAAATAAGAACCAAGACAAATTTTGTTGCATTTTAACGCATTTTGGCCAAACTAAAACACTGAAGCCCAACATGAGGCCCTGAGCCAATGTTATAGTGAAACCATATTTTAAATTAACATAGGGTTATGATCAGGGGTGGACCTACATAGGACCATACGGTGGCACAGACCACCGCTTCATGGTTCCATCGTACGGGAAAAGAATTACGTTTCAGAAGGGTGTTATCATATTGTTTTGTTGGGCATATAGTTTCCGAAGGGTATCACCATATTGTTTTGTTGGGTTTCGAGTCCCAAAATGTCAAATATTTTAGTTTCCAGCTTAAACTTTAGTGTTTTTTTTATGTCTTAGAAAAACAATTATAGCATGGACTCGAACTTGGGTCCCTTCTGTGCAAGGACAAGGAACCAACCAATCTATACTAATATTGTGAAATATTTCAACAAGTTCATTTTTATAGTCAAATTATGCCACCACCCGGAAAAAATTCTGGGTCCGCCTCTGGTTATGATGATCCAATTCAAACCAGAATTTACAAAACCATAATAACATGACGGTCAAAAATAATGATGAACAAAGTAAAGATTACCCCAGATGGTGGTGTCGGGTTGCGAGTAAATTTGCTGCCACCAGGAGCCCATGGAACTGTTCATTGGGGTAAAAAAAACATAATAACAGTTGGTATTTAAACTGCATAAAAGAAGCTCAACTCAAGGTATTAACGTATTATTAAGCCATCTAATCAAACTAATGGAAAACCCGGTTTCAAGATCAATCCGTTTTGACTGAAAATCTATGACATATAACAAATAGCATAAGTTCCGACTCAGAATCCACAAGATTTTGGAAAAATCCAGAGAAGGGGTGTTGGAAAAGCTACTCCACATACATTTCCATCCAATCCAACTTAAAAAATAAAAACTAGTCGCTCAGTCCCAAAATAAATGTCCACAATTAAAAAGGCACACATTTCTATAAACTATAAATGTATAATTACTACACTTTTTATGAAATTAAATGACAATTGTGCCCTGAATTAAGGGTAGAATTGGAAAGTAGGCACTTACTTCTGAAAGTGGACACTTATTTTTGGGACGCAGGAAGTATATTGTAGTGCCACTTACCAATGTATGGGTCAGGGTGCCGCCACTTATTGTATTGTGCCTCACCATCGGCGATCATTCTATCGATAGTATCTATATCATCCTGGACATCCACCAACAAGAAAACACTATATAGCCGATAGAATATAAAATTTTGGAAACTAACGTGTTCAACTATTATCGTTGTGTATTGAAGTAGATCCTTAAGAAGTCATTTCAAAACCGAAGCTATAATAGAACCTTGTTCCCCGTGTAAAATTGTCAAACTTGCTATCAATGTTCCATAAATCAACAATAACAATATCTCAAGGAAACGAATCTGGTTTTACGAAGAAAAAAAAACATCAAAAATCAAATGAGAAGACAAGTTTGTGCAAACAAAATAGCACAAGAGAGAAAAAAAGGGTAAAATGCATCAACATGGAATGAAGTTTGACTTGGTTTCTATTTAGTGTTAGGAGTAATTTTTTTTCTCAATCAATGTAATAAAGCTTCAAATTTTCTTATTTTCTACCCATTGACAGGTACCTATTCTAACATTTCATGACGTGGATGGCAAACTTTTGTCCCCTTCACCGTAACCCTTTCGTAAACGGTTATCTGCATCATCAATCAAATATGAGCGGAAACCTGTCAAAATGGGTACAAAATAGGAATATTTGAAACTTTTTTACATTGATCGAGAGAAAAAAAATTATGTGCGACACTAAATAGGAACTAAACCAAACTTTATTGCATTTTGATGCATTCTGCCCAAATAAAAATATCTCCAAGAAAATGAATAACCGATCTATTGACAACGAAAGAGAAGATTGACAATCATGGTGAATTATGAATTGCATTGGCAGCAAAAATGAAAGGGTAGATATTTTTGCAGTCAACAAGAATGTGATATGCAGTTGAAACATAAGAGTGTTGGTGACCAACAATCCAACATACTTCCACAGCCTATTGCAGATGGGTTTGAAAGGATTCAAAGAAAGTGCTAAGTGATAAAAATCTGAGCATTCAAGCTTTGAAGAACACTAGGGGACATTTACCAACACAAAAACGCAAATTGGGTAAACGCTAACCGTACAATTGAGACATGTGATCCTTACCGAGACAGCATCTCGGTCAGCGACATTGTGGGTCGGAGGGTTTGGGTACACAACATTATTCTTGCCCGGTCAACACCACTTACCCGGTAAGAAGCCGTAAGTGTTCAGTAAGGGTGCTTTTGGTATCCAGACAAGACAGGGCAGAACAAGACAGATCAGGATAGAACAATTGTTCAGCATATGGTAAATTAGAACCGGACATAATAGAACAGATAAAATAACCAATTTACCCCATTAAGTTCTTTATATTTTTTTATATATTTTGATTAATTTATGTGATTTATTAAATTATAATAAAATAAATGTCTTTTATAACAAAATATACCATTAGAAAGTTTTCGTCAAAACGATAAAAATGTCATCAAATTAAAAAAGTTGATGCAGTTTCCAATTTTTATTTTAAACCTTTTCTGTATTATTATTTTTATTATTAATATTTAATAAATTACATAAATTAACCAAAATATAAAAACCGTACAAAATTAATATTTTGAGGCAATAAATGAAAGTTTAAACAACATAAAATACGATAAATAAAATTTAAAGAACGAATAAAATGTAAGGAGGAAGGCGCTATTTGATGTTTTAGAATAGAATTAGGTTTTATTTTGAGGTTATATTAGTAAAATATAGTTCGGTTCCACCTTATTCCATGGGGTATGGGTAGAACACATATGTTTCACCTTGTTCCATATAGAAGTCCCCCAAAACATGTATAACAGTTATCCCTGTTCTGTTCTGTCTAGTGTACCATACGCACCCTAAGGAATCAATCGAATCATTGTTTCCTTTTTCTATCACCTTTTTGAGAAATTTGCAGGGGCAAAGTCGAGTAGCTCAATTGATTCATATCCACCTGCAATTAGGAGCAGGATCTAGCACAGACCATGGACCATAGAACCAATTTATACAACCAGAAGAGGATTTTCAATTCGGATATGATCTTGTAGTAACTTGATCAACAGCAAGGTCCTCACGATTTCAAAATCAATAGCGATTGAAATCAAAAACCCCAAATGTAGCTCTTCGCTAAAATGCAGAAATCAAAAAACCTATATCACAAACAAACCCTAAAACATACAGTGAACAAAAGGGGGAATTTCAATTTTAGTTAATTTCTCAGCTACACGATCGATCAATTTAGCAAATTACAATTTCCAACGAACTAATCGTAGCATCGATAAATCAAAAAATGGGGAGAACTTTGAACTTATAATCTATATTCAAAAAGTTAAGATAAACGAACCACATGCTTGTTTGCATCAAATCGCTCACGAAGTGCATCAGCCTGCAAGTTTATACGAATCGAAAAACAACCAAAATTAAATCAAAAACAACACATAAAATGTATTAAAAAAAATTGAAACCCTAAGGCATACATCAGGGTAAAAGAGATGACGATGAACAGCCCAATTGAGAGTGTCTTTAAGGGCACGTCTGTAAAGAGTTCTCACTCTTTCCTTCTGTGCTGCCCTCCTCGCGATATACGACGCGACTCCGCTCATATTTGCTTTGATCGCCTCTCTTCACTCTGTGTTTCTTACCAACCACTGTGGAATATCAAATAAGGTGGAAGTATATTTGATTTAAGAGTAAATTACGTTTTTAGTCCCTGTAGTTTGTTTAAAAATTACTTCTTTCGTCTCTATACCTTTAAAATTAGGATTTTCATTCTTATGGCTTACGATATATTGTAGGGGTGTATATTGTATATGCAGGTTTGAGCATTTTTTTTTCAAACCGTAAACAGCACCGCATAAACCTCAAACGGCATAAAACCGCATTGTATTTCGGTGCGGTTTATGTGATTTGTCTTTATCGCACTTTATACCTATAATTCAAAAATTATAAGTTTAAAAATATATTATAAAGTCAACAATAAAGTGACCGTAGTCCACAAAAATAAACAGTTTCAATATATCGGATTCACAAATAAATATTACATAATTAAAAATAGTCTAAGAAGGTAAAAAAAAAAAGTAAATTAGGCGTGTGAGTTATGAAGTGTCCAACCTTTTCTTTTATCTCGATCCTTAAGCTCTAACTCTCAATTGATCAATTGTTTACTAGAAGCGTACTCGCGCAATGCAGCGAGATACATCACGATTTTAATGTTTCATTTTATTTTTTTATCGATTTACAGTATGATTTTGGATGGTTTTGAGAAAGTCATAATGTTTTTTTTTTCATAAAGTTGTTTAATTTAGACTTAATAATATAATTTTTTTAAATAAAAAAATTAAGTATTTTGTTAGAATTCAATGATTATCTTATATATTTTAATGATATTTAGAAAAAATAACCAATTACATATTTAATAATATAATTAAAACAAAATTATAATAATATAATATATTAATTAATAGTGATAAATGAAAATGTCTGCATAAAAGGAAGGCCCTGCACATACCAAATTAGTGGGTGTTAGAAGTTTGCAGTAATAATATGTATCTTGTGTTTTGATACTTGTAAATTAAGAGATTTTTAAAATCTTGCATAAAATGATGGTACCTTATGACTAATAATTTGTATTTAAGAGTTTTTTATCCATGTTTTATAATATAGTATAGATTAAATATATTACATAAAGTCTAAATAATTAAATACTAGTAAATTATTCTATATATATATATATATGCTATATATAAAATTAAAAAAATATAAAATATGTGGTGCGATGCAGTTTGAACCGCGGTTTGATAACTCAAAACCGCAAACCACACCGCATAATACGGTTTGGTAAAAATGAATACCGAAAACCGCACCGCAAAAGTTATAAACCGTGTTTTGTGGTGCGGTGTGCACGGTTTGTACGATTTGACGGTTTGGATGAACACCGTTAATTTATTGTTGTTTTTTGTTCTTATGATTTAAAAGTTATCTCTTTTTTCGTCCCTTTGGTTACAGTTAATTTTAGCTTGCCGCGCCCATGAGTAATGTAACAGCCCAAACTTTAATTACATTAAAATGTAATTATCCATACAAAAACAATGGCCCCAAGCCTACAATTCAAACAAGATTTGTTACTACAACTTATTACACAACTGAGTAAAAAGGAAAACTATTACAAGGAGTCTTCTAGCTTCATGGAAAAGCTCACAACTTCTCTTTATCCTTACCAGAACCTGCTATCTTGCGATAACCTGAAAAAGGGTTATAGTTTTGAAAGAGTGAAGGTTAGACCAATGGTCTAGTGAGTCCCCTCCAAGCGCTACTGCAACAGTTCAAATATTATTTAAAACATTTAAACAAAGTCTTACGCCTCACGAGCGTAACTTAAACATTTACCACATTTTACGCTTCGCAAGCGTAACTCACACTAATGACTAACACGGCCACACTTTACGCTTCGCAAGCGTAACTCACACTACTGACCAACACTGTCGTCAAAGACGATATGTCTGTCTCGTACTGCTTTATTTTGGGGACACACCCCAATGGCATAAACGGGCCACACTCCCCGGCACGAGCAGGCGGATCACACTTCCCGACTTAGGTCAAAACTTCTGAATCAAATGTATGTATACATCTAATTAACAACATTATATAAAACGCGTTTATATAAACATAACATGAATATTCCAACATAACTAAATCAACATTTTCAATAAACCTTCTCAACTTTCGATAATATAAACGTACAGTTCAGAAAACTCACATTTATCAAATAACTTTCGAAATCGTAAAGGATTTAGTTTGAAAGTCTCACCTCAGATCCTTCTCGCTTAAAGTCTGCTTTCTAACGATTCATTACCTACGACAACACCGATAAATCGGTAAGCCAAAACATAGATAACCCACTTTCTCACTGACTAAAACATAAAATACTACATATTGTACCACCCCAGTCGAGACTACCCCGGGCGACACACCGGGCGACACGGATCCGGTCGACACCGGTCTCCCCACACCGGTCGACACACCGGTCGGCCCACACCGATCGAGATCGGTCGATATTCAAACTCGCTCAGGCGATTCCAAAACTTCGAGAAAACAACTCAGATCCTCGAATCGCCTAATAACACGGTTACAAACTCAACAACTAGATCATTTACCGACTAACTTACTGCAGAAGGAAGTATTAGACTAGAATCATACCTTGATTGAAGAAAACGTCAAACCCCTCGATCTCCTTCAATCGCTCTCCCTGCTCTCCTTCTCCCTTCAGCCGCCCATAACAAATATCAGGAAGGAAATGAGAAGTATCTTAGGGTTAAAACATATATATATAACCTAAGTTTCATTTAACCCCCTTGAACTTTGGGTCTCGCTTAACTTTTTACCCAACAATAAAAATTTATCGAAATTTTGGATCCGGATATTACAAGTAAATATTTCATAGGGTATTACAAAGCCTCATCCAGGTCCTATAATTTGTCAAAAGAACAACTTCGTTTTTATCCGAGTCAGCCCTACGAACAAGAATAACAATTAATTGGAAATCATATGGACGAAAGCTGCAATTTCAGCAGAAGGACAAAAACTGTAATTGTTTACAAACCACAAGGATGAAAAACATAATTTAGGGGTCGTTTATTAAATGGTTACTAGGTAAGTACTTACCGATATCATTTATATTACCAATTGAGCATAATAAAAACCAAGAATCTTACTAGTAAGTGAGAAAAAAGACTCTTAACAGGCGTTTACCGGGTGTTAAGACACTTACCAACAATCCATTTTAATGACCGAGAAAGTTACGTCATAAGGTAAGTAAGGGTAATTTCTCTTGTTGGTAAGCGCTTACCCGGTAAGTATTTGATAAACGGTCCCTTCTTTTAATTTTAATGTTTTAAGAATTAAAATAAATTAAAGAGAAAACTCCACTTTTGGTCCATGGAATATCGTTTCAATAAGTTTAAAATTTATCCTTACGATTTGTATTTGGATCTGAAACGGGCTTTTTACCTTGACATCATTGCTGAAGATAGGGAAAGTCAACCGATCCAATAGAAATCGACCGATCCAGTTAAAACCGATTGACCATAATTGGATATCCAATTGGAATTGGATCGAATCGGATTGAAAATCTCAACATCCAATTTGGATCGGTCGGTTCTTGGATGGCAGTCCAAAACCGACCGAACTGAACCGACCAACATCCAATTAACCATCCAGTTTTCCATCTAACTGTCTTCCAATTATTTTTTTGCAATTTGCTTAAATCTAAATTTGTTTTGTGTTCATTTTTGAATTCTTAGGCCATGTTTACCAAATCTTCCATTAAGCCCTGTATGAATAAATGTGTCTGTCTAGATAAATGTGTTTGTCTGGATAAATTGATGTTGTTGTTTACTTTTTTATCTGAATGAACAGTCTGAATAACAGAAATGACCAATTTACCCCTGAATATGAATTTTAAGCTGTTTTATAAATTGTTGTTTATTTTTTAAGCCATTTAATCATAAATTCATTGATATAATCCAAAAATCAAAACATAAATTCATAAAGTATTTAAACCAATAATCTGATAAATTCAAGAATAAACCAATAATCTGATAAAGAACACATAATTTCAAGAACAAACCAATAATCTGATAAAGAACACATAATTTCAAGAATAAACCAATAATCTGATTTGAACACATAATGTCAAGAACAAACCAATAATCTGATAAAAAACACATAATTTCAAGAATAAACCAATAATCTGATTTGAAACAATAATGAACTGATTTGAAACTAATAAAGAACTTATTTGAAACTAATAAACTGATTTTCCATTAATTTCAGGAACACATCATCTGACCTCGTTTCCATTTCGATCAGAAGATGAAGTAGTGAGAAGATGGAGTCGTACCTGATTTTCCATTAATTTCGGCAAAAGATGTCTGCAGGGTCGATGGAGGCGATGCTTGCTGCAGGCGATGGAGGCGATGCTTGCGCAGGTCGATTGGATGCGATGGAGGCGTGAAAGAGGAAGGACAAAGGATTAGGTTAGGAGAGAGTGTGGTTTGATAGGTTTTTTGTTTTTGTTTTTGTGAAGGGTAAAAATGTCAACTTTTTGGCTTATTAGGGACAACCACTCTTTTTACATCTGAGCGATTAAGTCAAATATGGTTGTGCGATTAAGCCCCAAGTAAACACTCCATGTGTCTGCGCGAATAAGCCATTCACCCCAATAAGCCCCAAGTAAACACCCCCTTAGTCTCACTTGTGTTGGTTTTAACACAAATTAAAAGTAATTAATCAATATGTTTCATTGTTAGAAAATTGCATTAAATTAACACATTGGATGAAACCGATCCGATCTGATCATCCATTAGATGTTGGATGGATCCAATTCGATCCAATTGATATCCAATATGGTCCAATGGATATCCAATAAGAACATCCAATGGATATCAACCGATGAACACCCCTAGTTGAAGACGGGGTAATTCGGTCATTTTGTATGTCTTTTATTAAAAAAAAATTGAATGTACAAGTTTTTAAAGCTTCCTACATCTATATTAGCATCAAGTACCCTATTTTATGTACAAGTGTGATTTTGAAAATGTTTCAAACCATATAACTAGTTGGGATTTGTTTTAAAGTCCAAAAAATTGTCTTTTTTTTCTTGATCAGAGGAGGCACCCCGCTCTGTATCGGAAAAAAAAGTCAATCATAGGGTTGTATGTGGGTTGGGTTGGTCGGTTTGTAGTCACCTGAACAAACCAACCCAAGAAATTAGTCGAAATTTAAAAAGTCAAACATAGACCATTTTCGTGTCTCATCGGTCACTAGCGATTTTCCGGGCCATTATCTTCAGGGTCCCATGAAATTAGTCGAGATACGCACAAACTGGCCCGAACAACGACAGTCAACAAAAAAAAGTCAAACATAGACTCGCTTACAAGCATAGAATCTCATCAAGAACACCAAACCCGAATCAGTGAATTCAAACTCGTGTAAAACCCAACAACCAACAACGGACTAAAATCACCGTTATCGACCATTTCCACGATCCCAAAGTCAAACTAAAAAAAGTCAAAACATCGATCACACGATTACAAGAAACCATATTTCATCGAGAACAACACGCCCAAATCAGTAAAATTTCGAATTCAAATTCGTCTCACAACCATCAATGAACGAAAAATCCAATTTCGTTATAACTACTACTTATAAGCATATACTAAAAAAAAACAAGTATCGGTTAAACGGCGTACTTTTGTCAATCTGTTCATTCATCGGAAAAGTCAACTATAAAAAACGTTTGACTTACAAGATCGAAGCCATGCTGTGTTTCCAACCCAACGATCTCCGGACCATTTTTGGCGGGCTGAAGCTGAGCCCGAACATCTCCTTCAGTGCCTGACCCTGCTCCGAGAACCTGATCAGCTTTGCGACCACAGAAGCACTATCGTGGACCTGATTTGGATCCTCCGTGTTGCTCCAGAGACGGTGGATCAGCTGCAGCCGCCTTCGTTTCGAGTTCGGATTCACGCCCCATTTTCGGTAAAGCTTCTTCTTTTCCTCTTCGGAAAACCGTTTGTTCATCAGCCGGCTTAACATTCCTCTCTCCCTCCGTAGAGCTTTGATGCTGTTTATCACGAAAGAACGCGTTTGTTTGTAAACCGAGATGTGAACGGTTTTCGTGGGTTCAATTTGAACGATTAGCATTTCGTTTTAAAAACAGATAGTATGCACAATTCGAACGATCGCCGCAAAATAAATGTCCACAATGAAAAAAAAGCACACGATTTTGAAAATGTGTAATTATTACAGTTTTTCATTAATTGAATGACAATTTTACCCTTAATAAATAGAGGGGTTACTGAATTTCTCCATCTTATAATTAAGGTTAGAATTGGAAAGCAAGAGTTACTTTTGAAAGTGGACATTTTTTTGGAACGAACTAAAACAGAAATGTGGACACTTATTTGTAGACAGGGAGCCGACTCGGTTGCTATTTTTAGCCAACCTTTTTTTCCGAATAGATTGATTACGAACGACGTGTCGAATATCCCACTCGAAAGTAGGATCGGGATGGGGATGTACGTAGACCTGTTTCTATTTCCACATGGTGCGTTTGGTACGCAAACAAGACTGGACAAGACTATACTGGCGAGCGTGAGGTAGGCTGATAAAAGAACTCCATAAGGTTTTAGGGTTTTAATTTGACAAGGGTAGTTTAGTATCCAGAAGGTTTTAGGTTTTAATTTGACAGGGGTAGTTTAGTAATTTACCAATCTTGTCTCATCTTCGTGATTTTTGTTTGTCCCGCCCAATTCCTGTTCTATCCTATCCCAGTCTAATGTCATACCAAACAAGTTTTTATACTGTCATGTACCAACCGCACCCTCGAGGGAATTAAAAAGCCGTACTCGTAAAAGCCCATTTCGACGACAAACAATAAAAAGCTCGAAACTTTGCAAAAGAAAGATGAAAAGAGTACCTTGACGCAGATGTTAGCGTGCGTCCGTCTTGCACCGCAGGATTTCCCTTCGAAAACGTTTCCTTGAGAAACGAAAGCCTCCGAACCTCGACTTCCATGTAAATAGAATCCATCGGATCGCCTCTAAACAGCAAGAAGAAATACGTTCGATGAATCAAAGAAACGTTGCAAGCTTCCCAAAGTTCAAGTATAGATTTCTGCAGCCTTGCGAATTCTTGAGGCCAATCTGCAGGCGGTGAATCCGAAATCGAATCCAATCCCATGCTTTTGACGTTTTTCCCTAAACCGTCATCACCTTCCGCTCCTGATCCATGAACCTACGACATTCACATATGAATCCATGTTAAAATTCCGCTACAAAAAGCATAAAAAATGCAACCCCGGTTTGCCAAGGATCACGGGTGAAAGAATTGTGCAAGGTTTTAGGGTTTTAATTTGACATGGGTAGTTTAGTAATTTACCAATCTTCTCTCGTCTACCTGAGTTTTGTCCCACCCATTTCTTGTCATGTCTAGGGGAGTCAACTAGTTGATCTTTTAATGAGCTACTCGAGTTCGTAAACCATTATAGAGCTCGAACATTGAAAAAGTATTCAAGCTCGAGCTCGCGCCCTACTGTGAAAAAGTTATTCGAGCTCGAGCCTAGTAATATATTTTCAGGACTCGTTAACGCCCCTAGTCCTGTCCCAGTCTAATATCGCACCAAACGTGGGACAACAAGTCAAAAAACCAACAACGCGGAAATTCGAAAAAGTCAAACCTGGTCAAACTGAAGTTTTGCCATTTTCTTCAAACCTGCAACAAATGTATCTACACTAGGAATAACATCTTCTTCTCCTGAGGTTTTGTTCTTCTGAGCCTCTTCCAACATAACACTTCCAAGTGAAGACTGTGAATCACTTCTCAACAGCTTCCCACCGGCAGCACAACCACCGTATTCCGGTGGTGGAAGATCCCACAGCTTCCGCTGCATTCCGCCGCCATCGGGTCTTCCCGGAAACCCTTTCTCGAAATCATTAGGAGGGGTGTTCTCGAACTCCGGCGGGGAAGAACTCGTCATAAGATTAGCTCTACAACTCCTGCTCCGAGTCAGCCTAAAGCTCGTAGAATTCGACATTCGTGACTCTACTTCTTGTTCTCCGTCGTCGTCGGCATACGGTGGAGGTGTAACTAGCAAGTTTATCGTGTTCTGCAAATCTTGGAAGTTCTGCTCCAACGCCCCGATGTTGACCCTGTTTCGGAAGTGGTTTCTTTCATCGGTGGGACCCGACGCCGATTCGGTTTCGCCGTTGGAAATGCCGGCCGAGTCCGAAGCTATGGTGGATCCGTCGGTTTCAACGCATCGGACCTCCTTGCAGATATCGTTGGAGTCTTCTTCGGTTCTCGTTGCATACAAAGTTATACTCGATGACGAGGGCGAGTTACCGTTTTCTTGCTGCGGAGTCGTACCGGATAACTTAACACTTGATGATTCAGATGTCACATATTCATCTTCACATGTGATACCTTCTTGCCCATCCTAAAAGAAAAGTTGCATAACAAGAAAATTAGAAACTTGGGTTCTTAGAACATTCGCTTAACCACAAGGGTTGTGGCGTACTGGTTAAGGCCCTGGGGATGTGGTGGAATATCCCATCTGCCCAGGGTTCGAATCCAGGCATACACAACAATTGCAGCCACTGAGGTTTAATCAGGGTTGATGTCTTACGGTCTTAATTTGCCAAAGAAAAATAAAAAAATAAAAAAAGACCCCCCTGAAAGCAGGGTTTGGGGTGTGGGGTGGGATATATGCAGACTTGTGGGTCCCATCTTGAAATCTTTGTGGGGTATGGATTAGGGGTTTAAACAAGACGGAAGATTAAAGCGTTGGTAAATGACATTTTACCCATTGTGTTGAAGCTTGATCGTTTCTAACGGCTAGTAGCAATTCTTCGATACGAGATTGAGCAAGATCCCTTTGCTTGATAAGATCTCGCACCTCTTTCTCCAACTGCAAACGGAAACTAGAATATGTTAGCAATTTTAAACCCTAGACGCTCTGGTCCACCTCTAAACCAAACAAACCCACTATATCTCAAGAGACAGTGAATTTCCAAGAAACCCCCCCGACAAACTTTCGTGCACCTTTAAACCAAACCAAACAAACCCAGTATATCCCACCGACATGTAAGGCCAGGGGTAGATATATGCAGACCTTACCTCTATCTCTCTAAACTAAACCAAGCCATAATATCCCCCACGGGCGGATGTAGTTGCAAGTTGGGGGGGAGGGGGGGGATGGGCCCCATTGAAAAGGAAAAAAATAAAACTTTTAGGGTAAAAACTTGGATTTTTTAGCTTTCTACCTTAACGTCCCCCAGATTTTTCGTCTGGGACCCCATCAACCAAAAAAGTGTCTCGAAGTCAACCAAAAAACCAAAATTAACTTCGAAATCGATTAAAAAACCAAAAAAATCCCTCGAAATCGACAAAAAATACTTAAAAATCCCTTAAAATCAACCAAAAAAAACTTTAAAAAGCCCTCGAAACGTTGAATTTAGGCTAAAAATACATCGGACAACTTTACGGGCATTAAAGCTACCTTAAAGGAGCCCCACCAGGAAAAAATCTTGGATCCGCCACTGATATATACAGACCTTACCTCTATCTCGAGAGATAAAGAGACTATTTCCAAGAATACCCCCAGAAAACTTTTGGGCACCTCCACCAACTAGTAACTTTATGGCCAATGGGACTTGCAACCATACCTTTTCGATTTGTTGATCTTTCTTCCTCAGGAGTGCCGTGTAATCCGGAGGGGCGGGTGTTCTCAGCTCGTTTTCTAATCTAGCCAATTCTTTTTGTAAATGCTTCACCAAGGCCTTATCGGACATCACCACGTTAACTTGTGCATTTGTCGTCACTTCCCTCGCACAGCTAGCAAATAGAAGAGTATTCTTGGATTGCTCGACGTGCTCCCGAGCCGGGCTTAAGGTGCAAATGATGGCCGTTCGTGCATTGCCTCCCAAGCACGGTTGCAATATGCGTGTCAGCTTCGAGTCCCGGTAATTGACGTGCCCGTGTTTGCCCTTGCTGCATTTGATCATCGTTGTTCATAGTCAATTACTAGTTTGACAAGAAATAAACTTTGCGTCCTACCGTTTATAGCCAAATGACCAAAATACCCTTTGTAATCTTGCGGACAAATAAATATCCACAACGAAAAAGACATACAGTTTTATAAATGTATGATTATTACACTTTTAGCTAACTAAAAATGACACTTTTACCCTTAATAAGAGAGGGAGGAATGAATCTCTCGATCTCATAATTAAGGGTAGAATTGGAAAGCAAACACTTATTTTTGAAAGTGAACACTTGTTTTGGGACAAACTGAAGTAAAAATGTGGACGCTTATTTTGGGACGGAGGAAGTAACTTTTTTAACATGGAAATTTTCGGAAGAAATGTTGCAATTGACGTTTTTGGAACAATGGAAAAAGGTAACGAAAATAGCCAAACCTTAGCTTCCGAATCACAGTCGACAATGTCAATAAACTACGATTTATGTGGCAACCTTCTTTCAATCTTTGCCCAACCGATAATGCCTGAGCTGCGCGCTCACTTCCGGCAAGATCAACAAAATTCTGTAGACGATAACTTAATTATATAAAAAACCCCACAATATCGGTGTTTCTTTATGCCATTTTTCGTGTTAAAATTCCCGAATTACAAGTTAAATGGTCTAAAACCGAAGTATAGTATCCAACTATCCATACCACGCTAGCTGCAAGTTTTGTCGACTTATCCTTCCCTATGAACTCACGAGCCGAACTTTCAATCGTCTGCAAACACCAAATCAATCATTTGTAAAGTTTACTCCCTGGTTTACTCACTTCAAAAATACATACATACATACATACATACATACATACATACATACATACATACATACATATACATATATAAATATACATAAATATCTGCATTGTGAAAAGTTCATTTAGGAACTATAAATATTTTGAGAACTGTGAAAACCAACTTATCATGAACTATTCATGATGAATATACCTAAATATTCATTATGAATATCATGCATTTTCCATGATATTCATCATGAATAGTTGGTTCTCACAGTTTTCAAACTATTTAAGGTTCTCAAATGGACATGCCCCTATCTTCATATACACACATATATATAGATATACATATACATATAGATATGAAGATGATATAATTAGAGAATATCAAAGGGGAGAAAGCATACCAGCCTAAGAATCTGGTGAGATCTTGAACTTGTTTCATTGAGAGATGTCTCTCCCACTTTTCTTTGAGCTGCAAAACACCAATTTGCATATAAGTTATTACGAGCTTAAGCCTCGGTCTAACTCTGCTTTTGGCCCGAACCACGAACCCATATGTTCCTACCCTCCGGGTGGGATATTCCGGGCTCGTTCGGATTGGTCATAAACGGTACGTGAAAAAGATATTCGTCTTAAAATGCTAAGTACCTTCGCAAACGGATAGAAGTTGTTTGAGATGGCTCCAATCCCTTAAAGTTTCCTCCGTAAGTCTCTCTATAATCGTCCCTTTCTGATGTAAATTAAAAAAAAACTACATAAATATTGTGTATACGAGGATACATTACATACGTTAATCGACATGAAATCACCTCCGGATCATCCAAAACTCGAAGCGGGATATTTTCCGTGCTTAGAAGGTCTCTTATTGCTTCATTATAGATCTCTATAGCCGAAAATTTCAAAACAAACGCCCTTTCTTCATGCTAAAGAAAGACACGACAATTGCATATGAATAACATGAATGAAGAAATGGTTGAAATTTAGATATAGAAACCGTAAAGACACAAAAAGTTTCGTACTTTTTGCATATAATCGTATATATCTGCCACGGTATACTCTGTTATCCCCGTCATCGTGTACGTTTTCCCACTACTCGTTTGCCCATATGCAAAAATACTTGCTAAAAACACGGGAGAATTCATTATTCATTAGTTCGGAGTCATCCATTTGTAAACCAAACCAAACTAAACGAGCCCAGTATATCCCACTAGGATGTGGGGTCAGGGTGGAATGTACGCAGACTTGACCTCTACCCCAAATAGTAAAGCAGTTGTTTCAGTAAAAACTAAAGACAGTGGCTTGTGAAGAACCGGAAAATGCAAAGTGGATCCGACTTACAATTGATGCCACTAACAACCGAAAGTGCAATCCCTTTAGCTCCTTCATCGTAGACTTGCCTAGTTGTCGAATCTCCACCAAATACTCGATCTATTACCAAACGATAACCAATAAAAACGAGGGTGGGAATAATAAAACCGAAAGATACGAGAATCCATAAAAAACGGTTTCAATATGTAGTTCATCACTTTAGCATTCTCACTCCAAGAATTGATCTAGGGGCTATTTTGTCAAATGACCTTTTTCTATGAAAGTCACTTGTACAAACTAATGTTATGGTGTTTTTTCAAGATTTTACAGGGCGGATTTTTTAAAACCAGAGGCAAGTCATCAAGTGAAAACAAATTTAAAAGGTCATGCTCCTAAATTAAAACTCATTTAAAGTCAATTAACTAAATAAACCCTGGTATACGGAAAATTGAGGAACACCCCTAATAACCATTCATCTGTACGCAGGTATACACATGTGCATAAAAGTAATTTGTTGGGTATGCACATTTGCATACTGAGTAGATTAGTGGTTATTAGGGTGTTTTTCATTTTTTTTCTGGTTTTCACCTAAACCAGAGTTTATGGTTTTTTAATGAACTAATAATGACTAATATAAGTACATTTTGGTTTATAGATCACTAGAGTGCTTACCTTGTAGTGTTATATATAGAAATATAAATTAGTTCAGGAAAAAAGCCAAAAGCAAATCTTAAACATGATCTGATCTGTGATTAATAAAATTACCATATTGATTCATGGTTTGATTAAATATGAATAAAATAGCCATAAAAAACTTTGACCCAGATTACTTTTAAGGATCACAAAACTAATAGATCCAAAGCTTATAAAATATTAGATGGCATTTCAGTTTTACTTAGAACCCTTAAAAATATCAAAATTTAACAAAATATAAGAGTAAATTAACAGAAAAATCAAGAAAATTCACTTCCCAAATGAATAGGCAGTAGAGAACATGGATCTTTCCAAGTTCACAAACCAATTAGATTCAAAACTTATATTGTATCAAATGGCATTTCAGTTTTACTTAGGACTCTAAAAAGATCAAAATTTAACAAAAAATAAGAAAAACTTTTAAGAAAAAATCAAGAAAAATCCACTTCCTGAATGATCAGTTTTACTTAGAACCCTAAAAAGATCAAGATTTAACATAATATAAGAATAAATTAACAGTAAAATCAAGAAAACCCACTTCCAACATGGATCTTTCCAAGTTCCCAAACTTAGATTCAAAACCTATCTTCTATCAAATGCCATTTCAGTTTTACTTAGAACCCTAGAAAGATAACACACACACACACACACACACACACATATATATAACAAAATATAAGAATAAATTAACAGAAAAATCATGAAAATCCACTTCCCAAATGAATAGGCAGCTGGGAACATGGATCTTTCCAAGTTCATAAACCAATTAGTTTCAAAACTTATATCATATCAAATGGCATTTCAGTTTTATTTAGAACCCTAAAAAGATCAAAATTTAACAAAAAAAATAAGCACAAATTACCAGAAAAATCAAGAAAATCCACTTCCCAAATGAATATGCAGCAGGGAACATGGATCTTTCCAAATTCAAAGACCAACTAAATTCAAAACTTATATGATATCAAATAACATTTCAGTTTTACTTAGAACCCAAAAAAGATTTTTTTTAAATTAACAAAAAAACAAGAATAAATTACCAGAAATAAAAAGAAAATAAAGAAAATCCACTTACCAAATGAATATGCAGTAGGGAACATGGATCTTTCCTGCAAACTATTCCTAAACAAAACTGTTGTATCATTAATACATTCCCAATCTGAAACATCATTTCTTGATATTTCTTTCTCATTCAAAGGCCTCAATCTCACCAACACCAATATCTTCTCTTCTCTTCCATTACCATTACCATCCATTTTCTCCCACTTCATCAACTCCTCCCCACCAATTGCCCCCATTTTCTCTCACAATTTCACATCAAAAAAAAAAAAAAAACCTGAATACCCATTTCCCAATTCCCACTCTAAACCCCACAAAACCAACAAAAAATCTCTAATTCAACCACCATTTTCTAAACCCTAATATATACAAATTGTTTCTTGCTTTTGCCCAAAAGGGAGAACAAACAAACAAACAAACAAGCAAGCACCAATACTTGTCCCACATGTCATCAATCCATTTTATCTGCAAAAAACCACAACAGAAAAAAAAGCTAATTTTTAAAGATTATATAAAAAAACATCACATAAAACACAAAGATCAAAAGGGGTATTATTAAAAGATAATGATGGGTTTGTTGGGTGATTAAGAACTTTGCTTAACCTTTATTTTCAAGATTGAACCAAAGAAGAAAAAGAACCTAAAAAAAATCCCATTTTTTCTTCTTTGAAGACCACACAACAGAAATCTTTGCTTAAGAGGACCCTACTTGCTTGAAAACTAAGTAACTGGTTTCTTTTTAATACAAATTCTTAAATACAAAAAAAGCAGGTGAATAGCTTGGAATTTTCAGTAATGGTGGGTCCCAAAACACAAAAGTGGTGTATTTACAATTTTACAATCAAAACTCATAAAAGAAGCTCACCTTCTTGATCTTTTTCCCCCAAATTAAGCTTGTTTTGATCTTCAAACTAAAAACTGCAATTTATCAAAAACCCACAAAATGTAACAGCTAATTAATAAAATTTAACCAAAATAAATTAACAAAAATAAACGCAAAAACAGGGATTTCGATCAAAACGAACAACAAATTACTTGAATTCACCAGATATATCGGTAACTCCCTTCAAATTCATTTGATTTCAACTTTATCATCATTTTCGTATTTAAAATCAAACAATAAAACAAAAAGAAAATAGAAAAAAAAAAAGGAAAAAAACCACGATCTCCGTGATTTCATAAAAACAAAGCTTACCTTCTTAGCAGCAACTGTTTCTGTTCTCAACTCAGATCATGGATTTTTCATCTGGGTTTTGTCAGGAAAAAAATAATTTTATTTTATTATTTATTAAATTAAAGATTTTACTTGGTCTACGCTACTTTCCAGAGCTAAAAACGTAAAATTCAGAGTTAGATACAACTTTTAATACATGAAGTACAAGTCTCTTCAGCGTGTTAGTCGGGAGTTTAGTAATTATCTCTCTGGAAAAAGTATTTACCTTTGCTTAACGTCTATTTTTTTTGGATTTTTTTATTTTTAATTTCAAGTCACGTGACTTGCAGAATTTCGGTGAATTTATTTATTGTGTGTGTGCAGTACACCGTTAGAGTTTGAGATTTTTCAAAGGCACGAGATATCACTCCCAATGGAATAGTTACTATGTGGGTCCCACGTACAACTCATCGATGCATAAATCAGATTATTTATGGTATCACGTGCATTAGTGGTTGTGCTATGTGCATAAATAATTGTACATTTATTGTTTTATGGAGTAAATTGTTTTTTCCGACGTTCTTGCACGTAGTTTTATTATAAATTAGCCGTTGTGTTTCTTGTTTTGTGTGCATTAGTAGTTGTACTTTTTATATTTTACTAAAAAAAACTGTTTTTTTATTATCTATTATAATTTATTTGAAATAAAAATATTTAAATTCTAATATTAATAACAATTATGGACTGTATGAATTAATCTATTTGTATATAAATTTAAAAGATTTTTGTTTATGATGGTTTTTTTCATAAATGAAATTAACGTGTTTTTTAATTGTGATGAGTAGATTTGAAAAAAAAATAGCTTTATGCATAAAGCTCCTTATAGAAGCTTACTGAATAAGTCACTTTCTATATCATTAAGTCACTATTAAACAATCATGTACAACTGACCTATGTGAATCCCATTAAACTTGTTAAGCTGCTAACAAATTGGCTCTTAATTTTATTTTATTCAGTCATTTTATGTTACTATATAAAATTTAAGTATAAAACAAATGTTTGTTTATGGATAAGATCTAGGGATGTTTAGCGGTTGGAATCCAATCAATTTATATAAATTCCATCAGATCAAATCATCTATTTGAATGTTGGATTTTGTCATCTAATCTGATTCAATTGATGGTTGGATCGAAATGGTTCTATCAATTGGATATTATTACTGGTTATCAATAGATTGGACTAAATTCATCCAGTACTTTTTTATTCAATCTTCAATCAGTTAATCTACCATTTCAAGTTTTCAACCAGTTATTCATACATATTTTTAATTTCTTAAAGAACATTACATAAAAAGATCAACTAAAAAGTTATATCATAAAATATTGATAAGTGTATATGTTAATTAATTGAATGGTAGTTGGATAGATAATTGGGTGATCATCGGATGATAACTTGATTGGATCCATTATGTTATGTTAAATTCTACATTGTCATCCAAGAACCGGCTAATCTAATTTGCATGTTGAAATCTTGGATCCGATCTAATCCAATTATAGTCGATCAGTTATAACCAGATTAATAAAAATGACAGGTTTCCATTTCTTTCTTTCATGTTAAAGAACATGAAAAATTATTTTCTTTCTTTTTCTTTCCTTTATTTTTTCTCCCTTTATTTTCCATCTGTTTCCTTTCTTTTCTTTTCTCCCAAAATTTGAAAATACAGCGATAAACGGTATACGTGTTAACTGAAGTTTTTTTTATTCAGTCTTCAATCAATTAATTTACCATTTCAACAAGTTATTCATATATATTTCTAAGTTCTTAAAGAACGTTACATAAAAAGATCAATTAAAAAATAGTATCATAAATATTGGTAAGTGTAAATGATTATTAATTGAATGGCAGTTGGATGGATAATTGGACGATCGAATGATAATTTGATTAGATCCATTTGGTTATATTGAATTTTACATTGTCATCTATGAATCAGTCGATCCAAATTGGATGTTGAAATTTTGGATCCGATCCAATCTCGTTATATTCGATCAGTTATAACTAGATCAAATGATTTTTTGCATACCACTAACTATAGTCAATCAATAAAAATGACATATTTCATCTTCTTTCTTTCATATTCAAGAACATAAAACTTTATTTATTTTCTTTTTATTTCCTCTATTTTCTCTCCCTTTATATTTCATCTGTTTTTTTTCTTTTCTTTTCTCCCTAAATTAAAAAATATAGCGATAAACAGTATATATGTTAAGTGGAGTTGGAGTTATCTAACGATTAATTGAATATGTATTTTTAATATGTTGATTTATATAACTCAGATAAATTTTAGATTTCGTAAATAAGGGTTTTAATTATTTATGAAATTAATGATACATACAAAAGTTAAAAATAAATTATTTTAAAAAGAATATTTCAAACCTTAATTAGTAGACATATTTGGGAATAGAAGGTTTATCTAACTTACCAAAGGTTGTTCAACTATGCTAGTTGGGCCATCTAATCAAATAATTGAATATATGAATGTAAATTGTTTTTAATTTATAAAAAAAACGCAATCTCTAAAATTAACACAATCTCCACAATTTTTTTATAAAATAACGGAATCTCTAAAATTAACGCAATCTCTACAATATTTTTATAAAAAAAACGCAATCTCTAAAATTAACACAATCTCTACAATTTTTTTTATAAAATAACGCAATCTCTAAAATTAACAATATATCTACAATTTTTCTCTAAAATTAACGCAATATCTACAATATTTTTATAAAAAAAACGCAATATCTAAGATTAACGTAATCTCTACAATATTTTTATAAAAAAAACGCAATCTCTAAAAAAACACAATCTCTACAATATTTTTATAAAAAAACGCAATCTCTACAATATTTTTATAAAAAAACGCAATCTCTAAAATTAACGCAATTTCTACAATTAACGCAATTTCCACAACATTTTTCTAAAACTAACGCAGTCTCTAAAACTAACGCAATATCTACAATTAACGCAATTTTCACAATATTTTTCTAAAACAAACGCAGTCTCTAAAATTAACGCAATATCTACAATAATTTTATTAAAAAAAATGCAAACTATAAAATCAACGTAATCTGTAAAACTAAAATTAACGCAACCTCTAACAAATTATCAACATAAACGCAACACTCTAAAATTAATACATAATCACTAAAATATAAAATTAAAACGCGGTTAAAGGAAACTTACCGAAGAAAGTGGTCGACCCATATCCGACTTTTAAAAATGCTAACCAACCGAGTCGAGATCCGAGCGTGTGTAATACACGATATATTTGAGAGAGTGAAAGAGATGGGATCCCTTTAAGAGTGATGGTGGTGGGGTTATGGGGGACCTCAATTATTTATAGGGAGGGTGTCATCTAAAACCCTAATAAAATATCCAATCCCCACCGTTGATCTTTGAAGGAACATCAAACCATGTTATAGTCCGGCCCCCAAGTCCGCGTGTAATAGTGAAAAACGCGGACTTTGTAGTGCGGCCCCAACCCCCGTGTCAAGCCATTTCTCGGTGAATTGAAGCCAAACGCGGACCAGCCACGCGTTTATACGGTGAAACGCGGACCACACTCTCGTTTCAAGCCATACGCGGACCCAAATAGTATATGTCTGCGTTTTTTCAAAAACGCGAACATATAGGGTATTTTGGCAAAAATAACAAGATTTGGAACATATTGGGTACTGATTTTTCAAGTTAGGGCATTTTAATTAAATTCCCAAAAAATATATTATTTGAAATCATGTTTGAAAAGATTAAAATACAAACATATATCAATGTCAATTAATTACTTTTTAAATCTATAAAAATTATTTGTCTTAGATATAAATATAATAATTATTTTATTTTTTTTAACAAATTTACATTTAACATCTAATAATTATTAAAATATATTAATAGTGAGATTTTGGTTCAGATTTTTTCTATAACCATGGTATATAAATTTTAATCGATTGGAGTCTATGATCTTAAAGTTCAATATCACATTCATTTGAACACGTATATGCTTTTTTTATGAAAAAAGTGTCACATGACAAAGATTAATTACAGCTAACAAGATCGAATATAAAATTTGTTGTTTAATGAAACAATAGTTGATCTGATGATTATCGATGAGCCAACCGAGAGATGTACAAAAGAACTGTGGATTGGACCAAGAAAGACCAAGACCGATAAGACATGTCATGCCCAAATTAGTTAAAGTGTTTTTGACAAAGAATCTGATTAGGATCTAACCATTCAAAGTCAGTCAAAGAACAACATTATAAATTTTGTCGCTGTAAATATTTCCAAGAAAGCAGCAAAAACATTTTATGAGTAATTTTCACATTCGAATATTGCATTCGCTAAAGCAACAAAAGCCTTTTTAATGAAAGAAGTAAACTACATTTTTCGTTCTTATGGTTTGTTTAAAATTGCATTGTTTGTTCGTGTGTTTTTGATATTATAGTTATTGTTGTTTTTGTCCTTATGATTTACAACTCATTATTATTTTTGTCCTTATAATTTAATATTCTTTCTTGCTAGGGGTCGTTTACTAGGTTAACGCTTAATAGGTCAATTACCTTATCGGATGAACATGGCAGGTAAGAGCTTACCAGGTCATTTACCTTACCGGGTTGACATGACAAGTGCTGGGAACTTTACCTGGTAAGAACGATGATAAGGATGGAGATTCTTACCCGGTAAGTGAGGGTGATAACTCTTACCGGGTAAATTTTTGCATACGATACCATTTTCATATACTACAATATTACCCAGTAAAATAAGTTAGAGTGTTGACTCTTACCGCTAAGTGTTTGGGTAAACATCCCCTTAGTCTCTAATACGTAAGAGAAAGCCACAAAAGTAATTAGTCTTATGAACGAAAATAACAATAAATTGTAACTCATAGGGGTGAAAACCGTAATTTAAAAAGCATAGGGACGAAAATTGTAACTTTTAATAAGGACGAAAAACATACGAAAAACATGGTTTACCATAATGAAAAAGATGGATATGGTTAAGACTAATTAGAACTACGTCTAATTGGATTCTAGCTTTTAGATCAATGACTGATTGAATACTGATTTTTTTGCACCAATCAAATCGGACTTGTGGGGACCGAAGCATTGACCAGTTTATAACCGACACTTGCACATCTCTAAACCAACTATTATATTGCAATCCAAATACTCGTAACATTTATTTTAGTCTCTTGTTTTTGTTTTCAGTTTTATCTTACTAAAAACGTTTAAATTATTTAATTGTTAATATTTCAATAATGAATCTAGTTATTAAATTGAGTAAACTACAAATTTGGTCCTTGTGGGTTTGTCAAAGTTAACATTTTTCGTCTCTACAGTTTTGAAATTACAAGATGGTCATCTTGGTTTGCAAAAAATCTAGATTTGATCCCCTCCCCCTCTAACTGTCGTTAAAATATTTCGTTAAATGAGGGGTATTTTCTTTCTTTTATTGATTTTTTTTTATCTTTTACCCGATAAAAAACCACAGGGATCAAAATCATAGAATCAATTTTGATTTGGTAAAGACAAAAAAATCGAGAAAATGACGAAAATACTACTCATTTAACAGAATATTTTAACGATCATTAAAAGAAATGATAAAATCCAGACATTTTTACAAATCATGATGGTCATTTTGTAACTTTGAAACTACATGAACAAAAGTGTTATTATCCACAAAACACATTGACCAAACTTTTTGTTTACTTTTAATATTCTCTCATCAAATATTGTAATTTTAAAGGAGTATAATAGAAGTAGTGGTACCCATCATTTGAATGTAAAAAGTAAAAGGGGTAAAAAAGGAAAAGCATTAAATAATAGAGTCTTCACACACAATAAAGTAATTCATTTATCCATATGGTAATTTAAAAAATTTATCAATAGAATCTTAAAATTATATGATTTATTTGTAAAAAATATACAAAAGTATCACATACTTTATATATACATATATATATATATACTATATTATAAAAGAGACATAAAAAAACTCTTAATTACAACATTTTAAGCACAAAATACAATAAATTAAAGTCAATTACTTAATTTACAATTTCATAATGCTTTGGTACAACTTATATTTTATTATAAAGATGTAATTTATTTTACTTTTAGTTATGATATGTTTATAAAGATAATGATAAATTATTTTGTTATGTTATTATATTTAAAATTATTGATAATATATTGTAATAAAAAATAAAACAAATAATTTATCTCATAGTGTTTATCATGTATTTAATATGTTTATTTGCAATTAGTTATACAAATAAAAACATGGGACTTTAATAAGTTATAATTATGTTTCATTAACTTGTAATTTTGAATTTTAACTAATATATCTATATCTATACTATATTATATTATAAAGCATTTAAGTTAAACTCTTAAAAACTAATTTTTATGCATTAGGTACCACTTATTAATGCATATTACTTAAAATCAAAAAGTACAAATTGATTAAACATAAGTACAACTTATAAAAAGCTCAATGTTTGAATTCGTGTAACTAACTACAGATAAACACTTATTTTTATTTTCTAAAATATCTAAAAATTTTAACTATTTATATAACTAACCGATAAATATAAGAAAATTCGAGATAAAACACCTTATTTTTTTTTCTATTGAAGTATGTTATCTTTTTAATTTTAAATATAAAATATCTTAAATATAGTTATCATTTAAATTAAACATTTTTTGACCCGTAACAAAATACTTTATTATTATTTTTTATAAAAAACCATAATTAAACTAAACTAAAATATATTTTTGTTTTAAATCTAGGTTTCTCAAAATCGTAAAATAAAATAAAAAAGACTAACAAAAAATATGAATAATGATCGAGGGTTCGAGTTCTAGATTTCAGAAATCCGCTGCATTACGAAGGTACATTTCTAGTATATAAATAATAGAACAAAGCTATTCTTTTTAAATATATATTACTTTATACAATATTATTTTTTTAATCAAACAAATTATATAAAAAAACAAGTATGTTATATCCGTTAATTTTATATTCATATGGATATTTTTTTATTTTCATTTCTAACTAGATTTTCAAATTTCCGATCACAATTATATTTACATGTGAATATATTCATATTTTGATAACAAAACAATTCTCAGTAGCTATTTTTCGTAACTGAAGATGATAAAAAGACAAATAACAGAAAGTAGGGATCGTTCTTTCGTATATGTCTTGCCTAATTATGTTATCAGCATTTTACCCCACCCTTACAATTATTGTAAAACGTAAGTTAAAAAAACTAAAATAGAGTTAAACAAAACAAAAATAACATGAAAAGTTTAAAATATAACACAAATGATTTTAAGTCAGACCTCGTATTTATCGTATTGCTTGAAAAGTCTTACATTCTTCAACCCCACCTAGGTTATTGTAAACCTTATACACGCCCCGTTTGGGATAAGGTGAGACGGGACCATAAAAGCTTATCTTATTGTAGTCCTTGTTTTCAATAAAATGTAAACGGGTTTTCTTCATTTTCTAATATTTGCATCAGACTTTTAATTTTCAAATTTCATAAACAAGATTTTTATGGAAATACAGTTTCACTTTTTGAATTGGATGATATAAATGAAAAGCATACAATTTAATATAGAACAAAAATCACAACCTTGTTTAATTTAAACAAATTTACGAAGAAAAAAACATAACAGTTGTTAAGAAGTCCTCCAATAATTGATTTTCTTCATGTCGTAATCATGTTTGTTATTGTTCAGAAGTTCATGTCGTAATCTTTGTCGTTTTTGTTAGTATAATACTTTTCACCACTATACATATATGTGTGATAGCGGAAAACCGTATAGTTCCACAAGTGGCCACAGTGTTCTCACAGTGAGGGCGCAAGTATACACCTCAACTATGACCGCTATAAGTAATAAAATGGTAAGTATACCGAATATCGTTTCCACAGGGACTGGACTACTGAGAATCAGAGAGTTTCATGAACTTATTGCACACACTTTGGTTGTGAGAAAAATTTGTTGTTTTGTTGGTGAAATATCTAAATTAATTAAGAAATTTAACAATGAGTTAAGGATTGGGTATGGGTGTAAGTTTCCTTGAGATAATTGTAGTTACCAAATGGTTAGGTGCTTAAGTGCATAAAGCCATGTATAAAAATCCCGATCTCTCGAAAACAAATTTTTATAAATTATGCCCAAAAGTACCTATAAAGTGCCCATAATTATTGTACTTGAGTTTGCCGATTTATCTAAGTTGACTCTAAGCATCTAGTTCTACCGGTATGGGGATTTATACCAAAATCTCTTTGTGATATAAATTCCGACCGACGTTTGAACCTTAGTAAATCATACAAAACCCGCATCTCTGTGTGGTTATCAAAGACTTTCTCAAATCTTTGTGCATCACTTAAGCCGTATTTCGGATCCGCCCCTCTCGAGGTCTAAGATCTAATATTAACACTTCAAAATGATCGGCTTATCCGCATTGAGTTATGTCCCGACTCAAGTGACCAAACTCAAGAACAAGTAATTATGGACACACCCAAGTGTATCCTACTAGTCTCAAGTTCACTCACACCCACACCCAATAAGGTGCTTAGCTCATGACTAAAAAGAAAGACATAATGAAATAAGCGAAATAATTAATAACTACTTGCATAAATGTAAATTACGGAAATTAAATTACAAGGGAAAGTAAATGACTAGAAATGTAAAGTGCTAGGAAAGTAAATGACTAGAAATGTAAATTGCTAGAAAAGTAAAGGACTATAATTTAAAACTACAATCTTCAAGTTAACAAGTAACTTGAAGATAACTAAAGCTAGAGAATTTGTTGGTGACTTTCTTGTGATGGATGAAAGGTTGATGAGTTGATGAAATAAATGCAAGTCCTTCTTCTTTATATAGCCTCCAAAACAAAACACAAGACCCAAAGGACTTTCTTCTTCAAAAAGGTACAAAGGGCAAGACCCACTTCACTTTTCACCCATGCTTAAAAGATTTCCAGAGATTGTTCCAACAAGCATGCTCCAACAAATATATTTTAATCTGCTCCTTATCGTCTGGATAAATGCAGCGTCCAACAGTTTCTTCAAGTGGTTCATCGACGCCCACAGTGGGTAGAGTACCTGCCCACAGTTGGCCACAAAAGTGCAGTTTTTCCAAGAAAATAAACTTTTGATAATTCATCACCTCTTTATCACATTTTTAAACCAAATGAAAAGAATAGTAGCAAAGTGGGTATAAAAACGATACAAAATCCTAGAAAAAGAGTGATAAATAACTCTCAAAATCGAGAGTTATCAATGTGTCTATGTGTATAATATACATATATACAAATAAGCGAAAGATCGTGTGAGAAGTTGAGTTAATGGTGAGAAGCGTGAGAAGTGGATCTAAACCGTTGATCTCTTTTAACCTCAAGCTCTCCCATGAATTGAGGCTTAGAAGGGGATTGATCTGGTGCATCTCAGTCCATCTTCTCGATGCATCTCATCCTAATGTGTGTCCATTTCTCATCCAACGATCGATAACCACTTCTCACGCTTCTTACCATTAACTCAAAATTTCACCGGAACCCAACCCCATACATATATATGGAGTTGAAATGATGTGAGAATAAGTTTTTTTAGTATGATATGTGGGAGAATTTTTTAGATTTTAGATCAGCTGATTTTCTTATCTGAGCTCAAAAGAATGCAAACCTTCATCTGATGGCTAAAAAAAATGCGGACCTACATCACTTTTTTCTAACTTCAATTACCTTCATGAATTTTTACATGCATGAATTTGTTAAAGTTTCAATTATGATGATACAAGTAGGTATATGAAGGTTTGTGAATGCATGTACACAAAGGTGATGAAGTTTCGTGTTCTACAAGTTCTTACCAAAAAAATTATTCAACCTTACACATAGACTTGATGTCGTGTGAGAATATGAGTTTGCGGTCAGAGAACATCTATCAATTTCTATCATCATGACTGAAATTTTAACAAATTCATGCATGTGAAAATGATTGAATGTATGTAAAAGTTCATGAAGATGTGTGAAAGTGAATATTAAGGTTGATGAAAGTAGTTGAAGGTCTATGTGCTTTGTCAACAATCAATTGAAGGAAATTAAAAGTCTTTGATCTTTTAGCTGTTAAGATAAATAAAACCAACTTTTCCAACAATTAAGAAGCATTCTCATCATTATTATTATTCTTATCAGAACACAACTATAATATATATATATATATATATATATATATATATATAGAATTAGATTAATTTGAAAATGCTAAAAATATGAGAAATGATTCTAGCCCTTTTATCTGGTCAACATTTGCGGCTTTGACCGTGAAGCATCGGATAATTCCTTGTGTGATCTATAGAAGATAGAGGAGTAGTTTCGTAAAATACGCGGCACGAGTTCATATATGAACATGTATGATTCACATATGAATTATATGTTCATATATGAACCCGTGTAATTCACATATGAACTCTTTTAACTGATTCATATATAAACTATACGTTTATATATGAATCAGTTAATTGGTTCATATGTGAATTACAAAGGTTCATATATGAATATGTTAATTAGTTCAACTGATTCACATATGAATCTACAATTAATTAGTTCATATGTGAATCAGTTAATTGGTTCATATATGAATCACAAAGGTTCATATATGAATTAGTTAAAAGAGTTCATATGTGAATTACACTAGTTCACATATGAACATATAGTTCATGTGTGAATCATACAAGTTCATATATGAATTCGTCCTGTGTATTTGTAAAAATTACAAAACTGTCCTTCTATTTTTGGAATAGTCGCAACTTTTGACTAATCAAAGCCGTAATTGTTGATAAGTCAAAAACGCAATATTTGACCGGTCAAAGCCGATCTTGACCGAATGAAATGTTATGATTACTTCTTTTCTCATATATTTAGCATTTCTCAAATGAACCTCTCTCTCTCTCTCTCTCTCTCTGTATGTGTGTGTGTGTATATATATATATATATATATAGAGAGAGAGAGAGAGGGCCCTTCATATACAAACCATACAAATAGTGCAACCCTTACAAACTCATATTGACCATTAATTATTTAATCTAAGGGTCAAGATTAGATTGGGTAGAAAATGTAAATATGATAAACTAGGTTTCCATAACTGAAATTCACATAGGCAGGTAAGGGTAATATAGGAATCTTGAATATATTAATGTTATTGCATAATAAGAAAAGTAATTAACTAATTCCTAAAATATAGAAGATTTCTTTTTTGAAAAAAATAATCAAAATTGTTTTTTAATATACAAAATCATCAAAATCAACAAAATCGTTTTAATCTACATAAAATCGAGATTCAAGCTTGCATATGTTCTTCACAAGATTCGATTGAAGCAAATAATTTTTCATAGGTACAATATCATATGTGAATGATGTGCATATATGAATGGTGATAGATGATGGTGCTCATATGTGCATGATCCATCAAATATAGACTTTTTTGCATATATGAAACTTAGCATATGTGCATGACCTTTCATAACCAACAACATATGTGCATGTTCATTCGTAATTCAGTGCAGATATGCATGACTTTATTAATTTAAATATCAACTTGCTAACAATATCCATCGAAAAATAAAATAGCAAATTACATATATCGAATGTTTTGATTAATCAACAATGAATCATTACATATAACAAATAACTTGTTCTCCTTATATGTTATTCTACAATGCATATATGCAATACCTAAAAAGACATTAAAGAAACACTATCTTACAATTGTCGTCATCCATGTTAGCTTCATCGACAACATCTTTTTCCGATGGTGGTGTCCTCCTCATGCATCTCACAGGAAGAAAATTCTGCATTATTATCCTCGAGTGTGATATATTCGTCAAATATGTGCTTTCCTCTACGATGCTCATCGACTTGATCACTTTCACACGCCATGGTTTCGTAATCTATGAAAAATGACCGTTGTAATAAGAAAAATTATTTGCTTCAATCGAATTATGTGAAGAACATATGCAAACTTGAATCTCGATTTTATGTAGATTAAAACAATTTTTGTTGATTTTGTATATTAAAAAACGATTTTGTTGATTTTTTTCAAAAAATAAATCTTCTATATTTTAGGAGTTAGTTAATTACTTTCCTTATTATCCAATAACATTAATATATTACGTAAATAAAATTATTTTGTAAATTACATTTGTAATATTAATAAATTAAAAAAAAATTAATTTTGATGAGATCAACGGTCAAGATTGGTTTGCAAAGGGTGTAGGAATTGTAGAGTTTGCATTTGATTTGCCCTTTCTTTTTCTCTCTCTCTCTCTCTCTCTCTATATATATATATATATATGATGGTCCAAGGTAAAAGTAAAATCGAAATAAGTGGTAATAATAGTTGGCATGTGTTTCTTTTAACAATAATACATATTTCTATATAGGACCTTCTTTTGAGAACTCTCTGGTAGACCTGACAAACGAGTCGTGTCGTGTCGGGTTCAAAGTTAAACGGGTTGAGAGTGTCTAATCCCAACCCTAACCCGACCCGCCTAACCCGTTTAACATTTATAAAAAACAAAAAATAAAAAATTCACAAAAAAATATAAATCCAAAATTCAAATGAAAAACATTATAAATCCAAATTTTATAGTTCAAAAACTTATAAATTCTAACCAAATCTAAAACGTTAAAAATCCAATGCATTAAAAAGAAAACTTATAATATATATATATATATATATATATATATATATATAAACGGGTTATTCGGGTCATTTTCGAGTTGAAAATTTTGACCCTGACTTTAACTGTTTAATTTTCGTGTTGTGTCGTGTCAACCCGTTACTTAAACGGGTTGAAATGTATTACCCAAACCCGTATATTTCGTGTCGAGTTCGTGTCGGGTTAGCGTATCTTGTCAGTTTTTAGCAGGTCTACTCTCTGGTTAATGAGATCCAATTTACACCATAAAAAATAGTTAAAAATTAAAAGTAATATAATTTTAAAAGCTCTTTATCCCCCCTCTCTTCTCTCATCTCCTCTCTCCCCTCTCCCCTATATCCATAACATACACGTACACATATAAAGCAAACACTTTCTTAAAAATAATACTATATTTTGTAAATAAATTGTGAACACACTCTGAATTTACGAAATTTGATATAGTTTGTGAACATCAATTAAATAAAAAAACTAAATCTAAACAATAAACATACTACTTCTGAACACCATGTGAACCCCCTAGTAAGAATTTTTTTTAAGATTGTTTACATTGTATTCATCTTGTATGCGCATATAATTGTGCTTATGTGTATGTGTATATATATATAGGGTGCGTTTCATTTGAAAACCAATCAATTCGTGGAAACTCTGCAAACCATTGTTTTAGGAAACAATATATATATTTATGGAAAACTATTATGATTCATTAATAATGATTGTGATATATATGGAAGATGATAAGATTCATTTATTATAATCATGACTTTAGATTAGGAAACTTAACAAAATGTTTCCTAAAATAGTGGTTTGCAAAGTTTCCACGAATTGATTGGTTTTCAAATGAAACGCACCCTATATATATATATATATATATATATATATATAGGGTGCGTTTCTTTTGCAACCCAATCAATTTGTACAAACTATGCAAACCACTATATTAGGAAACAATAGATATATTTATGGATAATGATTATGATTCATTAATAATGATTGTGATATATATGAAAAATGTTAAGTTTATTCATCAGAATCATGATTTTAAATTAGGAAATATTAAGTTTATTCATTATAATCATGATTTTAAATTAGGAAACATAATAAAATCATATATTCATTAGACTTGATGAACGACTAAGATTAGTTTGCATAGTTTGTACAAATTGTTTGAGTTGCAAAAGAAATACACCCTATATATATGTGTGTGTGTGTATGTGTGTGTGTGGGGTGGGTATTTGAATTTCCTAGAAGATGAAATAATGCTTATTAATAAATAACATTAATCTCGTTGGACGAACTGGTTTGGATGAAAATTGGCCGGTGGTGGAGTTTAGATATTCCGACTCTTAAGTCTAATTCGGATTGGACGAACTGGTAGAGCTCGTTGAGGTTGAAGAAGGTGGAGTCAATTTGTCTAGAGGCGGTCTTACTTACGGCTCTTTGGTGTATTTGGTCTCACAGGAATGGAACGTTGTTTAGAAATCCTAAGCCCAAGAAGGCGGAGCCGTGGGATAATATTGTCACTCATTCGTACTTTTGGGCTACTAGTAGGAGTAGGAAGATCAAGATTAACTGGGTGGGGTGGTTACAAAACCCACTACTCGCCATCTCTGATATGTAATTTCTTTCCCTAGCGTCTTGCTAGTTTTATAAATTTTCTGCTGTTAAAAAAAACATTAATCTCATGGAATTCACAAATTTTGAAGTTCACAAATATTAAGGGGTCGTTTACTAAACATTAATCCAATAAGCGCTTACTGGGGCATTTACCTTACCGATGAACATGGTAAGGGCCAGAAATCCTACCCGGAAAGAGCGATGATAAGTATAGAGAGTTTTACCCGGTAAGTGCTTACCTGATAAATTGTTACATACAATTTTACCGTAAAGTAAGTTAGAGTGTTGACTCTTGCTAGTAAGCACTTACCGGGTAAGCATTTGGGTAAACGACTCATAAGCCCCAATATATATATAGAGTTGAGTTTCGGTGAGAATCAAAATTATGGTGAGAAGGGTAAGAGGGAATCTTTGATCAATCCTAATTGAAGATCAACGCAGATGCATCGGGTCAATTCGTTTGAGATAAAAAGTGATCGCGAGTCCAAATCTCTTCTTAAACTTCTCGTCTTAACTCTTATTCTCACACGATCCTTTTAATTTGTGTTGATCTAATGGTTCATATTAAGTCCCAAAATAACCCATGAATTTGCTTAAAAGAGTATTTTCAATTGATCTTCAATTAGGATTGATCCAAGGATGAATATCTCTTTTTACCCTTCTCATGATAACTACTATTCTTACATAAACCCTAGTTCTTTACATATATATATATATATATATATATATATAATATTGTCCAAGGTAAAAGTAAAATTAAAATTTGTGGTAATAATAGTTGGTGATGAATATACACTTTAATCATGTGAAATGATGGGCATTGCAAGTGCAAATGTAACTTTCACATAATGAAATAAACTAACACTCTTTCATGGTGGTTGTTTGATCCAAAATGACACCAACATAAAGACAAAGGTAGTTTAAATCAATCAAAACTCTACATTTTTTTATAAGACATGATAAAAATTTTAAAAAATAAACTAACTAATAGTTAAACCCAATATCTAGTTATTCCAAAAGTAAAAAAAAAAACATATATAATAATTATAATTACAATCTTCGATGTGTTACTCAGTTGGTAAAGCGATATGACTACTTTGTCTAAATAGAAGACAAGTCCCATGTTCAATCCCTAGCCCTCGTGCTAGCCTTAGTCGTTGAGTAAACCTAAAAAATGTCTTTTACATTGGTGTCCTTGAAGGTAGGGGTGTTCATCTAAACCATCAAACCATACAAATACACTGCAATGCAAAACACGGTTTAGAACTTCCGTTATATGATTTGCTCTCTCTCTCTCTCTCTATATATATATATATATATTATTTGATTTTATATATTAAACACACAAACATATATAGAATAATTGCTAAATTTATGTAATAGTTTTAATCTATTTTCTCCATGGTCATTAATAAGTCCAAAGTTTGGACTTTGATCCATAATATTAATAAATTGTAACTCAATAATCCAATAGGCCCTTTTAGGCTTTAAGCAACATCCACGACATGATTTCACCATTGTTTTTTTCGATTTTGTGTTGATATGCGGCTTGCGCCTTCTATCCTAATTTTACTAAGTCTCAATGATTTAGTGTGAAATTAATCTTTTATATTTCTTAGAAAATTTCAAATTTATGTAGTATGTATATGGGAATCAGATGTATTGAAACTTTTTATTTTTTGAACTACGGTCACGTTATCGTTGATTTCATAATTAAGTTTTGATTTTATAATTATTAAATTCTAGCATAAAGTATGTTAGATGCAAACCGCATAAACAACATTGCACTGTATTTCGCAGTGCAATTCTTTTTTGCAGTTTGAGGTATATGCGGTGCGGTTTGGACAAACGCGGTTTGCGGTTTTACCCCAAACCTTCTCAAACCGCACCGTGAACACCCCTACTTGAAGGTGGGTTCCGTGAGGGATTGGTTGGGATTATCGGTAATCAATTTTTGCCCAAATAATTATAATCATTGATCTTTTTTTTTTAATTTGTAATAAAAAAATTATATATATATATATATATATATAGAGAGAGAGAGAGAGGAATGTTCAAACGAGAACACTTATTATTTAAGAAAATAACAAATCATGTACAAAATCATATGTGATTTTATATTAACCGGCAAAAATGGACGCGAACGACTTTGGCCGTGACTTAAGTCGCGAGGCAAAGTTGCATAAATTATATATGATACTATATGTACTCGGTTGTTCTTATGTTTTCTTAAATATATATTGTTCTTGTATAAACCTACTTTTATATTTATATATATATATTGCTTATTTATCCTGTAAATTATATCTATGGGAATGTAGTTGGATGGTCTTTGAGAGTCAAACATAATTATTGAAATTAAAGTCAAATTAAATTTGTTTTTATATACCCATT
This sequence comes from Arctium minus, assembly GCA_954870635.1. NCBI lineage: Eukaryota > Viridiplantae > Streptophyta > Magnoliopsida > Asterales > Asteraceae > Arctium > Arctium minus. Next base: position 4,672,096 of record OX941090.1, read on the forward strand.
CAGTGTGCATGTGCCTGATTGATAAAAAGTTAATGATATAACCTATAAAAATTACTGTAAAGTATGCATATTTATAAAGGTCAAAAAGACATTTTGACTATACCAAATATTGAAATTCTTGTTATATGTTTTGAATTGAAATTTATAAATCAAGCTAAATGTATATAATAACAATATAATTAAACTGATTAATATTTTAAGGAATGTATTTTTTTAACACAAAATGGGAAGGGTGTTAAAAAAACTGTTGAATCGATTAAATCGGTCAAATCAATTCAAACTTGGCCGTTTTTGGACGTTTGAGCAGTCTAGCGGTACGGTCCAATCAAAAAATTGCCAAAGAGCTCAGTCCGATTCGGTTTAAACGTTTCTTTAACGGTTTGGATTGAACTGACCACCAAAATACACTTGTATTTACTTTTCATGTAGTAAAGTCAACTTTTATGGCTCAGTTAAAAAAAATCGTCAAAACCATGACATTTTTATTTTTCACTTCGTAATTGTCCGCATTTCCTAAATTTGACAAAATTCTGAAATCCTTCAAAAGCAAAATCGAAAATTCCTAACCGTATTCCTTCGAAAATCTATTTTACGGTATAGATTCTTCGACTTGCTCCATTTTTGTCTAAAACTCCAACTATTGTTGTGAACTTGTTTATTTTTTCAACTTACTCAATTTTTTTTAATAATTTTGGAGATTTGATGTTTGTTTTATAATTCGGTATAATATTTTTTTTAACATTGTTATATTAGTAGAAATTTCATTTTGGAGATATATGTACGTTTTTTAGTTTAAAGACCATATTAGGCTCAAACTGGTGAGAGCAAACCGTTTTTTTGTGGTCAAGTTTAGTCACTTACTATCAAACCACTCAGTTTGAAAAAAAAATCAATTTGTGTTTGAATGGTTAGACCGTTCAAACTGGACCACAACCTCCCCTACAAAATAGTAACATATTTAATTCTTTATTTATTTTTAGACCAAATTTTCATCTATTTTAGTTAAGGCGGAAGTATTACAATCAGTTCAAGTATCAAATGTGATACAAGAGTTGGGTTCATGTGAGACCAACCTGTTTACGTGAGACTCATGAGACCATGATTGTATACTTGAAACTTCACAGCAAAACACTATGAAGGTAAAAAAAAAATTGAACCTTCACAGGTCTCACGGGTTTTGCTGTGAAGTTTCAAGTGTAAAAATGTGGTCTCACGAAAACAGGCTGGTCTCACGTGATCCCAAGTCTGTGATACTATTTACTAATTAAAAGTACGTTGTTATTTTGCAGGATGTATATCAACTAATATGAATGAAAGAAAAGTCAACCACTCGGGTTGTGACGTACTAATTAAGAACTTTGAATAATGTAGAGGAAATATCATCTTCTCGGATACAATTATAGAAGTTGTCAAAACCCTTATGGTCATGGAGATTTATCTGCGATTACTCCAGGCATTCATGGTCGTCCGAGAATTCAGTCGGTGAGCGTAAATATTAATCGTTTATGGGCTCTTTCCTCTAATGCCTTAGGTTTCACGAAATTAATAATATGATAATAAAAAAAAAACTATACACGAATTAATGAACAAATGTGTGTGTGTGTGTCAGTATATATATACATATATTCACCGGATCAACTATTTATATATTTATATGAGAGATCAACGGTTGCAGACTGTTAAAATAGTTAATATGTAACTGTACAACAGTTACAACTGCTTATGGATAAGGTTAGAAAACAGTTACAACTGATTCATAGGCCTTAATTCAAAAGCATCACAAAACAGAAGTTCAGAGCTATGATTATAAGGACCAGAGGCTCTAAAGACACGCCCAAAGTATCTCTGATCATACGGATCAGAGACCTCGAAGGTTCAGAGGCCAAGGCTCTGATCATAAAGACTATAGACTCTGATCATCAACATTTAGGAGTTTCGGTGAGAACTCAAAGCTCTGAGAATAAAGTTCAGAGGCATTGATTACACTATCTCTGAACTATACTTAGGTGTCGTTTGTTTTTTAAGAGGTCTGAAGTCTAAAGTGGTATTTTACTTCTAATTAACAAGAGGTGGTGTTGAAGTATGAAATATAACTCAACAAGACTGTAGGTTTCTGCAACGGCTGGAGGTGTCTTGAGAGAAAGAAGAGCATATGAACTGAGGTGGCGATAAGGGGTTTTAAGAAGTTAGGTCACCACTTCTTATTTCTCACGTATTTAAGAGTTAAGAGGTTCTAAAAACTGGAAAAAAAACAAAAAGTCTAAATGTAAGAAGGTCTGAACGATTTAGACTTGAGAGCTATTAAGAAGTTTTTAAAAAAAACAAACAAACAAACAACCCCTTAGTGAAAATTTCATTAAGTTCGGGAACAATTTCAAGAAGGTTTCCAACATTCTGAAATTCGTCTAGATCACCCTGAAACCTAAAACCTCAAAGTATGACTCTTTTTAAAATTTGTTTGGATCGTATAGACCACCGCTAGGGGCAACCATCGCAAAAGGGCGCGACCCCTTTGACCCTTGCATTTCGACGACCTAAGGTGATAAAGGGTAACATTCGTTAGTATGCACTTTCCACCTCCTAATACACTTTGTTTCTTGTATCACTTTAATCGGTCTCAAGTAAATCATAATTACACCAAATGGTTGATGACACCAAAAAAATCACTGATAGAACATAAAGATAATTGTTATTATTTTATATTTTTAAATAAATATAATATTTCTTTTAGTTTGTTTAAATTCATTTGGATTTATTTTCTTATTGATAATTATAAAGTACTTGCAAAATTACTCTCGATCCACATAACTTTTTAAAAATTGTTTTATTTATTAAGAAATTTAAAATATTTAAGTAATAGTTAAAATATGTTTTTCTTAATTAATCAAGATGGTTACTATTAATTTAAATGGAAAATAATAATTTGATTTAACTTTAAAAAGTCAAAAGTAAATCCTAATAAACCGCGTAGCTAATCATCATTATCCAACTTTCGTTTGTGCACAAATTCAACTAAAATACTTCAAATAAATAAATTAAATCGTTGGTACACAGTCTAGTTTGTACTTTGTACTTTGATTAATTCCATTAACCTTAAATATAAGGGAAATTGGCACAAATAGCCGTATTACACCTCCAATTTCACCTCCTAGTCATTTCTTTCCTGTATTTGTAGATTTGGCCCTAGGTCCGCAATGGAGGACCTAGGTCTGATTGTGGATTTGCATTAATGTTTGTTATGGAGATGACACGTGTCGGGATATTGCGGATTACAGACCTGGGTGACCCGACTCATTGCGGATCCGCCGCAATCCGCGACTTTTTTTTGACTTTTAGTTGTCCTCATTTGCGGACCTAGGGTCAAATCCGTAAAGTTGGTGGAGAAATGACTAGGAGGTGAAAGCCTTAGAAGAATATGGATATTTGGGCCAATTTCCCTAAATATAATTGGCATAAAAATCCTCAACAATTTTAAAGAGATTCAAACTAGCAACATATGATGAGGAGTGATTGCAACATACGTACTAGATATTCAGTCTGAAACACGTTTGATAGAGAAGATATTAAGTCTCTTATAAAGCAACTTTAGTTTCCCAACACAACTTATGTGGGATCTTACACAGAGATGGCCAAAAATCGTCCGAGCCGAGACCAAATCGGTTCTTTAAAAACTGGGCCGAACACTCTTGGTACTGATCAGAACGCCTAACATTGATCCTAGACACGATAACTGGTCCAATCCCGGTACCATCACCATATCCCTCGGCCTTGGCTCGGTTAATTTTTTTTATACATGCCATACAAGTTTTTATAATTATTGTTTTTGAAATTTAGCATTTAAATACATTTTAAATACTACATTCAAATAGATAAAACATCGAAAAACTTAAATATAAAAACTGAAAAATCTTGTATCAAAATTTTTAAAAAACTTTCAGTCCTATAACCGTCCTAGGTCGAGCCATGTCAGGCCATGAAATCCCATAAAACTTGCAACTTGTCTCGATTAATTGGACCATAAATCAGTCCTTCCGGTCCCAATTGGTTCCGGATCAGGTCCAATTTGACTATTTAATGGAATAAGCCACAATACCTAGCCTCTATCTGTCACTTAAGGTTCTAAAGTAAAATTTTATAATTGACCATCCATTGCTTTTTTGGATCAATAGAATTTTGTGATCACTTTTGCATCATCAACCCTTAAACTTAAAATAAACAAATGATTGATAATATTTTGGGGCACTCGATTTTTTCACAAACACCTCATTTTTTATTCAAGTTCGGTTCAGATTTTCGAGTCGTTCGGGTTTTGTACACCACAACTTATTTTGGTTCAAAAAATATTATATATATATATATATATATTTTATAACAAGAGTTACAATAAATTTTGAGCTAAGCCCATATTGTTTAATTCTTAAAGTTTAGATGGCCCAAAATGGCCCAAAATACATGATATAGTGAATTAGCGATTATTGCAACCAAAAAAGGAAAGAGTATTCTTTATTTAAGGATTTATTAATACATATTTGTACTAAAAAGATATTATTATAGTCAATACAAAATAAATTTTCATATTTTAAATAGATATACATTTAATAATACTAGAAGTATACTCGTGCAATACAACGTGATCGTGTATTAATTCTGAAGCTAAAAACTCGAACCATCAATCTCGTTTCATGTTTGGTTCTATTTTATGTTTTTGTATGAGACATCAAGAATTCATCGATTTGTTATCAGTTTTATGAAGTATACCAGCGTATTAGTATGACTTGACATTTATCTTGTATTTAGACATGCTTATCAGTTACTTTTTAACAGTCAAATATATAGCTTTAAAAACTTATATGTATGCAATAATAAATTATAAACTTGGATTTTAATTCTTTTTGAAGATATAGGTAAATATTTATAAGATATTAGGTTCAGGGGAAAACCTCAAAAAACGGAAAACTGAAGAACACTCTGGTAGCCCTTCATCTGGACAGTATGCACTTGTGCATGCAAGTAATTTGTAACATGCACACGTACATATGCACAAGTGCATTATGCACTTGTGCATAAGAGCTGAAAAAACAACATAATTTACCTGTATGCACAAGTGCATACCATCAAGATGGAAGACTACCAGAGTGTTCTTCAGTTTTCCGTACTTTTTTTAAGATTTTCCCTGAACCTCCGTCAGTGAATAAATTAGTATTGATATACTCACATATGAATGCATGTAGGAGAAAATTTAAAAACTCGGCTAAAAATTAAAACAAAATATATATCGATATATATCTCAAATTAAAAAGAATAAAATACTTATTTTTTTTAATTTAATTTGTTTGAGTAAAAACCTATTTATATTTAAATTAAAGCAACAATTTTCATCCTTACAATTTCTAAATTATAAAATTGACCACCAAGGTTTTAAAAAATATCCGGATTTGTTCCCTCCCTCTAATGGACGTTAAAAATATTCCATTAAATGATGAGCATTTTCGTTATATTTTATTGATTTTTTGTCTTTTATGCAATCAAAAACTACAGGGACCAATATCGTTTGATTGGGTAAAAGACAAAAACCGATAGAATGACGAAAATGTCTTTCACTTACCGAAATTTTTTAGCGGCCATTAGAGTTAGAGGGAGGGAGCATATTAGGACATTTTTGCAAACCATGATGGCCATCTTGTAGTTTTAAAACTGTAAGGACAAAAAGTGTTATTTTGTAGCTTGATCTTTAAATTATTTTAGATCTAAAAAATAAGGTAAATCTCTAAAACTATTGTTCTTTTTTTTTTGTCTTCTTTTCTTTGGTTTTAAAAGTTGAAGGGTGAAAATAGCTAAACAGTGATAGTTAAGGGAGGATTTATGAAAATAGTGAACATGTGATTAATCTTGTGGAATATAAATTATATAATCTAATACAAGAAGAAACAACAAAATGGTTACATAACTTTTCATTTTAAACGTCGAAGGGTGAAAACAACAAATTGATGATAGTGAAGGGAGTAGTCATGAAAAGATCAAAATGAATCAAAATACAATGGAGGCTGCCTTAAATATAATTCAGTGTGATGATAATTTTTCCCCAATTACTATATAAAGTATAAACATCCAAAATTTTCTATTTCGTACTTATTTAACCGATAATCAGTAGATCTTGTAACTACTAGTGAAGTGAATGACAAATTGTCAATCATTTTGTAATTCTTAATTATGTGGAAAAATGTTAATTAAAATCAACCGATGCCATGTTGGTACAGGGACGAGTATTGACCCCTAACAGGGTAGGGATTCCCAACTTAGCATATACCAGGGCAAAGACGTGATTGATTTCTATACCCCAGATGGGTTCAGGCGAGAACAAAGTTGGTTCACCTCGCCCTAACCCGCCCTTATATATTCTATGTTATTTCTATTATGGTTTGCTAAATAGGTACCCAATGAATTTATCATACCGGATGAAGATTTATTCCAGAAAACCTGTTGGAGAACAGATGCCAGACGGGGCAAGGGTGGGAATGGGGGGCATAAACAGGGACAAGGGTGCAATTTTCTTTACTCATTACTCGCTTTGTATTCATTTCCAGGCGTAAGCTAAAAAAACATGTTAATTATGTAAAATGGGTATCAAAATAGAAAGAATCAAAAGTTTGTAACATTAATAACATATTCCTTATTTCTAACCCATTGTTTTTTTTTTCTTTTCTCCTTTTTGTAAATTTGTGTTTGTAAAGTTGAAGGATGAAAACAGCAAAATGGTGATGGTGAAGGGAGTAGTTATGAAAATAGTGGATATGTGTTGAATATATGGAATATAAATGAAAAACTAGAAAAAGAAGCATTGTTTTTCCTTTTCTTTTATGTTTTGTTTATAAAATGTTGTGGGTGAAAATAGTGAAATGATGATTGTAAAGGGGGTAGAAATGAAAATAGTGGAGATGTGGGTAAGAAAGATAGAGAGGTGTGGTCCAGGAAGATTATGAAACTAATGGGTAAGAATGGATTGTGAGTCACTCTCATTTCCCCAACCTTTTTGAATTAGTGGTTCCTAGTTACTCTACAAGATCCTTCACTTTTCCACTTTTGATTCTATCCACTTCTAAATCATCATTTCTCCCATTAAACCTTCATAGGCTTAACACACACACACACAAATATATATATATATATATATATATATATATATATATATTTATATATAGTCGTGTTCAAACGAGAACAATACTTATTTAAAAGAACACAAGAACTAACAAAATCATTAGTGATTTTACATTGACACACGAAAAAAGGATTTTGGCCGCGGCTTCAGGTCCGCGTGGCTTTTTGGCGCGTTAATGTAAAATCACTAATGATTTTGTTAGTTCTCGTATTCTATTAAATAGTTACTGTTCTCGTTTGATCCTTCTTATATATATATATATATATATATATATATATATGAAATTTAGTTAACGTGAGAAACATGAGAAGTGAATCTGAACCCTTAATCACTTATAATTTCAAACCCATTCATAAATTGCGTTTCATAAGGGAATTGATCTAGTGCATCTCATCATAATATGCATCCAACGGTTGATAACCACTTCTCATGCTTCTCATATATATATATATATATATATATATATATATATATATATATATATATATATATATATATATATATATAAGTTTCTTTCGAGAACTCCAAAATTTTGCAAGATTCGTAAGAACTTTACCTTAAGGAATTGTTTCACATGATTTTTATCCATCTAAGGCTAGCATTTAATGTATTGATGAACATATATTTGTTTCACAATGAGTTTGTCTCATATGTATTTGGTTCACGATGTGAAACTTTTTTACGTGTAACTTTTGTTTCACAAACAAACTAAAAATGTTCACATTGTGAAACAAATACATGTGAACCGAACACATTGTAAAACCAATATATGTTAAGCAATATTCTAAATGTTAGTCTTAGACGAAAAAAAGATCATATGAAATAGTACATGACACACTATTTCTCAAGGTTATCACAATTTTATGGGTTATCAAAAGAAGCCCTATATATATATATTTATATATGGGAGGATGATGCGAGAAGGTGAACAAATTGCGAAAATATGAGAAGAAATATGGACCACATACTTTGTTTTAAATAAAATATTATTAAATTAAATTAAAAATGGTATGATTGTTAATTTGTATATAAGATTATCTCTAACAGTGGAAATAATCCCTAATAAATCGGGATTGGATTTGTTTTTCAAACTGCTTACTAATCTATATCTATACTATATTATAAATCACAGATAAAAAACTCTTAAAAACAATTTCTAAAGCATAATGTACCGTTATTTAATGTTAATTAGAAGCGTACTCGCGCAATGCAGCGAGATAAATCACGATTTTAATGTTTATTTTTATTTTTTGTTTTTTATTGATTTACAGTACGATTTTAGATGGTTTTTTTGAGTGATAATGGTTTTTTATATATAAATTTGTTTAATTTAGGCTTAACAATATAATGTTTTTTATATAAAAAAAATTAAGTAGTTTGTTAAAATTCATTAATTATCTTATATATTTTAGAGTGAATTGTGGATTTGGTCCCCGTGCTTTGTTAATTTCTTTGACTACGGTCCCTATAGTATGTTTATTGTGGATTTGGTCCCTGTGGTATTCAATTTATCTTGGTCATAGTCCCTCTGACTAACGTATCCGTTAACTCCATTAAATCAAGAACCATTTTAGTCATTTTGCCTAATTTGTGTCCTTTTATGATAAGAAAAATATAAAATATATTTTTAACACACACACACATATATATATATATCAAAATAAATAAAATAGGATGTTATTGTATGACTTGATTCTTTAAAATTTTAAAAAAATTAATTATATTAAATATGATTTAATTTTATTATTTTATGTAATGGTGGAAAAAATTATGGTTTTATTGTTTTAATGTAATTAAATTTTAATTTAAACAAACTAGATCATAAAATTATATCTTATTTTATTTAGAGCAAATAAAATAAGATATGTTTTTATGATTTGATTTATTAAATTAAAACTTTAATCATGTTAAATGCGATACAATTTTATTGTTTTTTACCATAATTGCAACAAACAAACTTATTATCGATATTTTGACATCAAAATCATTAAAACCCATTGAGAAATGAACTTTAATTTTATCATCTTAAAATTAGATGTTCCAATTTTCATACTGTTTTTCAACAAAAAAACTCAAAACAAACCGTTTAGATTTTAACGAAATAAAATATTTAATTTACGAATATTTTAACTTACAATCAAAAGACAAAACATAGAGCATCATATGTCAGGTAACACCAACATGAAAACATGTTAGCATTTAGAAAATAGCGAAGATCAGCTACAACATCATCAATAGAAAGATACGACATGGTCTTATCATTATTCGGTACTCCTTCCGTCCCAAAATAAATGTTCATAATAAAAAAGGCACACGGTTTTAGAAATGTGTAATTATTAGTTTATTACACTTGTTAATTTTATTGTGGGTTAAAATATTCGTAACTTAAATATTTTATTTCGTTAAAATCTAAACAGTTGATTTTTAATTTTTGACTGAAAAACAATATGAAAATTGGAATCTCTAATTTTAAGATGATAAAATTAGAGTTTATTTCTCAGGTTTTCAATGATTTTGGTGTCAAAATATCGATAATAAGCTTGTTTGTTGTGATGATAGTAAAAAAACAATAAAATTATATCGTCTTTAACATAGTTAAAGTTTTAATTTAATAAATCAAATCATAAAAACATATCTTATTTTATTCGTTCTAAATAAAATAAGATATAATTTTATGATCTAGTTTGTTTAAATTAAAATTTTAATTACATTAAAACAATAAAACCATATTTTTTCCACCATTACAATAAAATAATAAAATTAAATCATATTTAATATAATTAATTTTTTTAAAAATTTAAAGAATCAAGTCATACAATAACATCTTATTTTATTTATATATATATGTGTGTGTGTGTGTGTGTTAAAAATATATTTTTTATTTTTCTTATCATAATAAGACACAAATTAGGCAAAATGACTAAAATGGTCCCTGATTTAATGGAGTTAACGGATGCGTTAGTCAGAGGGACCATGACCAAGATAAATTAAATACCACAGGGACCAAATCCACAATAAAAATACTATAGGGACCGTAGTCAAAGAAATTAACAAAGCACGAGAACCAAATCCACAATTCACTCTATATTTTAAAATTTTTATATTTAAATTGAGATGTTTATCCTGTTTTGATTATGTTTATCAGAATTCAAATTTCATAATTTTAGTATTTAGGGATTAGAGATAAGGATTTTGGGGGATAAAAATGAAATTTATTAATTAGGGTTAAAATCATTTAAAAGTAGTATATATTGCTTCATTAATTGTTTTTTAAGAGATTTTAAGTAGATTAGCATTAAATAATAGTACATAATGCTTAATACATCACGATTTTAATGTTTATTTTTATTTTTTGTTTTTTATTGATTTACAGTACGATTTTGTATGATTTTTATTGAGTGATAATGGTTTTTTATATATAAATTTGTTTAATTTAGGCTTAACAATATAATGTTTTTTATATAAAAAAATTAAGTAGTTTGTTAAAATTCATTAATTATCTTATATATTTTAAATTTTTTATATTTAAATTGAGATGTTTATCCTGTTTTGATTATGTTTATCAGAATTCAAATTTCATAATTTTAGGGTTTGGGGATTAGAGATAAGAATTTTGGGGGATAAGGATGAAATATATTAATTAGGGTTAAAAGCTTTACAGGTAGTACATTAAGTTTTAATAGTTATTTTTAAGAGATTTTAAGTAGATAGCTTTAAATGATAATACATAAAGCTTAGTGAGTTGTAATTAAGAGTTTTTTATGATATCTTTATAATATAGTATATATTACTTAAAATCTCTTAAAAACAATCATTAAAGCTTTATAAACTACATTTAATGTTATTTATTAATTTTCAGTCGTTATCTCTAACCTTTTTAACTCGTCTAAAATCACTCCCCGTTTTAATCCATTAAAATCACTCCCCTATATAATTAAATAAAGGATAAAAATCAAATTTTGAATATAAAAAATCTAAAATCTAATTAAGAAAATCTAACAGAATATTTAATGTTTATTTAAAAAAACATTATATTATTAAATCTAAGATAAATTATATTATTATTAAACTTCTATACTGTATTATAAAGCACGTATAAAAAACTATTAAAAACAATTGCTAAAAGTTAATGTACCGTTATTTAATACTAATTACTTAAAATCTCTTAAAAATAATCATTAAAGTTTTATGTACTACATTTAATGTTATTTATTAACTTTCAATCCTTATCTCTAACCACTTTAACTCTCCTAAAATCACTCCCTGCATAATTAAATACAGAATAAAAATCAAATTTTAAATATAAAATATAATTAAGAAAATATAACAGAATATTTAATGTTTATTTAAAAAAATATTATATTATTAAATCTAAAATAAATTACATTATTATTAAACTATCGAAAAAACATGATAAACATGTCAATTTAAATATAAAGAATTTAAAATATATAAGATAATGATTGAATTCTAACCAAATACTTAATTTTTTTATATAAAAAGATTATATTATTAAACCTAAAATAAACATATTTATAAAAAAAATCATTATCACTCTCTCAAAACCATACAAAATTGTACCATAAATCGACAAAAAATAAAAAGAAACATTAAAATCATGATGTATCTCGCTGCATTGTGCGAGTACGATTCTAGTAATCTCTAATAAACTGATTTGATCACAAAGAAAAAATATTGGGAATTTAATTAAAATGCCCTAAGTTGAAAAATCAGTACCCAATATGCCCAAAATCTTGTTATTTTTGCCAAAATACCCCCTAGGTCCGCGTTTTTCACTGTTACACGCGGACCTGGTACGCGTTTTGTCCGCGTTCACTATTACACGCGGACTTGGGCCGCGTTTTGGCCGCGTTTCGAGAGTTACACGTGGACATGGTCCGCGTTTGGTCCGCGTTTTCCACTGTGAAACGCGTATCTGGGCCGCGTTTTCCACTGTGAAACGCGTATCTGGGCCGCGTTTTTTGTTAAAAAACGAGGGTTAGGTCCGCGTTTAATAGTGTAAAGCGTATTAGGGTTTGGAAAATTAGGGTTTCAGGCCTATGATTTCATGTGTGGTCAACTGTTTGTGACGTATTTTTTGAATGATTTTACTGTTTTTTCCACATTTTAGTCTGATTCTCATACAATAAGTGTACCATTGTCATTGAATATGTGGTTCACATTCATTTTCTCTATTCAATTTTTCCTATAAAGATTAGTAAGATTAGATGCAAAATCGTTCATCACATCCACTTGAATTGCTTCATTTTTCATACTACTGAAAAAATGAGTTCATTTGTTCAAAAAACTAGAGTCTTATTATGTTTCGATGGTCAATGGGTGCAAAACAACAATGGGTGGGATTATATTGGCTACACAAAGCGTGGTGTATATATTCCAATAATGGTTTCGTATAAGACGTTTATCGATTACGTCGTGGGAAAGTGTGGAATCGGAGATTCTGCTGCTTGCAAGTTGGTGTTCAGACGTGCAGATGGCTCACTGATGGAGATAACCAACGATGACAAAATCCTTGGTTTTATGCTACTTGCAACCGATTCAGAAATACCTCCACAACTTTTTGTGTATGTCGCACCATTGGTGGGCGATGACGAAGATGATGACGAAGATCATGACGAAATCCATGTCGGTGGTAGTCAACTGGAGCCTGACTCTCAATTTCAGGCATCCTACGACACCTCACTTTATTCTGATCATGCATATCGTCCTAACGAATCTTATCCCGAAGTTGTTCCGGAGACGCAACTAGAAGAAGAAGAAGAAGAAGAAGAAGAAGCAGAAGACCCAAAAAGACGGTTTGTTGGAGTTGCTGATGACGAAACACATGTTTTCACAACTGGTATATCTGATCTGGACAGATCAGATACCGATAATGACGAGGACGAAGAAACATATACCCTTAGCAATAAATCATTTGGTGCGTTAAACGATTATTTTGATATGCCCCCTTCTCTTCCTAACCCGGAGACCCATAAGCCAGCCTACCAACCCGCACCTTACAATCGTAGTACAACTATACATGAAGGTCAAATATTTCATACGAAGGAGGAAATGACCGTACAGTTGGGAATGAAGTTCTTGCGAGAGGGTTTCGTGTTTAGAGCGAAGAAATCCGACAAACGCAGATACAAGGCTGTCTGTGACCAACAAAATTGTGAATGGAGTATGTCCGCGAAGTCCATGGGCCCTAAAGGAGGGCTGTTTGTCGTTAGAAAGCTGAACGACGTACACACATGTTCGAGGACACAACTAAATGCCAGCCACCGGCAGGCCAACAAAAGGACTTTGGGCCACATACTTAAAGACAAGTTTCTTGACGCTAGCAGGTCATTTCGGCCGAAGGACATCGTCAACGATATAAATCAGCAAGACACTACTAATGGTGAGAGGCACTCCCGAGGAGTCGTACGAACGACTCCCTGCGTATTTATATAACTTGGAGCTGAAGAATCCGGGTACACGCACCAGAATAAGGACGGATTCAAACGGACGTTTCGAATTGTGTTTCGTTTCGAATTAGCGCAATCCCTAAAACAAGCCCAATCTCTACACTTTTTTATACAAAAAAAAAAACGCAATCTCTAAGATTAACGCAATCTCTACAATTATTTTATGAAATTAGCGCAATCCCTAAAACAAGCCCAATCTCTACAGTTTTTTTATACAAAAAAAAAACGCAATCTCTAAAATTAACGCAATCTCTACAATTATTTTATAAAATGAGCGCAATCCCTAAAACAAGCCCAATCTCTACACTATTTTTATACAAAAAAAAAACGCAATCTCTAAGATTAACGCAATCTCTACAATTATTTTATGAAATTAGCGCAATCCTAAAAAAAACGCAATCTCTAAAATCAACGTAATATGTAAAACTAAAATTAACGCAACCTCTAACATATTATCAACATAAACGCAACACTCTAAAATTAACACATAATCACTAAAATAAATATAAAATTAAAACGCGGTTAAAGAAAACTTACCGAAGAAAGTGGTCGACCCATATCCGACTTTTATAAATGCTAACCAACCGAGCCGAGATCCGAGCGTGTGTAATACACGATATATTTGAGAGAGTGAAATAGATGGGATCCCTTTGAGAGTGATGGTGGTGGGGTTATGGGTGGGGGACCTCACTTATTTATAGGAGCCAAACCCTAACAAATGAAACAATCCACACCGTTGATCTCTAAACCCTAAACAATGCTATGGGCCGGCCCCCAAGTACACGTTCCACAGTAAAAAACGCGGCCCAGATACGCGTTTCACAGTGGAAAACGCGGACCAAACGCGGACTAAACGCGGACCAAACGCGGACCAAACGCGCATCGAAGCCAAACGCGTACCATGTCCGCGTGTAACTCTCGAAACGCGGCCAAAACGGGGCCCAAGTCCGCGTGTAATAGTGAACGCGGACAAAACGCGTACCAGGTCCGCGTGTAACAGTGAAAAACGCAGACCTAGGGGGTATTTTGGCAAAAATAACAAGATTTGGAGCATATTGGGTACTGATTTTTCAACTTAGGGCATTTTAATTAAATTCCCAAAAATATTTAACGTTTTAATTATAGGTTTTTATTACATATGATAATTTGTTTGATTATCGTATCAATCATATGTAATAATTGTTGATATTTTTGTTAATAATATGTGATTATATATATATATATATTTATGATTTATAGATCTTATTATGATACAAATATTATCAAATGTGATATTACGTCACTTATATTCAGACGTATAATATCACACTCACACACATATTATCAATGTGATATGTACAGAAAATCACATAGTGGATCATATATCAAACATAACTAATCATACGTGTTTCAAAACGTGGATCCAAATATAGAGCAAATAAGGTGAAAAAGATAATGGGAAAAATCATATTGAACTTGATAAAAAAAGTTATGAATTAAAAAATAAATAAAATTTAAAAGATATAATGGGATTTTTAAGGAAATCAAATATTATTTTTGTTACGATTATACCCTTAACGTAATATTTGACTCAATTCAAAATGTTAATTATCCTAATTTCTAAAATTCTTTTTCATTTTTATTTATGACATTTTGGTAGCGTTTGGTACGCAGTCATGATTGGACGGGACTGGACATGACAGAATTGGACAGGAGGCTAGGACTGGACTGGACAGGACTGGACAAAACAAATGTCTGTCTTGTGTTTGGTACTACTAGAACTGGATAGGACAAGACTGGACAAATTTCCTAAAAGTTGTTTGATGATTTTATATGTCATATAATAGTTATAAATAACAAAAATAAAGTATATCTTTAAATAATTTAATTAAAAACATTTTTATTTTTTTATACGACTTTCACACATATAAATACATACAAAAATAATATTAGGAAATTTGAATGAACAATCTGAAATAATTGATAGTAGTTCGAAAAAATCTGATTCATATAAAAAAACATAATATTTGATTCAATTCGGAAGATCTTAATGAATTGTCGTATGCATAGTTGCAGCGATAAGTAAGATAAAGGTGATGGGTGACCAGTGAAGGATGGTAGTTGTGAAGAACGTGAAAGATAGTGGATAGTGGTGGTGCATGAGGTTGTTGTGGTTGATGTGGTGGAGGTATAGGTGGTCGACGGTGGTAGTGGTGGTGGCGGGGGATAGTGGTAATAGAGGTTATTGTAGTGGAGGAAGAGGCGGAGGTCACCAACGGTGGTTGGTAGCGAGCGACGGTGGTTGGCGGTGAGCGTCAGTGATGGCAGCGACAATGGGTGGTGGTGATCGGTGGAGGTGGTGATAGGCGGTGGTTATGGAGGTGGTGGAGGAAGTTGTTGTAGTGGTGGAAGTGGTCGACGATGATTGATGGTGGCTACCGGTGGTCGTTGATGGTGGCGGCGGGCATAGGTGGTGGTGATCGGTGTTAGTGGAGGTGATCGACGATGGTAGTGGTAGTGGCGATGGCCGATGGTTGTGGAGGTGGTGGAGGTTGTTATGGTGGAGAAATAGGTAGAGGTGGTCGCCAGTGGTTGGCGGTGGCTACACATGGCCGCCGATGGTGGTAGTGGCGGCGATGGGTAGTGGTGACCCTTAGGACTAATACCATATTAGGATTATATATCAAATGACGGTAGATTAGTGATTTTTAGTTTTTGTCTCACTTTTGTCCCATGTTGTTCCACCTATTTTGGTGGAACAATAAAATACCATTTTTTGTCCCATCTTTTCCCACCTTGTCCGGTCTTTGTCCCCGTCCCATGTCGCGTCAAACGTGAGACAGTGAATTTTTGTCCAGTCCCATGTCACACCAAACGCGGGACAGTGATTTTTTGTCCCGTCCCGTCCCACACAGTCTGTAAACCAAACGCACCCATTAAAATAAATATGTGGTTTAGATTATTTATCGTCTTCTCGTAAATTGACCGTCTTCTTGTTTAAACCTGATCCGAGAGAGATGAGATCATGTGAAAACAACCATTTTTCACGAGAAGGTAAGAACATTGTTTAGGCTTTGAATGAGTTGATTCATTGATGTAAATACTATAATATATAGACCTTCATTTGATGGTTGACCAAAATTACTAACTTTTATCTATCTTCATCACATTCATCTATTTTCATCAACATTCATCAGGCGCCTTTATGAACATTTACATATATTTAATCACCTTCACATGCATGAATTTATTAAATTCTAAATTATAGTGATAGAACAGGTAAATGAAGGTAGATGCTGGTAGGGGTGAGCATAACCCGAAATATTCCGATTAACCCGACCCCACCTGACCCGAATTGGTGCCCAAAACCCACCACCCAAAATACCCGAAAAATGAAAACGTAATACCCGTTAATAGTTTCAGATAAGTAGGATCGGGTCGGGTATCCAAATCACCCACCCGACCCGTCCGAATATCCATGTTTTAAAAAAAATTTGTTTCTATTTTCAATTCTAAAATCTAAACCTAATCTAAATACTGAAAAAGCCTTTTGACTTCTATCAAAGATCTCTGCTCTTAGCTCTCGTTCTCGGTTCTCCGGTCTCCTAAGCTCCACGATGGTCGACCATACCTCGTGACCTCGTCTCCCTCACCACTGCCGATTTCGACGTGCTTATAGCCCTCGCCCCTGGGCGGCTCAACCCCTCACCGCCGACCACCGACGAGACCACCACTAATCCATTGTCCATCACCGCCCAGTGAGGTAGTGATCGCACCAGTCCACCACCAGCCACCGCCACCGTCGATTGGTGTTGGTGATTTTAGTGTCATCGACCATTTAAGTGTAATTGGATATAACACGAGTGCTAATGGGTTTCAAATTGTGATCTAATACAAGTTAGGTGATGCGGAGTGCACACTTGTTATAAGACGAGTTTGATCCCGGACACGACGAAATGATGGGGGTCAAGGGGGTCGTGCCCCCTTGAGGGGTCCAAGGGGCAGATCCCCTAATGGTGGTCCCGCTGACCGATCAACGGGCGGGCCCCCCACGGGGGTTGGGGCAGCGCCCCAAAAGATCTTCAGAATTTTGGACTTGGAATGTAGTGGAAAACTTGATCAAAAGCTTTATGTAGAGGCTCTAATGCCTATTTCTGCAGAGGCTCTAGTGGCCATCTCTACAGAGGCTCTGATGGGCATCTCTGGACCAGAGGCTCTGGTGCCTATCTCTGGACCAAAGGCTCTAGTGCCTATCTCTGGATTGGCTATCTCTAAACCTGCAGTTACTGGTCATTTAATGCTCAGTTATTTCCAGTACGTGATTTTAGCTAAATTGGTTGTAACCGACCATAATTGCTAATAATTTCCTATCATTATCGTTTCAGTTATTTTCCTATTTTATGGATGAGACTAGTATATATACCATATATACTTATGTTTTAAACTGACGATTTTGAACAATCTTTATATACTCTCCAGCAAATTTGCTATTGTTTTTGTGCCTAAAAACGATAGTGTTCTTGAGTCTTATCCTAGATTGGATTTCGTGCAACCCAGGCATAGGGTCGAAATACCAATTTGGAAAGTGATTCAACACGATTCTCAAGAAATCTGGTCAACCGATCGATTACTTTGCCCTATCCTCTCTAACAATTGGTAAGTTCCTAAACCTATTAACCTACTTTGATTGTTCATTTGAGATGATGAGATTTGTTTGAGTTTTGATTTCAGATGACTGATGAGTTAAATATCTGAACCCGACCCGATAAACCCGGGAATATCGGAAATCCGAAGTTTTCGGGTTAGTACCTTTTTCAGTTGGATTTCGGGGTTTATTCCTATCACCCGATATCCGACCGGCTTTTGGATTTTGGGCCCCGACTTGACCAATGCACATGCCTAGATAGGGGTGTGCATCGGCCGGGTCGGGTGGGTTCGGATGGAAAAATCAAAAACTCGATCGGATTTCGGATATGGAAATCAAGATCCGAATTTTAGGCTTCGGATTTCGGATTGCTTCGGGTTCAGGTTGGTCGGGTTTCGGGTTGATGTCGGTCGGGTTCGGGTATTATTATAATGCAAATATATATATATATATATATATATATATATATATATATAAATTCAATTGATTGAGAGATTGATGAAATCGATAGTAAATTTATAAATTAGAAAACATTTCGGCCGGCTAGAATTTATGATTTTCAAAAGATAATTAGATAAATAAATATAATTATATAATATATAAATATGTATGTATATTATTTCGGGTTTTCGGGCGGGTCGGGTGGCCAACGATCAAACCCAACCTGAACCCAAATATCTCCAAAAAGGTCGGGTTTTGGATTTTCGGCTTCGGGGTATTTGGATTTTGCAAAAACAACATATTTTCGTTTCGGGTTCAGATTTCGGACTTTTCGGGTCTTGCACACCCCTAGCCCTAGATGCAGGTGGACGGAGGTAGTGGAAGTAATCAAAATAAAATATACACTCGTGTTTTCACCGTTTTTACCATTAAAAAAATATTATTTGGGCAAAAAAGTTGATTACTGATAATCATAACCGTCCTCACATGGAACCTGCCTCCAAGAACACCAATGTGGGGGCGTTTTTTTGGCTCACTCAACGACTAAGACTAACGCGCACCGGGCACGTCTTATATTTGGGCATAGTCACTCCATCCCTTTATCAACTGAACTACACGTCAGAGACAAAATTAAAATGGGTAGAAAATGTATGTATGTATTTTATGTATGTATGTAAATCTTATGGTTGTGATTAACTTCACTAAATTAGGCTAAAAAGGGCAGCAAAAGGTAACCAAAAATTTAAGGATAATTTAATTAATTATTTGAGTCCCTTAAAATTCTCATTAGTTATATCCATAATTAGATTAAGTTATTTAAGGATTTCAACTATTCCATAATTTCTTTCACCCATTTTTTCATCATATCTTTGGATTCTACTTTAGAAAAAACTAGTGTTAGAACCACGTGTTGCACGATAGCATGAGTAACTCTGGTATTGATATGTAGATTGTCCATATAATACATATTAATTGTTAAATATGATAATCAATAAACTACATACAAATTGTTTGTAAAAATCATTAGAATTTAATTTGTGGATCATATATAAATGTGATACGTTTGTCCCAATTTATGGTAGAAATAATCTAAAATGACGATTTTCCTAATTTATGCATTGTTTATATAATTGATGACATGATATGAAGTTTTTTCTTTTTGAAATTAAAAGATGACGGTACATCTGCGATTTAATTATATTTATTTTAACATCACAAATAATTAAAGTATTTATAAAAAATATTGATGTTGATAGATTAAACGATAAGTTTCCAATTAATGACAAAAATAATTCATAGTGACAAAAATATTGATGCTGATATTCCAAGGAAATTGTACATAATATCAACATGTGCAAGTTTGTGGTACAACCGCCATATTCAACATGATAAGGGTTGAATCATTAGAGCTAAAGACCCTCAAATTAGTCAAATATGCATATAGCCCCATATGGGATATTTCCAAGTAATAGAGTTACACCTTAGGTCCATAAATGCATAATATCATAAACAAGGAGTAACGTTATGTCACAATGTCCCTTATTTGATCAAAACCTCAAGTGAAGTCAATCCCTAATATGTAAGTATGCACACAAAATCTTCCAACCACAAGATAGCCTTATACATATTTCCAATACACTTCCAAGTACCAAACTATGTCTATTAAATATGCCAAGTAAAATGATTTATACCAAAAGTTCCGTATCTCCTCAACATAAGAGAATAGGAGTTTATACTCAATATAAGGGTTAAAACAAGTAGAACATGAAATGATGATGAAATGCACAACAAGATGTGTATCAAGTTTTACAAAAATTAGAAACTCAGTATCTAAGTTTTTATCAAAGAAAACCTAGAAACTTAGAGAACCCTAGCTTGGAAGGATGGAGAAGAAGCTTGAGTCTTGATGTAGGAACTTCAATAAATGCTCCTCAAGGTACCATTAATGTCTTCACCAAGAACCCTAGGTCTCAATTAATGAAGGGAGGGGTTTTGAGATGAGAAAATCGCACCTACCCCTTTCAAAATTGCTCAAGAAATCAGATTTAGGGAGAAAATGAGTTGAAAATCGGTGGAAAGGGTTTTATACCCGCAGACAAAAACGAGCGACCTTGCCCGACGACTATGCCCTGAGGCATTATCGCTGGCATTGTCGTCGTGAGTCCCCTCCTCTTGGTACATTCCCCTCGAGAGTAACGAGCGACTATGCCTCATGTCATAATCGCGGGGCAATGTCACCTGGTGTGTACCGCGTGCTTCCCCTGTGCCACGACCTTGACATGCGACTGTGACTTCTGTCATAGTCACGAGAATTCTCGCCCCGTGCCCCCGAAGCCCGGTTTCTTCTTCGTTTCGATGGTTCTCATGCTCGGGTTAAGTTCTTAGGTCCAGAGGTTAAATTGAAATGGTTCTAGACATTTAATATATAAGCCAATAATGTCCAAAATGATACATGCGTCTAAAGTAACTTACCGAGATTTTCCGGGTGTTACAGTAATAGAAGAAATTTTGAAGCTAGTTTATGGCAAATACATGTGGTTATTTTAGGATTGGATTCACTTTTAATTTTATGAAAGGTTATAGATAACAAAGAGGTGGAGGCTTGAGAACCATTCATCTTAAAAAACTCGTTTTAGTTTAAAAATAATAAAAAATATTGATCCTGGTTTTATGTTGATTCTACTTTCATTGTTGAGTTTTTATGTCGGCATTTTGGTTTGCTTGAGGACAAACAATATTTTAAGTCTTGAATGTACGATAACTGTCATAATAGTTGATGCTCTAGCATCATCCCCACCTTTTTCCCTTATTATTTCCCAACCCCGCAAATTGAGTTTATCATTATTATATTTTGTCTTTCTTGTTTATGAAGCTCGAGAGTAGAATTGAATGAATAAATGTTATTTTGATGCCAATTATATAAATTTGAGTACGATAGCCAACAAATGCTATAACAAGTGTCGTGGTATGTTTTAGCAACAACTGATTGTTGAAGAAAGGACGAAAAATATTAATTTTTTAAAGCTTTTTCCCCTACCTTAAAAGTGTTAAAGATTTGACTTTGGAAACCTATATTTGCTAATCAAGAAACAATATGTATAGAGAGAGAGATGGTTTCCGATAAAAATAATAGTTATCGTGAGAAGGGTGTGAAGGAATCTCCACCCTTGGATCATTCATAATTGAAGATCAATTAAAAATTCTCTTCTAAGCTAATCCTTGAGTTATTTGGGACTTAATTTGAACCATTAGATCAACACTACTTAAAAGTGGTCAAGGTCCAAATCGTGTCTTACACTTCTCACCTTAACTCCTATTCTCACACGATCCTCCCCCCCCCCTCTCTCTCTCTCTCTCTCTCTCTATATATATATATATATAGGAGGTTTCAAATACAAACCATGTCATTTTGATCCACTGTCGAACTTATTCCAAGAGAGCTTGGATTGAATCGATATTTCTATTCATGCTCTCTTACTGAATTGCTCATTCAATGAGCATTCTTAATATTATGCTTTTGTAGAGGACTCGAAAAAAGTAATCACATTGTGAAACAACACTGCATTTTCATATGTGTTATTATACAATGTGAAACAACACACAAAAACTGGTTCTCACGGTTCTTAACCTCTTGTACTTTTCATTTGATTAGTCTCCTATATATATATATATATATCATTGTTATTATTTATTATTAATACGTTAATGAATAATGCATAGGACAATACTGGTATTTACATTCATTTTTTTAAATGTGCATACAAACAAGACAAAAAATTAAAAGGGAACCAAATTACGGTTCCATTCCATGCCAACTAAACATTGTTAGTCCACCAATTTTTATTCCATTTCAATTCTTGTCGAAATAAATTATGTTTGATCAATACAGTACGTCCTACCAAAAAAAAGTTGCATTTGAACAAATGTATATAGAACCAAATTCATATCAAACTGAATATGTGCACCTAGTTGTTATAAATGCAAGACTCAAAAAGCATGAGACGTAGAAACAAAGAAATACAATATATGATTCAGATAAAGATGTATCAAAAAACATGTAGCTATAGTAATGACAAAACAGTATTCAAATAAAACTTGATTTTCAAGAATACACTATGTTTTTATGTAATTAATAAATGCTCTATGATTATGTGATTCAGATACATATATGTATGGTGTTTTTGATACAACCAATGAAACATACATAACTTTTATGTGAAAATAAAAACATATTATGACTTTATAAACAAAAAATTATCATCAAAAAGTTTTTTTTTTTTTTTTAATATTTTGTCTAAACATTAAAAGTAATATTTTTTTTAAAATAAGTTTTTTAAAACAAAAAACAAACTAAAATATGATTTATTTTAGGGAAAAGTATAGAAAACTCCAATGATCTTTTCCATTTTGGATGATTAAGTTCCTAATTTTTTTAAATGATTAATTCTTTAAACATTTTTTTAAATAAATAAATATTAAACTTTTAGAAATTAGTTACTTCATCATTTTAATTCAAAAACTACCTATATAATCGATTAGGTATGTTTTAAAGTAAAAAAGAAAAAAGAAAAAAAAACAGTTTTACCGTTCCCAAACTTACATCATCAAACCCTTGCACCATACGACATTGCTTCAGTTCTCAATACCGCCTATCACCTTCATTGGCCTAGCCTTCAATCTCCCTCTTCTTGATCAGTTTTTTTGTCTTTCGGTTCTTAATTTTTTCCAACAATTTAATGGACTGTGTATAGATAGATCCAAAAAGAGGAAGAATCGAAAAACAAAAAACTGATCAAAAGCGGGACATATATGGCAGGGGGGAGAGGAGGCGATGGGCGGTCATGGAGAGCGATCGACGATGGGACCACAAAAAGTGGTGATGGCGTTGGGTGCAAGGGTTTAAATGATGTGGGGTTTAGGAATGGTAAAATTGATTCAAGTTTTTTTTTTACTTAAAAACTTTTCTAGTCGATTACATGTAGTTTTTTTAGTTGATAGGATGTAGGTAAGCAATTTCTTAAAGTTCAATGATTTATTTAGAGTAAACTACAATTTTGGTCCCTGAGGTTTACAGGTTCCTTCGAAAATGGTCCATAAGCTTCAATAACTACAGTGAACGTTCCTACTATTTGCATTTTGCTTTGAAAATCGTCCCTCGTCACTAACTCCGTTAAAATTGTCCGTTAAGTTAAGGGTATTTTCGTCTTGTTACTTTTCAGGGATAAATAATATATTTTTGTTTAAACTAAAGGAAGCAAATTGTAATTACTCTAACTCATATTAATATTATATATATATATATAGGGTGCGTTTCATTTGAAAACCAATCAATTCGTGGAAACTTTGCAAACCACTATTTTAGGAAACATTTTGTTAAGTTTCCTAATCTAAAGTCATGATTATAATAAATGAATCTTATCATCTTCCATATATATCACAATCATTATTAATGAATCATAAAAGTTTTCCATAAATATATATATTGTTTCCTAAAACAATGGTTTGCAGAGTTTCCACGAATTGATTGGTTTTCAAATGAAACGCACCCTATATATATATATATATATATTAAACTGTTGAGTCATCAAGGATTTGAAGATGACCTCCCCTTCAGTTTGTTATCTCACATCTGTAAAATGTTGATCATCTACATACTTAGTTTATTTCAAGGTTCTTTGTAATAACTTAGTAGTGCCTCAAAAAGTCGGTGAAGTCGAAGACCAACCGAAATCAGAAAGAAGCAAGCCCTCTGATGCGGATCATGACAAGCTTCCAAGATCACTAAGCTAAGCATCTGCCGAAGCTGCTCTCTTCGGTCGGCAGATGTTGTACCTGTCGACTCACATCCTTTTGGTCGGCAAGATAAGTTCTTGCTGAGAGAAGATTTTTCGGCAGGATTAGCTCTTGCCAAAAGAAGGCATTTCGGCAGATGGCTTCAATGGTCAAATCATCATGATTTGACTAGTCCCCTTTTCTCCAACATCATCCTGACAAAAGGAATGGAACATTCTATTGCACAGATGATATTCACCCAAGTTTTGAATTGATGGAGACCTTCTCCAAAAGATCTCAAAAAGATTCGTGGCAGATATATTTTAATAAGATATTGTCCTATCAAAGTACAAAGGTCTTCTTTGTATCTTGATAAGTCATTTCAAATATCTTATATTTTATTAAAGAATATCTCAAGGATCCAATATCAGTTTGACAAGTGTTCTTTGCATACAATGCATAAGGTAGTATATAAAGGTGAAGATCTCCTCCATGCAAGCCACACTTTTACAACAGAACTCAATGCACTCAAGAAAATTGGCGACCTCATTCCCTCACCCTCATAGCTTTTAAACTATGTTCTTTCAAAGTTGTGTTATAGGTTACTTTGTGAAAAATTTGTTAGAATAGTTTATCTGTTCTTTTCGCAACAATCTATATAGTTTTCTATGTGTAATTCTTGATAGTAATATCAATAAAAGAATTAAAATTAAGTGAAATTTTGTGTATTGTATTCAACCCTCCTTCTATAATACTTGTTTTACTTTCTTCTTTACTTATTGGGACCAACAGAAACCCATGGTTCGTTGGTTGCCTGGTTCGCCGATGATGGTCCCTGTAGGTGGTAGTGGTTTGGTTGCCTGGTGCGCTGATGATTGCAGGTGGTAGTGGTTCGTTGGTTACCTGGTGCGCCGATGATGCAGGTGGTAGTCGTTCAGTGGATGTAGTTCACGAGGATGGACGATAGATAGAGGTGGTGGTGGTTCTGTAGAGGTGCAGCGATGCTCGATGGGAAAGGAAAGGGAGGGGGTGAGGATATGTCGCCAGAGGAGGGACGATGGAGGTGGTGGTGGTCGCCGGTAAAATGAATGGTTTGGAGGTTTTGGGTTTGTTGACCGAGAGCAGGGAGGGTTGGGGAGTTGGGGTGCAACAGATGGGGTTTTTTTACATATTGTAGGTGTTGGCGATTGGAGGTTTTGTCGATCAGTGATGGATCGAAGGTTTTATCGATCGGTGATGGCTTGATCAAATTGGAGGTTTTGTCGATCGATTGGAGGTTTTGTTGATTAGAGGTCTACGAAGGAGGGATCTGCCCCTTTCCTGTTTGTTGTGACCATCGCCCACCGTCATTGGCTCCTTCTCACCGGCAGTGGGTCATCATCTCCGGTAATGGGTCTTACAAAAATAAATGAGAGGAAATTACAATTAGGTCCCTAATGTTTCATGGTTTTTACAAAAATAAGAAAAGCTAAAGAAAAATTGCAAAAAAGAGAAAAAAACATGTTTGGACGAAACTACCCCTGGCTTTAACGGAGTTAGTGACGAGGGACAATTTTCAAAGCAAAATGCAAACAGCAGAGATGTTCACTATAGTTATTGAAGCTTAGGGACCATTTTCGAAGGAATCTGTAAACCTTAGGGACCAAAATTGTAGTTTACTCATTTATTTATTTAAAAAAATGTCCATGGACTTAAGATTTAAAATAAGAAAATTCAATAGTTTATTTATTCAAAAAAAAATTAAAAACTTAATAATTCAAAATGAGTAAGTTTGTTCGTATTTTTGAACTCTTCCCTTTATTTTAGTGCAATTTATCCTTATACTCAATTTGTCCACATTTTTATTTTGGTTTATCTCAGAATAAGTGTTCACTCAAAAGTTAAAGGAACGAGATTCTTACCGGGTAAGCGTTTATTTGACGTCACTTACCTTAGCGTGGAGCATGGCAAAGAACGAGACTCTTACTCAGTAAGAGGCATAGCAAAAACCGAGAATTTTACCCGGTACTCGGTAAACTATTAACACAATCTATTTTGATAACCAAGAATGTTATCCGATAAGGTAAATGATAACTCTTGCAGGTAGGGGTGTTAAAAAAACCGACTAACCCGACAAACCCGATCAACCCAACCCGACCAACTCGGGAAAAAATCAACCCGAGGTAACCCGATATATAATCGATACAAAATTAGGACAACCCAAATCTATTGGGTTGAGATCGGGTTAGGCTCAAAGTAACCCGGCCAACCCGATAACCCGATAAATGTTTTATGACTTCTCTAAAATTATTTATATTTTCCTTTAATATGTATAAATTACCAAAAATAACTCGACAATAACGAGCAATAGAACTCATAAGAGGACATTATTGGAAAGCTATATGTAATACTTAAATATTTGATGAATTCGTATATATTCTTTTGAATGATGGATCATATTTCAAAGAATTTTTTTTCTTATTTTTATGTTTTCAATAATGTTTTTACTTTATTTAAACACAACCCGACCAAACCGAACGGGTTGGGTTGAAAATTCTCAAACCGTCAACATTGGATTGGGTTGTTGAAATCCCTTCAACCCGATCAACCCAACCCATGATCCCCACTACTTGCAGGTAAGTGTTATTTGATAAGAATTTGTTAAACAATCCTTAAATATTTCTTTTTCTATTCTACTCTTAATTATGAGATAAAGAAAATTTCTTTCTATATCAATAAGGAAAAAAAAAACGATATTTACATCATTAAATATATAATAATCATATATCCATAAAATTATATATCGTTTTGTTTTGTGAACATTTATATTGAGACAGAAAAATATAAAAACTAAAAATATTATTTTATTAAAATAATTTGTTTTTAACAATATATGAAAATGACAGGCGGCCAAAGTCCTAAATTAGTCACCTACTATTTTCTATTTTTAGTAATATTTTTTTATCCAATCCAAAGTCGTAGGGACACTCGGCATCTCGTTCCTTCTACACACATGATCTCATTTTCATTTACAGCCACCAGTTTCATTTTTATTTTTATTTTTTTTAATGTTTTTGGACCTACTTAATTAAATAATTCAATATTTTCCAACTAAATGTCAATATCTTTGCCGTGATTGAATTCAAAATTCAAAGGCTTTGTCGTATGATTTTTTCTTTAAAAAATTAGTTTTTTTATTTTTATTTTTTTCAAATATGATTAAATCGTAACTCTAAGTTTGTTTTTTGTGTCCTAAAATAGTATGCAGTGCACAACCATAAAATAATAATATCGTAAAAATAAATATTAAATTGTAATATGCACTAAAATGTTAATTATAATGTTAAAAATTAAGTTGTAGTTCAAAATAGGAAATTTAATTAAAATACCCAAATATCAAAAATCAGTATTCAAAATGCCTAAAATCTTGAAGTTTTTGCCAAAATACCTAACAACCCCGTGTTTTTGGGTCGTGTAAATGGGAAAACGCGGGGTTGAGATTTTGGGCATTTTGGGTACTGATTTTTTATATGGTTCATTTTAATTAATTAAATTCTCTATTTCATATGGTTCAACCCCGCATAAAATCTCACACCCAACCCCGCGTAAAATCTATAAAACGCGGGGTAACCCCGTGTTTTTGTCACAATACGCGGACCAAAATCGAAGGACCCCGTGCTTTGCCCGTGTTTTATTTGAATACACGGCTCAAAATCTCAATCCCACGTTTTCCCATTTACACGGCCTAAAAACACGGAGTTATTGGGTATTTTGGCAAAAATTTCAAGATTTTGGGCATTTTAGGTACTGATTTTTTATGTTTGGGTATTTTAATTAAATTCCCTTTAAAATATTGTCTTTTTAACAAGTGTTTGAATCAACTCATGGTTGGCTCTAATCCCTTCAAAGGTTCAGATGGTTCCTCAACAATAGTAGGTAATGCTGCAGCTTTGGGTTTAGACATTGAATTTTTTTCAAAATCAGTTTTGGCCATTGGTCCAAATTCTTTGTCTACGGCTGCCTCTAAGTCTTTTCCACTTCTGAGTGTCACAGCTTTTATATGCTCCTTTCCTAAAGATCTTGGGATTTCAGTGTTGCTAGGCAAAGTCCCGGTGGTCCTGTTGTTCTGATTAAGGGCGAGCGGACTGATTTGAGTTTCCAGATTTCTCAGTGAAGCTTGAGTTTGGGTCATAAACCCTTTCATCCTTGCTTCCAAGGAAGATGATGAATCAGTCTGTGGAGGTGGTTTACTTTGAAAATGTGGTTGATTATTTTGAAAACCTTGATTCTGATGGTTCTGGTTATGGTTTCCTTGATGATGATTATTTTGATGATGATTGTTTTGATGATGATTCCCTTGATGATGATTTTGGGAACTACTCGCTTGATTTTGAAAATTTGAGTTCCCTTGCTGTTTTGATGAAGATGGATTTAAACAGGGACTGTTCCATGAAAAATTTGGGTGTTGCTTCCAACTGGCATTGTAGTTGTTGGATTGGTAACCAGATCTATTTTGAACAAAGTTTACAGATTCAAAATTATGTGGACAATGTTCAAAAGAGTGTTCCCCACTACAACAAACACACTGCACTGAAAGGACGGCTGGAGTAGGTGTAGTGACAG
This sequence comes from Arctium minus, assembly GCA_954870635.1. NCBI lineage: Eukaryota > Viridiplantae > Streptophyta > Magnoliopsida > Asterales > Asteraceae > Arctium > Arctium minus. The sequence continues at coordinate 4,701,161 of OX941090.1, forward strand.
TTGGCTGTGCTCCTTGACCGGAAGTGATGTTTTTAAACATGTTAGTCATGGAAGCAAGCTGAGATGTTAGTGCAGTATATGCATCTACATCATGTATTCCAGCAGTTTTTCTTTGAGGATGGGCCCTTGGATCAGCCCAATGTATTATTTGTTGAAATCTTTTCAAGAATTTCATACCCGACATTATAGGTGTTGGAAGTAAAGGCTCCTCCTGATGTCGCATCAAGCATTTGTTTTGCCATGGGGTTTAACCCATTGTAAAATGTCTCGAGTTGTATACAGTAGGGAATGCCATGGTGTGGGCATTTCCTTAATAATTCCTTAAACCTTTCCCAAGCATCGGGAATTGCTTCATCGTCCATTTGTTTAAACATACATATTTCATTTCTGGACTTAGTATTTCGGGTAGGTGGAAAATATTTTCTCAAAAATTTCTCAGCCATATTGCTCCATGATGGTACAGAACCAGGTGCCAAAGAATTAAACCATGATTTCGCCCGATCCCGTAAAGAAAATGGAAATAAAGTAAGTCTTAGAGCATCGTTAGATACTCCAGGGATCATAAATGCATCGGTGAGCTCCATAAAAGATTTTAAATGAGAATGGGGATCTTCCGATGGCATTCCGGCAAATTGGCGATTCGTCTGTAACATATGGAACATTATGGGTTTAAGCTCAAAATGAAGGGCGTTAATATGGGGTCTAACTATTCCATAATTTAATTGCTCCAAATATGGGATAGCATAGTCCATAATTTTTCCCTCTTTAGAATTTGCAAGATCAATTATGTTCATTGGTTCATTCCTTTCATTATCCTCATTAGATTCTTCATCATTATTTTCATCATCATGTTGCTGATTTTGTTGCGGAAAATTTGGAACTTGTTGAAAAATTGGTGGTTGAAAAAATTGTGGTATTCTTTGATTTTCCAAAAGTGTAGGTCTCATTTGATTTTCTAACGGAGGTGGTCTTATTCAACTCCTGGTGATCTTTGTGGTCTATTTTCAAAACCAGGTGGTGCATCCAGATTAGGAGGATTCATGGTATTTGATGCTCTTTGTATCCTCCTTCTATGACGAAAGGTTCTTTCTATGTCAGGATCTAACTCGAAAAATTCCCCTCGAGGTATTCTTGGCATACACTATACTCAAAATGAAATTCGTCCATTTGTTTAAACATACATATTTCATTTATGGACTTAGCATTTCGGGTAGGTGGAAAATATTTTCTCAAAAATTTCTCAGCCATATTGCTCCATGATGGTACAGAACAAGGTGCCAAAGAATTAAACCATGATTTCGCCCGATCCCGTAAAGAAAATGGAAATAAAGTAAGTCTTAGAGCATCGTTAGATACTCCAGGGATCAGAAATGCATCGGTGATCTCCATAAAAGATTTTAAATGAGAATGGGGATCTTCCGATGGCATTCCGGCAAATTGGCCATTCGTCTGTAACATATGGGACATTATGGGTTTAAGCTCAAAATGAAGGGCGTTAATATGGGGTCTAACTATTCCAGAATTTAATTGCTCCAAATATGGGATAGCATAGTCCATAATTTTTCCCTCTTTAGAATTTGCAAGATCAATTATGTTCATTGGTTCATTCCTTTCATTATCCTCATTAGATTCTTCATCATTATTTTCATCATCATGTTGCTGATTTTGTTGCGGAAAATTTGGAACTTGTTGAAAAATTGGTGGTTGAAAAAATTGAGGTATTCTTTGATTTTCCAAAAGTGTAGGTCTCATTTGATTTTCTAACGGAGGTGGTCTTATTCAACTCCTGGTGATCTTTGTGGTCTATTTTCAAAACCAGGTGGTGCATCCAGATTAGGAGGATTCATGGTATTTGATGCTCTTTGTATCCTCCTTCTATGACGAAAGGTTCTTTCTATGTCAGGATCTAACTCGAAAAATTCCCCTCGTGGTATTCTTGGCATACACTACACTCAAAATGAAATTCGTCCATTTGTTTAAACATACATATTTCATTTCTGGACTTAGCATTTCGGGTAGGTGGAAAATATTTTCTCAAAAATTTCTCAGCCATATTGCTCCATGATGGTACAGAACCAGGTGCCAAAGAATTAAACCATGATTTCGCCCGATCCCGTAAAGAAAATGGAAATAAAGTAAGTCTTAGAGCATCGTTAGATACTCCAGGGATCAGAAATGCATCGGTGATCTCCATAAAAGATTTTAAATGAGAATGGGGATCTTCCGATGGCATTCCAGCAAATTGGCCATTCTTCTGTAACATATGGAACATTATGGGTTTAAGCTCAAAATGAAGGGTGTTAATATGGGGTCTAACTATTCCAGAATTTAATTGCTCCAAATACGGGATAGCATAGTCCATAATTTTTCCCTCTTTAGAATTTGCAAGATCAATTATGTTCATTGGTTCATTCCTTTCATTATCCTCATTAGATTCTTCATCATTATTTTCATCATCATGTTGCTGATTTTGTTGCGGAAAATTTGGAACTTGTTGAAAAATTGGTGGTTAAAAAAATTGTGGTATTCTTTGATTTTCCAAAAGTGTAGGTCTCATTTGATTTTCTAACGGAGGTGGTCTTATTCAACTCCTGGTGATCTTTGTGGTATATTTTCAAAACCAGGTGGTGCATCCAGATTAGGAGGATTCATGGTATTTGATGCTCTTTGTATCCTCCTTCTATGACGAAAGGTTCTTTCTATGTCAGGATCTAACTCGAAAAATTCCCCTCGTGGTATTCTTGGCATACACTACACTCAAAATGAAATTCGTCCATTTGTTTAAACATACATATTTCATTTCTGGACTTAGCATTTCGGGTAGGTGGAAAATATTTTCTCAAAAATTTCTCAGCCATATTGCTCCATGATGGTACAGAACCAGGTGCCAAAGAATTAAACCATGATTTCTCCCGATCCCGTAAAGAAAATGGAAATAAAGTAAGTCTTAGAGCATCGTTAGATCCTCCAGGGATCAGAAATGCATCGGTGATCTCCATAAAAGATTTTAAATGAGAATGGGGATCTTCCGATGGCATTCCGGCAAATTGGCCATTCGTCTGTAACATATGGAACATTATGGGTTTAAGCTCAAAATGAAGGGTGTTAATATGGGGTCTAACTATTCCAGAATTTAATTGCTCCAAATATGGGATAGCATAGTCCATAATTTTTCCCTCTTTAGAATTTGCAAGATCAATTATGTTCATTGGTTCATTCCTTTCATTATCCTCATTAGATTCTTCATCATTATTTTCATCATCATGTTGCTGATTTTGTTGCGGAAAATTTGGAACTTGTTGAAAAATTGGTGGTTGAAAAAATTGTGGTATTCTTTGATTTTCCAAAAGTGTAGGTCTCATTTGATTTTCTAACGGAGGTGGTCTTATTCAATTCCTGGTGATCTTTGTGGTCTATTTTCAAAACCAGGTGGTGCATCCAGATTAGGAGGATTCATGGTATTTGATGCTCTTTGTATCCTCCTTCTATGACGAAAGGTTCTTTCTATGTCAGGATCTAACTCGAAAAATTCCCCTCGTGGTATTCTTGGCATACACTACACTCAAAATGAAATTCGAACGGTGGTAGAAAAATCAAATCTTTATAAAACTTTTTATAAATTTTAGCTTGCCAATCCCCGGCAACGGTGCCAAAAACTTGACAGTGCTTGGAATACACCTATAGAAGTGTGCTAATTAAACCTCAAAGCAAGTATACAATGAGATCTAATATCGTCTTTCAAGTAATAAAACGGTAAAGTACCGGATATCGTCCCACAGAGACTGGAGTAAAAGTTTAATAAAAAGTAGAAGAAAGAAATGATTTCAGATGGCGAATTTGAAGACTTTTGGTTTGGTTGAGTTATCACTTTGAATTAGTTAACAGAGAATAAAGCAAGTACGGGTGTTAGACTTTCTGGTGGGATTTAAACACAAATTCCAGTGGGCCATGCTGCAGGCATGCTACAGCATGAAGTTTTGCCACAACTAGATACACCATCTATTTTGAGGGTATTCCTCTCGGACTTCAATATTCACACTACTGTTTAGATTCGACTAAACACATCTCTGTGTAGTCTCCAACTATTTATAATGTAGAATAGAGTCCTCAAAATATATGGAGATACAAATCTCTTTGTAAAAACCGCTCTCTCGAGCTGATCTCATATCATCCAAGTTGACGTGTTCGAAGGGGCTTATCTCTAAGTCCTCTACACTTTAACACTATTGATTAGCCATCAACTTGTCGAGAATAAATCAGTTTAGAAGGATATAAACGATAACTATCCTTATCAGTAGCTCTCTCAAGTATACTTCTTATATCATTCAAACGGACGTGCTTTTTGTGGCTTATCTCTAAGTCCACGGCACTTTAACACTTTAGCAAGTGATCGGTTTGTCAAGAAGTATTATTGATATTTATAAAACTTGAATGAAATGGTGGATCATTGTTATTGCGAAACAATGCCCACCTTTCTTTGGTTTAAAATCCCACCTTTCCGTCAAACACCCATACTAATAAAATTAGCTACTCATATGAAAAGTAAATGCGTAAAATAAATGACATAAAATAAAAGACATAATGTAAATGACAAGAATGTAAATGACGTAAAAGTAAAAGACGATAAAGTAAATGACGATAAAGTAAATGACAATAAAGTAAAGTGCGATAAATAAATTGCGGTAAATTAAAATTACAAGAGATAAGAACTTCAATATATTAATAAGTTACTTGACTTTAATAATCAAACCAAGAGAGTGTCAATTCTCTTACTTTGATTTTTAAAGATCACAAAAAGAGATTCTAAAATGTTCTACAAGTTATCTAAGATTGCAAGTAAGTAAGAAGATCATGTCCTTTGAATACACCTCCCAAGCTTCCTTTATATACTAGGAAGGGGAGGGCAAAAAAGACATTTCACAAAAATATAATAATAATTGTACTACAAAAGATGACACCATGAACAATAAAATAAAGAAAAGGAGATTCAAAATATATTTTCCAGCCACAAATCAGATCCAGAAAGTCTCCCAAATCTGCCCAAAATATTGTTGCAAGCCGTCCACCATAATCTCCTTTTCATCTCTTCAAACGGTTGTTCAGTGTCTGATGCTGCAGAGATGCTGCAGCATATGTACTTATAAATCTGCCAAAAATAGATATTAATTAGCCATTCTAAGTCGTAAAACAAGTCATTCAATACCTTAGCTCCATAAAACAATAAAAGAGAAAATAAGTGAATAAAATGAATCAAACTTCGGGATATAGAATTTAAAAAGACCTAAATTATAAATAAAAAGACTTGATATGCATTAAATAATTAACGCATATCAGCGGTTTATCACGAAAGGTGAGAAGGTGCTCCAGGGACACGCGCGGCTTAGCCCGTGGCCTCAAAGTCGCGGCTAAACCCGCCCAACTCACTGTTGTGTGCAGCTAGGTAGCACGCGCGGCTTGGAGGCCGCGGGAGTAGTCTTATCGATTAAAAACCGAAATTCTAGGGTTTTCTCTCATTCTACTTCCACACTTCATTCCTCTCTTCCTTGTGACGATTTTGAGAGCCCAAGAGCCAATTTTGAGAGAAACTATGGTGGATTTGTCCAAAGAAAGCTCAAGGGTTCGGTATTTGGAAGCTCGGTTGAAGATTTGATGGGTTGTTTCGATAGCTTTGGGTGGAGGATCTCAAGATCTTAACGTGGTAAGTTTCCTTGAATATTCCAAGCTTTAGTATAAGGATCGTTGTAGATCTAAAGATTTATTTGTTGTTGGTTTATTTCTAGAGTTGGGGAAATGGGTTATTTGGAAACCCTAGCTCTTGGTTGAAGATGACTTGGAAATGGTGGTATCTACACTTTTGGAGACTAATGGTTGGTTTTGGAATCTAGGTTTAACTTAACCTAGCGAGGTGAGTTCAAGTTGATTTGTGAAAACGTTGTACATGCCAAAATGTTTATTTTAAAGTATTTATGTGTTTAACATGAAATTATCATTTGTGGAGTTACTTGATGGGTTTTTGTTATTTGAGAAGTTTGGTTTTATAAACCTTGTAAAACACCCATATTGGGAATTTTTGGCATTTTGATAAATGAGTCATAAATGGGTGTGTTTGGTGATTTATTGCACAAGTGAGATTATTTGGTTAAAAGGCATTTTAGTGTTTGCTTTGGAGAAATGCGTAATTTCGTGTTATGGGTCGTTTTGAAGAAGTAAATGGCATAAAATCATTTGGAAAGTAATTTGTCCCAATTTAAACTGCATTGGAGTCTGCACACGTATTTTGGGAGTGTGTCTGCATGAAGTGAGTCAATCGCGTTATTCTTTTGGGGAGTCGTTAATCGTTGGTCACAAAGGGAGTTTTGAGCATTTTGGCTCGGTGGCGACTTAAAAGAGTCTTGAGGACACTTGTTCGGTTTTGAATGGCTCAAGTATCCTCATCATGACGTACGTACTAATATACCTCGTTGTATTTTGGTGTTGGTTACATGTTCGAGTGCGTTGGTCATTTCAGGTTAGACATGTAATGTTAAACTATGTTGCATTGGATCCATAGGCACGTAAGTCAGTCTGTTTTGGGATGGTCAATTGGGTATTGTGGGGTTAAACTCTGGTACCCATGTTTTATGACCAGAAACTTTACAAGTGATCTCTAAGAGGGTTGAGTCTGTTAGCGCTACCGGGGAAGTAGGCGCTAGGACCTCCGCCGCTTGAAGTAATGCCTGGGAGGTAGTCATTAAGTGTGTCGGGCCTTTGGGGTGGGGTTCTTAGGAAAATGACATCAAGGTCAATTGACTTGGGGTGACACTTGTAAAGAAGTCGTAGGGACACCTGATTGTAATGTCGGGAGGTGTCATGCGATTAACGTTGCTTGGGTGGTATACTTTTGTGTTTCCTCCACTCTAAACAGATACGGGTCCCCCCAGTTGTCGGCTATCAGTATTTCAAATAAGGATGCCTTACTTTATTGTCATTGGTTCTTTAGGGTCGACAGTGAATGAGGGCCTTAATATTGAACCTCCCTCCTCGTATATTATGGTTTGAATGAATTATGTCAACATCGTGTTTTGGTATTTAGATTCCTTTCCTTTATGGTCGCGTGAGTATTGGACCTAGTGTCCATGTTTTCGGACGTACGGTACATGTGGTTTCAATAATGATTTATGGGTCGAGAATTTTGGCCCACCCGTATTTGGGTGTTTTGGGATATAATGTTTTATCCACGTTTCTTAAATGGGAGTCGATTCTTATTCATGTTTCAAGTTAGTTTAAGTTGCATCAATTTATAAAGCATGTTTGAAATTCGATGTCCATCTTTGAAAGTGCATGATATTGGAAAATAGTTGTTTCCACGTTTTAAAGTACAATAGTTGAAAGGTCGTGATTTCAAATGAGGTTCATTGTTTTAAAGATACATTTGTCCAGGTAAAACTCTTGAACTCACTAGGTGTTAGCCTAACCTTTTTATTTGTCGGCATGTGCAACATGCTTCGTTGGGGGATAGCTCTAGTGACACTGTGAAGAGCGAAATGCTAGTTGTGTGCTCGTGAGGTGAGTATCTTGGTGAAGTCTTCCGCGTTAGCTTGTGAATAGAAACTTGTATTGGGGTTATGTAGCACCCGACTTTAGTTAGGTCCTTGTTTAATACTGAAACTTATAATTGCTGAGGTTAGTTATAGAATGTGATATTTGAGGCATGTTAAGCATTGATTTGTAAGTCGAAGTTTTGTCCTTTATTTGATATTATATTGAGATTTTTTTAATTAGTTGCTCTTACTAAATTTGAGGGTGTTACAACTTGCTACTTTAAAAATCTAAGAAACATAGTTCTCGTGATGCATACCACAAAGAACGGAGATTTACGCATAATATGTTATTAGTCCACACTTCGTTACTCCACTTTTCATGAGCCCACTTTGAGATCACAATCTACTATATATAATGTGTTATTTATTGGTAGAACAAAATCGTCTGTATAATCAATAATACACACTCTTCACATAAGCAAGAGCTTGATTTGGATCTTATATACATTGAATTACAAATCACCTAGAATGATATCATTATCATAATAAACACAATTGATTTTTCTTTTTATTTGGATGAGTGTGGTGGTTATAAGTCTCTCAAAAGATGATGAATATATTTTGAAAGTCATACGGGAGTTTTCAGCCAAACATTTTTAAGAATATGGTCAAATTGAGTTCACATACGTCGTCCACATTGAACGTCTGTATTCGTCTTCTTATAGACATCTGAATCCATCATCCTTTCTAAAGGTTTGCAAAATCGTTTCCTTCTGTTCTATTCACCAAAATATAAATTCACAGAGCTCACCTATCATATCCTATAAACTAGGTTATGTTTGTTATCAACAAACTATATATAATGACATGTGATCTTATCTACAGTTGTTACAACCAAGTCCCTCTACTACTCCCCGTAGTCGAAACAGGAGACGATCAAATGTAAGACTGGATTGAAACTTGTCAAACGAAACTTTCGGTAAAACTTTGGTGAAGATATCAGCATATTGGTATCGGGAAGGAACATGAAGCACTCGAACCTGACCACGTGTAACACCCCGATTTTTAGGAAGATATAATTTCAAGTTGATGCAAATGGGTATTTTAAAGGAAAAAGAAGAAATAGGATTTTGGACTCGAATCCTACCTTGTTGGATGAAGGGTTCAATTACGAGTCCATCGGTTCTTTCCGGAGCAAAATCAGAGTTAAAACGAAGAAGTTATGACCAAAACAGTGATCGGGCAAAAAAAATAAAGAAAATCGGGCAGGAGCGATCCGTGCGACTCTCCGCGTAGATGGATCATCGCCACCATCAGCGCGGGGCTATGTTCCCCCGAGTTCCCGGTGCTCTTCGCGACTCTCCGCGCGGATCGATCAGCACCACCGTCCGTGTGAAGCCACTGTGCGCATTTAAAAGGGAGGAACCGGCCCCAAATCTCATTTTTCACCCAAACCTCAAATCTTCTTCCCATTTTTCTCCCAAATCGACCCCCAACCTCCAAGTCGAACCCTAACTCATTTTTTAGAGTTTCCTCCTAAATCTAAGTGTTTCTTCTCCATCTAGCAAGTTGGAAGGTAAACCTACAACCCTTTCATCTTCATCTTCTTCACCAAACTTTCTAGGGTTTCATCCAACCCTTTTCACCACTTGAAACATTTGGGAGTTTGTGGCTTATTTTGGGAATCTAAAAGGGTGTGGTTGATGGTTTCAAGCTATGTTTAAGGTAATATTCTATTTTCTTCATCTATGGAAATTAGGGTTTTGGTGTAGTGGAGATCTTCATGTATAATGTTTGGGGAATGATTCTAAATGGTTGGATGTAAATATTTATGGTTGAAGTTTATGGATCTAGGTTTTTTGGAAGTTTTTGGCTTGAGGACCCAAGTTCTTCAAAGGAGCTCAAGCTGGGGAAAATCTAGATTTAGCCTAAATCTAGCAAGGTGAGTTCAAGTTGATTTGTAAAAACGTTGAACATGCCAAAATATTCATTTTAAAGTATATTTATGTGTTTATTATGAAATTATTACTTGGTGAGTTATTTGGTGAGTTTTGATCATTTGAGGAGTTTAGCTTCAAAAATCTTGTAAAAACTCCCCCACGATTGGGATTTTTGGATATCTTAAAAAATAAGTCATTTTAAAGTATTTTTGATGATTTATTGCACAAATGGAAATTATCTGGTAAAAGACCCTTTTAGTGTTTGTTTGGGTAAAAGGTTTGATTTCGTGTTATGTGATGTTTTGGAAGAATAAAGAGTATAAATCCATTTGGAAAATCATTTGTCCCAATCTAAACTGTATTGGAGTCTATTCAAGTATTTTAGAGCATGTGTTTGCATGACATGTGTCGAGTGCGTTTATTATTTGGGGATCGTTAAGCATTGGTCAAAAAGGATTTTGAGCGCTTTAGCTCGGTGTCAATTTAAAATAATCTTGGGGACAATTGTTCGGTTGTAATGGCTCAATGTAGATCCCCGGTTATGAATTACATGCTTGAGTGTGTTGGTCATTCATGTGTAGCCATGTAATGTTACAATGTGTTGCATTGGATCCATAGGCACGTAAGTCAGTCTGTTTTGATGGTCAATTGTGTATTTCGGGGTTGGACTCAGGGACTCATGTATTACGACCAGAAACTTTACAAGTAAGCACTAGGAGGGTTGAGTCTGGAGGTGCTACCTAGGGGTAGGCACTAGGACCTCTGCCTCTTGAAGTAATGTCTGGGAGGTAGTCTTTAAGTGTGTCGGGCCTTCGGGGTGGAGTTCTTTGTAATGTTCACCAAGGTCAACTGTCTCTTGAGGTGAAACTTGTCAAGAAATCGTAGGGACATTTGGCTTTTATGTCGTGAGGTGTAATGCGATTAACGTTGTATGGGTGGCATACTTTTGTGTTCCTCCACTCTCAACGGATACGGGTCTCCCCCGTCGTCTGCCAACAGTATTTAAATGTTAACGCCTTACTTTATTATCGTTGGATTTGTGTGGTCGACTGTAAATGATGACCTTAATATTGGGTTTCCCCCGCGTATTTTAAGGTTTGAATGAAATACGTCATCCCCATGTTTTAGTATTTGGTTTCTTTCCATTTCAGGGTTGCGTGAGTATTAGGCCTAATGTCAATGTTTTCGGTGACGTATCATACATATGAGTTATTAATCATGATTTATGGGTTGAGTATTTTATCCCACCCGTGCTTGGGTGTTTTGGGATACAACGTTTTATCCACGTTTCTTAAATTGGGAGTCAATTCCTATTCTCGTTGCGAGTGAGTTTTGGGTTGCATCATTTTATAAAGAATGCTTTGTAACAAGGTGGTCATCTTTGAAAATATATGATATTGGAAAAGAGTTGTATCCAGGTTTAAAGTAAATCATTTGAAAGATTATGATCTTAAGTGGAGTTCATTCCTTTTTAAAGATATATTTATTCATGTAAAACTCTTGAACTCACTAGGCGTTAGCCTATCCTTTTTATTTGTCGGCATGCTCAACAGACTTCGTTTGAGAATAGTTCTAGTGACACTATGAAGAGAGGAATGCTAATCGTATGCTCGTGAAGTGAGTATCTTGGTGAAGGCTTCCGCATTGGTTTTTCTGAAGAACAACTTGTATTGGGGTTAAGTAGCACCCAACTACGGTTTAGTCCTTGTAACTTATTAGAGTTGATATTTATTGAGGTTATTTATGGAATTTTAATTTGGGTAAATTGAGTTTTGATATGTAAGAGGAAGTTTTGTCCCTATTCTGATGTTATATCGAAAATTTTAAATTAGTTGCTCTTACCAAATTGTGGGTGTTACAAGTTGGTATCAGAGCTTAAGTTTGAAAGATTTGGGTGTTGATTTTGGATGCCTAGACTCAAACTAGTGTTCTTTTTAGTGATCGAGAGAGAGAATTTCACCAATAGACACTTTAAGATTGGATGTTTTGAGGTTGATGGAGATACTAGGGACGGGAATCACGTCGAGAGTAGCAAGGATGATCATATACAATATGCTCATAAATGCACCTGGCCAGTGTTATGGTGAACCTACGAGTTACATGTGTATGCTTGGACTACTTTGATGTGACGATCGTTGGGGTAGTGAAGAAGTTTCTAAGTGGGTAGTCGTTTGGAGAGGCTGAGGATTTTAGCGTTCGTCATTTGGAGTGACAATAAGCATGGTGATTGCATTAAGTGGACCCTTCCGGGTCGGAATGATTGGTTGGATTAGAACCATAGACATTGGAATCGACATTATTCGAGGAGAAATTATAAGGTGAACCTATGGAACCCTTGAATTATTTTCCTAAGATGTTTGAGTATCCGGATGACAATAGTGTGCTGGGAAATTGAGGATCTTTGGTCTGGGGAAATTGGGGCGCGCAGTTTTGAGATGTTGAGTGTCGATCAAATTCATGCACAAAATTTATTCTAAAATAAATTGCATCAATTATTTCTCATGTTTCCGAAATCATCATGTGGAATATATCACAAAATCTTGGAAAGACGTGTAGCATACACAAGGTTTTAAACCATGATTTTAAACATGCATAAAACTATTTAATTTCATGAGGTTGCAAACTTTGTCGAGACTTTCTTTACTCCCATTGTTGTCCAACGCTATTTTCGAATATTGCAATGTTCGTATTTTGATGTTGTTTAGAGTCTTGAACAAGTAATTACGGCATAAGACCTTAACATTGAATCTCCTCTACATATGTTAAGGCATTGGACGAAGAGTTGTCTTCCACTATTTTAGTGTTTGAGTTTTCTTGGGAATTTTATTCTGTGTGAGTTTTGTTAAGATTTATGGAGTATTATTTTACGGTGTCTTGCAGTGCATGAACGAACATTGAAATGCGTCGGCAAGATTCATAGCGTGTGTTGGTTTACTGTTTATTGAGACGCTCATTTCATGAGAGTTTTGTTGACAGATGTTATCCAATATTCTATTTTTGGAGTCTCCATATCGTGTGATTTCTCTTTTGAGTTTTATATGAGTATATTTCGTTGCACACTACTTAGTATTATAATCGATTTATACTTTTGGTGTGAGTAAGCATATGAGTGATTTATGATGGTTTGTGGTTAAACTTTTACTTTTAACATCCTTCGGTTGTTGGTTTTACTGTTATAGTCTCACGCAATACATAATATTGATTTACTCCTATGCATGACATTATGGCCACCATTTTGGGTCAAAGAGCGTTTTATCCGTACGTCTAAAAGTTTGAAGTCGATTTAAATTACTTTATGTTTCATCAAATCGCAAACACTTATCTTTTTATTGAGTTTAGAGAAATAAACTAATGTATGTGGGTCTTGTGAGAAAATTTTATTTCATGTCATTATATGGTTAAATGAGGGATTTTCGGAACCTGACTATGTGAATTTCCCCTTGGGAGTCTTGTACAAACGCCTTGTTATACATTATTCTAGTACGTAAAATTATTTCTCATCTATGGCGTAAATTGATGCATGTTAGGACCATAGTGGTCCATTCGAAAATTTTGATTATGCATCTTTGTTCATTGTCATAATTAGTTTGAGTAATGACCAAACGGTTTTCAAAAGGATTTTATATGTGCGACATTTGTGACCGCTTTTACACCTACCGAGTAAACAGTAGTGGATTTTTATGCGTACGACTAAGTGTTATAAAGCTTTTGTATCTAGAAGTTTATAAAATTTCAAAGTGACATGGTGGTTTGAAAAACCTTGAACTCATTAGGGCTATCGATACAAATCCTTTTGTGATGGAGGTCGTGATTAAGGACTAGAGGAGTCCTTGGGAATTGAAGTGTCGGAGGGTCTGACTTATGGTTAGTTTTGAATTTTGGATTTCAGTTTCATAAACCGGTGCGCGTGAATAATTTATGTATTAGATTTAAGCATTCTTCCAGTTACTTAAGTGATGACCTTTATGTTTTGGTAAAACTGCGGGTTAAACATTGGGTGGTTGCTTCATTTTGGTGGGTTACGAACTGATAGGTTGATTTTCGACATCATACATGGGTCGGATGTGTATCATCCGGGTGAGTCTTCAGGAATAAAGAAATTATGGCGATCCGATTGCCTGAAATTTAGTACCATGATAGGTGTCAACTTTAATTCGTTAGTGCAAAATCTGGAAGGAAATATATGGCGGTATATCCACGGTTGTGGTGTGGACATTTTGAGGATAGGTGTCGACATTCGAATTTAGAGGACAGTGACTGTTGGGGTGCTTCAGTGCACTTTCGTTGATTTTGGCGTGTCTGCAAGTTAAGTGGTAACCTTAAGGATATTAGATGTTGGTATTTATGGATCGACCATTGGTATTTCTGTAATCAGCGGGGCTTTCACCGATTTGTCAACCGATGTTTGAATGCATTATGGGAGTTGTGTGACCGTAGAGTTTGGGGTTATCCGCTAACTACAGATGTTGAGCTTGTGTTAGCTTGGGGGAAACAAATTTATTGTGGGTTGGACCAGACTAAACTAATGTTAGGAACTTCGTCAGAGAAAGCACGATAAATCTTTGGTGGTGTTGATTATTGGAGAAATTTGGTGAGAATGTCGAGGTAGACTTTAAGTATAAACCGATTATTGAGGAGACCTTGATGTGTCAAAATTAGAAGTATCTAAGGGAAAAGTTCGCTTTGGGGTATTCTTGATGGGAATGGCTAGTTAAGATCGTAAGCTACTCTCGAGGTGATATGTGCAACCTAAGGTTGGGAGACAACCGAGATCTTAAGGATAGGAATGTGGTTTGGTAAGGACTCGATGTTTATCCCGTCATCGATAAGATATATCGAACGTCGAGATCGGGTGTGTGGGGGATTGTTATGAGAAGGGCAGTGACAACTATAACCGAGATATAATCGATTTTGTATATGAGGCAAGGTATTGTGGAGGCATCCCTTTTTGGATAGAGAACCAATCAATCCCGTAAACGCGACGTTGGGTGTTTGGTCGGGGTTAGATTTCGAGGAAGAAATCTCTTTTTAAGGTTGAGATGATTGTAACACCCCGATTTTTAGGAAGATATAGTTTCAAGTTGATGCAAATGGGTATTTTAAGGGAAAAAGAATAGATAGGATTTTGGACTCGAATCCTATATTTTATAGCCTTGTTGGATGAAGGGTTCAATTACGAGTCCAACGGTTCTTTCCAGAGCAAAATCGGAGTTAAAACGAAGAAGTATGACCAAAACAGTGATCGGGCAAGAAAAATGAAGAAAATCGGGCAACAGAGCTCCGCGCGACTCTCTACGCGGATGGATCAGCGCCATCATCAACGCGTGGCTCTATTTCCCATGCGTTCCCAGTGCTCCGCCTGACTCTCCGCGTGGATCGATCAGCCCCACTGTCTGCGCAGAGCCATTGTGCGCATTTAAAAGGGAGGAACCGACCCCAAATCTCATTTTTCACCCAAACCTCAAATCTTCTCCCCATTTCTCTCCCAAATCGACCCCCAACCTCCAAATCGAACCCTAACTCATTTTTGAGAGTTTTCCTTCTAAATCTAAGTGTTTCTTCTCCATCTAGCAAGTTGGAAGATAAACCTACAACCCTTTCATCTTCATCTTCTTCACCAAACTTTCTAGGGTTTCATCCAACCCTTTTCACCACTTGAAACATTTGGGAGTTTGTGGTTTATTGTGGGAATCTAAAAGGGTGTAGTTGATGGTTTCAAGCTATGGTTAAGGTAATCTTCTATTTTCTTCATCTATAAAATTTAGGGTTTTGGTGTAGTAGAGATCTTCATGTATAATGTTTAGGGAATGATTCTAAATGGTTGGATGTAAATATTTATGGTTGAAGTTTATGGATCTAGGTTTTTTGGAAGTTTTTGGCTTGAGGACCCAAGTTCTTTAAAGGAGCTCAAGCTGGGGGAAATATACATTTATCATAAATCTAGCAAGGTGAGTTCAAGTTGATTTGTGAAAATGTTGTACATGTCAAAATGTTCATTTTAAAGTATTTATGTGTTTATCATGAAATTATTACTTGTTGAGTTATTTGGTGAGTTTTGATTATTTGAGGTGTTTGGCTTTAAAAATCTTGTAAAAAATCCCCCCCCCCCCCCAATTGGGATTTTTGGATATCTTGAAAAATAAGTCAATTTAAAGTGTTTTTGATGATTGATTGCATAAATGGAAGTTATCTGGTAAAAAGACACTTTTAGTGTTTATTTGGGTAAAAAGTTTGATTTCGTGTTATGGGACGTTTTGGAAGGACAAAGAGTATAAATCCATTTGGAAAACTATTTGTCCCAATCTAAATTGTATTGGAGTCTATTCAAGTATTTTAGAGCATGTGTTTGCATGACATGTGTCGAGTGCGTTTATTATTTGGGGATCGTTAAGCATTGGTCAAAAAGGATTTTGAGCGCTTTAGCTTGGTGTCGACTTAAAAGAATCTCGGGGACAATTGTCCGATTGTAATGGTTCAATGTAGAGCCCGATTATGAATTACATGCTCGAGTGCGTTGGTCATTCATGTGTAGTCATGTACTGTTAGACTGCGTTGCAATTGATCCATAGGCACGTAAGTCAGTCTATTTTGATGGTTAATTAGGTATTTCAAGGTTGTACTCCGGGACTCATGTTTTATGATCAGAAACTTTACAAGTAGGCACTAAGAGAGTTGAGTCTGGAGGTGCTACCTGGAGGGTAGGCACTAGGACCTCCGCCGCTTGAAGTAATGCCTGGGAGGTAGTCTTTAAGTGTGTCGGGCCTTCGGGGTGGAGTTCTTTGTAATGTTCACCAAGGTCAATAGTCTCTTGAGGTGAAACTTGTCGAGAAGTCATAGGGACACTTGGGCTTTTATGTCGTGAGGTGTCATGTGATTAACGTTGTATGGGTGGCATACTTTTGTGTTCCTCCACTCTCAACGGATACGGGTCTCCCCCGTCGTCGGCCAACAGTATTTTAAATGTTAACGTCTTACTTTATTATCGTTGGATTTGTGTGGTCGACTGTAAATGATGACCTTAATTTTGGGTTTCCCCCATGTATATTAAGGTTTGAATGAAATACGTCATCCCCATGTTTTAGTATTTGGTTTCCTTCCATTTCAGGGTTGTGTGAGTATTGGGCCTAGTGTCCATGTTTTCGGTGACATGTCGTACATGTGAGTTATTAATCATGATTTATGGGTTGAGTATTTTACCCCACCCGTGCTTGGGTGTTTTGGGATCCAACGTTTTATCCATGTTTCTTAAATTGGGAGTGAATTCCTATTCTCGTTGCGAATGAGTTTTGGGTTGCATCATTTTATAAAGAATGCTTTGTAACGAGGTGTTCATCTTTGAAAATGGATGATATTGGAAAAGAGTTGTATCCAGGTTTAAAGTAAATCATTTGAAAGATTATGATCTTAAGTGGAGTTCATTCCTTTTTAAAGATATATTTATTCATGTAAAACTCTTAAACTCACTAGGCGTTAGTCTATCATTTTTATTTGTCGGCATGTGCAACAGGCTTCGTTTGGGAATAGTTCTAGTGACACTATGAAGAGAGAAGTGCTAATTGTGTGCTCGTGAAGTGAGTAGCTTGGTGAAGGCTTCCGCATTAGTTTTTGTGAAGAGCAACTTGTATTGGGGTTAAGTAGCACCCAACTATGGTTTTGTCCTTGTAACTTATTGGATTTGATATTTATTGAGGTTATTTATAGAATTTTAATTTGGGTAAATTGAGTTTTGATTTGTAAGAGGAAGTTTTGTCCCTATTCTGTTGTTATATCGAAAATTTTAAATTAGTTGCTTTTACCAAATTGAGGGTGTTACACCACGTGCCACCTTTTCACGCACGAAATGTATGTCAAGTTCGACATGTTTGGTTCGTTGGTATTGAACCGGATTTCCTGATAAATAAATTGCACTTACATTATCGTAATACACAATAATTGCTTTCGATATAGGACAATGTAGTTTTTGTAGTAGTTTCCGCAACCAACATATATCTGAAACCACATTAGCGACTCCTCGATATTCGGCTTCGGCACTCGAACATGAAATAGTTGCCTGTCGTTTAGAGGACCAAGAGACCAGATTGTCCCCTAAGAAAACACAATAGCCCGATATAGATCGTCTATGTCAGGATCGAATTCTCAACAAGAATTATGAATACTCAGAAACAATATTAAAGAAGTTGCGGAAAAACACTTTAATATTCAATAAACAATGAAACAGTGAATCACAATCAACTTGTAAACTTTATTTAATGATTCAAGTTACAAGCTTTTCACTCACAACCTCAATCTTAAAGAACATGCTCTTTCAAGACGAATTCTACTTCTCTAGAATTAGGAACGATGCCTTGAGGTTGATTTTCTCTAGAACAAAAACTCAGAATTAATTTAACTATTCTAAACAATTCTATACATATACTGAAAATAAAGATAATTACAAAACTTAAAAAGATCTTCAAAATAATCTTCATAATTATCTCCAAGCTTTCCATGTTTATCTCCAGACGCAATCTCTTCAACATTATCTTCACATTATCTTAGAAGCAACATTAATCACCTTGATCACCTTGGAAGCATTAACTGAGTCTTGGCAGCACTAACTACTAAGCAGCACTAACCACTAGCAGTACTAACTTTGTTCAAGCAGCACTAACTTTGACTAGCAGTATTAATTCTACTAGAAGTAGTAATACCTAGCAGTATTAACTTTGAGATCCTCTGGCAGTACTAACTCTGAACTAGCAGCATTAATGACTTGGTTACATCTTCAGTTCCCAACAATCTCCCCCTAACTTGACTTTTAGAAAGAGAAGTCAAGTTCTTCAGATGCTTCCAAAACTTTCATTGATCCAGCCCCATGTTAGGATCCAGTCCCATGCTCTGATTGATAGTTCTCTGAATTAGATACTTTGCCATTTCTGAATTTGATGCACAACCCAGCTTCTTCTTTAACATGGCATGAAGCTTTAGACGTGTGTGATTGTAGACCCTATCCACCAAGTAATATTCCATGTGAAAAGTATCCAAGGCCAATTCATAGACTCCACTCCTTTCATACAGAGTCCATCCTCTAACAGTTTTAAACACATCTCTGATTAAATGCTTTACTGCTTCTGGATTGAATAACATGCACAAATACTCCATAACCAGCTTCACAATTGGTAAACCTAGAGCTTTCAACTGATCTGCATGTAACTTCATACCAACTTCATACATCTCCTCTAAATCAGATCTTGAACATTCTCTGACAATTTTGTTCCATGTTGCAAACACATAGTACTTCTCATCCTTTCTTTTCAATCTGATATACTCTTTACCATCCACCTCCATAGTATCCCAGTGGATAACTTCAGGAGGTTTGAATCCAACAGGTTCAGCTGTGATAGGCTTTGGAATTTTATCCATTACCACCATGTACATATTAACATCTGAACTCTGTGGTACTTCCTGAAATTCAGCTTTCTTTTCTTCATTCTTAGGTGCCTCCTCTTCTTCAGCAACCTTTTTCTCTTCTTTTACTCTAGGCTTCTTGTCAGTTTTCTTTCTTTTAGCCATCATCTTAGTTCTCTTCAGAATCCTTTGACTTTGCCCTATAGTAGCTTCCTTCTTTTTTTCTTCCTTAATCTCTGCTTTTTCATTTGTTGGAGTTCCCTCTTCACTTTCAGGGAAGGGTTGATTAATGTTCACATCATGCCTCTCCTTGGCTTTCTTTTCAAACTCCACTCTGTCCTTTTCATTACCTTTCAGTTTCCCCATTTCTTTCTCATATAAGCCCTTGACTTGATCAAAATTCATCTTTACAAATATTTCTTTCTTCACACCAATTGCACTCCTCAAGAAAGTTATCATCTTGTTTCTTTCCTGAGTTGCAAGGTAAGTTTGTGAAGGCCTTCTCTTCTTTGCACTTGATCTGGCCATCATAGCCTTTCTCAAGCTTATTGCTCTTTGCTTTCTCTGTTTCCAACCCTTTCTGAAATGCTTCATTTAATTCATTGGCTAGTGCTCTGGCTATCTCTCTGTCTTTCTCAACCTGCTCTTTCTCTGCTTGATCTAACTCTTCTTGCATTTTCTTGGCTAATGCTTTATCTGACTCAACCATCTTTTGCTTTTTGGTTGGTTGATCAGATTCTATTATCTTTTCTTTCCCTTTTCTCTTTGCATCTGCAGCCATGTCTTTCTTTTCTGTTATCTTTGCTCCCCCTTCATTTATGACCACTCCCTTTGCTTTGGGAGTGTCATTCTTTGCTTTTACAAGCATCTCAGCTACCTCAACCTCTTCAGGTGTTAACCCTGTTACTGCTGCTTATGTAGTTTCAGCAGCACTAACAGTTTCTGCTGCTGGGGTTGTTACTGCTGCTGGTGTTGTTTCTGCTGCTTTGGCACTTTCTGTTTCTATTACACCTTCAGCTTTTTTTTCAACAAACTCTCCCTGTGCTTCAACAAACTCCCCTTCAATCTGTTGATCTAACTTTTCTGAGCTTGAACTCTCCCCCTTTTTGGAAGCATTCTCATTTTCCTTTTTGGTTGCCCCCTTTCTCCTCCTTAGAACAAACTGTTTTCTTCTTTTCTTGGCAATGAGCTTTCTCACCAGTTGCTTGAGTTTTGAAATCTGCTGTTGTTGGGAGATGACCACTTGCTGCAATGCCTTGATTTTCTTTCCTTGATTAACCACATCAACATTGATGTTGGCTATTGTTTCCATCAATTCCAAGTAAGTATAGCTATCCTCACCTTCTATAGGTGTTTTACCCACCCTTGAAGGATCCTTGGAACAGTTTGCCATCAATTCATCAGTTTCAGATCTGTCCTCACCCTTTTTGGATGTTTTTCCCATCCTTGAGGGATCCTTGGATCTTGTAGTAGTGGCCTTCTACCTAGCAAAAGCACCAACTACCCCCTTGGTTTCTTGGCACCGGGGTCCTTTGGTTGATTTCCCACCCAAAGTTGCCATGGGGAAGGTCTTAGAGATGTTACCACTGTCCTTCTCTTTGCTAGCAGAAGTAGTGGCAGCCTTCTCACCCATATGCTCATCCATCTCCTTAGAGAGCACCTCCTCAGGGTTGGGAGACACCCTATTGGATTCCCTTTGGATATTCTCTATTGGAGAATGCTCCAATAGAGGGCTTTGAGGCTCTTGGTTAATAGTAGGGACAACAAGGGAAGGAGCCTTGTGTAACTTTCTCTTGACATAAGTTTTGGTTATCATAGGAGTGGGTTTAGCAGCAAAGGACTGAGGACAAATTTGAGAGAGGGAAGGTTGGGATTGGCTCTCAGTGGGTTGGTCTAATGAGGGCCTTGACCCTGAGGCCATACCTTCTTGTGGTTGGGACACCACCATCATTGTTGAGAACAATGGGGTGTCAACTCCTTCCGAGTCCCTAGCAGATCTTCTCATGTTTGAGAAGACCTTGCCTTTAGGGGGTTTAGGTACATATACCTCATCAAAGTGAGGTATATCCGTCAATTCGTTGGTTATAAAGAAAGTCTTCTTGTTGTCCAGGTTTGAGACAAGATCGTTGAAGATCATCAAAGAAAAGTTATATTTTCTAGCAGTAGATAAGCATACCAAAGCATAGGCAATGGGACTGCTGAATTGGCTCCAGCCAGTAGTTTTCTTAGAAACACAGTGCATCAGGGTATGAACAAAGAACCTCCATTGGGGTGAAAATTGAGCTTTGAAAAACTTGAAAATCCCCATTTGGCCTTCATACCCCATTCTGGTGAGGTTTGAAAACAAATCCTCATTTGGAATAGAAGATATACCTGAAGCATCGTCTAGACGTAGACAGATGTGAATGGTCTCCTCAGTAACTGTCAAGGGTTTGTCACAAACCCTTGTTTTGATGCACGACACTCCGTTTTCAGTGCTAGTAGTGGCATTGGCCCAGAATTGCCTTTGATGCTCTACGTAGATGGTAGGAGACACCATGAGAGCATGAGCGATGTGGCTTGACCTCAGGAAATCGACTATCTGGTGAAAACCTTCGGCTTGTTTTGGCTTTTGGAGCATTGCTATCTCGTTGTGCTCATCAATAAACGCCATTGAAGCCATCTGTACGCAAGGATTCTTGCCTAGCGAGCACTGGGTACTTGAGAGAAAAGAGTGATAGAGAAGATGAACAGTAGACAAAGAGTCGTTATGATCTTTTAGGCGGGGAAAGGGTATTTATAGCTTGTGGATTATAAGCAGTATTAACCTTAAAAAGATAGTGAAAGCAATATTAACAGTGAGCAGTATTAATTAAAAGCAGTATTAACTGAGAGCAGTATTAACCACTAGCAGTATTAACTAACTAGCAGTATTAACTGAGAGCAGTATTAACCACTAGCAGTATTAACTAACTAGCAGTATTAACCACTAGCTGTATTAACTAACTAACAGTATTAACTGAGAGCAGTATTAACCACTAGCAATATTAACTGTGCACTGGCAGTATTAAAAATGCACTGGCAGTATTAAAATTGCACTGGTAGTATTAACCATACATACACTTTTAAGCTTGTGATGAACTGAGTACTGCTATACATTTCCTGAGAAAGAAGATTAGTAACACCAAGCATAAACTATATACAGGTATTGAACCACTTTTTAAGTAGGAGATTATTCAGAGTTAATCATTCCCACACTTGTTACCAAGAAAGTGAATCTACCCACATCAAATGCTTTGGTGAATAGATCAGCAAACTGGTTATCAGTATGAACTTTTACAACTTGAATAAGCTTCTTTTCATTGCAGTCTCTTATAAAGTGATACCTGATCTCAATGTGCTTTGTCTTTGAGTGCTTGACAGGATTATTAACAATGCTAATAGCACTGCTATTATCAATAAAGATTGGAGTGTGTAGAAAGGTTACCCCATAGTCCAGCATTTGATTCTAAATCCATAAGACTTGAGAGCAGCAACTTGCAGCTGCTATGTACTCTGCTTCTGTTGTAGATGCGGACATTGTGGTTTGTTTCTTGCACTGCCATGATACTAGTCTTGCACCCAAAAATTGGCATCCTCCAGAAATAGATTTTCTGTCCAAGTTTGCTCCACCTAGGTCTGAGTATGCAAGTAGGTCAAATGATGAGTCATGAGGATACCAAAGTCCCAATCTAGGTTGCCCTTTGAGATATCTGAATATCCTCTTAACAGCTTGATAGTGTGATTGCTTTGGCCTAACTTGAAATCTTGCACACACACAGACTGGAAACATTATATCTGGCCTAGAGGCTGTAAGATACATGAGAGAGCCAATCATGGATCTATAGTGATGAACATCCATATCCTCCCCCTCAAGATCTGCTGTTATCTGCTTGTGTGTCTCCATAGGTGTGTTGGCAGGCTTTGAGTCTGAGAAACCAAACTTGGTTAGGATGTCCTGCACATACTTGAACTGACAAATAAAAATACCATCTGACTTCTGTTGGACTTGGAGTCCAAGAAAGAAAGTAAGTTCCCCCATGGAACTCATTTTGAACCTTTGATGCATTAGATCCTCAAACTCCTTGCACATATTGTCTCTTGTGGATCCAAAGATAATATCGTCCACATAGATTTGGACCAGCAAGATGTCCTTCTTCTTTCTCTTGATGAACAGAGTCTTATCAATAACTCCTCTTTCAAAACCATTTTCCAAGAGATAGGATGACAGAGTGTCATACCATGCTCTTGGTGCTTGATGCAGTCCATAAAGTGCTTTCTTCAGTTTGTATACTCTGTCTGGATAGCTTGGGTTTTCAAACCCTGGTGGTTGACATACATATACTTCTTCTTCAATTGATCCATATAGAAATGCACTTTTTACATCCATTTGATAGACTTTGAACTTCATATAAGAAGCATAGGCCAGGAACAATCTAATTGCTTCTATCCTAGCCACTGGTGCAAATACTTCTTCATAATCTATTCCTTCTTCTTGTGTATACCCTTGTGCTACCAACCTTGCTTTGTTCTTTATTACTATTCCTCTCTCATCTCTCTTATTCCTGAAGACCCATTTTGTACCTATTGTTCTTTGACCTTTAGGAAGGTCTACCAGATCCCAAACATCTTGCAGCTTGAATTGTAGCAGCTCTTCTTGCATGGTTTCTATCCAACTGGAATCTTTCATAGCATCATAAGCCTTCTTAGGCTCAAGCTGGGATAGAAAGCAAGAAAGCACTGTATGTTGTTGGTCTTGCATATCTTGCAGCCTGCTTTGATTTCTAGTCATCATAGGAGAAGATATATCTCCTATTACCAGTTGAGAAGGATGATTCTTTTGTGTTCTTGTTTGATGACTAGGTTCTTCATTGAGTCCCACCTCTAGATTGGAGTCATTCAACTCAATTGAGGTGATTTCAGCAGCTACTTCTGGTTCTTTATTTTCTTGACTCTCCTCATCTCTTCTTTCTTCTTCACTCTGATTTGGTTCAGTAGATGGCTCCTTTTCACAATCTTCAACAGGATCCACTGTAGGTATGGGAAAAATCACAGACTGAGGTATGTTGTCTTGAACTTGTGTAGTCCCTGATCCTCCACTGCTTGAACCTTCATAATCATCACTTTTCCACTTATTTTTCCACCTGCAAGATTGTCTCCAAATGCAACATGTCCTCCATTGATATGCTTGAAATCCTGAAGGCATGACATGTTACCTGTCATGTGCCTAGAGCAACCACTATCCACATGCCAGATGCTCTTCCCCTTAAGCTGTTGGTTGCCCTGCACATAAGATAAATCAGTTAGTATTGATTAGGAACCCAAGCCAAAGTGGTCTTGGGTACCCCTTTCTCATCAAAATATTTACATTCCTTCTTGACAAGATTTTTAAACTTTGACTCCTCATTGCTGGAGTACTTTGTCACAATAATGGGTTTGAATGCACTTTTGCTAGAAGCAGTACTGGTTTTAGAAGTACTAATTGCATTAGCAGCACTTGCATGCTTAGCAGTACTAACCTTGTTAGAAGTAGTAACTGTGTTAGCAGCAGTAACTGTGTTAGCAGTAGTAACCTTTGAAGAAGTACTAACAGTGATAGAAGCATTAATATTCTCAGCAGTACTAACACTGATAGCAGCAGTATTGCTACTGGCAGCACTATCCCTGTCAGCAGTACTATTTGATGTAGCAGTACTAACAGTTTTAGTGCTTCTAGGCACCCACAATTTAATACTCTCTTTTAAAACCTTTTTCTTCATTTGGCCTTTGGTTTCAACAGATTTCTTAGCCACATGTCTCTTTCCATCCTTTCTATAACCAACAGGTTTTTGCACAAATCTTTGAAAGTTCATCCTTTGGTTGATAGGGTTAAAGAAACAGTACTTAGCCAAATGATTCAACTTGCCACATATGAAACAAGGTTTTGGTCTGATTATTTTTCTCAGATCAACTCCTTGTTTCTGAGCCCATTGATTATTCCAGTTTCTTTGATTACCTCTCTTTGTACCAGAATTTAGGCTCTCAGTTTTATTGCAAGCACACTGTTTACAAGGGCCAGGATTCACAACAGTGGTCTGTTTGTAATGGACCTTGTTGGCCTTTCCTTTGGTCTTCTCTATCTCTTTAGACTTGACCCAAGTTTTTCCACATCCCTCATTGGTGATAATGTTGTTTTCTAAGGGTATCTCTTTACTCACAGCATTGTTCTTATTCTCACTGGCTTCTTTCTCAGTCATATCCTCAACAACCACCTCATCCAATGGATCTATCTTAAATGCTTCCTCAGACAAGTTCTTTTTCTCCTTGGTCTCTAACAAGTCTGATGTAGGAGGGATGTAGTTGTTGTTGTAAGGAGGGGGTGTGTTGTTGTATCCAACACCAGGCTTCATTTTATCATGAATCTGAGCCTTTAGAAGAGAATCCATTGCTTTTGAAGCATATGAAAACTTTTCTATATCAAGCTTAACCTTAGCTAGTTCTTCTTTCAACTTATCATTCTCTTCTTTGGACTTAGACAGTTTGGTCTCTAACTCATTCTTTTCCCACTTCCAGTAGTTTGTGTCATAAGAGTGTTGAAGTTCATTGGCTTGGAAGCCTTTGATTTGTTCTTCAAACCTCTCAACTATCAACACATAATCTCTTCTGTCCTTTTATAATCTTTTGAGGTCATCACACATGTTTTGGTTATGATCCCTGTACCTTTTCACAGTGTCTATGCAAGATTGAGTACAAAGATTAGAAATTACCTCAGAGGGGAGATCAGACACCTCTGCCATAAGAGCTTGATTCTGAATGGCTTCCTCAGCTTGGTCACTCCAGTCAAACCCCATTCCTTGTTGAGAAACAAGGGCTTGAGCAGAGTTCTTGTTTTGATTGTAGCCTCCATTTTGAGCTTATTGATGGTTGTTATTTGGCACACCACTTCTTCACTCTCTAGCAAAGTGTCCCTTCATGTGGCACTTATAGCATTCCACCTTTGTTTTGTCAAAACCAGCTCCATCTTCTCTTCTTTGAGAGAAGTTGTTCCTCCCAGTTCTTTTAATAAACTTCTTCACCCTCATAGATAACATGGCCATCTGCCATTTAATGTCCATCTCCTCCAGATCATCAGGGTGAAGTTGTTCCAGATCATCATTAATCAAGGAGTTGTTGCTGTGACTGGACAAAAAGTCTTCAAAGACAGTTTCAGTGCCTTTTTCTGAATTCACCCCACTAGCAGCACTAACTGCTTCAGGGTTAGCAGCAGTATCAGTGGATGCTGATAGAAGTGCAGCATTATGAATATACCCAGTGGGCTTCTTCTTAGCTTCTACCTCTGATTCAAAAACTCTTAGATCATTATACAGATCATCCAGTTTCTTCTCTTCCAGATTGTCACTCTGTCTATATGAGACAGTGTACATAGTCCATTCATCCTCAAGAGATCTGAGGAACTTCCTGTTGATATCATCTTGCTCCATCTTCACTCCAACAGTAGCCAGTTCACCAATAAGCTTGTTGAACCTGTCAAAAGTTTTAGTCATAGACTCATTCTTTGATGAAGTGAAGTTCTCATACAGCTGCTTCAGAACATCCCTTTGATTTCTTTTGGTGCTCTTTGTTCCAGCAAATCTTTTCTCTAGAGCATTCCAGAGAATCTGAGCATCTGTGCAGTTGCAGAATTGATGCTGATATTCATTGGGGATGGCCAAGAGCAGAGTGCTCAAGGCCTTCATCTCTGTCTGCCGGATCTTCCTCTCACCATCTGTCTTTGATGGAGATCTTTTCCCATCTGGTCCAATCTGACCTTCAGTAGAGGGGCCATTTTCAATGACATCCCACATTGAGTAGTCAGTGAGGAGAATGTATTGCCTGATTCTGATCTTCCCCATGTCAAACTCATTGGGTTTGAGCATTGGAACCTTAGGGACAAGAGTACTGTTTGATTCTGCAAAGTTTTCCATGATGAATGAATGAATGTTTCTGAGAGAACAGGCTCTGATACCACTTGTCAGGATCGAATTCTCAACAAGAATTATGAATACTCAGAAGCAATATTAAAGAAGTTGCGGAAAAACACTTTAATATTCAATAAACAGAAAAACAATGAAACAGTGAATCACAATCAACTTGTAAACTTTATTTAATGATTCAAGTTACAAGCTTTTCACTCACAACCTCAATCTTGAAGAACATGCTCTTTCAAGACGAATTCTACTTCTCTAGAATTAGGAACGATGCCTTGAGGTTGATTTTCTCTAGAACAAAAACTCAGAATTAATTTAACTATTCTAAACAATTCTATACATATACTGAAAATAAAGATAATTACAAAACTTAAAAAGATCTTCAAAATAATCTTCATAATTATCTCCAAGCTTTCCATGTTAATCTCCAGACGAAATCTCTTCAACATTATCTTCACATTATCTTAGAAGCAGCATTAATCACCTTGATCACCTTGGAAGCATTAACTGAGTCTTGGCAGCACTAACTACTAAGCAGCACTAACCACTAGCAGTACTAACTAGCTAAGCAGTACTAACTTTGTTCAAGCAGCACTAACTTTGACTAGCAGTATTAATTCTACTAGAAGTAGTAATACCTAGCAGTATTAACTTTGAGATCCTCTGGCAGTACTAACTCTGAACTAGCAGCATTAATGATTTGGTTACATCTTCAGTTCCCAACAGTCTAATATCGGGACATCCACCCCAATCCACATCAGTGTATGCAACAAGAGACGACATATCCGAAGGAGATATGTAACACCCGTGATTTTCGGTAAGTAAATGTCGCTCGGACATTTCTGTGACTTGTAAACAGTGGGGTTTTGTTGGGAAATGTATTGTTTAAAGTCTCTCGGAGTATCGAGAGTTCGGGCATTGAAAAAGTCGGATTTTTGGAGTTCGGGGGCACCCGGGCGACCATGCCAGCGATTGTGCCAGAGGGAACAATAGCGTGGCATTATCGCCGAAGCTGAGGAGCTCACGGTACATGCTTGGCGATTGTGCCAAGCGATCGTGCCACTGGCATAATCGCCAGGCACTATAGCCTGCGTGTACCAGTGGGTTAAATGTGCGATTTTCACCCATTTCCCTCGTTTCTCATTTCTATCTTCTCCCCTTTTCTCTCCTAAACCCTAAAACCGAACCCTAACCCTTTTTGGAGGCTTTTCTTCTTCATACCACATGATTCTTAATCCTCTAGCTAGTTGGGATGATAACCCACAAAACCTTCATCTTCATCTTCCTCATCAAGTTCAACGGTTGGGAGCTCGGGTTGAAGTGTTGGATTGGGTGTTCTCGGAAGTCTCTTTGTCTTCAGGGGTAAGTTTTCTTGTAATAAGGTTATAAATGCTCCATTGATGGTTTCTTAGTGTTTGGTTTCTCAAATCTCGGATTTGGTAAGTTTTGGAGAAAACTAGGGTTTTGATCTCGTTTAGGGTTTTGGTATATTGTTTGGGGGAAATACTTCTAAATGGTTGAGTATGGGTATTTATGGTTTGAAATGTTTGGATCTAGGTCTTGGAAGTTTCCAGCTTGAGGATTCGGGTGGTCTTCAAAAGAGCTCGTTGGGTGAAATCTAGATTTAGCCTAAATCTAGCAAGGTGAGTTCAAGATGATTTATGAAAACGGTGTACATGCCAAAATGTTTATTTTAAAGTGTTTATGTTTTTCATCAAATATCTTAACTGCTGATCACCTGATAAGTTTCGGTTATTTTGAAATGTTTAGTTTTATAAACATGGTGAAACACCCATTTTGGGGTCTTTGAGAATTTTGATAAATAAATCATGTTGAAATGTTTCTTTGACGAATTTACATATATAATTGGAGTTCATTTGACGTAAGTGTCGTTTGGTGTATTTGAGCTTATAAACCTTTTCGAAAAATGTATATTATCGCGTTATGAGGCATTTTGGAAATATAAGGGTGAGAGTCATTTGGAAAAATGGTTTGCCTCAACTGATGTTGAGTTTGAGATAATTATACTTTTGGGTCGTTGTGTCTTCGCCAGTCGGTTAAACGTGTTTTAATGTTTACAAAGGCTTTCGTTGGAAATTTAAGTAAAGTGTTGGGCCCTTGGCTCGGTTTTGACTAAATGAGTCGTGTGGACATTTGTCCGGATTTATAACCATCGTGGGTTTTAAGTGTTGACGATTAATTCGTGTCATTGGTGAGTTACATGCTTTGGGTGCTTTGGTCATTCTTTTGGAGTCATGTAATGTTAGATAGTGTCGTAATGGATCCATAGACACGTAAGTCTGTCGGTTATGTAAGGCCTGAGGTTTTGGGTTACTTTTAGTGACCGCTCGGGTTTGCTAGCGAGTAGGAATATGTGGTTTGAACCACAGAGTTGGAACTCGTCTAGATTGGATTAGGCACCCGGTTGCTCGTAAGACCGCGGGGCGGAACTCGACGGAGTATGGCAAGGGGCAGCAACAGGTTCGAGGATTGTGATGTCTGTTATGGCATGGGAACTAGAACCGGGGCACGTTGGTGAAATCCAATAACATCGCGGGTGGCCCCATTCACGTGTTCTCGCCACCCAAGATGGAAACGTTTAGATGACATACAAGGAAGTCGCGTGAACGGCCTACTTGCGTGTTACTCTATTCTCAGTGTATACGGGTCTCTTCATCGTTGATTCGTGGTATTTCATATGGTAATGTCGTATTTTACCAATTTGGGTTTTTATGTGGTCGACGATAAATGATGGCTTTAATATTGGGTTTCCCCCACGTATATTAAGGCTTGAATGGAATGCGTCATTCCTACGTTTTCAGTATTTGGTTTCCTGTCATTTTATGGTTGCGTGAGTTTTGAGTTAAATATAAGTTTATGAAAGACGTTTTATATTGGAATCTTTCTGTAAAATATCTTGGTTTGGTTAGCGAGCAACGTGGTGCCTCTTTCGTTTAAAATACATGTTTATTGGTAAATGAGTTGTTTCATAGGCAAAGCATATCATTTTGAAAGATTATGACTTTAATTGCATTCTTACATTTTAAACGATTTATTTATATATGTTGAAAACTCTTGAGCTCACTAGGCATTAAGTCTAACCTTTTTATTTGTCGGCATGTGCATCAGGATTCCAGTTGGGGATTGGGTTCTAGCAATGCTTTGAAGATGGAGAGTCTTAGCTAGACGCAAAAGTAAGTAATTGGTGAAGTCTTCCGCAAGTTGGAGATATCGATTGTTATTGGGTATTAGTAGCACCCGTCCTTTTTAGTCTGTATGTATAGATTGTGTGCGTGTGTTGAGGTTGAATCTAAATTGTGGTTGTAGATGATCCAGTTATTGATGTATTTAGAAAATTTTAATTAAGTTGCTATTTCCAGAATTTAGAGTGTTACAAGATAAATGCAATCCAAAAGATAAGGTGCCTTTAATATATCGAAGTATGCGACGAAGAACATGCATGTGTTCTTCTCATGGATCATGCATAAATAGGCAAATTTGTTAGATAAGAAATCAAGATTCAAGCAATCTATCCCCATTTTTAAGGGTTTCTAGGTTTTCATCCAAAATCTAACATTGTGAGTTCATTCTACAATTTTACAGAACTAAATATATATATATATATATATATAGGGGTTGTTTTATTTGCAACCCTTAAAAATGTTGCAAACCTTGCAACCCACATCTTAACCGTCGGATTCATGATCGGCGGTTACAATAGATATGGGGCCCAATATTTTTAATTAAAAAAACAGAAAAATAAAAATAAAATAACCGTCGATCATGAATCCAACGGTTAAGATGTGGGTTGCAAGGGTTGCAACCTTTTTCAAGGTTGCAAAATATTCTTCCAATATATATATATATATATATATATATATATATATATATATATATATATATATATATACTAGGCATATACCCGCGCGATGCAGCGGAATATGAGTAAAGAACGAACAATTAATGCTACTTCCTTATAAACATGTCATCAACAATAAATCATGACCTAAGAATCACAACTTATGAAACCTTAAACCCATAAAGATATTCAATAATTAGTTTATATTACAATTATTGACGAAAAAAATTATAATGATATAATTTATAATAAGAATGAAAGGTATTTTACGATTATGTATTTTTAATGTGCTAACGGTGGAAAAAAATAAAACGTATGGATAGAAAACAAATTAATTCGTAGATAATCATGATATTTAATAGTACGGTTAAATTAAAAAACATTCAATATTGGGCTCGTTTTGAAGGTATTGACGAGACGATTATTATGGTATAATTTGTAGAAAAATGAACGTATTTTTTTCATATACGATTATTTGTGTTAATATGATAATGGTATAAAATGAAAAATGAAAAAATAAGGGATATAAAGTAAATTAAATAAGTAAGTGTAAGGTGGTAAATGTTATTGTACAAAAGATTGTACAATAACCATTTTAGAATTTTTATCTATACTATTATATAGACATATACCCGCACACGATGCGGCGTGAAAAATCGTGCAATCGAAGGAACAATTGGCAAAGGTATGTATCCGCTCGCAAAACATCTCGAAATCAAAATGACAACAACGTTTTCATTTTAAGTTTGTATTCTTCGTTCTTATCGATACTTTAGTCTATGATAAATACATTAGTTTTCATTTCGTTCTTCGTTTGGTGCACTTATATGTGAATCGTAGACTAAAATATCGATAAGGACGAAGAAATATAAACTTAAAATGAAACGTTGTTGTCATTTTGATTTCGAGATGTTTCGCGAACGGATACATACATTTGTCAATTGTTCCTTCGATTTCACGATTTTTCGCGCCACATCGTGCGCGGGTATATGCCTAGTTTATAATGATAATGAAATGTATTTTTAATATATTTTAGTTGATCTACGATTATGTATTTTTAATATATTTTAGTTGATCTACGATTATGTATTTTTAATATGCTAAAGGTGGAAAAATAAATAAAACGTATGGATATAAAACAAATTAGTTCATAGATATTCATGATATTTAATAGTACGGTTACATTAAAAAATATTCAATATTAGGCTCGGTTTTAAGATATTGACGAGACGATTATAATGGTATAATTTGTAAAAAAAGAAACATATTTTTTCATTGCATTTTGTTCATATACCATTATTTGTGTTAATATAACAAATGTGTAAAATGAAAAATGAAAAAGTAAGGGATATAAAGTAAATTAAATAACTAATTGTAAAGATGTTAAATGTAACATTGAATTTTGAAAATAACCGTTTACAATTTTAATATAATAGTATAGATATAGATAGTATATATATAATGTTACATATTTATGCTACTAATAAAAATATTTAATAATTAGTTTATATTAAAATTATTGACCAAAAAATTATAATATTAGAATTTATAATACTAATGAAACATATTTTTAATATATTTTAGTTGATCTACAATTATGTATTTTTAATATGCTAACGGTGAAAAAAAATAAAACGTATGGATAGAAAACAAACTAATTCACAGATATTCATAGTTTTTAATAGTACGGTTAAATTAAAAAATATTCAATATTGGGCTCGTTTTGAAGGTATTGACGAGGCGATTATAATGGTATAATTTGTAAAAAAAGAAACGTATTTTTTCATTGCAATTTTTTTCCATATACGATTATTTGTGTTAACATGATAAGAGTGTAAAATAAAAAATGAAAAAACAAGGGATATAAAGTAAATTAAATAATTAATTATAAGGGTGGTAAATGTAACATTTAATTTTAATGTATTTCCAATTCCCTCTCACATCACATCTTATTTTATTTTTAATTCATAGTTACAGTTTTTGTTCCTAAACTTTTTTGATAGATTTACTTTATACATTTTAGTTTTACATTTTACATTTTCATTATATTAACACATATAAGCATATATTAACTAAAATACGTTAAAAAATATTTTTTTAATTTTAACAAGTTACACCATTATAATCGTCTCGTCGATATCTTCGAAATGAGCCCAATATTGAATATTTTTTGATTTAATTATATTATTATATGTCATATAGTATACATTGGTTAATCAATTTTTTTTAAAAGAGAAAATGCATTACATCGAATGTAAGTTTAACATCAAGATAATAAACATAATAAATATATTGCGTATTTTTTTATTCCAACAGATTCCAACTTTGATAATTCATTTAAATCAACATATTCACGAGTACGAATACGAATACGCTCTATATATTCTTCATTCACATCTAATCTACGTTTGTATGGGATAATCCACGACATTGCATCTGGAAGTGCATGACGTGTCCAATGGTGTATGAGTGTGGGCATTGGGTAATCTCCTTTTAATACCCAGTTAGTTCACCCATTAACTCTGTACGGATAGTGTCTCATGCATCTTCATGACCACCGAAACAAGTAGATATGACTCGAAATTCACAATTTCCATCGGCCTAATACATTTTGTACTTGTACGATGTATGGATGAAATAAACTCGGGATTTGATCAAGATATGGAGTGGGGGTTGTCGTTGGAAGTAGGAGCTATGCCTCGCTGATTCTTTATGACCAAAATCTTTGGAGTTTATAAATGTTGGTGCGTTAGAATAACTGCGTCTACGAGGGTCTTCAATAATATTTTTATTTATTTCAAATCAATTACTTTACTTTATTTCAAATAATATATTATATATATGTCGAATGATTCTGTTTTCATTGATCGACATGTGATATCCCAAAATAATCGAAATTTGTGATATCCACAATTAATCACATGTGATATCCACAAAATACAACGTAATTATATATGTTAAAACATATTTTTTTAACATATTTTTAACATATAATAAAATAAAAAAATAAAAAAATATTCAATATTGGACTCATTTCGAAGGTATCGAATAGACGACTATAATGGTGTAACTTGTTAAAATTAAATATTATTTTTTTAACGTATTTTAGTTAATATATGCTTATATGTGTTAATATAATGAAAATGTAAAATATAAAACTAAAAGGTATAAAGTAAATCTATCAAAAGAGTTAATGAACCAAAACTGTAACTATATATATCAATAACTACTTTCAAGAACCGTCTTTTTCAATAAGCGTTTAAGCCCTTTAATATATAGTAGATATATATATATATATTATATATATATATATATATATATAGAGAGAGAGAGAGAGAGAGGTTCAGGGGAAAACCTAAAAAAAATGGAAAATTAAGGAACACCCTGGTAGCCTTTCATCTAGACGGTATGCAATTGTGCATGCAAGTAATTAAGCTTTTTTTTTTTTTTTGGTTTTTATACAAGTGTGCATTATGCATTTGTGTATATGCATGTGTGCATGTTACAAATTACTTGCATGCACAAATGCATATCATCCAGATGAATGACTACCAAGGTGTTCCTCAGTTTTTTTTTAGGTTTTCCCTTTAACCTGACCCTATATATATATATATATATATATACAAAAATGTAATGGATATTTTTTTTCCTTCAATATATTAATGGATTTGTTTTGATTATTGGAACAAAAAGAGGATTTTCCTGCTTAATGATTATTTACATACAAATGTTTATGTATTGATTATGGTTGGGCACTTTAAGAGTTTAATTAGACTAGATGCAATGGATCTATAGGCATAAAAGTCGAATTACAGTGATAAAATGGGATAGTTATTCTTATATATTGGCTAGATAAGGAAATTATATCACTGGGGGAACTTGAACTATAGACCGTTTGTGGTTGAATTTGATGATCGTGTGACCCGTAACAATCTATTTCTAGCGAAAGAGCATTTCCTAGTTCATTGGTGTCAGGTTTGGTTGGTTGCCCGAAGGGGGACTCAAACTATAGACCATGGGTGGTTGAACTCGATAACCAATGTTACCATAATAGAAGCTCTATAACATTGCAATGTAGCTTACTTATGTGTTCCGTCACTGTCAATGGTAAATCAAGTCTCCCCCGTCATCATATGATGTTCTATACCCTTCCAAGGGTAAATGGGGTTTTAAATACATAAAATGTCTCAATTAAATCTATGCTCTTAGTTTTAATGTTTTATAGCTTTACTCTATAACTGTTTGAACTCATTAGTATTAGGCTTTAAGGCTAACACTTTTTCACAAATGACATTTATATCAGGATCTCTTAGCGATGGGGCTCCCAAAGGTTTGAGTGGAGCGATGTTGCCGATAGAGGCATTTTTGGGATATCATCTTTTGGAAGACAATTGTGGAGTGACTTGATTAGTATTCTTTTGGGGTTGTAGTGATATCTGGTTGTAATCTAAATCTATATTTGGTTTAGACTAATAGGTTGTTATCTACCGTCCAATCCTTTCTTGTAAAACTCTTTAACCATTTCCTCTTTATTGGGTGATTATAATTTGATTTGGTTTAAATCCATTTTATTTTTATGGTTTAAATTGTCTCCTATTTTAAGGGTGTTACAGTAAACAACCCTTAAGTATTTGATTTTTTTTGTTGTTGTACATTTGTTATAGAATGTAGAAATGTGAGTTAAACCTTTAAAAAATGTGGGCGTAATTGGATGGCGACTTAGGAAATTAGTCTGTATGATTGTAATATTTTTTCACATTGGGGATTTTCACTTTGGAGGTTTGTAATTAAGAAAAAAAACCTTGATATAAGCCCTTTTATCTAATTTGTCCATTTTACCAAACTGGTTGTGTACTAATGCATACAATATGATGTAAAATTTTAGTATAAAGTGCGAATGAAAATCTAATGAATTTTTTTTAGTATAAAGTGAGAATGAAAATCTAATGTAATTTCCCGTTGAAAAGGAGAATCAGAAATTTATATTTGAGTGCTAGTCAAATACCCGTGCGATGTAGCGGAATGTAAACAAGTTTTCCTGAAAAATGTCATTCATGTATACAATTGTCATAGACAATGAAACAAACCATTGGATAATGATTACCAAAACAATAATATGCTCGTGATGTGTTTTAAATTTATAAACCGAAAGCGTACGGGTATTGTAGCATACAGATCGATCACAGGGAAGTGACGGTCTAACACTAACTACTCAATGATCATGGCCTAGCTATGCGAATAAGATAATTGATTGATTATTAAACTAAGTGGACATAAAATTAAACGAGATTAAGGGAACGAGAGAGAAAAAGAAACAAATAGAAACAAGACTAAGTAAAATAAAGGACAACTACAACTAAAGGGGCACTGGGTAACGTCAACCTAGGATTTTGGTAATGGTGAGAATTTGTTTTGCTAAATAACTTTAACCCTCTCTCGAGGTGGAAAAACTTTTCTAAGCCAAGACACATATTTACTCTCGCAATATATGTACATAGGAAAGAAACATTAAGGTTTAAAACAAGTGATTTTCCCAATCAACGTCCCTAACTATTCGAAAATGTTAGAGTCGTTGTCATCGACCAATTCAATCCAAGTAATGATCAAACTTTCGTTTCGTCAAAAACTAATTAAATCAACTATTCTTGAAAGGAGAGCGTGATTCCTTTGTTAGAAATTAGAGTAGATAACGATCGGTGCGTGGAAGAGCCCGAGACTATCTTAGAAAGGAAGACAAAGAAGTTGTGGCACAAAAAAGTGGTTATGGTGAAGGTTCAATGGAAACACCACCGATGAACTAACGTGACTTGGGAGTCGGAAGAAGACTTGAGGAGGCGTTATCCACACTTATTTTTCTAGTTGAGATTTCGAGGACGAAATCTATTCTAAGGGGTGGGGGATTGTAACACCCCGAATTTTGGACTTTTGATTAATTCGAATTTCTATTTTCTTTTTTCGCTCATTTGAAGTCACCAAAGATCAGTCGTGATTTCGGAATCGGTGTAAGTCGATTTTAGGAGGAAAAGCACACCCGGCGAAAGTGCCATGGTCACTCTCGCGGTGGCAAAGTCGCCGAAGGCAAAGAGCCCACGGTACGAGTTCGGCGAGAGTGCCAGGGGCACTCTCGCGGTGTCACAATCGCGGTGATGTTTTTGGGCACTCGGGTCATGGTCGCGGTACAAGCCCGGCGAGAGTGACCGGGGAGCGATGTCACAATCGCCGTCAGGCAGAAAGGCAATAAATGCCTGATTTCATTGAGGGAGCTCATTTATTTCAACTTTAGGGTTTTGAAGGCAGACGATTTTCTCTCTTCTAGGTAAGATTTCTCCCTTGCAAACTCCATCTCTTTGACATTTAATCCTCTCTAGATCTTGCTTGTGGTACATTAAATGCTAACCTAGGGTTCCTCTCCTTTGGTAATCAAATTGTAACTACTTTGTGGACCAAGGTTTATCATCACCTTCTTCCTCTTCTCCAACCTTCTAGGGTTTGTCTACTTGAATCTCTATGTAAGTTTCTTAACCCTTACTTACTCATACTTGCTCCATTACTTGCTTATGTGAAATTTATGAAATGTGAAACATTAACCTAAAACTAGGGTTTTGCATATCCTTAATAAATAAGACTTTGGGGGTTTGTGGGAGCATGTAAACGTCTTGAGGGGTTCATTTATGCATTTAATATGGTAGAAAATTAATTTGTGATGATAGGCCACTCCTCTAGATGATTAAAATAATTTACATGTATTCTTATCAGCAGTTGGAGTATCACTTGGGGTTAGGGAGTAATACGTGGTTGAATGAGCATTGTGGTATATTGATGAACATGAAATAAGCATGATTATATTATTTTCAAGAAATGTGCTTTGCATGAGGTTTGTTAACCATATTTGATCATGATTTATAAGAGGAGTTTTATATCTATTTCCTTGTGCACGAGGATTTAGATAACATGTTTATTGTTGGTACAATTGTTGCCCGTTGGGCACTAGCGGGTAGACAATAGGAGGTGTAAGTCCCTGAGTTAGAACTCGGCTAGATTGGATAGGCACCCTTGTTTGTAAGTCCTTGAGGTGTAACTCGACGGAGTAAGCGCTAGAGGCATAAACGGTTTGAGAATTGTGATGTCTGACATGGCATGGGAACTAGAACCGGGATTTGTGGTGAAATCCAATAACATCACGGGTGGCCCCATTCACGTGTTCTCGTCACCCAAGATGGTAACGGGTCTCCCCCGTCTTTCAGGATTTATCTCTGTTATATTTGTACTAGAAAGAAATAATGTCCCGTTTGGGAGGTATTGGAATTGATTCAATGCATGGGTCTTCCGGTAACATTTAATTATTGTTCATGCTTACATTATAAACTGTCTTGGAATGTTAACCGCTAGACTTTGGCGTAACACTTGTGTTCATGTTCATTGGCTCACAGGTTCTGCTAGTGGTGCGAGTAGGGCATCTTGATTCGCCGGGAGCGCCCCTAGGACCCCCCATGGACCGGGCATTTTGGGAATTCGAGAGAGAACGTTTTGAAGTCATAGTGACACCCACCTTAACCTAGTTGTTAATTGTTCTAGATTAAATAGGTTGTCATGTATATTTCTTATTTGTTCCGCTACTTCATTTAAAGAACTACCCCAACTTTATTGGGTTTTAGTCGTCATGTTACAGGTTTTTAAATCATCTCATGTTAGACGTTATATTGCCGAAATTTTAAGTTTTATTTTAAGCAATTTTTAGGGTATTATAAAATACCAAAACCTCGATCATAAGCGACAATTACCCAATAAAACAATTACTAAATCGAAACCAAGCAACAAGTTATTTAATTAGACTCTAATAAGATCAAAGACAAAGTAAATCTAAGCTATCAAGACAACTATATTAGACACGATCTAATAACATTAACGCTAACGGAAATCAAAGACGAACGATGAATCATTAAACAAACATATGCAGAAATTTAACAAATGCAGAAAATTAAACCAATTAAACCTAATCTAATTTGCAAAATTTAAATGCAGAAAATTGAAAGAGTTTAAGAAGAAACTAGTTTGCAATAGATTAAAGTAGGGAGAAGGGAATAGAGATGCATAAAGATTAAAGGTAACGAAGTAAACAATAAAAATCTATAGAGAAGAAAGCTAAAAACAAGTGATAACGTCTAAGAACATAGAGAGAATAATGAATAAAACTCAAGAACGGTTAGATTATCAATAGTGTTCAAACAAACAAGAAAATGACTAAACGTATTAAAGAGAGTAGGGAAGAAGATACTAGAATGTATGAAAGACCGATTGCGAATCGGTTTCCAATAGCCTAAGCTTGGAGCACAATCTCCCCCTAATGCTTGAGAAGTCGACCAAGAGAACTCCTCCTAAGAACAAAACGTCTCCTCCTAATGCTGGTAGAAATCGATGTCTAAAACAAACCCTCACAAGGGGTTTAAATAACCAAAAATAACCAAGCCCATAGAATAAAAGCCCAAAATAAAATGTAGCGGTCGTTCACGCCAGTGAAGTAACCCTTCAATGGTGTGACGCAGGGCAGAAAGTTTAGAGAAATTTTCCAGAATTTTTTCACTGGCGTGAAGAAATTCTTCACGCCCGTGACAGCGGACAGATTGTAAACTTGAGTTTCCAGAGGAGTTTCTTCGCATCCATGAAAATATCAATTGCGCCCGCGAAGTGCAAAATCTTCAATCTTCACTTCTTCCATCTCTTCATCAATTTGTGTGCCCATCTTCGCTTCCTTCACCTCCTTTCCCGCATCATTCTTCGAGTCATCCACCGAATCATCTCTAACACCGTGTGTAATCTGCAAAAAATCATACCAAAAGCATAAAAACCATTCCAAATCCCATTCCAACCGTGATTAGATAAATAAATGCAAACGAAGTATAAAAATGCATGAAAGAACTAGACTAAAGACTAAAAGGTATAAAAGACGCAACAAAAATACACATAGTTAAGTGCACAAAATGCACTTAACAGCTTGAAAGTCTAAATACACTATTAGTAAAATTATACATAGATTTGTCTTACATGAATTAGAACTTAAAGGAAAGATCTAGCAAATATCTCTCTATACCTCATCCATATAATCCCTTCAAAATGGCTTACAGGCATTGCAACCAAATGGTCCAAATCGTCCCCACTTCTAGAAAACGTAACTTTATACTTTGACGATCCA
This sequence comes from Arctium minus, assembly GCA_954870635.1. NCBI lineage: Eukaryota > Viridiplantae > Streptophyta > Magnoliopsida > Asterales > Asteraceae > Arctium > Arctium minus. Next base: position 4,741,021 of record OX941090.1, read on the forward strand.
CTGTTGTGCCAAACTTGGGAAATGAAAATAAAGCTAACAGCCAAAATTATTCCCCTATGGTCATCCCTCTAGTAAAGCAAATAGCTGGACTGAAATAAAAGGATCCCAAGACTGAATTTGAAACTGGATTTAAACCAAACATTAACAGAAAGAGCTTTATGAACAGGTCTAAAGCTGAGGTTTGTATAGCACCAAGACAGAGGTTGCTGATCATGGGACCCTTTATACACCTTGGGTTCGTTTTGATCGGATTCTGAAGATTTAGAGTGGGGTTCGTCGTAGACCCTCATTTTGTTGAATGACCACAGGACATCTGTGATCCCTGTTTCTTTCCCACATGTGATCACATCACATCACATCGGCGGAGTTAAAGTAACACACATATATATATAATCTTCGGGAACTTTGTTTGTGGATGGTTGATAAGTACTCAATTTTGAGTACTTAAGCACATTTCTCATGGTCTTTTAGATAGGATTTTTCACTTCCAAATCCCACTTTGAGTCATTTTCTACCTTGTTTTCCATTTATTTGATATTGGAGTTGAATTTGTGTGATTTACTTGTTCTATTAAGATTGTAGGCTAACTTGGTTGTCTTTTAAAAATCCTATTTGGAAACAGGGCATGTTGCAGCATTGGCACAGCATGGAGCTGATGTATTTTTTGGAAGAAAGGAAGGTGATGAAGATCAAACCGGACTTTTAGCTTGAAAATGGACTTTTGTAACCTCTGAACAATTAGTTAATCTGGTTGTAATAGTTTAGTTATGTTTGGACAAACTTTGGTAACTCTAGTTAGTTTTAGACTAGGCAAGTACATTTTGATTCCCTTTAATTACAACTTTACCACTCCTCTTGTCTATAAAAGGAAGGCTTAGTTGCTCATAAGGGTACATCATCAACATCTCTCTCCACATTATCTTAGTTATGTCTCCTATTATGCATCTGATCAGTATCTCAAGTAGGGAGTGATCTTAAATCATCCCTCTAGTTTCTTTAAATTTCAAGAAGTAATCTTGTTCTTCATATTGTGTTCATGTTTTTATGTTCTTCTCTCTAGTTTAATCTTGTCATTTGTTTAGCTCAGGTACTGGTTATACATCAGTCCTATTGTTCCTTAAATTTCCAGAATTCATGTTCATGTTCTTATGTTCTTCATCTTGTTCGTATGGTCTTTATACTAGTACATGCATGCTTGCAGCATTGAAACAGCACACACTTGCACATCGTATTTTCTTGTATTTTCTTTCTTCATCTTGCATCTCTAGCCATTCTTTTACTCTTTTAATTTAGATTTCAGTAGTTAAAGTTCATTGTATTTACCTTCAATTTTACTTTCTTGTCATTTCCATTTCCTTGTATTTTACATTTCTTTGTCTTTACATTTCAAGCAACATATACATATATTTATATACTTTCAAGTCCTTTACATTTCAAGAGAAATTTACATTATGTTCATCTTTGTAATTCTTAGTAGTTATTTTTCTTTCCTTATTGTAATGAGTAGCTAATCATATTAGCTTGGGTGAGAGGCAAGGGGTGGTTATGTGGATCTAAAAGAAAGTGGGTTTTTGTGACTTTAACCAAGTTTTATTGTTCCAACTCAAGTTTTATCAAGATAACAAAACTCTTTGACAAATTGATCACTTTGATAGTGTTAAAGTGTGATGGACCTAGAGATAGGACATTAAATAGCACGTCAATTTGAATGACATGGGAGGTAATATCGAAAGAGTTATTTGCAACGAGAGTTGTTACTTGTGTCTTTTAAAATGATTCATTCTTGATAAATGGTCAATTTTTCAAAGGGTTAAAATGGAGTAGACTTAGAGATAAGCTACTTGGAATACATCAACTTGGGAGGTACGGGGGTTATTTCGAAAGAGTAACTTTTAACGAAGAGAATTTTTTTTGCCCTATATTTTGAGAACTCCACTCCCATCATTCCTTTATCTGGAACCTTGCTCAGAGATGATATGGTTCATAGCTACTGGAATTATGGGATGGTGAGAGTCCGAGAGGAACATGTCTTAAAATAGATAATAAAACTAGTTATAGTCAGAAGCATGCTGCAGCATTCCTATAGCATCATGCTATGTCAGTGTTGTAGCATTGACCTGCTGGACTTTGGATTCATATATCTCCAAAAGCCTTACACCCTTGCTTCTCGTTTATTCCTGTTTAATTAAAACTGTGATAACCAACCTTCCAAAATAGTGCTTCAAATTCGTCGTCTGAAATCTCATCTTTCATTGTACTTTTAACACACTTTTTAGTCCAATCTCTGTGGGACGATATCTGGTATCTTTACCATTTTATTACTTGCAAGGCGACATAGTACCAATTTGTATACTTGCTTTTAGGTATTATTTCACTTCCCTAAGGAACACAAAAGGGTCTGTCAATGGTAAGTACTTGTCTTCGTACGATCAGTGACTTTTGTTTGATGGTTCGCCGGAGACATGGTCGTTGTCGGATTAGGGGCACTTGGATCATGCACCATGCCAGTTGATTTTGCAATGCCACCCCTAAATTGTTCCCTGTTTAAGTCTTGATCAAATCCATGTTGGCCAACTTGAGACCGATCTGTTCCATGAATTAATTCTGGTATCAAAATAAATAAATAATCTCCAACGACTTATAGAACATTGTACTTGGTGCTATCTAGATAGTACCGGTGTCCATCGGAGCAGGGAATTCTGTTTGTGGGATCGCTGGAGAAACCTTAGTTGTCTAGTTACCCATTGATTTTCCAATGCCACCCCTCAACTGTTCCTTGTTCGCGTCTTCATTAAACCCATGATGGCCAACTTCAGCCACATCTGTTACATAAACTGATCAGGAACACACACACACACACACACACACATATATATATATATATATACACTGTGAGGGGAGAGGTTTAAACAAGTATGCTAAAACCTTAATACAACAACTTCAATGTATACATAGATCAAAAGGGCATGTCTTGAATAAAAGTTACATAGGCAACATTCAAAATTTAAGGCTTTAACCCAATCTACATCAGATAAGTTGATGATAATCATATTTAGCATTGTAAGCGGACACAGTAGCAACTCAGTCAGCTTTTTGTTAGTCATCAACTGAGAGGGAAGAACTATAAATATTGTCAAAATGTTGATTCAAATCAATCCCTCCCTAAATTAACAGACAAGGACAATTACAAATGTACTTTGACATCGACCGACAAACTGGGGGGTCGGGCTTAATCGTGTCTCTCAGTCATGATGCCATAAGCCTGTTTGTTGTTAATTTTGGTTCAAGTTCATTCTTTGTATCTTATTTCTTCTCCAAAACCATAGAGTTTATGTTATAACTCTTAGTACTAAGTAGTAACTACTAATTAACGTATGCTTTCTTAATTCATTAACTGCTTATTTTTTATATTGTCATCAAGTTATCACACACTATTTTCATATTAAACATTCCTAGTTCCTAGGAAGAAGAAAGACAAACCAGAGTAATTGACGTGCATTTCTAGTAAGATGTTGACCACCGGAAGACACCCAATAGAATCCAACAAGCCACCAAACAAACAAAAACGACTCTATATGATTAGCAACGTTGCCACATATACTTGCAAATAAAAGAGTATGAAACCACAAATGAAACCATCTACAATAAAACCAGAAGGTAGTAGTAGTATGACCTGAAACATAAATATTGAGCAAAAAAGGTTAAAAAGGTATAACACAAATTTAATACTTTATAGATCCACAACTAAATTCCCACAAATGCTAAAGAAAGAACCCAAAAGAAATATGGGTATAAGATTCTTGAATGAAAACAACATTATGTAATTTCAAAAGATTTACTAAAGTTATACACCTTTGAATGCAATTTCCTTGTAATTTGAAACAGAAAAAACTTCATGTTCAACGATAACTGAATTATGCCGATCAGAACTAATAATTGAACGATAATACGAGAAGGTGAACTTACTAACCTGAACTTCGAAGATATTAGTGCTCTGAGTTATGACAACCTCAATGGTTCCATCGGACTTTGGCCTCCAGTAGCCACTCTCGGCATGCATGGGCTCTCCGGAGTTCAATTTCCATGTCTGTTGCGAATACGCGATTACAGGCTGATAGAAGCATTGTTAATCCAAAATTATTCATAAGTAGGCAAGTTTAATGGCATCAGTTAAGAAATTCGAACAAGTTCTAATAACTCTTATACAAAATCTAAGTAAATATAGTATATGTGCCAAATTTAAGTTGAAGAATGATCAAACAACATCTTTACAACTTGTTTATGGAGATTTGAACAGAGATCAGAAGACTTGCAATGAATTGGCATTGTTTTCATTTGTTAGAACATGCTCGAATCTACAACAATCTAACAATGAGCACTTCTAGGTATTCAGATCCAGCCGATACTTTTGATATTGCGAGATGATTTACCGTGAAACATGTATGAAACCGGCGCTGGCGGTGGTGGTGATACTGATGCTGTGATTGTGAAGATGAACAAAAATTGAAGGGGGAGGGCTTGAGGAAAGGTATGAATGGGTTAGGGGAAGTCAATGTAGAATTCATGGGAACCAATAAGGTTAGGATTCTGGCTTCATTCACCAAGAGTCTTCATCTACCCCAATTCTCTCCCTTACATTTTGATGTGTAGTCGTTGGATTTTCTCTCGATATGGGCAACCTGAGCATTATCTCGATCTTGCTATGAGGAAAGGTTGTACCAGTTCTTCTGAAGGTTGAAATCGAGAGGGAGGTGAGGGGTAGATAAATTAGGCCTGGACGTGGGGAGGAAGGAAACATGGTGGAAGCGAAGAAGGAGACGTGGTGGAAGCAAATAAGGAGACGTGGGAGGAAGAAGATAGAGCTACAAAAGGGGGTTTCCAAAACCTGCTTTTCAAGAACCGTTTTAGACTTTTAATAATATAGTAGAGATAAATACCTATATCAGTTATTTTGATTTTTTTTTTTTTTTGCAAATATGGGTCTTCAAAAAAAAATCCACCATGTGAAAATTATTATAGTCTGTGAAACTAATCTATCGGATCACCTCCAATATCGTTAAAACTCTTTTTAGACCATCTACTACAATACAATTTATAAAGGGTCATGTCAACTTTAGAAATTTATTTGGAAATTACCCTTTGTTACAATAATTTTTAACTAATTTTTTATGTGACACCTTATTAGAAAAGCCTATATTTTAATAAAATAACAACAAAATTATAATTAAATATTATTATTATAATTTAATACCAAATAATTTATTAATTAATAATTATTATAAAGTAAAATAATTAATTAAATTAAATGTTTTATTTTAATTTATAAAATATTTTTAATTTTATAAAAAAAGTTTACATTTGTGCTTTAAAAAATATTAAAGTAATTTTTAGTGTTTCGTATAAAATTTATTGTATTTAAGAATATATTAGAAGCGTACTCGTGCAATGCAGCGAGATACATCAAGATTTTAATGTTTTATTTTTTTTTGTCGATTTACAATACGATTTTGGATGGTTTTGAGAAAGTGATAATGTTTTTTTTTATAAATTTGTTTAATTTAGGCTTAATAATATAATGTTTTTTATATAAAAAAATTAAGTATTTTATTAGAATTCAATGATTATCTTATATATTTTAATGACATATAGAAAAAATAACCAATTACATATTTAATAATATAATTAAAACAAAATTATAGTAATATAATATATTAATTAATAGTGATATATGGAAAGGTCTGCATAAAATGAAGGTATTGCACATACCAAATTGGTGGGTGTTAGAAGTATGCAGTAGCAATATGTATATTGTGCTTTGATACTTGTAAATTAAAAGATTTTTAAAAAATTTGCATAAAATGATGGTACCTTGTGCCTAATAATTTGTATTTAAGAATTTTTTATTCTTGCTTTATAATATAGTATAGATAATTTATTAATAAAAACTTAAGCATAGTTACATAATATATTTTATTTGTATTATAATATTAATTATATTTTATGTCTTTAATATTTTTTAATATATTAATATAAATTTTATAATTCAATAAATAAAAAATATATCAATATTAATTAATGATCAAACTATTTGTATTCTTATAACCAAATTTATTAAATTATTTATACATTTTTTGTAAACAAATTTCAAATAACATCAAAAAAACATAATGTAACATAAAACATTTTTTTATTAAAAAACTATATCCTACAATTTATTATACTATTAGGTTCAAAAGAAAACCTAAAAATACAACAACTGAAGAACACCCTGGTGGCCCTTTATCTGGAAGGTATACACTTGTGCATACAAGTAATTTGCAACATGCACTAGTGCATAATGCACTTGTGCATAAAAACAAAAAAAAAAAACATAATTTACCTGTCTGCACAAGTACATATCGTCCAGATGAAGGGCTGTTATTCAGTTTTTCGTTTTTTAAAGTTTTCTCCTGAACCTCCATCTTACTGTCATATCAACAAAAAATATCGACGTGACATTAATGGTTACCAAAAATTCGTTTCTTATTAAGAAAATCATACCGACAACCACCATAATTTCTAACTAAGAAATCATGCATATCATTTAAGAAATTACTGTAGTGAATAGTCTTATAGGCATGAAAAATTGCTACATTTCGGGAAAGCAGGCGACACCGCAACAAGCTTTATTAAAACAAAAAGAGATTACACCTAATGAATGTACTATCCAGTCTTACCCAAAGTAACCAAATTAAATAAATGTAATACAGAATTAACCTTTTTTTAAAGGTTTACAAAAACAACAATATATTTCTCTAATAGCATAGTTTATGAGATTTGGCCCACTAAATGTTATAATATGACAACAAAATCTGAAAAAGTTCAAAAAAATGAATTGACAAGACATGATGTGAAAGTACACTGAAAAAACAACTATTGGAAAGAGGGAATCGCATAAATTTGTGATCTCCTCCCAAGTTTATGCGATTTGACCCACATATTCTCCTTCATAATGCAGAATATTCCTTATACTCATCCTTCCCCATACAAGTTTCTTTCTTCATACATTTTTTTGTCTTTTTCTAACAATTTAAATTTCTTATAATAACTTGAAGTTATATAAAATAAAATAATAAATAAATAAAGTGATATAATTATTTATAAATAAGAAAAATGGAAAGATAAAGTTTTTATTAAGATTTTTGAGTTAATTTTTATTTTAATACATTGTTTAAAATGGATAAAGATGGCAAAAATCTTCAAACAAGAAAATATTAAAACAGAAAAAAAATTAGTAACATAATTAATGTTATAAACTTTAAAATAAAAAATTCATTAAATTCAATATATATCTTTTATATTAAATTTTAAAAAATAATATATTATAAATTTGTGATTTCCTCCCAATTTTATGCGATTTGGCCTACATTCCTCATTCCCAATGCAAAATATTTCTTACACTCATCATTCTCCATACAAGTTTTCTTCCCCATACATTTTTTAGCTTTTTCTACCAATTTGAATTTCCTATTATAACTTCAATTTATATAAAATAAAATAATAAATAAATAAAGTGATATAATTATTGGGTGTATATATTGGTTGTGACCCGACTCATATGGAGTGACTTGAATTGTTTCTTGACGTTGGTTGGGCTCATAGGGAACGAGTGGAAGTATATACTGGGGGTTCTGTAGATTGCTTCCATTCCATGATCGCAAACATACAATCTTAGGGCTTGTGGTGAAATTTCCACACCAATAGATAGAAAATTTATCACATCATCGGTGTTTAATAAGTAAAAAATACACTGGATGATAGAGATTTATACGTTAATCTAAACGATTTTGTAAATCTGGTAAATACATTTTTTTAAGGTTAGATAATCAATCAAACCTGAATATGTTAATTGTATCGGCAACAACACGGCCGCCTTTTGAGTTTTTGGAATATAATTCATTACCCCGTTAACGAACTACCACGAACCTCACCAAAATCACGTACCCGAACTTTCTCAATTTTTATCGTCATTGATTCTTGATAGAAATATGGTTTCTTTGGAAAATATGTAGGTTTATTTGTATAAGAGAGAAGTTTGTAGTAGAAATAAAATGAAGATTTAGTAGTAGAAAAAGATTAGATGAATTGAGTTGAAATGGTGATAGGAATTTATAGTGAAATGTGGTTGGAATTTGTAGGTGAAATATGATATTGTAGATATAAAAATAGGAGGAAAAAGCCAAAATTGAAGTCAAAAGTCGCACACGTGGGCCAAATCGCATAAACTTGGGAGGAGATCACAAATTTATGTGAGTCCCTCTTCCCAATAATTGTTTTTTTCAGTGTACTTTCACATCATGTCTTGTCAATTCATTTTTTTTAACCTTTTCAGATTTGGTTGTGATATTATAAGATTTGGTGAGCCAAATCTCCTAAACCTATGCTATTGGAGAAATCTATGGTTGTTTTTTTAAACTTAAAAAAAAAGGTTAATTTTGTAATACATTTTTTTAATTTGGTTACTTTGGGTAACAATCCCTTGTTTCACCACTAGGACATACGCTAGGGTTATTAAACAAATGGTCTACTACATAATAGAGTAACAAGTGTTTTGGAACAACCTTTATACCACATAACGTCTAATTAGTAGTTACTCATCGACAAAAGGCATTACAAAAATCATAGTGATTAACACTTAGGGGTTGTTTGGAAGTTGCTGAATGATTTAGTACACAATGATTAAGTGGTCAAAATGATTAAGAGACTCTTATGATATAGTACAAAATGAAATATGGTTGTTTGTTAATTGTTCAGAATGAAATTAGAGTGCTAAATGGTTAAAGTAGGGCCAATATACAAAATCATTCAGAGAGTTTTGGAACCATTAAAAGACTTTTTTTGTTAAACAAGATTCAACTCTTAGCGATTCAGAGATTGTCTCTTAATGGAACCATTAAAAAGTAAACAAACAGCCCATAAGCCTATCCCAATCAGCCTCACACTGGATATATCTTGTGGGACATGTTTTTAACATAAAATTATCAATAAATTACAAATTCTAATACACAAATATATATTTTTTATTTTTTAAATTTAAATTTTTACCTAAATTTTTTATATAATATATATTTACAAGGTTGGGTTTCAGTGAGAAGTTGATGTTAACATGAGAAATGGTTATCAATCGTTGGATGATAAATGGATGCACATTAGGATGAGATGCACCAGATCAATTATAGGGGTGTGCATCGGGCGGGTCGGACGGGTTCGGGTAGGCAAACCAAAAACCCGATCGGATTTCGGATATGGAAATCAAGACCTAATTTTACGTTTTGGATTTCGGATTTCTTTGGGTTCGGGTTGGTTGGGTTTCAGGTTGATGTCGGTTGGGTTCCAAAAATTATATGTAAATTCAATCGATTTTGAGGATGAATTCAATCGACTGAGATTGGTGAAATCGATAATAAGTTTATAAATTATAAAACATTTTGACCGACTAGAATTTACGATTTTCAAAAGATAATTAGACAAATAAATATATTTATATAATATATAAAATAAATATGTATATTATTTCGGGTTTTTGGACAGATCGGGTAGTCAAAAATCAAGCACAACCCAAACCCAAATATCCCCACAAAAGTCGGGTTTCGAAATTTTAGATTTTGGAGTATTCAGTTTTTGCAAGAACGCCTTATTTTCGGTGCGGGTTCGGGTTCAAATTTTGAACTATTCGGGTTCTGCACACCCTTAATCAATTATCTTCTAACCCACAATTCATGGAAAGACATTTAGTTAAAAGTGATGAACAATTCAGATCTAAACTTCTCACGTTAACCTCAATTCTCACACAATCCTTCGTATTTGCATTAGTTAAAGTAAAAGACAACTAAATTAATATTTAATTTGGATTTGAAAGGAAATAAGTCTTTGGATAAAATGTCTATAAATATATTTGGATAAAATCTTTAAATCAAAAATAAACAACTTTTAAAGAGTTATTAAAAAAAATAGAAAATAGAAAAGAAAAATCAACTTTAAAGCTTCTTCTCTCTCTCTCTCTTCTCTCTCTCTCTCACACACAAACACACACACAGAGTTTGGTCGTCAATTTCTCGTTCTCTGCTTCTCCTTCTTCCCTTTTTCTCACACAGAGTATTCATCTGTCTCGTAAAGCACATCAAAATTCGAGGTTAAAATCGTGTAGTTTGTGATCAAACTTTCATTTGATCAGCGGCGAATCATGGCTTATTTCATAAGAGAAATGAGATAGCATCAAAAAAAAAAGCACAACTACTTTGAATTGAAAAGGTTATAATTATGCGAACATTGTGCGATGTTTGTGAAAGTGCTGCTGCGATCCTCTTTTGTGCAGCTGATGAAGCTGCTCTTTGCCGTGCTTGTGACGAAAAGGTTTAAGTTTGTTAATTTTTGTTTTAATTAAAATCTTAATTTACGTAGAAAATTTAACTTTATGTTTGAAAATTCTAGCTCGATTTGATTGTTCTTTATGTTTATGTGGATAATCGAATTATTGGTATAATTTCTAGTGGATCTAGTGTTTGATCCTTAATTAGGTAATTAGGTTTTATTTTATGTACACCAAGTCACCAACCCTCTGTGTGTTTATATTATTGTGTTTGAATTTAATTTTCCTTGTACAGTAACTGAGCAAACTGATTTTAACATAAATCATCACCTCTAAGGCGGTTTTCTTTTGTGAGAAAACTAAGACTAGAAGGATCTTGAGAAATTTGGATCAGAAGTTTGTAATAGTTGATTTGGATTTGTTGGATGAAGTTCAGTGGATAAGTAACAACTCAATTTGGTTGAACCAAAGCCATTGTCGCGTATTTGCAAAGCTTTGATGTTAGATTTGATAGAATTATCTTTAAGGAGATATTAAGAAGCTTTACTTGCAAGCATTTAGTAAATCCTGTGAGGGTGGTGTCGACATGTAGAGAATCAATTGAGCATCTACTTAAAGTTCATTGGATTGGAGATGAAATACTGGTCACATGAAATAAGTTGTACACCATAGTATCTTTATGTTGCTTTCCCTTATTTTGATTTCTAGTCTTAAGTTAGGCTAATTCTTTTGTTTTGGTTGGATGGTTTGTTTGTTGTCTCTTGGATTGCATGTGTTTGGGTTGTTTTTTTGAATGATTTTCTTTCTAGGAACGCAACAGCCACATCTTTATATTTCGTCTCTTTATTTTATGGGTCCACCTCTTTAAGCACATATTTGGCATCCAGATGTATAAATTAGGACCATGCTTTTATTTGGCTAGCCCTTATTTTATCTTTTTTATTACCTTTCCCAGATTGTTTATTTCTTAATGAGCCTGTGGTGCAACATGGCTGGGATGCTCCGAGTGCTTAGGGTAGATTAGGGGGTCGAGCTTTTTTGAATCTCAACCGTCTAATCATGTATAATTACTCTTGATTAAAACCATGCTAGGAGGGTTAATTTTCTTATGACAAGATCATGGCCATTTCTTGAAGCGATGGATCACTGGAAGGAACTCCGCCATTATTGATATCCTAGAGTTATATTGGTGTTGCATATTAGCTTTTATAATGTGATAGTTTATGGGCGTGAACCTTGTTGTTTTGAAATTTGCAATAAATATCCACACTTCTGATAGATAATTAACATTGATGTATCAGATATAACTACTAAAGCCATGTTTTGTCAAGAGGGATTACCCTTTAGTCGGATAAAGTTAATTTCACTATAATTGACATATGTATAGGTATGAGATGTGGAATACATTAAACTCCTTTTTTTCTTTGTTCTCATATTTCTTTGTTACGGAAAACTTGACCTGTAATATTTTATGCATCTTAATGTTCAAGAAGGAGTTGAATGCATTGATGTTCAAGATTTGATCTCTTGGAAAATTAACATATAGTGAGTGTTTTATTATATGGAATATATTCTTGGGGTGATGGTAGAAGGGATGGCGTGATCGGAGACACTTGTTTTCTGTAAATATATATATATATATATATATATATATATGTGTGTGTGAATGTTCATTACACATGAGGCTTTTTAGGCTTTTATGATCACAAGCAATATCTTAGACAAACTTTTTCCATTCCAAGAACATACCACCCTTTCAAGTTAATTATTGTCCTAAACTTAACTTTGTAATACCGTATAGTGATACCCATCACAGTAAAATGGTAATATGGTACAGCCATGTTTTATGTCCAAGATCCATTTGATGGAAGTGTTCAAATTGGGCTGGCACCACTTGTAGAGATGCTTTAAAGTGACAAATCATGAATCTCATGGTGAACCAAAAATCTCCTAATCATGAATTCTTTCTTGAAATGAATCGTAAGATTACCAGAGACTATGATGATATAAATATTAGTTAACAAAGTAAATATATCATTCATTGACCAGTTAGTGGAGTTAATCTTTCACTCCAATGGTGGAGTACTATAATATAATTGTATTGAATTCTTTGTTTCCTTTTCATCTGATTTCGTGTTTTCCAGAATCTTGTTTCCCCTTGTAGCAAATGTAACCATAGCCCTTCCTAAATCAAGCTTTTATGAAGTCATCTGCTCATACTCACCTTGTTTCCTGTGTTTCCTTGCAAAACAATCATTGTTTTAACTTCTTGTCCCAGACAATGAAGAATGTGGGGTTATACCAATAGACCTAGTAGTTATAGAATTGGCCCATACAAAGATTTCCCTTTGAAATGATGTCCCAAAAGATGCTTGTAGTTGGCTATTAATATACATCTGCAAAATGGTGGGCAGGTGCATATGTGTAATAAGCTTGCCAGTCGGCATGTACGGGTAGGACTTGCAGATCCTAGTGATGTACCACGTTGTGACATATGTGAAAATGCACCAGGTATTTCATTTATATATTTCTTCAAATATAATTACTTTTCTTTGTTTATTTAGATATCACATGATGTGATGTTCTTACCTTTCTTTTACCAATCTGTGTGTAGCTTTTTTCTACTGTGGAATCGATGGAAGTTCTCTCTGTTTACAATGTGACATGATTGTTCATGTTGGTGGTAAACGAACACATGGAAGATATCTGCTACTAAGGCAGCGAGTCGAGGTTTCTGGTTTTGTACCACTTCCCTTTGCTTTAAATTGTGGGTGTATACACTGAACACATAGAAACAAATTGACTTACTCTATGAGAGTCTTTTGTAGTTTCCAGGGGATAGAAGTGGTCGTGACGATGAGTTAGGGTCGAATCCTGTTGATCCTGGTGAAGCAAGGAGGGAACCAAATTATCAACCTAAGCATACAACAAGAGATAACCAACACCACCGATTATCTTCCATAGGCATGCTGGAAAATAATACTGATGGTGTTGGCAGGATGGAAAATAAGTTGATTGATCTTAATTCCAAGCCTCAACGGATGCATGGGCAAACTTCAAACAACCAGGTACTACACGTGCATGGAATTTCTTTTTTGGCTTCTCAAAGAAATTTATTCCCTTTTCTAGAAGCAATTTTACATTCGCATTTTCAATGCTGAAATTTTGTTATGCAAGATTTAGTTTTGATGTTATCTATGCTGGATGTGGAGCTTGATTTGGATTTCAAACCGGTCTACATCTTTGCTGACCCAACTTTGCTTAGAAAGCAGTATGACGTTTGAGGAGTTATAGCGACAATTTTCTGTCTTATATTATTTATATATTAATTTATTTTTTCGGTAGTAAGGGAGTCTTCCTATCAATGTACTACCTTATGAATTATATAATAAGAATCCTAGCAACCACCCTGGATGTAGGGAACTTGCTCAACCTTGTAAATACCATGTTTGATTTTTCATTTCCTGCAACTAATTGATCTTAAACAATTTGTGCGTAACTTGGAACGTTTGTTCTGATTTCCTTCTCAAGGAACAAGGAATGGAAATTAGTGGCAGTAATAATGATTGTGCAAGCGTGGTTCCTGTTGGATCCTTTAAAAGAGAGCCTGAGAAGTAATTGAGGTATAGATGGTATTATCCATTGCAAATCTTCTTATTTTCTTCAGTTTGCGGAAGTTATTACAGTTTTTATTTTCGACCCATCTTAATGAGTATTGTTGAGTATCATTCTTTTTGCAGGATTAACATATCTTGACGGTATTCAAATTAGGGTGTTTTTTTTTCTAGTGCATTTCATTTTAGCTTTTGTGGGTCTCATTTCCATGATGCACAGATAAGCAGAGATGGGACCCGCAAAATAAAGTCAAACAGACCGGACCCTTAGCAACTTTCTTGCTCACAAAAAGACTCGGTGTACACTTCTGTCCTATCCATGAAAATAGAAAACACATCCGTTTGATTGTAGGGCATCACAGAAAGTCATTCTATTCATAATCCAAGGTGTATGATGCTATAAGTCTTTTACATATTGGGTTAATTTCATCTCATGAAAGTGTACCGTTTGATTGGCCACATAGTTGAATAAAAATAGGGATTTGAAGATTTGCCTAAAAACTGAAATGTTACAATTAAGTATTCCAAAATAGAATTTATTGCAATTGTTATGGGATTGAGGGAGTGGTGTTGTACAGAACTTGTGTCACTACAATTAGTAGCATACATACTCTGTTATTTAATTGCATAAAATGTTCCTGCTCGTTTGTATGTTCACTGAGCTATTTATTAGCATCTTTGCACAGTCTTTTTCTTGCTTTTTGTAAAGAGACTGTTTATTCTTAAGTCGAGCCAATGAAACCAAACAAACCCAGATTATACCACGCATAGGTAGGATCAGGGGTAGGATTAATGCAGATCTTTCCTCCGTCTCAATGGGTAGAGAGGTTGTGTCTGTGGGGGTGTGTTTGGTACATGGACGGGACTGGAGGGACGAGAGTGAGGTAGGCGGGTGAAAGAATTGAAGAAGGTTATAGACTTTTGATTTGACATGAGTAGTGTAGTAATTTATCAATCTTGCCTTATTTTCCTAATTTTAGTTCCACCTATTTTGGTGGGGACAAAAAAAAACATTTTTGTTCCAATAAGTCCTATCCTGTCCTGGTCTAAAATTACGGAAAACATGAGAAAATAAGTTTGTTTTTGTCATCTGTCATGTCCCGTGTATCAAAAACACCCCTGATGACTCGAAATGGTGACTTCCCATGAAATTGGAGTAACGTTATTATTTTAATCTTTCATATAGGTTCTTGTTAGTGCATACTAAACGTTATTATTCTAATTAAATTTTACCATTAGAGGCATGTCACGCCAACTAGTTGTAGGGTGTAAACCAAACTAAACGAACCCAATATATCCTACATAGAGATAAGGTATCGGAAACTAGTTGTAGGCTGTACCTCAAACCAGGGGTGGATTTCCGGAGAGAGGGAGTGCCCGTGCTACCGCTCAATTGTGCCGACGTAGTGGTAATATTTTGAAGTCTTAAAGGTGCATTCGCTTTAATGCAACACTAAGGGGTAGTTTACCAAATGTTTACCAAACGTTTAGATAAACGCTTACCGACACGAGAAATTACTCTCACTTACCTTATCATGTAACATTCTCGGCCATCAAAATGGGTTGTTGGTAAGCGTCTTAAACTCGGTAATCACTTACCGTGTAAAGGTCTTTTTCCTCGCTTACCAGGTAAGACTCTCGGTCTTTGTTATGCCTCTTACCGGATAAGATTTTTGGTCCTTGACATGCTCAATCGGTAAGGTAAGTGATGTCGGTAAGCGCTTACCCGGTAAACATTTAGTAAATGGCCCCTAAGTTGACAAAAAGTGGCTGCAGCCTACATGTAGCATCATTGCATGTGGAATTACAGGTTGCAAGTTCAAATCCCTTAATTTGGCTCTCTTTTAATCTTTTGGTGACGAAACTACTTGTATGTCTTTTTTAATGAAACCGTACTTTTATAATTACCTTTTGTTTTATTTTTATATTATGCTAATTATTTTGTGCCTCTGCCTCAAACCCTCAACTTTTTTGAAGTATATAGTATTTCAATACGGCAAATCCCTGATGTTATTTCTTCTGCCCGTGCAGCACGGAGATGGTCTTGGAGGTTATCACAGCAGGCGCTGCATTGTTAGCCCTGTATCGAGGGGAGGTCAACCGTTTTGAAGGCATACTTTTACCATTTGATGTGGTGGTCATCCTCTCTTTTTTTCAATTGCAGCAAATGTTCATTAATCTGATGATAAGAGTTCCTTACTGTGACGGAAAGTCCAAGATTGTTGGTGGCTCGAAACCCCGAATTTGTAATTGTTCATAAATGCGCGTTCTCGTCTCTTTGAATCTCATGCAATTTTAGATTCTAATGCAGTTATTGGTTGTACCCTTTTCTGTTATACGTCGTTACCGAAGATGTTTTCTTAGAACCAGTTTTGGTTAACTAGCAGGCTGTATTTTGATGTATTAATGCAATGTGTTTACAATGCTTTTCACCGGTTCTTTGGCTCACAAGCAATGAGCGGCCTTGGGTGATGATTAGGCGGCAACCGATGTTTGGTGGTGGTCCTGCCCTTTCTTAGAACCAGTTTTGGTTAACTAGCAGGCTGCATTTTGATGTATTAATGCACGGTTTACAATGTTTCCGTGGGCGGTGGTTAGGCGGCAACCGATGGTTGGTGGTGGTCCGTCCTCGGAAGATATTTCTCCGAACCAGTTTTGGTCAGACCGGGTCTTTTTTATTGTATTAATGCACCTGTGTATACAATGCTTTTCACCGGTTCTTTGGCTCATGGGGAATGGAGAGGCCATGGTCGGTGGTTAGGCGACAACTGATGGTTGGTGTTGGCCGGAGGGCGGTGGTTAGCTGCCAACCGGTGGTTGGTGGTGGGCGATGTGCGAAGGGTATGCCCTTTACTCAAAAGGGCATTGATTGTGTAAAAATGTTTTGGATACGAAACCAACGGATATACAAACCCTTCGGCTTTGTAAAACGCCCTATTTGTTTTTCGTTGCGCTCTCTATGGTCAATGTGTTATGTATGCGTACGATTGCGGAGTTGGCTTGTTTCAAGTGTTGTAACTCACGTTATCTTGCTTATATGGGTCTTAATTGCCGTTTCTTTTAACGGGTAAATTAGACCCATAATAAGTCTCATCATGATGTCCCGATGCCACAAGTAGATGTGTTTGGTACCTAGATAGGATGGGAGTGGATTAATATGCGAGATTGAGTACAAAGTTGGATGAATTGTAGTAGATTTCCAGGCTTTTATTTGACATGGATAGTTAGGCAATTTACCAATCTTGTCAATATTCCTGATTTTTTTTCCACGTGATTTTTGTCTTATTTAATCCCCGGTCAAATGTTGCACAAAAGGTGGGACAAAAAGCTTTATTATGTCATGTCCAGTCTTGTCTCGCATACCAAACACACCCTAAATGAACTATTTAAAAGAAAATACATACATCTAGCCAAACGTTTTGTACATACACTTACCCGATCTAAATTAAGCAGGCTTTACATGAAGAAGATTTGGCTAACATGTTCTATTTGATATGAG
The DNA here is from genome assembly GCA_954870635.1 of Arctium minus. Classification (NCBI taxonomy): domain Eukaryota; kingdom Viridiplantae; phylum Streptophyta; class Magnoliopsida; order Asterales; family Asteraceae; genus Arctium; species Arctium minus. Next base: position 4,758,482 of record OX941090.1, read on the forward strand.
CTCACTTGATTACTAGTTACTGAGGGGTTAGAAATATATCTTCGCTTGACAAAAAGAGAATATATCTTCTGTTTCGCCCACGAAAGATTAATTGAATCATCAAAATTTAGCTACGTCTTGAGTTAAACTTGGAGATGGAAGTCTTCTTTCATTTCTTAGGGGACGTTTGGTTCACATAATGGAATTTGATGGAATTGAAATTCATCGAAGTAATTTGACTTTGAAGGAATTTGATGAAATTTGACCACGCGTTTGGTTGGTAGAAATTAATTCCTTCACTTAAGGCAAAGAATGACGAATTCCTTAAATTATGGAATTCAATGGAATTGGAAGGATTCATCGCTTTTATTCCGTGAACCAAACATGGGTTTGGAATTTGATCAATAGAATTGGTCATTCCAATTTCCTTCAAATTCCTTCCAATTCCATGAACCAAACAACCCCTTATTATCATATATGAGAGCGTTCATTACAAAGTTGAAGGCAACCTAACACGTGTATATGACCATGATGATATATTACAATCAAAGGACTTCTCCTAGCTTGCCTGGCCATTTTTATCTGTCACGGGCTCACGACCTGCGATACAGACATGACATGCTGAAGCTTTATGCTTAGTGAGTATATACATTTTCATGTTTTTGACGAGCATAAAACATCATTTTAAACATGAGAAATACCAAACATAAGACATCAATGCAATATCTCAAATTGCAAGTAACCCATACATTATCAATGGAATTCTAGATCCCCATTTTCTGGGGATGATCTTTCCCCGAAGGTTTGTTTGCTAGACAACCTATGTCGCTATGCTCCTTTAGGTATTTACTATGTCCAGGTTCGGACCCAGTGTATATGATACGGTGGCTCATGCAGCACATTATTCCTCCATTGTAAGGTAAAATAAAATAGGGTCGTGAAAGGTGTCAATGTATTATAATGTTAGGTGTCAATGTATTATAATGTTAGGTGCCAACGTATATATTTGACACTACAATAATAACACAAGTTTGTCTTGGCGGAGTTGGTTTAGATGGATTTTCTCTCATCCCATGTGCGGGTTCGGATCCCTTTTTATTATTTTTTTTCTTAGTTTTTAGCTGTTAATTTCAAGTTTATTATGTTTCTGAAAAAATATGTGATAAAAGACTTGAACACAATCATACGAAAAGTAAGGAACTAACCAACAGACCATGATGATTTTTTTAAAACACTTATAGATTCGTTTCTTATAGTCAAATGGTGCGCCACTCAAAAAAATTCCTAGGTCTGTCTCTTACTATGTCTATACTTTAACATACACAAAAAAAAATACCTAGTAAAACGTGTGAAATGAACACATACTTACGTTTTCAATCAAATGAGGCTATGTCAAACAAAACAAATGCCATTTTGCATAAGCGTCAAGCCTCAACTCATCATTTATGTATAAGAACATATTAGCATGTAAATATCTCAGTTAAATCACACATTCTACTTGCATCATAAAAAGCTACAAGATTGAGCCATGTAATTTGCATTGACTATGGATTAGGCTCGTCACCCTAACTACGTTACAAGAACTTTCAGGTGTCAAGTTTGCGTTACATTGTGTTTAAGGAGGATCCCCTCAAACTGAACCTATCATAACATATTTAGATCAATTTTACACGAGTTCTAAGTCACTTAAAAACACCATTTTTGTGTTTAATTTGACCCATGGATTGAACACCTAATGCAACAAAACACACACACAAAAGTCAAAAATTTGAAACAAGATTGTTGTCCAATTTCGTAAAATCTAACGTCTAATATGTTGTGTCATTACTTTTCATCTTTTCACAACTTCATTAAGATCCCAACACGTGTAACATCTTACACCAGTACTAATAACTTTGAATACGAATCGTACCTTAAAATTTGGATAATCCTAACTTGCTTTTTTTAGTGGTTCTTATCTTGCTGGATATATTATTTTACTGGTTCTTGTTCATTCTTATTCGACAAAACCTATATATACTTATATAAATCATAACTTTATTCATTAAAAATTTGTAATTTTTATATTCCCTTGCATAGTATAGCTAATAAGCTTTCTTTATTTGATTATCTTTCAAATATATGAACATTTCCAACATTTAGTTTATAGATTCCTCCCCTTGTAAGTAATGCACCAAAACTTGTACTATTATACATTCACTTTGACACATGATATCTCATTTTTCTATGTGGAAACATGTTTTTCTTGCATTTTATCTGCTATTGTATCTTTAAGATTTGATTTTTAGTACACTACAAATCTGGTCTCTATAGTTTGCCAAAAAAAAAAAACTTTTCGTCTATGCGGTTTAGATATTATAGGATGGCCATCGTGGTTTGCATAAACGTTCAGATTTGGTTCCTTCCACTAATGATCGTTAAATAATTCCGTTAAATGAGAGGCATTTTCGTTCTTATATAGATGTTTTGTCTTTTATCCAGTAAAAAACCATAAGGACCAAAATCATAAAATTGATTTTGATTGGGTAAAAACAAAGAAATCGGTAAAATGACGAAAACACCTCTAATTTAACGGAATTTTTTAATGACTGTTAGAGAAAGATATTAGATTCAGCCGTTTTTACTTTTAAAAAACCATGATGGTCATCTTGTAATTTCAAAATTGTAGAAACGAAAAGTTTTGTTTTCGACAAACCACATGGACCAAGTTTGTAATTTACTCTTTTTTTTATTTGTTACTATACATGTCATCTACTGTGATTTTGTACAAAATAAGTCCTTGTACTTTTTATTGCATTGCAATGTACTTTATTTATTTCATGCATTCATCATATTAATGGTTCGCTTACTAAACGTTTACCTGATAAGTGCTTATCGACTCAAATTAACTTATTGGATGAACATGACAAGGATTGATAATCTCACCCACTAAGAGCGATAACAAGGACAATAGTCTTACCGAGTAAGTGAGAGTGATGATTCTTACTCGATAAGCGCTTGTCGGATAAAAATGTTGCATACGATGCTGTTTTAATTGACTAAAATCTTACCCGATAAGTTAAAATGAAAGTGTTGACTATTACTGGTAAGTGTTGGTTAAACGGCCTCTAAGAATAAATAACTTCAAAATATTCAAACTTGGGGTATTACTCTCACCAACATTTCTTTCAAATATCCAATGTTGGTTGCTTAGAGCATCTCGAACAACCATGCTACAAATTTTCTAAAACAGAGTATCAAAATTCAAATTTCTAAAAAAATTACATCAAACGCCAAACAACTCTTATGAGGTGTTTGGTTCATGGATTTTGAAGGAATTGGAATCGATAAATCCTTTGACCAAATTCCAAATCCTATGTTTGGTTCACATAATGAAAATGAATGAATCATTTGAATTCCATTGAATTCCACAAATCAAGGAATTAATCATTCTTTCGCTTAAGTGAAAAAATTGAATTCCATTCAATTCCTACCAACCAAATGTTTAGTCAAATTCCATTCCAATTCGTTCAATGAATTTCAATTCCATCAAATTCTATTATGCAAACCAAACAACCCCTTAGGAGGCGTTTGGTTCGCAGAATGGAATTTGGTGGAATTGGAATCCATCAAAGGAATTTGACTTTGAAGGAATTGGAATGGAATTTGACCACGTACGTTGATTGTGTTTGGTTGGATGGAATTGGAATGGAATCTCTAAAAACAATTGGAATCTCCGTCTTTGTTTGGAAGAAGGGCGGTGGCAGGACATAAGGGGTGGGGTGTGGCAAGGATGGGTGGGCAGGACGAGGGGTGGGTGGGTGGAGGGGGCAGGGGCAAATATGGAATCTCCATCTTTGTTTGTGGGGAGGGAGATGGTGGGGGCAGAAGGGATGGGTGTGGCAAGGATGGGGTGGGCAGGGTAGGAGGTGGGTGGGTGGTCAAGGTGGGGAAGGCAGGGGTAGGGGCGGGGTTCAAGGGCAAAGTTGGGTGGGGGTGGCGGTAGAAGGGGTTGGCAGGGGTGGGGTGAGGGTGGTTAAATTGGACGCAAAAGTTACTTGTCTTTCTAAAACGAAATTATAAATGTTACATTTGCCACGAAATGGAATTCAAATCGTTCACATATGCGAAGGAATAATCAAATCCCTCAACCATGGAATTTGGTGGAATCCTATCAACTCATTCCGTGAACCAAACACCATTAAGGAATTTGGTCAATGGAATTTGTCATTCCAATTCCATCAAATTCCTTTGAATTATGCGAACCAAACAACCCCCTTAGAATTCAAATCCATTCCAATCCTTAGGGATGTTTGGTTCATGGAATTGGAAGGAATTTGAATGATCAATGTCATTGACCAAATTCCAAGCTCATGTTTGGTTCACATAATGAAAGCGATGGAATCTTTCTAATTCCAATGAATTCCACAACTTAAGGAATTAATCATTCTTTGGCTTAAGTAAAGAAATTATCCCTACCAACCAAACGCGTGGTCAAATTTCATTCCAATTCTTTCAAAGTCAAATTATTTCGATGGATTCAATTCCATCAAATTCCATTATGCGAACCAAACGCCCCCTTATATTTTAATAATTTCAGCATTAATTATATTATTAAAATATTTTATAAATTCATCGTCTTAATACACTTTAAAAAAACTTTATAAACAATTATAATACATTCAACCTCATTGGTGGAAACAATTAAAATAATATATATCTCCTTAATACTCTCTCCTTCGCAATATAAGGTGTCGTTTGTTTTTTAAGAGGTCTAAAGTCTGAAGTCTTATTTTAGTTATGATTAATAAGATGTGATATGTAAAAATGTCTGAATGATATAGACTTAAGAGTCATTAAGAGGTTTTTTAGAAAAAACAAACAACCCCTAAGTGTCTACAATATAAATAACACACAATTGTAGACATACATAATTATTACACTTTTCAATTACTCATATGACATTTTTACCCATAATTAATTTCTCCCCCTTCACAATTTTTAAATATTTGTGCATCAACTAAGGGTAGATTTGAGAATTTAGTTGTCTGTTTTTTTTAAAGTAGACACTTATTTTGGGACGAATGAAGTAGTAAGTTTTAAAGATTTCTCCAGATTTGGAAATTCCTTCTTTCTTTCTTATTTTATCTATTTTAGCATAGTTGTTGGAGGAAAAAAAAACTTTAAACTCTCCAAAATCTTTACTTTAGCACACAAACTATTGGAGATGCTCTTATAAGAAAGGAGACGTGGACTTGGAATTTTTGTTAATTGTGTATGTATATATACGTAAAACATATACCATCCTCTCTTTATACGGAGGGATTAATTTGGCTTCAATTTTAACTAGGTTCTCATATCATATAAACTCTAATTAATCTTAAAACTCTTTTTTTAAGTATATAATATTTATATACGACAAATGCAACAAATAAACTCACACACCCTCCTCACATTTGATGAGGTTTGAACCCCATCTTAAAACTCTTTCATGTGTATGATTTATGTCAACTCTCCAATTCTATTTATCATAACTAAGACCAAGTCTGGCTTGATCTTTTAGTGCGACTCAGTATGTTCTCATAAAATTGGTAGTAGTATATGTAAGTCACATTCGCTTCAATATGCCATTAGATGTCCATCGGTTTTGGATCAAAATTAACCATAACAAGAATAGCAGAGCAACCTACGCCTTTTTTACTAGTGATTTCAAAAGGCAAAATCTGTGATTTAGTGAATTTGATTGCAACAAAATATCAAATAATTTAAAAAACACACACAATTGTATGAATTCGTAAATGTAATTAACAGTCATGACCATTTTAATAAGAGCAAACTGTGTTTAAGAGACACATATCTCATTCAGTGATTTTTACTAGATATACTTTTGAAATGTACGCTAAAGTTTTTATAGTTATTGGACTGTTTATATAAGTGTTCTATAGTTTGATGTACTGTTTGAATGTATCTTATCTAAAATGCCAATTGATGTATATACCTTTAAACACAAGTTCCATTTTTTATTATTTAGTTTGACCTGTTGTATTATAATCATATACAAGTAGAGATGGACATTTTGCCTACATTCGAGGGATCAGGCCAGATGAAGACCGATGACATCACAGTCCGAACAAGGCCAAATAGTCAATCATTTTCTGTAACACCCCGAATTTTGGACTTTTGATTTATTCGTATTTATAATTTCATTTGTTTCGCTCTTTTGAAGTCACCAAAGATCAGTCGTGAATTCGGAGTCGGAGTATGTCGAATTTTAGGAAGAAAAACATATTCGACGAGAGTGACCGGCAAGAGTGACATGGTCACTCTCGCGGTGGCATAGTCGCCGAAGGCAAAAGAGCATACGGTACATTTTCGGCGAGAGTGCCAGGATCACTCTCGCGATGTCACAATCGCGGAGGCCAATTGGGGCGCTCGGGCCGAAGCCGCGGTACAAACCCGACGAGAGTGCCATGTCACTCTCGCGGTGTCACAATCGTCGTCGAGGGACAGGTTCATTAAATGAGTTTTTGTTGAGATTCATTCATTCATTCTTACAACCATCTTGAAGATCGATTTTTCTCCCTACACTAAGGTAAGTTCCCCTCTCTTTTCACCATCTCCTCCCAATTAATGCTTCACCAACCTCAACCTTCTTGACATTTATGGTCATTGATGGTTCTAGGACTCTAAAGTTATAGTCATCATCTTGGAGAAACTTCAAGTCACCTCCACTTATAGGGTTTTGCTATTCTAGGGTTCCACTCCACAAAACCCATTTGGTAAGTTTTCTTAACCCTTATTTACCCATACTTGCACCATTACTTGTTTATGTGAAACTTATGAAATGTTGAATGTTAACCTAAAATTAGGGTTTTGCATATCTTCCATGTATAAGAACTTTGGGGTTTATGGGAGTGTTTAAATATCTTGAGGGGTTCATTTATGCATGTAATATGGAAGAAAACTAATGTATGATGAAGGACCACTCCCCTAAATGTTAAAGTCAAATACAAGTATTCTTATCAGCAGTTGGGGTTATTATATTGGTTTAGGGTTAATATGTGATCAAATGAGCATTGTGGTATAGTGATGATTTTGTAATGAGCATGATTATATTATTTGGAAGAAATGTGTTATGCATGAAAATTGATAACCATACTTGATCATGATATATATGGGGAGTTTTATATCTATTTCCTTGTGCACGAGGATTTAGATAGCATGCTTATTGTTGATATAATTGTTGGTCGTTGGGCACTAGCGGGTAGACAGTAGGGGGTGTAAGTCCCTGAGCTGGAACTCGACTAGATTGGATAGGCACCCTTGTCTGTAAGTCCTTGAGGTGTAACTCGACGGAGTAAGCGCTAGAGGCATAAACGGTTTGAGGATTGTAATGTATGGTATGGCATAGGAACTAGAACCGGGATTTGTTGTGAAATCCAATAACATCACGGGTGACCCCATTCACGTGTTCTCGTCACCCAAGATGGTAACGGGTCTCCCCCGTCTTTCAAAATTTTATCTTTGTTATATTTGTACATGAAAGAAATATTGCCCCAATTGGGGGTATTGGCTTGCTTTAAATCCATGGGTCTTCCGGTAACAATTAATTAAAATGTTCATGCTTACTTTATAAACTGTTGAAGCATGTTACCCTATAGACTTTGGTCTAACACTTGTGTTCGTGTTTATTAGCTCACAGGTTCCGCTAGTGGTGCGAATAGGGCACCTTGATTTGCCGGGAGCGCACCTAGGACCCTCCGTGGACCGGGCATTTTTGGGAATTTGAGAGATAGCATTTTGAAGTCATAGCGACACCCACCTTAATCTAGTTGTTAATTGTTCTAGATTAAATAGGTTGTCATGCATATGTCTTATCTGTTCCACTACTTTAATTGTAGAACTACCTCAATTTTATTGGGTTTTAGTCATCATATTGCAGGTTTTAAATCATCATATATTAGACGTTATATTGCCGAAATTTTAAAGTTTTATTTTGTTGGTAATCTCTATATGTATTTCAATATTACATATACTATTACAACGTATGTAATAAACAATACAAATCAACGAATGAATAATAATAATACGAATACAAAGAAAATAGAAGGAATCAACTGATGATTAACATAAACGAATTAAACGAAGTTGAGGCTCGTGTGTGACATGATTCCCTTAAACAGATTTGCCGTCTGTTCCCAGGGTACAACAACGTAAGTAGAAGTACTGTCGAAGATGACCACTTGCCTGAAAAATTCGCCAAAAGTAAACGTATGCGGGAGAGAATTTCAGAGAAGTGTGTGTGTAGTATGGGGGCCTTTAGAATGTGGCGAAGCTTCTCCCTTTTATATTGAAAACCGAAACCGAAATCATAAATATGATATTAAAACAATAATTAAAGAATTAATACACTGCGCGCGAGCACAAGATTTCGGAGCTGCATTCGTGTCCACAGGTCGCGCCCATGCACAAGTTCGCCGATTTTAGCTTACGAAAATCTCAATCGACATCCCCCCTGCGCACGGGTAGGAGTTGGAGTAAAACCAATCAAAGGAGCTTGTAAGCCCCTCCCACATTCATGGTTATAAACCACAAAATGTTTACTATTCCTTCCTATGTGGGACAAGTTCTCACACCCACTTGATTTTTGCCAATTTCATCCCAACCATTCAACTTTGAGCATCGATATCTCATTCACACATATTCCGTTTTGGACACATAATATATCGTTTCGAAACTCTCATATAGGAGAACACAAACCCACGAAGAGTTAGATATATACAATACATATACATGTATTTGAATGTGTCTAAAGTTAGTAAAAACCCATGTTTTACTAATTTTTTCCAACAATCCCCCACATGAATGGAGATCGATCTTTGCATACCAAAAAGTTCCCTACGAAATTTCGAATGGTCGAATCCTGCATAGGATAGGTAGGTGTTACCCTTTGAACCTTCCCTTGTGAAACACACTTAGTCTCCTAGCTGTCAGTAGACTCGATGTCTTTGAACTGAACTGCCATTTATGTAGATGACAATACATTTCACACAGAACTCTTCCTAACAAGGTCATATCCTCATAGTCGTGTTCGTTATGGTCATGAACACTAGCCTGGTTCAGCGAGAGCTGTCAGGAATTGAGCCCCCACAATTCTCTTCGAAGCGACCCCACTTCTCTCTCACATAGGTGATCTTCAATAATCATTAAAAGTCATACGCTTAGCCTCACTGTCACTGATTCCAGAATTGGACTAGCAAGTTTATTAACTCCCCCACAGTGACCTCCCTTATTCATACAACTAGGTTGTCCTTTTGAACCCAGATCTTGGGATCTCCAGTCTTCTGGGTAAGGTTTCCTTTGCATGAATTACTCATTCAAGGGCTTTAGTCCCATTCCTCTCGACGACTTATAAACCAAATCTCTACTTAGGCCTTTCATAAGCGGATCCACAATGTTATCCTTTGACTTCACATAGTCAATTGTGATAACTCCAATAGAGAGTAATTGTCAAATCGTATTATGTCTACGTCTAATGTGCCTTGATTTCCCATTATACATTGTACTTTGAGCTCTACCAATTGCCGATTGGCTATCATAATGTATACATATGACCGTTATCGGCTTAGGCCATCTGGGAATATCTTCCATGAACTGACGTAGCCACTCTGCCTCTTCACCACATTTATCAATGGCAATAAATTATGATTCCATCGTGGATCTAGCTATAATAGTTTGCTTGGATGATTTCCAAGATATAGTCGTACCTCCAAGTGTAAACACATATCCACTTGTAAATCTAGAATCCTTTATATCAGATATCCAATTTGCATTGTTGTATCTTTCGATCACCATTGGATATTTTCCATAATACAGTCCATAGTCACGTGTGTATCTTAAATATCTTAACAATCTAGTAATGCTCTTTCAGTGTTCCAAACTGTGATTACTAGTATACCTACTTAGCCTGCTCACTGCATATGCTAAGTCAGGTCTAGTACAACTCATAAGATACATCAAACTGCCAATTATTCTTGAGTATTCCACTTGTGCAACATTATCCCCTCTATTTTTAGATAGATGTTGACTAGTGTCAATCGGACTTCTAGCTATACTAGTATCTCCTTCATTAAATTTCTCAAGAATCTTGTCCACGTAATGTGTCTGATTTAACACCATACCATTTTGGGTTCTTGTGATCTTGACCCCAAGAATCACATCTGCTAAATCCATATCTTTCATGTCAAACTTAGATTTCAACATATCCTTCGTGGACCTTATCATTTTGTCATCACTGTTGATGATAAGCATATCATCAACATATAAACATAAGATGACATATCCATGAGTGGTGTCTTTCATATAGACACATTTATCACACTCATTTATCTTAAAACCACTTTCTAACATGGCTTGATCAAACTTTTAATGCCATTGCTTTGGAGCTTGCTTTAGGCCATACAAGGACTTAATAAGTGTAACACCCTGGATTTTCATTATATATTATCGTTGTATTCTTGCGTTTACCTTTTGTTGTAGATGCCGAGTTTTGAATCGGGAGTTAGTGTTTGGGTTTTGGTTGAAATTGTGGGAAACAGAGAGTTACGCGGGCTATGCTGCGGCTTGTAGGCCGCGAGGTAAGTCGCGTAACCCTCTGGAGGATTTCCAGATTGTTGACACGCGCGGGCTAGGCCGCGGCTAGTAAGCCGCGAGCTAAGCCGCGTGACCCACTGGAGTATTCCAGTTTTATGGCACGCACGACTTTTCCCGCGGCTTGAAGGTCGCGGTGTAAGCCGCCCTCTGGCCGACTTAAAGGTGGTCAGCCACAAATATCTCTTTGTTGATATTTCTTTCTCTCTTCAAATCTCTCTCTCTCTCTCTAAGTTTCTCTTTGGTTTCTTCGATCTTTGAAGCTCCGTTGATAGCTAGTATTAAGTGCATTACTCGGGGTTTCGGTGTAGAAAGCTTCACCTATTAGTCGTGGTCGATATCTGGTTTTTCGGGTTTTCGTATAAACCCGTTTGGTGAGTTCCTACTATCATTTTAAAAACTGTATACATATCAAAAGCTACCTTTTGGAACTTCTATATATCTCCATGGTTTCAGATCTAAGTTTTCTACATATTTGATATAACTTGAGTTTTGGGAGATTTTAGGGTTCCCGATCATTTTCGATTAAAATGATGGGTTCATCTTATTTGAAGTAAAATGATGTTTTACTTGCACATTTATGTGGGATACTTGAAAGAATGTTTAAAGTTCATTTTGATGATTTTCATTCTTACCAGAAGTTAAACTTGAAAATGCATTTTTGTTTATAAATGTTATTTTATACCATATGATTATCTATGGTTGGTCACAAATGTTGTTGTGACAAGTCTGCACCATTACTAGTGGATCCCTAGGTATTGAGTCGACTTATATTTGTGATGTTTTTCCCCTATTTGTAAAATGGATGTTTATGATCCTCGGGGGCCATTTGGTACGGTTGAAACCGGTTACTAGCTATGGATCATAATTTCCCTATTTGTAGCTACGGATGCATATGATCCTCGGGGGCCATTTAGTACGGTTATGTGAGACCGATTACTAGCCATGGGTCATAGTGTAGTCCTAGTGAACGAGTATACCTTGGTTTCCTCGGGGGCCCTACCTCACATCGTAGTACGGACCTGTGAGTTCGTGGCCATGGATTCCAAGTGTTTAGCTCATAACTCGGATTGTGGCCTACTTTGTGTTACGCTACAATACTTGGTAAAATGGTTATCTTTGGTCACTTGATGACGAGTTTTGTATCAAAAATGCCCGGTTGTGGCAAAGGTTTCATTTGTAAAACTAAACATTATTGGAAAGATTATCTTATGATACAATTGTTTATGTTTCTTGAAATTTATAAACTGTATGTTCTCACTAGGCTTTTTAAGTCTAACACTTTTTCTCAAATGATATGTATTCAGGTTCTTATTAGCGGCAGGTTGCCAAGGGTTTGAGTGCCGGGACTGATCCCGAGGGTTTTTGAGATGTTTAGTATTGGATTGTTGGGCATTGTTAAGTCCCACATTTTTGGATGATTCAGGATCAACAACTTATGTAATCTAGATAGTATATGTTTAGATTGGTTTGTTGTTAGGATCCTTTTTCGTATTCAGTTTTTTTGTAAAGGTTAAGTACAGTTCCCCTTTTTGGGAGGCTTATACCTTTGGTTGATGCTTAATTGTACAGTTTCCGCAGTTTTAAATTACCCTGGTTTTTAGGGCGTTACAATAAGTTTACAAACCTTATTTTCTTGCCCCGGGGCAACGAACCCCTCAGACTACTCCATATAGATTTCTTCTTCTAAATCTCCGTTTAGAAAAGCAGTTTTCACATCCATTTGGTGAATTTGCAGATTTCTAATGGTTGCAATAGCTAACACCAATCTAATGGATGTTATTTTTGTCACTGACGAGTAAGTATCGAAATAATCTAGACCTTCTTTTTGTCTATATCCTTTGATCACTAATCTCGCCTTGTATTTATCAATAATGCCATCAACTTTCATCTTTCTCTTAAATATCCAACGGTAACCTAGTGGCTTACATCCTGGAGGTAGGTCCACTAGTTCCCATGTATGGTTTTGTAAGATAGATTCTATCTCACTCTTGATGGCTTCTTTCCATTTAGGTCATTCCGAAGACATAACCGTCTCACGATAGGTTTTGGGTTCACTTTCCACCACGTAGGTGAGAAAATCGGGACCAAACGATTTTTCAACCCGAGCCCGTTTACTTCTTCTAAGTTCCACCACTTCTTCCTCAGATAGAACTTGTTCATCCTCTTGAACAATTTCTTTATCTTTAGAAGATGAGGTTTGATCTTCCTTGTTCAAACAAGGAAACACATTTTCGAAGAATGAAGCATTTCTTGACTCCATAATTGTATTCTTGTGTATATCGGGATTTTTAAATTCATACACAAGAAACCGATAAGCACTACTATTTTGTGCATATCCAATGAATACACAATCCACTGTTTTAGGTCCTAACTTTTGTACCTTAGGTGGAGGTACAACCACTTTAGCTAGGCACCCCCACACTCGTAAGTACTTGTAAGATGGTTTTCTACCTATCTAAAGTTCATACGACGTTTCATCTTATTTCTTGTGGGGTATCTTATTCAAAAGATAATTAGCCGACAAAATAGCTTCCCCCAGATGTTCTGATTTAAGCCAGAACTAATCAACATGGCATTCATCATCTCTTTCAATGTGCGATTCTTTCTCTCAGCAATACCGTTTTGCTGAGGTGAGTAGGGTGCTGTGAATTCATGTCGAATTCCATTGTTAGAACAAAATTCAGCAAACGATGAAACATATTCACCTCCCCTGTCGCTTTAAGTTGATTTTCAACTTCATTTTTATACAAGACAAACTTGTCTATTGCTTCATCTTTACTCTTAAGTAAATATACGTAGCAATATTTTGTGATATCATCGATAAACATGATAAAATATTTGTTCCCACTTTTAGTAGGAACCGATTTTAAACCACACACGTCAGTGTGAATTAAATCAAGGGGTTCGGTTTTCCTTTCAACCGATTGGAAAGATGTTCTGGTAAGTTTGGCTTCTACACATGCGGGGCACTTATGATTTGATTCAATATCAAATTTAGGTATGTAGTTTAGCTTAATTAAACGTCGAATGGAATTAAAGTTTACATGTCCTAAACGGCCATGCCAAACAGTTGAAAACTCAAGCATATAAGCAGAACTAGTACTTGTTTTATTCATTCCATTGACAACAATTACATTCAACTTGAATATGCCATTCAAGGCATATCCCTTTCCCACATACATATCATTTTTGGACAAAACAAATTTGTCCGACTCAAACACAAGCTTAAAACCAAACTTATTAAGTAACTACCCCGACACGAGGTTCTTCCGAAGCTCCGGTGCATACAAAACGTCTCTAATCTTGAGCTCTTTCCCGGAAGTCATCTTCAGAATCACATCTCCAATGCCCTTGACATCAGTGGTGGCGGCATTTCCCATGTAGAGCTTTTGCCCATCATCAACGTCTTTGTAGGAGATGAAGTTGCTTTTGTCATGACACACATGACGGGTAGCTCTAGTATCAACCCACCACTCCATAGAGTTCGAACCAATCACGTTTGCCTCCGAAACCATGGTAGTGAGTCCCATGGCCGAAAAATCCGTGATCATTGCCACCAAGTCATCATTCATCATGTGGGCTTGAAGCGAACTGTCCTTCTTAGGCAACTTGCAATCAACAACTTTGTGACCCGGTTGGCCACAATTATATCAATTGAACTTCTTCTTGAAAGTTCCTTTTCGAGGACCAAGATTATTCGTTTCCCCTTGCCTTTGTCAATCTTTTTGGCCTTGGTTTTGGAAGATTGACCAACTACCACCACATTAGCTTTTGAAGAGCCGACATAACCACCCTTCAAAGCTATTCGGTTGTCTTCTTCAATACGAAGACGCACCACCAGTTCCTCCACAGACATCTCCTTTCGCTTATGCTTAAGGTAGTTCTTGAAGTCTATCCACCCAGGAGTAAGCTTTTCAATCATCGCTGCAACTTGGAAGGTTTCACTGATAACCATCCCTTCGGCAAGTATATCATGCACTGTCACTTGAAGATCTTGAACTTGACTCATCACAATTTTTGAGTCAATCATTTTGAAATCCAAGAATCGAGCAACAACATGCTTCTTGGTTCTCGCATCTTCAGTCTTATACTTCCGTTTTGGACACATAATATATCGTTTCGAAGCTCTCATATAGGATAACACAAACCCACGAAGAGTTAGATATATACAATACATATACATGTATTTGAATGTGTCCAAAGTTAGTAAAAACCCATGTTTTACTAAATTTTTCCAACATATTTTACCCAAATTTTTAGGATGTTACATTTTCTCAAACATATTTTTCTGATTCAGGGAGATTAAACCCTAACCGGTTCATAACATATAAAGACTAGTCCATTTATTTTATTATTATTTAATTATGTTAAATTCTTTTTTTTATTTCTTTTTTTTAAACGAACTAGAATAAAGTCCAAACCAAAACGGGCTAACCAAAAGCCCAAACCAAACGCAACATATGGAATTTTTGTTAGGTTGTCCTGTCTTGGACCACGCCAGACCCAGTCTGTGTTCAATCCTCTAAATTCGGCCGAGGCTGTTTTAACCAAGCTTCCAAGATAAAACACTAAAATTATATAAAAAAACCTTTAATAATCTTATGTACGACATACCATAGTGCGAGTAAAAAAACTTGTGGGTTTTCTCCTACTTATTCATTAGGGTCAACTAGAGAATAAGCTCTTATGAAGTTGATCTAGATTCTAGACTAGATGAGATGTCAATAGCTGTCAAAACGACTTATTTTATTTTACAATTTTCTGGATGTAAAAAATAACAGGACAAATCAAATGTCGGTACAGTTAAGAAGACACCCGTCATCCGAAAGTTTTCTTCATCTTCTCTGGAGTTCTTCTTGTCTCCCCATACACAAAAGGGTCACGGAGTTAAGCATCTTCCCTGTTAAATAAGTTATGATACTATGGTAATACCTGTTAACTCTTTATTTGATTCTTCAATATTATCATTTTTACCCTAACAACAAAAAACTAAAATCATAACAAACCTGTACTGAGCATTTGGAATTGAGTATTATTACTTCATGTAGCAATCGCTTTAGATACACATCCAAACACCTATTAAATCAGACAAAACTTAGAGGACTAAATTATAAAATTAATTTTGGTAAGGACTAAACTTGCATATAGATCATAGTTCAGGGACTAATGTTGTACTTCACTCTTTGATTTATATTGGCTCCTAAAACCACTTTTCGTAAAACCACATGACGCTCGATAATTATATCTGTATATAGAAAAAATAAACTTATTAGGGTTAGGGTTTTACGGGATTTTAGCAATGGAGGAGGTTGAAGAAGAAACGACGACCTCAAATCACCTCGAAGAATCAATGGCAGCAGAAACAACAACCGTAATCAATGAAAGCTTGTTAGAAAATACTACTATTACTGATAAAGAATCTGCAAAAGAGCTATCAAAATTGATACCTAAATCAAACGTTGTAGAAGAAGAGGACTCGTCTGTTTCCGTTCACAAATCGGAGGATTCGGAAGCTTTTGTTGCGGTGGCGGTGGGGGAGAAAGAGGACGGTGAGGGTAGGGAGGAGGTTTTTGTTCATTGCCGGAATTTGGAGGCAGATGCGGCATTGAGCGGTGGTATTGAGAATTCGGTTGTGGTTGAGTCGACGAACGTGGTGGAGGAATGCTCGAAGGATGGGGATGAAGATGCCGTCAAGGAAATTGACGTACCTAGTGATGACGTGGCAGCGGTGGAGTGTGGTGGTAGTGAGTTGGTGTGTTCGGTTAACGTCGACGAAGGTGAGGGAGAGGAGGCGGTGGTTGAGCGGAATGGTGAAGTGCAGGCGGTGGAGGAAATGGTGGAAACTAACGGAGAGGATACAAATGTTTGTGATTTTCCTGTGACTGAGAAAGATGAGATGGTGGAGAAGGAGGCGGTGAAAGAGGAGGTGTTGCCTGTTGCTCATAATAGTGAAGGAGATGAAGTGATGGATCAAATTATAGAAGAAGGTGGTGTCCATGTCCAGTTGGAAGATGTTGAAAATGTCAGAAACGATGGTGTTGTGGACGGCCAACTAGAAAATGTTGATTATGTTCATGGAGAAATGACGGAGGAACGAGTTTTTGCTGAAGTTGTTAAGGAAGAAGGAATGGTTGCTGGTGAAGAGGAAGCTGTTGGTGTTAGAGAAGATTTCAAGGAGGAAACATTGATGGCAAATGATAAGAAAGTTGATGTTGTTGTAGAAAATGATGAGGAAGAAACCATGGTGGAAGATGAGGAGAAATCTTTAGACACTACAATGGAGACTGAGAAATCCTTAGATTCTGAAATGGAAACTGAGAAATATTTAGATACTGAATTGGAGACTGAGAAATCATTAGATACAGAAATGGAGACTGAGGAAGAAGCAAACTTAGCAGATGAAGATAAAGACCAGGAACAAGAAGCAGAGATTGAGACTGAACCAGAATTACCAGAGTCCTCTAAGAAAGGCAGTGGAGGAAAACGGAAAAGAGGAGGGAAGGTTTCAAAAACTACCCCAAAGTCCTCTGCTGCACCTAGGAAGACAATAGAGGAAGATGTTTGCTTCATTTGCTTTGATGGTGGAGACCTTGTGCTGTGTGACCGGCGGTGAGTGTGGTAATTGTTGATTCATTCTTGTTTACAGGGTTTTGCATTTATTGGGTTGTGTTGTTAATTGTTATTGGTGGTTACATTTCTGCAGGAATTGCCCTAAAGCTTATCATCCTTCTTGTGTTAATCGGGATGAAGCCTTTTTCCAATCTAAGGGTCGTTGGAATTGTGGTGAGTGGGTTCTCTATTCTGTCATACATTCAGCATACTAGTTTATTTTTCCCTCTTTGTTCCCTTATGCTCATACTTGTGCTGTTCTGTTTATAGTCATTCATAACTTTTCAGTTGTATGGCATGATGGTTCATATCCTATCTCTGAGTGTGGTGTGATGAGCATCTTGGTTAGCTATTGACAGGGATATCTAAGCTTTGGATGACGATGAAAGTAAAGCAAATACTTAGATAAACATAGACCGATTTATAAAAAATGGAAAGAGGAGATCCAAATATAATAGAGGATATATGATATAGTTCATTGAATTATACAATAATATATAGACCTAATATTACGGTGTTACAACTTAGTCTTGATAATCTTAGGGGGAGTGAAAATTAAATTGACTTTAATACAACCTAAAACAAACATAATTTTCAAGTCAAGCATTCAAATTACTAGAGTATCCTAATACAAGGTGAAAATTTTCTTATAACATGTGAGTCTCAAAATGGAATCCAAATATATTTTTATGGGCAATGGTTTCAGGATAAACATTTTTTTAAGAAGGGTGTGCTAAATGAACAAATGTTGTTTGATTTATGTTCTTAATGAACCGTCTGAATGACAAAAAATACCTATCAACCCTTTGTCTAAAGCGCTAAACAAAACAAATTATTGTTTGTTTGATAAATGTGTTGAACGAAAATTCTAAATGGCAAAAAGCTTTCAATTTAGGCATTATTTTTTATCTGTTTTTAAATCACAATAAAATTATTAAAATTTTTAAGGATTTCGGCTAGTTTCTTCCTTGGAAGGTGCTTTAATCAGATTCACGTTTAGATCTGAAATTTGCTAGCAGTTGTGTGCTTGCTTGGTTTATTCAATATGATGAGCTTACTCAAAATTGCATATCTTCTTTTAGTTTCTATGCGCTTTAACTATTGATTGAGTTATCCAATTACACCTCGCCTTCTCTTTTCCTAGAATATTTTTCCTAGCATTTTTATTGTCTTTTACCTTGGATTTCAGGTTGGCACCTGTGTAGTATCTGTGAGAAAAAGGCCGAGTACATGTGCTATACTTGCACATATTCCTTGTGCAAAGCATGCATTAAAACCTCTGTTATACTATGTGTTAGAGAGAAGGAGAAGAAATGCTTATGTGAGGCTTGCATGAAAACAGTGATGTTAATTGAAAAAAAGGAAACACAGGTATGCTTGATATTTCTGTTTAGTTCTTTCGGTGTTCCTCTGGTTGTTTGATTGTGGAACTACTTATCATAGATACCATATTAGCTTTTAGTTATTGAATGTAGTTTTTCTACTTATGCTTACTGCTTTGGAGGAAGTACTTCAGTTCCCTGGAGTAATTTGGGTGCTAATTTTTGGGTTTACAACTATGTATCAGTACTTTAGGTTGTAAAATGCAAACATGAAGAGTTGAAGAGGAGTGGCTTAAGATAGTTTACTTTAATCTTTTGCACTTTAGTTTTCCAGTGGTATCTTATACTGGTATATTTTGAGGTGTTTGCTTTATCTTTTTACTCATAGATCTAGTTCTAGATCCTGCCACCACTGCAGCTGGCAAGTCATATGCATGAGTTCTACTTACCGCTTGTTAGCTGCTATATAGAAACTTAATTAGACTTGAGGAACAAGAAAAACTATAAAGACTAAAGTATCCTTATTACTGCCTATGTTTTAAGATGTATCGTCACTTGCCTTGTTAATCACAAATGAAAGTGCTCCTGTAGTTTGTTACAGGTGAAATACTAAAGCATCTAACCAGACTAAAACACGCCCGTGTCTCTAGTTAATCATATAAAATCCGTGATTACATCAAGTAATTACCCAAATTGAGCATCCAGTAATTTGCGAGTAACAGATAAAGAAAGTTCTTTGATGCCCTAGACTTGTGGTTCCCATAATCTCTTTCCAACAAAATTTTTGAATTCACTGTACTACTTCTAAGTTCTAACTACTTGGCTTTGGGTAGGATCTGCCGAAACATATACACAATCTACCAGAGATGTCTGCTGCAGCTTATTATTATTTCTGTAAAGTAGGTGAAACTTCTATTTCTAGTTTCTTCAACAATGGAGTTTATGGCCTTTCTATAGTGCATTGCCCAACCTTGCACAATTAATTTTAACTCAAGAAAGGTTGAGGCAGGATTCACATCCAAGATCTCTTGGCTCATATAAAAAGGAAGTCTATCTAATGAATGAAGATTGGGTTTGCTCTTGGAGTTCACATTTCCATACTGACTGGAGTTGGGAGTTGCATCTATCACGGAGAAAGAATGTTGTGATGGTTTGGACACGTTTGCAGGAGGCAATTAGTGGCTCTGGACCTTCAGTGAGGAGGGTAGAAAGTGTGACTGTCCTGGGATCGAGGAGGGGCAGGGCGAGGAGGACGTGGGATAGCTACTAAGGATAGACATGGAAGCGTTAGGCATTTTCGAGGACTTGACCTCTAATACGGGTTCTTGGAGACGTAAGATTAGGGTAGTAGACTAGGGGTGGAGACATGTAGGTAGTCTAATCGGGAGGAAGGGAGCTCGAGAGGTAGGGGGTAGGATAGTGAGCTGGGAGATAGGCTACCAGACTAGGGGTGGAGACATGCAGCCATGCAGGTAGTCTAATCGGAAGGAATGGGGCTCGAGAGGTAGGGGGTAGTGTACTGAGCCAGAAGATAGGCTACCAGAGTCCTAAGATAGAATAGGGGATGTGTCGTTGTCTTATCTTCACTCTGTTCTTTGATATGTACTTTTGCTGCTTACTTTTCTATAGCCTTATCTTCTTTCCCTCTTCCAATTATTATCCTTTTTCTGAACTTTTCGGGCAAGCTTTCTCTTTCACACACTTTTTGCAAACCGGAGGTCTCCACAGAAACAACCGCTCTAACTTAGGTGTCGGCACATTTGCTGATTGTTTTCCTCCATAAAGCTTTTCAATTCTTTTCAGCCATCCAAGGTTACATTTAGACTCCGTTGATCAGGATATGTGAATCTTGGGGGATCCTTTTAACCTAACTTTGGTGGTGGAGGTTTTTTACTTCAACAAAAGTAATTGCCTAATGCTTTTGTCAGGGTTGGAGGGGAACAAAAGTGGTGATGTTTTGATCAACTGCTTCCCCATTCCAGTCTATGTTTCCTATATGTGAAACCCCTACTGCGACTAGTTTCTTGTCAAGTGGTGTTGAGGAAGACATGCTAACACGAAGTACAAGCTTGCTACTTATACACATGGAGTACACTCATACGTGATGCTGTTGTCATTCATATTGTTCTAAAGTTCACACATGTTGGGTTCCTCTGCAGTTGCAGTATGCATTTTTCATGTTTTGTCCTTCGAAATAATGTACCACTTATGTCTGCTATACTTGTGTAATATTTGCACATTAGTATCTGGTTTTAGCCTTTTATGTTTTAAGGTTCATCTGGTTTCTTGAACTTGCCATTGATCACATGCTCACCTTTTCTTTTACTATATGAAATAGATGGAAGCTTTCTTGGGTTAGTGATTGCAGGGATATGAACATACCGTACCTTAGTACTTTAATTTCTGCTATTTTGTAGGGAAATGTAAACTTTGATGACAAGAATAGCTGGGAGCATCTTTTCAAGGATTATTGGACAGAAATGAAAGCCAAGCATAATTTATCTTTAGCTGAACTTGCTCAAGCTAAGAACCCTTGGAAGGGATCTGGAAAACAAGAATCTCCAATTGCACAATATGATGTTAAACACGACGGGGGTTTGGGTTCAGATAATCCTTCTGAGAACCTGAAAGCAAGAAAAACCAGAAGAAAGGCAAAGAAGCAAAAGTCTGAGGCTAAGGAAGAGGACTCTAATACTGGAGCAGCAGCAGTTGGTTCTGAGGGGTCTGTGCCCGATAAAACCGAATGGGTATCAAAAGAACTTCTGGAATTTGTGATGCACATGAGAAATGGAGACAGTTCTGTTATATCTCAGTTTGAAGTACAGGATCTCTTGCTTGAATACATTAAAAGAAACAAACTTCGTGATCCTCATCGTAAGAGTCAAATCATTTGTGATGCAAGACTTGAAAGCCTTTTTGGTAAACCACGAGTGGCGCATTTTGAAATGTTAAAGCTTCTTGAATCTCACTTTCTTATTAGAGAGGATTCTCAGATAGATGATATTCAGGGGACTGTTGTTGATACTGAAGTTAGCCAGGTTGATGATGATGAAACCAATGAAACCCTAGCGAAGGATAATAAAGACAGGAAACGTAAAGGTCGGAAGAAAGGTGATAGGAGGGGACCACAATCCAACCGTGAGGATTATGCTGCAATTGATATCCACAACATAAGCTTGATTTACTTGCGACGGAAGTTGGTGGAGGACTTGCTCGATGATATGGAAAGTTTTCATGAAAAGATTGTTGGTACTTTTGTTAGAATAAGAATATCTGGAGCTAATCAGAAGCAGGACATATATAGACTGGTGCAAGTTACAGGTATCTTGTTAAATCCTCGCCGTCTTAATGGTCTGTGACCTGGTCAAGTTACATAAATATTTGTAGAAGTGGACACTTTCAGATGGTTATGATTTATTAAGTTTTCCAATCTCATAATCATGGCACACAAATATTTAGGAGTTGATGAGATGGAGAGAGAGAGAGAAGGTTTGCCTCTATCAGTAAGGGTAAAGTCGTCATTCTGTTAATTAAAAAGTGTAATAACTATCAATTTCTTAAACTGCTTGCGTTTAAAAATGTCTCATAAGCCGGGGTCTTCATGGAAAAAGTCTCTCTACCCTTAGGGGTAGAGGTATGGTGTGTGTACATCATACCCTTTCTAGACCCTACCTCCGGGTGGGTTATACTGTGTGCGTTTGGTTTATTTATTTTTGGTGAGTAATTATTTTGGCAGCCATCATAACCTTGTTAAGGGAGTTTGTGGGTGTAAGCTTCTCCAATGACTCTGTATAGGTACTAGCGAAGCAGCGCAATATACAATTGGCAAAAGGAAGACATGTACCATGCTTGAAATCTTAAACCTCGACAAAACCGAGGCCATACCAATTGATACCATTTCAAATCAGGAGTTCATGGAGGTGATTGAATCTAAATTTTTGTTGAATGCTACGATTCTTCTTTTGTATTTAGCTATTTCCTGCTTCTACTTTTCTTGCAGCCTTAATTGAAAAGGGAAGCATACTACTTATCGACTATAGTAACTTTTATCAAGCTTCTATTGCTATAAACAAGGAAAAGATCTAACATACACACAATAACCTCTCAATTTATTCATCTGATTTGTTCAGAAGCGTTGCGATTCTTCAGTGAATTAGACCACGGTATAGGAAGAGTTCTTAGTTTAGTAGTTGAACTCCCTGATTCATACCTTTGGCATGCATCTTGGTGAAGTTGAAGTGTTATTACAAACAACCTCTCATGGATATTAGTTTGGCACAAAATGGTTTCACTAAAAGCCAAACACAAACCAAATATATCCCACCCGAAGGTAGTTTGGGGATGGGGGGTAAGATGTACACAGACCTTACCTCTGTCTCAAGAGACAAAAGAGGTTGTTTCAGATAAGACCTACAGCTTGCGAAAAGGGTACGTAAAAGAAATAGAAAGCACAACTGAAAGCCACTGATTAGGGGTAAAATGGGTTTTTTTTTTCTTTCACAAAATGGTTTCACTGTATAACTCAATTGTTTGTTGGAAGACTAGGTTGCACAAAATCTTAGCCAGTATCATTTCAATCGAATGTTTAAGATCTGTTTTCGTTCTTATGGCTGTGTTACATTTGATATGAACGTTGAAGATGTTGAACTATGTGGTTTTGCTATGGTAGGATGAATGCAAGCGTCTGCGGCAGAGCATAAAGTGTGGGCTTATAAGTAGACTGACTGTGGTATGTTCTATACCTAATTTTCATATAGATGAATTAATTCAAAGGACATACTCATTCTGTTAAAGTTTATTGTTGCTTGTAGGGAGACATTCTGGACAAGGCTATGGAACTTCAGGTGGCAAGAGTCAATGATGTGAGTTCCATAAAGTTGGCTCATTTTGTTGTTTATGAAATCATGTGCGTGATAAACCTGCTTATGCAAATTATATATTGCCAACTTTCTGAGCATTATAGCATATAATACTAACATACGGTGAAATTTGAGGATATGGGTCGCCCATGGTTTTAAAAAGCGCTCGAGGCGTATGCCTCGACGCACACCTTGAGGTGAGGCGCTAGAAACTTGAGTCTGAGGCGGCGCCTCTTGTGGGTTAGTTGAGCTGTACGCCTCGAGCCACTGAGGCGGGGTTTAGAAATTAGGGTTTAAAAATTGACTTGCTAATTTTACTTTTTATAAAATAAGCACATTTTCTTGCTCGTCTTCTCGTACTCTTTTGCTGCTTGTAGTTTTCATTTGTTATTCGCAAGGTCTTCGCCAGTCTCCCACTTTGAAGAGCATCACACACACACACACACACACACATATATATATATATTATTTCCCACTTGAAGAATATATGGTATATATATACGTATATGTATGTATATATGTGTGTGTATATATTTTATTTCTTCTCCAATCTCCCACTTTGTATATAATTAGTGTGTACATACATACATATATATGGTTGGGTTCTGGTGAGAATGAAAGTTATAGTGAGAAGGGTAAGAAGGGATCCCCACCCTTGGATCAATCCTAATTGAAGATCAACACTAATGAGAAACACTAATGAGATACACTAGATCAATTCTCTTCTAAAGCACAATTCATGGGTTATTTTGAGATTAAAAGTGTTCAGGGGTCCAAATCTCTTCTTATACTTCTGACCTTAACTCCTATTCTCACACGATAATTCATCTATCTCTCTCTCTCTCTATATATATAGGGGTTGTTTAATTTGCAACCCTTAAAAATGTTGCAAACCTTGCAACCCACATCTTAACCGTCGGATTCATGATCGGCGGTTACAATAGATATGGGGCCCAATATTTTTAATTAAAAAAAATAAAAATAAAAATAAAATAACCGTCGATGATGAATCCAACGGTTAAGATGTGGGTTGCAAGGGTTGCAACCTTTTTAAGGGTTGCAAAATATCCTTCCACTATATATATATATATATATATATATATATATATATATATATATTTCTGCCTTGGAGCTTATGCCTCCCCTCGCGGAGGGAAAACCCTTTGGGGCCCAATTTTACTTTTTAAAACCTTGGGGTCACCAAAAAGTTAGTTACCATCGTGCCATAACATGGAACTCAGTAGTTTATTTTGTTTAAAATTGTCAATCCACATGACCGAGTAGTTTACTTTGTTTAACCCATTTCAACCCAAACTTTAAACATAAGTTGTTAAAATGGATAACTTTTGTTCTTAATGGGCTAATTTGCCACCTCTACTATTTTTGATTGTGCAGTGGCTTGAAACAGAGGTTCTGAGGCTTAGTCATCTTCGTGATAGAGCAAGTGATTTAGGGCGTAAGAAGGAATATCCTTTGTTATTAAAATTTACTGTTATATATATCGTGGTTACTTTTTTAATTACATCTATGTTGGTTATTCATAAATTCGTTACTATAATATCGTAGGATGGATATCTTTTTGATATTAGGATATCCTCTTCTTGTTACCAGCCTGTCATATGGTACTGAACTTAAAAATCCTATTTTTAATAATATAATACTCTTTCCATCCCAAAATAAGTGTCCATATTTCTATTTATGTTTGTCCCGAAATAAGTGTCTAGTTTACAAATAGATAACTAAATTTCCAAATGTACCCTTAATTAGTACATAAACATTTAATAGTTGATATTTAATAGTTGTCATTTGGTTAACTAAAAAGCGTAGTAATTATTAATATCTAAAACTTTGTGTCATTTCTATTGTGGACCCTTATTTTGGGACGGAGGGAGTATATCATTCATCAAAGTTTCTGCTTTGACATGAGATAAGATTTCTTGGAGGTGGCGGATTAGTTTCCTTGATATTCATTATTTTAATCACTAAATGGAGTTTAAGTATCGGTGATCCTTGACTTTACATTCACGCTCAGAGAATGTGTAGAGAAATTACATGTTTTAAAGACACCCGAGGAGCGAGCCCGTAGGCTTGAAGAATTTCCGTTAATACATGATGATCCTACCATGGATCCAGATTATGGGTCTGAAGATGACACCGATTCGGATGATAAGAAACAAGGTATTTTTTTTTGTATTTTAGATGTTCTAATTTATAGTTGCTATTGCTGTTCATCGTCTTGCCTTTATGTTTGAACAAATGAAATTATAATAATCCGTAATCATACATATCCATTCATAAGTGGCTAAATATGCGGTATTGTTTTATTTTATCCTTTTGGAAGTTACGGGCCTCTAGAGAGAATCGACTATATGAAAAATTATTACAATCAAACAGACTAATCTCTCAAGAACACCCCCCCAAAAAAATAATAAAATTTAAAAAAAAATTGTTCTTGTTTGTATGCAGAATTCTACAAGAGATCCGATAGTTTCCGATTCAACCAAAGAGGAAGGGATCAGTTTTCTCCGAGAGGAGATTACACTTCAAAAGAA
Source organism: Arctium minus (assembly GCA_954870635.1). Classification (NCBI taxonomy): domain Eukaryota; kingdom Viridiplantae; phylum Streptophyta; class Magnoliopsida; order Asterales; family Asteraceae; genus Arctium; species Arctium minus. The sequence continues at coordinate 4,784,435 of OX941090.1, forward strand.
TCTTGGAGTGGTACCCCTAGGAGTTCTTCAGCCAAAAACTATGAATTCAGCCGAAACTTATCATATAAAAATTACTCGACCAACATTGAAGATGCTACTTCAAGTCTCGAGAATCATACAGGAAATTCATGGGGTCAAGAAAGGGACACATTTGTACAACCAACCATTTTGGAGAAGCCAACTGAAGCAGCTTCACCAGTGGAAGCTCCAATTGCAGCCGAATCTGCTCCCAAAGTAAATGAAACGGAGAAAATGTGGCATTACAAGGATCCGTCGGGAAAAATTCAAGGTCCGTTTTCCATGGTGCAGTTGCGGAAATGGAGCAAAAATGGATATTTTCCTGTTGCTTTGAGAATATGGCGAAAGAGTGATAAGGAAGATGATGGTATCATTTTAACCGATGCATTGGAGGGAAAGTTTACACAGGTAACTCCGGATCAACAACATTTGACTCGTGATCATAATTCCGCTCCTGGTCAACCACAATCCAGAAATTGGTCTCTTGAGAACCCAAAACCTGATAGTAAACATGATTTCGCTAATCTTCCTTCTCCTACACCAAACAAAAGTACCACCGGTTGGAGCGGCGGACAAGCGGGATCACATGCGGGTCCCGGTTCGTATCCGAGTGGAAATGAAGGGCTGCAATCACCTACGCCGAATAGTGTCCTCTTGGCTGGTTCTAGCGTCTCGTCTTTGGTTGCACGTGGAAACGAATCGAATGCCGTTGGATCCGTTGGTTCTTCAGGTACCGTTTCTTTTTCCGTTGTACCACAAAACGTTGAGCAAGGTACAGTTGTAGGCTCGCAAAATTCTATACAATCTTCTCAATTAGGTCAACTGGTTGCACCGCCACCTGACAATAATATGGTTTCTCAAATGGTTCAGTCTGTTGGCGGTCAAAATTCTCAGGGTTGGAACTTACAACCGAACCCGTCTATGAACATGGCTGGACTACAACAGCTAGCGTATAACCAATGGACCGGTGTTCCAAACATGGTGCAGAATCCTGTTGGAAACTTTTTGCCGCAATCGGTTGCAGTCCCCCAAGAACCTTGGGGACAGCTTCCGTTTCCGGTCAACCAACCTAATATGCAGCCACCTCCACAACCGAATGTAAATTGGGCGACAATGGCTGCAAATCCAAACATGGGTTGGGTTGGACCGAATCCAAATTGGGGTCCCATGGTTCAGGGTCCACAAGTAACCGGGAATGTTAACCCCACTTGGGTTATGCAAACCGGTGGGAACATGCAAGCGGGTTGGGTTCCACCATCACCGGTTCAAGGGGTGATGCCGAACCAAAATTGGGTTGCGGCTCCAATTCAAGCGCCAGTAGTTGCGGGAAACGGGAACCCAAGTTGGGTTGGACCACCTGGGAATCAAGGAGCTCCCAATGCTGGTTGGGGTGCACCGATCACAAACCAGGGTTCTAATAATACCAACACCGGTTGGGTTGGACAACCTGTGAATCAAGGTGCACCTGTTGCGAACCAGGGTCCTAATACCAACACCGGTTGGGTTGGACCACCTGGGAACCAAGGTGCACAAATTGCGAACCAGGGACCAGGATGGGTTCCGCCAAGTGGAAACAACAACCAAAATTGGAGCCAGAATCGTGGGAATTGGGGTGGAAACGAACAGCAGCAAAATAGAGGTAGCTTTTCCGGACAAAGACGGAACAGAGGTTCTGGTGGTTTTCGTGGTAACCGAAGGCAATTCAATAAGCAAGAATCATTCCATAAAGACGGTGGGTCGTTCCAGGGTGATTCGGCTCGATCTTCCGACCAATAGTAGCCCTAATTTCAAGTTTCTGCATCGTCGGAGTTTTGATTTAGATCAGTTGATAGCAGATTTCACTTGGTTTTTTGTACAGCAAATTTTTGGGGTTTAGACTTTACTTTTGGGATTGTTGAAAGCTATAGAACTCAAATGGTATTTTGGTAGTAACAGCTATTGTAGTTTGCTTCTTCTTATAAAGGGTATGCTGATAGTTTTCACCCTTAGCAGCTTTTGAACATAAAAGTTATGGATGTTTAGTTTACCTGATCTGAAAATGTTGAGTTGGATCAGGTGTTTGCTTGTTGATGTGGTGTTTGATTTTTTTTTATCCTTCATGTCATTTATATATATATTATATATATAGGGTTTGAAACAGCAACTAACTATGGCTCTTGGTGGGCCCAGACAATGTCCTAGGCGTAGGGGGGTCGGATCGGAGCAACAGGTAATGCGTAGACGACGTTTTTATTCCTGAGCTGCAGTAAGTAGATCGAGAGGTCGTTTGCCTGTGCCCTTATAGGTTTCTTGCTTTTATATAATTGTTGTTCATGCTTCATGTTGGGTTTTGGTGATGATGAAAGTTATGGTGATAAGGGTAAGAAGAGATTTCCATTTTTGGATGCATATTAGGATGAGATGTATCGAGATCTGATGCGTCGGATCAATCCCCGTATTAAACACGATTCATGGGTGGGTTTGAGATTAGAATTGATTAAGGATCCCTTCTCACCTTTAACTCTTCTTCTCACACGATCTTTTGTCTCTCTCTCTAAATATGTGTGTGTGTGTATATATATATATAGTCAGGTTTATACGAGAATAACAACTAAATAAGAGAACAAGAAAACGGTCGAATCACATGTGATTCATGCAACTTTGGCCGTGACTCGAGGTAACGTGCTATGTCGCCCAAACACCGTTGTATTGACCGTGTAAAATCACATGTAATTTTACACGTGATTTGATCGTTTTCTTATTCTCTTATTGTTCTCGTTTGAACCTCCTTTTGGTGTGTGTGTGTATATATATATAGGAAGGTTCAAACGAAAAACACTAACTATTTAGGAAAACAAGGAAACAACAAAAAATAGTAGATCATGTATAAAATCATATGTAATTTTGTATGTACGTTTGTTTTCGTGTTTTCTTAAATAGATGTTGTTCTCGTATGAATCCACCTCTCTCTATATACACATATAGGGTTAACTCAACTTCTCACATGATCATTCGCTCATACTATATATATAGGGGCTTTTAAATGCAACTCATTTACATGGTGCAACCCTTGCAAACCCTCTATTCGCCAGTCGTCACACATTTTATGTAATTAAAAAAAAGGAAAAAAACTAAAAATAAAATGTGTGGTGGATAAAGGGGTTGCAAGGGTTGCATCATGTAAAAGGTTGCATAATAACCCTATATATATATATATATATATATATATATATATAGGGGTGGTATTAATTGGAAACCAAGTTTCATTGGAAACTTTGGAAACCAAATTTCATTGGAAACTTTGGAAACCAAATTTCAGCAATTGATCTTTATAATCAATTGTTAAGATTCATTTGAATTATATATGGTAGTAAATTAATTAATTTATTAATAATAAATAAAAATAATAGATGAAAAGGGTAAATATGTCTTTTGGTTTTGTGTCTCAAATATGACAAGAAAGGTTTATTTTATTTAGATTACTTGAAACTAAAATAAAATTTCCCACGCAATCTAAATTTTATTATTTTTTTTACTATGAAAACGAGGAGCATTTGTCTTTTCATCAAAAAAATTATTTTTCTTTTAAAATGTAAGAAAATATTTTTTTTTAATTTCATTTTATTATAAAATTTCCCACGCAATCTAATATTGTGATGAAATAGAATGAATTTGTGGATTACAAATTTCATTGGATTACAGATTTCATCAGGTTCATCGTGTTATCATTGTTGTTTCATAATGAAAATAGATTCATCAGTTTCATCGTGTTAGCATTATTGCTTCATAATGAAACATGATGAATGTGTGTCATTTTTGTTAACTTCCCATTTTTGTTTCATTACATGTTCAGTTGCATATCTGTATATATAGATTCATCAGGTTCATCGTGTTAGCATTATTGTTTCATAATGAAAATAGATTCATCAGGTTGATCGTATTAGCATTATTCTTTCATTATTACCATATATAAGCTAAATTAAAATTAAATAATTTACCTAAATTAAATATCTCATTTTTAAATTAATCAATGATCATTATTATCATATATAAGCTAAATTAAAATTAAATAATTATAAATATAATAATAATAACAGTTACCATATATATTATGAAATAATGTAAAAAGACAAAAATAACCTTTTCAATTAAAAATAAAAATAAAAAAAGAAATTCACCGATTGGTTGATTTCAGTTTCCAAAGTTTCCAATGTAATACTGGTTTCCAATTGATCGCTCATATATATATATATATATATATATATATATATAGGGGCAAGTTCAAACGAGAAAATAATCAATTTGCGAGAAGACTAGAAGGAATAAGAGCCACATAATTTATTAATTAAAAAATAACATAAATAAATTATTATTTTAAAAATTAGGATAATTACAATTTGAATTGGATAAATCCTTAAAAATCTCATAATATCTTTTAAATTTTTTTTTTTTTTAATTTTAATAAATTCATAATTTTTTTTATCAAATTTATATTATTATTTTCTAGATAAAGTCATAATTTTCATCAAATATCACATGTGATATCCATAACTAATTCATTATTTATTTCACCATTTTTTTTCTCTATTTATTAAATTTACGTTTTGAATCACATGTGATTAACTTCGTTTAACATGTGATATATTATTATGTATCACACGATCTTTTGTCTCTCTCTCTCTCTCTCTCTCTCTATATATATATATATATATGTGTGTGTGTATATATATATAGTCAGGTTTATACGAGAATAACAACTAAATAAGAGAACAAGAAAACGGTCGAATCACATGTGATTCATGCAACTTTGGCCGTGACTCGAGGTAACGTGCTATGTTGCCCAAACACCCTTGTGTTGACCGTGTAAAATCACATGTAACTTTACACGTGATTTGATCGTTTTTTTATTCTTTTATTTTGTTATTGTTCTCGTTTGAACCTCCTTTTGGTGTGTGAGTGTGTGTGTATATATATATATATATATATAGGAAGGTTCAAACGAGAACGCTAACTATTTAAGAAAACAAGGAAACAACAAAAAACAACAGATCATGTATAAAATCATATGTGATTTTGTATGTTCGTTTGTTTTCGTGTTTTCTTAAATAGGTGTTTTCGTATGAACCCACCTCTCTCTCTTTCTATATATATATATACACACACACACACACACATAGGGTTAACTCAACTTCTCACATAATCCTTCGCTTATACTATATATATAGGGGGGTTTAAATGCAACTCATTTACATGATGCAACCCTTGCAAACCCTCTATTCGTCACACATTTTATGTAATTAAAAAAAAGAAAAAAAACTAAAAGTAAAATGTATGGTGAATAAAAGGGTTGCAAGAGTTGCATAATGTAAAATGTTGCATAATAACCCCCCTATATATATATATATATAGGGGCGTTCAAAGGCAACCCCTTTACATGGTGCAACTCATGCACCCCATCTATCTACCACTCATTTTATTTTCATTTTCTAATTAAGAAAAAAAGGCTAAAATTAAAATGAATGGTGGATAGAGGGGTTGCATTGGTTGCACCATATAAAAGGGTTGTATAATAACCTACCTCTCTCTCTCTCTCTCTCTATATATATATATATATACCAAATAATGGGTAGGTAACATAGGTACTTAAACCAACTCTCAGTTTCACATGTGAATATTGAAGGTGATCATTTATAGGGACGGATCCATAAATTTTTCCATACGATGACACTATATAATATAGATAAAAAAATAATTACAAAAAACACGGTTTTTATCGACGTGTTACCAACGTTCAATATCGTCCGATTTGTTTTTGGCCTAATTCCAACGTTTCGAGAGATTTTTATAGTTTTTTGCTTGATTTCGAGACATTTTAAAGTTTTCCCCCCCGATTTTGAGGGATTTTTTCGGTTTTTTGGGTGGATTTCAAGAGTATTTTTTGGTTGATTACAAGATACGGTTGCATCTTCTTGAACTTTTGAACATCATACGGTGATACCTTTTAAAACGATACGGTTGCACCTTTCATAAACGTAAATTTTTTAACCTTTCGACGGAGAGATAATACGGTGGCACGTGCCACCGTATGCCCTTCTTTAGGTCCGTCCCTGATCATTTGTGAATCTCGACAAGACACATGGGAAGGACCAGTTAATATTCTCAATTCTTGCCATGCTTGTCCGGTGAAATACAATGACTTGATAAGCGTTTACCAAGTAATCACACGATAGCACCCAACTTTTCCGATTCGGCGGGTCTCATACACTATAGGGATGGTAAGAAAAGATGTACGACAAACAAATAAGTCCTAAAATATTGAAATTCGAAATAAAAAAAAAATAAAAAATGTGAATTAGGGGCTGTTTGTTTACCTCTTAATGGTTCCATTAAGAGGCAACCTCTGAATCGCTAAGAGGTAAATCTTGTTTGGCAAAAAAAAGGGCTGCCTCTTAATGGTTCCAAAATCCTCTCAATTATTTTGTATTCTGACCCTCCCTTAACCATTAAGAGCCCTGATTTCATTATGAACAATTAGCAAACAACCATATTTCATTTTACACTATATCATAAAAACTTCTTAATCTTCTGCACTAAACCATTCAGCAACTGCCAAACAGCCCCTTATATTTATAATCCCTTTTCTTTTTCTCCTGAAGTTGTCAGAATTATTCGTAATAATTTGATAAACGACTCTTTATTTTTGTGATCACTTTAAGATAATAGCTCTAAGAGCATTTCCAACGATTCTCTCCTAAACATTTAATTTTAAAGTTTTTGTTGGTTATAATGTAATAGAAAGTATTTTTTTATAATAGTAACCATTTTTGGAGAACTACATATTTGTATAACTTATACTCTTTATCCTACTGAATAAAAGTGCTGAGGAATCTGTTGGAGCAAAAAAAACTTACCCTAAATCACTAAAATTTGAAGAATTTGTCCAATATAGTTTAACTTAGAAAAATATACCAAAAATTTGGTAATGGAAATAAGAAGCTCTTTGGTTGGTTTTCTATTATGTCCTATATGGATAAAGTTGTCTATGACTCTATGAGACTAATTTATCTTTATAGATTGAAAAAGTTTTTGTTTATGATGGTTTTTTTAATAGATGAAAGAAGTGTGATTTTTAATTGGGAATAACAAGTTTCGAAAAACTTGTTTTTTTTTTTTGCATAAATCTTCCTCTTAGAAACTTATGGCGCGTTTGGTTTGCGGGATTGGAATGGATTTGGTGGGATTTGGATTTCAAATCCATTCCAATCCTGCGTTTGGTTTGTAGGAAAGGATTTCGTTGCCCGGATTTCAAATCCGTTAACCATTTTAAAATCCCTCATATGATGGATTTGAAAATCATTGGCATTGGACCTGGATTTGAAATCCAAATCCGATGGATTCTAAAGCGTGATCCATACTTCAAGTTGTATCGATCCAAATTTGACATTTACCAATAAAAATAAATTCTTTATAAAACAAATAAATAATTAAAAAAAAAACTCAATCAAAATCCTACAAATCAAACACATGAAGGGATTTCAAATCCCCCAAATCCAAATCCCTCTTTGAAATCCAATCCCGCAAACCAAACACACCCTTACTGAATAAGTCACTTTCTATTAGGGGTGCTCATGGGTTAGGTTGGCCGGGTTGAAGGCACTTAAACAACCAACTCAATGTTTGCGGTTTGAAAAAAAATCTCAACTCAATCAAAAGTGCAACCCAATCCAACCCAAACTGTTTGGGTTGGGTTGAGTTGGTCGGGTTGAAATTTTAATACATCATTTTTTTTTGAACGGCGGAGATATTATAAAAAACTAGCAAGAAGCTAGAGAAACAAATTACATGTAAGAGATAGCAAGAATAGGGTTTTGTAACCAACCCACCCAATTAATGTTACACTTTCTACTCCTATTTGTAACCCAAAAGAACGATTGAGATACAATGTTATCCCACAATGTCGCTTTCTTAGGATTAGGGAGCCTAAAAAGAGTCTCATTTCGAAAAGACCAAATAATCCATAAAGCCGTTAGAACAACAACCTCAAAACAAGTCGACTCCATTTTCTTCAAACACAAAGATAATAACCAATGAATCCACTCCGAATTGGACCTAAACTCTGGAATATCCAAACTCCACCATTGATCAATTTGCTTCCATACATCCCGAGCCATTTGACAAGAGAAAAACAAATGATTCACAGACTCAATCTCCAATTCACAAACCGGACATAATAGGGAATGCAGATCAATTCCTCTTTTATCAAGGTTATCTCGAGTTGGAATTTTGTTCAAGCCCAACCGCCAAGCAAAGACATTAATTTTGATAGGAACTAACTGATTCCATCTAGTTGGAGAAGAATATACCACGATAATTTTAGAATCAATGTAGCTACGAGCAGAAGTCACTGAAAACTCACCCGAACCGTCAAGAGACCAAAGCCATCTATCTCTTTGGTCCGAAATACTGACCGTAGCTAGAATCTCCCGTAAGGCTGATAATTGTGACTCCTCCACACCCCCTCTCGGCTCTCTACGCAACACTGAGCCCCAATCCCCCAGGCCCAAACGATCTTGCCACGATCAAGTGCATATACCCTCGGAAATTGCACTTTAATACATCATTTTACAATATGATTCCGTTTAAAATAATTAAAATCAAAATGAAAATATAAAAATAAGGCTAACAAGAGAAGAGAAGAGTATCTCTTGCCTCTTGATTATGTCGATGTTGAAGGGTTTTTGAAGACTTAAAGATTAGATTCGTACGATTTTAATCGGCGTGGTATTGTGGACAAATATAAATTACGACTAAGATAAGAAAACTTGAGAATTGATGGAAATAAAATCCACTAAGAAGTCTAAAACCATAAAAAAAAAAGTAAAAACATACAAGTTTTTGTCGGGTTGACGGTGGGCCCAACCCGTTTCCAAACCAATAGATGCAGTTTGTGCAAAATTTGTATCGATTATGTATCGTGTTACCTCGGTTTGAGTATTTTCTTTGCGTTTTTTTGGGTTGGGTTGGCCGGGTTGTAGCGGTGTGTAAAACCCGAATAGTCCGAAATCCGAATCCGAACCCGAACCGAAAACAAGGTGTTTTTGCAAAACCCGAATACCTCAAAATCCGATAATCCGAAACCCAACTATTGAGGGATATTTGAGTTCAGATTGGGTTTGATCTTTGGTCACTCATCCGTCCGAAAACCCGAAATAATATACATATATAATTTAAATATTATATAAATATATTTATTTATCTAATTATCTTTTGAAAATTGTAAATTCTATTCTATCGAAATGTTTTCTAATTTTTAAATTTACTATTGATTTCATCAATCTCTCAATCGATTGAATTCATCCTCAAAATCGATTGAATTTATATATAATTTTTGCATTAAATATTATCCGAACCCATTCGACATCAACCCGAATCCGATCAACCCGAACCCGAAACAATCCGAAATCCGAAACATAAAATTCGGGTCTTGATTTCCATATCTGAAAATCCGATTGGGTTTTTGGTTTGCCCACCTGACCCGCCCGATACACACCCCTACTAGGTTGCTCGGAAATTTGAGCACCTCAATTTCTATATCATTAAGGAGTTGTTTGACAGTTGCTGAATGGTTTAGTGCAGAATGATTAAGTGGTCTGAATGATTAAGAGGTTTTATGGTATAGTGTAAAATGAAATATAGTTGTTTGCTAATTGTTCATAATGAAATCATGGCTCTTAATGGTCAAGGGAGGGTCAGGATACAAAATCATTAAGAGGATTTTTGAACCATTAATAGGCAACCCTTTTTTTTGCCAAACAAGATTTAACTCTTAGCGATTCAGAGATTGCCTCTTAATAGAACCATTAAGAGGTCTAAGATAGTTTCATTAAGAGGCAACCCCTGAATTGTTAAGAGGTAAAATCCTGTTTGGCAAAAAAAAATTATGCCTCTTAATGGTTCCAAAATCCTTTGAATGATTTTGTATCTTGACCCTGTCTTAACCATTAAGAGCCTTGATTTCATTCTGAACAATTAGCAGACAACCATATTTCATTTCGCACTATATCATAAGAGCCACTTAATCATTCTGACCATTTAATCATTCTGCACCAAACCATTCAGCAACTGTCAAACAATCCCTAAGTCACTATTAAATAGTAGCTAAACAAATAAGTTGTCAGTCCAATTAATGTCGACTCTAACGCTGTGTTCTCGAGTTTTTTTATGAAGGAAAAGGAAGGAAAATAGGAGGGAAAGAAAAAAAATGTTGTGTTCTCGAGTTTTTTTTAAGGAGAGAAAGGGAAGGAAAGAGAAGAAAAATATTGATGATTTTCCTTCCAAAACTTTCCTCCCAAATGAGGAAACGGAAGGAAAGAAAAGAAAGAAAATTAAAAAGAATTAAAAATATTTATAAAATTACACATATACCCATTAGTTACATTCCACTATAAATAAATAAGAGTATATTGGTAAAAGTGACATATTTCCTTTCCTTTCTCTCCTACTCGAGAACATGAAAATTTATTTTTTCCCCCTCTTTTTCCTTTCTTTTCCTTCAATATCAAGAACACAAATACAAATATTTCTTTCTTTTCTTTTCCTTTATTTTCTTTTCTTTCTTTAAAAAACTCGAGAACATAGCATAAATTAAAATATAATATTATTTTACATAAAATATTTTTATAAAAAAATAAGAATAGTATTCTAGACTTTCCATGCAAGTAATTTGCAAACTATTCATGGATACACAATCTCCACCTGGCAAACCATCACCCTCATTTTCCCGTCTCCAGCCACTTTTTCCGGTAATCCCCGCCGGCCTTAAACCCTAAACCCTAACCTAATCGGCCCGTTTTTCTGGTGGCTCATCCGCTGACGGTGATTATCTCTTCTCGAACAACTTTTGATCCTTCTCTCTCTCTCCCACACACAAAAAACCCCTCCATTTTTGAACTCATAGATCGAATGATTCCAATTTAATTGGTTAGTTTCGTGTAACCGGAAAATCTCAAGAAAAAACAGTTTCGCCTGAGCATAAGATATCGATTCGACTGTCAAAATGTCTGCTGTTTTGAGACGATTCGTTCAATTAGGAATCAATTCAGGTTTACAAGTGAAATCAATGAAGAACAACAACGGTTTTACCAGTTCCTTGTTGGTGCCGAATCGATTCGATTACAATTTCAGAAGACATCTCTCTCAAATCGTGAACCCTAACGGCGTGCGTATCTGTCTCGTTGATACTTTGGCCCTGGTATGTTGCCAAACATGTTTTTGATCAGTTTTCGTTATTGGTTGTAATAATTCAAATGTATCATTGAACACCGTAGAGATTTAGGGTTTTTGATTGTGTGAAATGATTTTAAGCTGCTTTTCAATTAAGCAATTTGGATATGCGTAAATTGTTACAACGTCTGTAAAAGAGGTGTTATGATGAGAACAGAGACGAATCTGGAAATGAGTTCTCTGTGATAATTTTGTTCAACGATTTGGAGCAAAATCGAACGATTTGCTTCCCATATTGAGATCTTATGGTACTCAATGGAAATTCATTCTGTCATTTATAGTTGAGATTTAGGGATTCAGAAGATTAGAGAGACGGAGGAGGTTTAGTACTCGTTAATTAATCAGTTTTTTATTGTTTTTATTTAAAATGTGACTAAATTTAAGGGTCAATCATTTTGTTGATGGTAATTTTGATCTTATTTTAGTCTAATCAAATTGGTTGGACAAGAACACAATGCAATGGGACACTTTAGAAACAGTATGTTGGTTGATATTTGTTGGATGTGATGATTGGGGTTCTTTTCGTAGGTAAGAAGATTAGAAGCACAAGGCGTTCCTTCGAAACAGGCTGAAGCAATAACATCTGCCATCACTGAGGTTCTTAATGACAGTTTGGAAAGTGTAGCCGATACATTTACCTCAAAAGCTGATATGCAGAAAGTAAGAAAATTTCATGTTTGTCTATATTTCTTCGACATATCTTCTTTCAAATAAAGATTAGGAGGCTTGTTTACGAGGAACATGTTTCATATTTTCGTGAGAGGTACATGTTGATCTTCTTAAGAGTGTATCTTGGATTTTGTTTATGCAGACAGTGATGCTTCAAGAAGCACATCTTTCCAAGTTTAAATCTGAAGTACAAAGCTCGCAGGTACTTCCTTAAAGTCACTAATTTTCTCAAGTGCCAATTGCATTTCTGTATTGTTCTGTATCTGCTTTTGAAATATTGATTTGAATCAAGGAATTGATCCTTACTTGATTATCAAAATTTGTACTTCATAAAGTACCTGTACCATTTGTAGACGGATCTATAATGTTCGTTCATTAGCATTAAAGATTTTGTAGTTGAAATGTTAGCGAATACAGAGTTTGATCCACATTTCAAGAATCCAACTTCAAATATGATTTCTGTATATATTTGATAAAATGACGAAGGATTTGATTAAGTTTTCATTACAATGCAGAAACTATACAAAAGTTCTTCTGAGGTTTCATATTTTAGATGGGCTGAATACACCAGTTTACGAAATTACAGGGGTTAAAAGGCCGGGAAAGCCCAGCGCTACACGACCCCTAGTCCTACAATGCAGAACTGGAAATATCATGACAATACTGTTGAATGTTGATCCCTGCATTTGTGTGTTGTAACACTGCAAAATAGGAAAATATGTTGTGCAGTCGTCTTTATGAGATATTAACAAAGATTAAGATTACATTAAGCCTATAACTTAATCAAACATATGATATTTTCGTTTTCTTTTTTGTGTGGTTAAGTAAGGGTGTGATGTGATAAATGATACTGTTTTTTTTACTTCTTTTATCGTCTCAATAGCCTTCCAATTGTGATGTTTCTTATTGGCCTAATGGTCTATTTCCGAACCAATCATGGGGGTTATTTTTGAGCACCCACTGTTTAGTTTTCATTGAAGTTAAAAATACGTGAAAATTATTTCATACAAATGTTGCAGGAACATCACTTCTCTTCGTTGCAACGTGAAACTGAAAAGTTGCGGACTGATATAGACAAGATGCGAAGCGAATTAAGGTTTGTGATTTTGAATTTTCATCTCAATTGGTTTCTGCCCTCTAAATGAATAAAATTCAATCTTGCATTCCTACAGGTACGAGATCGACAAGGTCACTGCAGGTCAACGCTTGGATTTAAATCTTGAAAGAGGGTAAGGATCTTTAATAACATGTCAACTTGCATCGTGTTAGAAATAATACCATCGTGTATTGACATATCGAGTCTAATTATGTTCTATAAATCGTACCTAAAATTTCCAATTGTATTTTCTGTTATCTTTTAAGTAGAATTTCTATGTACATATTATCGTAGTAGGCATATAAGTAGCAAAGTTTTTGTTGGTATTTTATAAGGTTATAGCAAATGACTAATGGGACTAGGAAATATTGTCAAAATTTTGTAAAATAAATTGTGGTTTATATATCACCAGAATTTTATGGTCCGCGTAAATCTTACCCTCCTCAAACCCTAACTTTTAGTGGGATTTTCTTCATAGCTTTTGGTTTGATATGCATACATATCAAGTAATTAATTTCAGAAAACGTGGAAGTGAATTTATCATTTGATCCAAATGATTACTGATTCATTGAAAACTAGGATAACAATTCTCGATTTGATTCATTTATTATCGCAACGTATGTGTAGGCGTATCCGCGACGAGCTCGCTAATCAGAATGCAGAAACCACCAACCTCACTAACAAGCTTGATAGAGTAAGTTTTTCTTTTCTGAATTATAATAAGTGTACATAATAGAAATGACACACAGTTATAGACATGCATAATTATTACACTTTTTAGTTAACCAAATGACAACTTTACCTTTAACTAATTTATCTCTCTTCACAACTCTCTAATATCTGTGCATTAATTCTGGGTAGAGAATTTAGTTATCCATTTTTGAACTTGGACACTTAGAGCATCTCCAACATATTCTAAAAAATGGAGATTTTGGGAAACTTTTTACTCCAACAGATTCTCCAAAACTTTCTCCAAGATGGAGAAAACATGAGAGGTAGTGAAATTCTCCAAATTTGAAGAACTCCCCTAAAATGATTACCATGTGAGAAAAACAATTTTTTTATTATATTCCCACCAATAAAAAACTTTGATGTTAAATGTTTATGAGAGAGAGAAAATATTTTATTAAATATATTAAATATTTAAATAATATAATTGATGTTGCAATATCCAAAATAGAGAAGAATTCTTTTTGAAGATTTTGAGTTTTGTTTCTCCATTTTGGAGATATTTTGGAGAATCTGGTGGTGATGCGGCAGATGCCCTTATTTTTGGGACAAACATAAATAGAAATGTGTACACTTATTTTAAAACGAGGAATGGAGTAATATTTATACAAGAACAAATTAATCTTTACATTTGACTTGAACCCGAACCTCCACGAAGGTGGGGTTTCCGGGTATCGGTACCACTGGACCAATGGGCCTTTAGTAAGTTCCCATAAACTACATCATAAAAACATGATTATTAGAATCATCAATGTTTGAAGTATTATATATATCTTACACAGGAAATTCATGGATTAAGAGCTCAAGTTGAAGCAGCAAAGTATGATGTTATCAAATATTGCATAGGAACCCTTATCTCGATATCGGCCGTTGGTCTTGCCGTCATTCGTATACTTATGTAGTACGATTTCATGCATCAACTTACTTAACTGCAAAATATTCGTTCCAATTCCTCTCTTAGAGTCACCAGTATAGAATTCATCATCGTTGATACCCTCTCGATGCAACTTTATTCTTTTGATGCATCCAAGTATTGATGTCCATTTTTTTGATTGAACGTTCTCAAGTCGCGACATAGATAATAGATCGGATGGATGCTTGAAGTATACGATATGTGGAGTCCGGAATTCTTACGATATAACATCGTATTGTACGATTTTTTTTGTATAACTATAGTGTTAATATCGTAAACAAGTTCTCTAACGTTGGTAATGCGGGACAAAGACCCTTGCTAATGGCCGAGTGGGTTAGGGCCTGTTTGTTAGTAGCTTAATGAGCTTAATCAAAACTCACTGCTTATTTGTAAGCTATACATGATTGTTTGGTAGTGACTTCATGATATGGAAATTTGGATTATTCAGTAAGTTTATAGGGGGAAGCCTTATGCAGAAACAGGGGCGGACCTACCCTTTGCGCCCGGGGGGGGGGGGGGGGGGGTCCTATGCACCCGCTCAAGTTCGTTTCGTAAGGGCGAAAAAAATTTCAGCACGTAAGGTGCACCTGCTCAACTAAGGGGGTGCTCCATGATATATACGTTTTTGAGCGGTGAAAGGTGCACAAGTCCCAAAAAAACCAAAATTTACTCTCTAAATCAAAAAATTAAAAAATCTTTTGAAATCAATCAAAAAAACCCATTGAATCAACACAAAAGCTTAAAAAATCCCTCGAAATCAATAAAAAACATAAAAAGTCCCCCAATAGGGGAACTCGGCTAAAAACAAATCGACAACAATTTCTTAAGTTTTTTGTTTGTGCACCCGCTCATCTAAAATCCTGGCCACTGTGCAGAAAGTTAAGTTTTTTTCCAAGTCTTACCCTTCCAATTAAAAAACGTACTCCTTCCATTTATGAAAAAACTCTCCTAAACAAAAACTTTCCTAAAATCTATACAGACAAATTAATTCACACATACAACTTTATCCATAAAGTAGCTTTTAATGAAAAATCAACCAAACAACCTTAGGGGTCGTTTACCAAATACTAACCCGGTAAGCGTTTTATCGGTAAAAGTCACCACTCTCTCTTACCTTATCGGGTAACATTTCTTGCCAGCAAAATGGATTGTTGGTAAACGTTTATAACCCGGTAAACTCTTAACAGGTAAGAGTCATCACATTCATTTACTAGGTAAGATTCTTGATCTTTGCATTCCCTCTTACCGGATAAGATTTTCGGTTCTTGTTATTGTTATGTTCATCCTGTAAAGTAATTGAACTAATAAGCGCTTACCAAGATAAGTGTTTAGTAAACGGCCTCTTAGCTTGGTTTTCTTGCGCTTGGTCCTAAATAGGACATATCTGGTTTGTAATACAGTCTTTTAAATTTCTTGTTTACAATTAATTACTACATATGTACGATACAAATTTTTATAGCTCTTTAAATTTTAGAAAACTAACTAATAAGTAAATGATAAACATTTTCATATACCAAAATCATTAAGTCCTAACACAATACTCTATTATTATTATCATCCAAAAAAAGTACTCCATTATTAAAACTAAAATAAATTTATATCATTACTTTTAAATTTAAAATAATTAAATTATTATACAATTGAGTTAAACAAATTATATAGATTTTTTTTTAATTTTTAATTTAACATCAATATCAATATATATTTTCTAAATTCCACTTTTTTCTTACTTTGTTGCTTCATTAGGCTTGATTTTGATCATCACTTCCTTCAGCAAACAAATCACAAATATCATAATTTCTATAACTTAGCTCCATATATACATAAAAGTAACATATAATTAAAAGGACATGAAATAAAAGTTGGGAAATAAAAATAAAAGAAAATAAGATAATAAAAAAGTGTTGATGTTAAATGTCATTGACACTTATCACACCCTATACTTAAGTTGTTGCGACAATCAATAATTATGTACCACAAAATTATTAAGGCTATGTTTGGCAAAAAAAACTAACTTATAAGCTAACATTTTGTTTTGGTACATGTTTGGATGATCATAAGCTAGTTTATTGAAAAACTACTCATAAAAGCGTTTTGAAAAACTAGCTTATCAGATACCAGCTAGCTTATAAGCTAGTTTACCAAACAATGCCTAAAATAGAGACGATTAGGTTATTTTTATACTTAAAGATCACTTATGCTACAAGAACTTATTTGCTTTCAAAATCTGATTATTTTGACCAGTGAAAAACAAAATCAAAGTCGATTTATCAAACATCGCCACCAAGTTGAATGTTGTAACTAGATGTGATAAAATAGACCGATTAAGGGGCCGTTTACCAAAATGCTTATCTGGGTAAGCGTTAACCGGCAATGACATTACCCTCACTTACCTTATCGTATAATATTCTCGACCATCAAAATTTATTGTTAGTAAGCGTTTTAAACCCGGTAAGCGCTTACCGGGTAAGAGTCATTTCTCTCACTTACCGGGTAAGATTCTCGGTCCTTGTTATGGATCTTACCGGGTAAGATTCTAAGTAGTTTACATGCTCAACAAGTAAGGATCGTTAAGGTAAGTGATACCGGTAAGCGCTTACCCAGGTAAGTATTTAGTAAACTGTAACACCCCGATTCTTCGAAAGGTATAATTTCAAGTTAATGCCGAAACCGATATATTAAGGAAAAGTAAGGTATATGATTTTGGACTTGAATCTTAGATTTTATAGTCTTGATGGATAAATGATTCAATTACGAGTCCAACGGTTCTTTTCGAAGCGAAAACGGAGCTATAACGAAGAAGTTACGGCCAAAACAGTAAGCGGGAAGGAAGCTGGGAGAACCAGCGACAATGGGCATTGTCGCATGGCAAAGTCGCCCAAACTGGGCAGACTGCTGTTAAGTCGAGATTTCAGCCATTTTCCTCATTTTCTCTCATCCAAACTTTCCCTATCCTCTCCCAAATCGTTTTCTCTCTTCTCCCTTCAAACCCTAACTTATTTTTGGCTCAAATCCTTGTGTTTTATTGAAGAGGAAACATCATCAAGTGGTAGGATTGAAAGTTATGGTCAAGGATTCACCATCTCCATCTCCATCTTCAACCTCAAACTTATTTTTGGGTTTTCTAGGTTTTCATCAAAACCTAATTGGTAAGTGCATCCCTTCCATTTCTAAACCTTAACATAAGTTATAAATGCTCCATTGATGATTATCATAGTGTGTGGTTTATCAATTTCGGGTTTGTTGGTTTTGGAGAAATCTAGGTCGAAATTTGGGTTTGGACCAAAATGGAGATTTTGATGTGTAATGTTTGGGGAATGCTTCTATATGGTTGAATGTGGTTATTTATGGTGGAATATGTATATTTATGGGTGGAATTTGTATATCTAGGTTTTTGGGGAAAATTGTTGCGTGTGGACTCGGAATTCTTCAAGGAAACTCGTTTGGGGTAAAACCTAGATTTAGCCTAAATCTAGCAAGGTGAGTTCAAGTTGATTTGTGAAAATGGTGTACATGTCAAACTGTTTATTTTAAAGTGTTTGTGTCTTACATTAAATTGTTAACTGCTGATAAGTTTTGGTTATTTTGAAATGTTTGGTTTTATAAACATGGTAAAACACCCATTTTGGGATTTTGGGCATTTTGATAGATAAATCATATATTTTAGGTATTTTAATGATTTATTTCATGGAGTACATTTCTTTAGTATAAATGCATTTTATTGGACGTTATGGGTTAATTTGAGAGGATAAAATGTATAAACCTACTTGGGAAATGTTTTGTCCCAATCTAAATCACGTTGGGGTTAATTTGTATATTTTGGAGCTTGGGTTTACATAATGCGAGTTGGTTACGTTTGATTTCATTTTATGATTTTCAACGTTGAATCTTTGGATTTGTCGAGCTTATGGTTCGGTTTGGTTTTGTTGGGTTTTGAGGACACTTGTCCGCTTTTAATAACTCAATGTTGAGCGTTTAGTTATGATTTGCATTTACTGCATCTTAGTTGAGAATTACATGTGTTGAATGCATTAGTTCATTCGTTTTGAGTCATGTAATGATTTAGTTAGTGCAATGGATCCATAGGCACG
The DNA here is from genome assembly GCA_954870635.1 of Arctium minus. NCBI lineage: Eukaryota > Viridiplantae > Streptophyta > Magnoliopsida > Asterales > Asteraceae > Arctium > Arctium minus. The sequence goes on from OX941090.1 coordinate 4,803,213, forward strand.
ATGTTCCTATGTCCCCGCTTTGGACATTAGGTTCGCCACTTGGCACGGAATAGGCATCGGGTCACCATGATAAGTAAGGTGTGGACCTATACGGTCGGACAACGTCTCATGGGCAGTAAGGTGTAATTTCCTTGTGCTAGAGTTCCCCGTTTTGGAACTCTCAAGAATAGACCTAGAGGGGTTGACTTGATGTTTTCGAGTGGTAGACTCAGAGGAGTTGAGCTCAGTGGGTGTTTTATGTATAACCCACATGTTTTGATTTCTTACATAATTATGTGACATACTTTGTGTCCGTCACGTACCATGTAACCGGTTTTTCCCCGTCACCATTAGGTGTGGTTTTGGATATGAAGTTTTACAATCCATGTTTTCGGAGACGTTTGAGTATGGGTATTTATCTATGTTTTAAGGTTTCGGTTATTGAAACTCATTCGAGTTATTGGGATGTCTTGGAAGTTTGAGTTATCTATGTTTTCAACGTTTGATCATTATAATATCATTTATGTTTTACGTGCGCTTTGGGTTTTGGCTTTATTTAAAGAGGCGTGTGTTTTATGATTTTAATCACGAAAGGGGGTGAATGATGAAAGGAGATTGTTTTAAGATTTAATGTATTTCACTTCTAGTTGTTTTCAAATTAGTTGTATTGCATTTTGGGAAATCGTGATTTTAAATAACATTCCTAAAGTTATCGCTTTATTTATCTCTAACGAAAACTCTTGAGCTCACTAGGCGTTAAGCCTAACCTTTTATTTGTCGGCATGTGCATCAGGTTCCAGTTGGGGTTTGGTTCTAGCAGTGCTTTGAGGAGTTGAGCTATAGACTTACACGAGAGTAAGTAGATTGATGAAGTCTTCCGCAGTTGGAGATAGTAACTATTATTGGGTTTTAGTAGCACCCGTCCTTATTATAGACTGTATGTAGAGAATAAATGTGTTTATTGAGGTTAAATCCTATATTGTGTTTGTAGATAAATTAATTATCGATGTATTTTAGAAAATTTTAAATTAGTTGTTATTTCCGAGTTTGAGGGTGTTACATAAACGACTCCTAAGTCATGGATCAAAACGAGTTCAAATTGAAGTACGGAAGGAGACACCTTTAACTACTTGGGTTGCGGTACATTGGTTAAATGACGTAGTAGAAATCTCATCTTTTCCGAGTTCAAATTCAGACGCTTTCAAGTTCTTGTGGCAATGGAGGTTCATCTGCGATAATTCCTTGGTTCGAATTCAGATGTCAAAGCCCTTGTGGCAATGGAAGTTCCCCTACAATGATTTATGGGTTCAAGTTCATATACTGTCAATGACTATCGACCATTTGTAGTTGTCCATAGGATTAATCCATACGCATAAACGACCCCTAATATGCAAAGAAAAAAGAGAGAGATGGTTTTGGGAAATTAATTAAAATAACCATTTTTACTAATGGTTTTACCTCTTAGTCATTACATCCGAGTTTTACCAAAATAGCCATAGGTCCCTAAAAATTGCGGACCAAGCTCAAAACAACCAAAAAATATGAATATAATTGATTTTTTTATATTGTGGACCTGGGTCTGCAATTGCGGATCTGAGTCAATTTTTTTATATAAGGAAAATCGATTAGATTCGTATTTTTTGGTGTTTTTTAGTTGGGTCCGCAATTGCGGACCTATATATTGCGGCCCTAAGACTATTTTGGTAAAACTCGTAAATAAGTGGCTAAGAGGTAAATCCACAAGTGATAAACGACTATTTTAATTAATTACCTTATTTTTTTCATAATATAAAGAGTAAATTACGTTTTAAGTCCTTGTGGTTTGTTAAAAATTGCATATTTTGTTCTTGTGGTTTTGAAATTTTGGTTTTCATCCCTATGGTTTGCAATTCATTTCAATTTTCGTCCCCGAGGCCAAAAAAACTACTCTTTTAGCATGAAGAACTAAAATAGAAATGAATTGTAAACCATAGGGATGAAAAAACAATAAAATTTAAATCTTAAGAACAAAAATGTAATGAATTATAAACCACAGGGATGAAAATCATAATTTCAAAACCATAAGGACAAAAAGATAAATTTTTAACAAACAATAGGAACAAAAAAAGTAATTTACTCTAATATAAAATATAAATAATTATAAGAGTAAACAACAAATTTGGTCCCTGAGGTTTACCAAAAAATACGAAAGTGGTCCCTGAACTTCAATAAGTGCAGATTTCATCCTTGAGGTTCCGATTTTGCTATGAAAGTGGTCCATCTGGCGTTAGCTCCGTTAAATCGTCCGTTAAGTCAAGGATAAATTCGTCTTTTTACACGTTTTTAGGGTATTATCGTCATTTTGCCTTAATTAATTTATTTTACCATTTTTAATTACTTTTCTTTGAATGTTCATCTTCTTCAACATGAACACCAAGAACACCAAGAATGCTCATCTTCTATCTCAAGAACATCAAGATTTTAAAACCCAAATCAAACTTAAAAACCAAAAACTTAAATCAAACCAAAAACTCAAAAACCAAACTTAAATCTGAGAGAGATCGAGAGAGAGATCTGAGAGATCGAGAGAGAGGGAACTGAGAGAAGAGAGAGAGAGTTCGAGAGAAAGGGACCTGAAAGAAGAGAGAGAGAATGAGAGATCGAGACATAGATTTGAGAGAAGAGAGAGAGACCGAGAAAACAGATCTGAGAGAAGAGAGAGACATCGAGAGAAGATAGAGAGTGAGAGAGAGACGCCGACGACCTCGTCTTCTCCGACGAGGTCGTCTGCCTGTGGTATGTGTCTCGATCTCTCTCTCTTCTCTCATATCTCTCTCTTTTCTCTCAGATCTCTCTCATATCTGCAAAAATCTTTCTTTATCAAAAGAGAATATACAAATTAATAAACATCATATCTACATTAAATATTGTGTGTGTGTATATATATATAAATATGTGTGTGTATGATTATATATATGTGTATGATTAATTTTGGGGCAGACGTTAAAGGTTGGGGAAGAAGATGAGTGATGCATTAATGAGTTATACACATGCTTAAAGCATGTGTACTCTAAAAACAATTTAATAAAAACTGAAAAAAAAACCCTTAAAAGACGAAATTACCCTCGACTTAACGGACGATTTAACGGAGTTAACGTCAGATGGACCACTTTCATAGCAAAATTGAAACCTTAGGGATGAAATCTGCACTTATTGAAGTTCAGGGACCACTTTCGTATTTTTTGGTAAACCTCAGGGACCAAATTTGTAGTTTACTCTATTTATAATGTGTAAATATAAAGATAGAAAAAAATGTCAAAAACCAATTGCACCTAATTCAATAAATCGTGAATAGAAACCTAAAATCTTCAAGAATTTGGAGATGGAAAAATTCCAAAGGAAAGAAGACAACACGTCATTGCACCATTGAAGAAGAAGACCAGGCGCCATTGAAGCTCCTTGTTGAAGCTTTGTCTTTTGAGTGATAGTCAAGGGACGGTTTTTGCAATTTTCAAAGCCGGAAACATAACAATTACATCTGTATAACAAAATCAATAAATAAAGTTTTGGATCTGTTCGACGGAACAAATCTCCGGCGAAACTCAGTTGAACTAAGTCCATAAATCGCTTCGTTTTCCGGTGAATTCGTGAATGGAAGCGATCAGGAAACAGGCGACGAAGCTCCGAGAGCAGGTTGCCAAACAACAACAGGTACGATCATACAAGTTCTTTGCTTTCAAATTTAAACCCTAGAACGTTGAACACTTTCAGATCATTGATAGTTTTGGATACAACACTTTATTCTGTAACGATCTGTGGAGGATATTGTTAAATCTTAACTTCTTTTTCCTGTCTCAAGTTTTATTATATCAGTTTCAAAAGATCAGCTACGTTTGTGTTCAAATTTCGATGTAAAAAACTAGTACTTTGCAAATGAAGAACTAATTTTAAGCATAACATTAACATAGTAATCGATGTCTACTTTTTGTTAAGAAACATCGTGTAACTTGATATCGTTAATTTCAATCAGGCAGCATTTGTCGATTCCAATAGTAATTAGGCTGCACTGTCACAATGTAGGTGAATTCTAGTACCTTACAGAGAGGAAGTAATGCCTGATTCAATAACTATAAATTCAATACTCTTGTGGTTTTGAAAGAAAAGAAGTATAATCTTTCAGTTTTATGGGCAAAACATCATTGTCCATAAAAGAATGTACAATTGGTATGAAGTTATTCACAGTTCCCAGTGAGTGGCTTTGAATAGAGTTTTAGCAGTCCATAATGTTTCCGTGAAACAACTGGCATGCAATAAGTTACTTTCAAATGGAGTTTTAGCAGTCCATAATGTTTCCGTGAAACAACTGGCATGCAATAAGTTACTTTCAAATGGAGTTTTAGCAGTCCCTAATGTACATATGCTGTAATCTTAAACAGTTTTAGCCTTTCTAAAAATAATGGTGGGTTTCATTAAGCTAAACCTGTTGAAAAAGAGCTGCTTGAAACAATTGTCATTCAGTTATGTGTATAAATATTCATTGCGTAATTTGACTCTCTGGACTTGATCTTTTATCTAGCAAGTTGTCTGTTGTTGAATGACTTCTGGTGATGAAAATATCCTAATTTATTTGTTACTGTTATTATGATTCCATTAAATATATCAGTGGAGCAAAGGGATTATTTTTCAAGATCCAAAATTCTTGTAGGAATTGTTTGTGTTATTAGCATAAACTATTCATGGTACTAAAAGAATAATGTGCATGACTGTTCGAGAATTATAGATTATTAATTTTATGTCTGGCAAATACAAGCCTTGCACTTCCATAATGGATGGTATTACTCTTTTAAATCCATTCATCCACCATAAAGTACTTGGTGTAGCTTTTCAATGATCCTCCGTTCTACATTGTGTGGGTTTAACTTCATTCGTGCAATTGGGGTCTACATATTGAAAAATCTCAACAACTTATTCAAACATAATGCAGAAACTTGTCAAAGTAGCATACTAATTGTGAAAATACATGGCCTTTTTTGGGTGGTTGCGACTGGTGCTCGTAGCATATTTTGGTTAGGTTTACGAGATCCTTTTATAATTTACTTTTATGTGATATACACCATATTGATTGCTTACCTTTGTTATTAGATTTTATACTTATTCAAACATAATGCAGAAACTTGTCAAAGTAGCATACTAATTGTGAAAATACATGGCCTTTTTTGGGTGGTTGCGACTGGTGCTCGTAGCATATTTTGGTTAGGTTTAAGAGATCCTTTTATAATTTACTTTTATGTGATATACACCATGTTGATTGCTTACCTTTGTTATTAGTTATATATATATATATATATATATATATATCTGGGATTAACATGTGAAACCTTATAAATTTCGATATTTTCCTTCTCATCACCAATAAAATATACTTTCAGGCGGTTTTCAAGCAGTTTGGTGGTGGGGGTTATGGAGGTTCGGATAATCTTGTTACAGATGAGGCAGAACTCAGGCTTCATCAGAAACTTGAGAAGCTATACATATCTACACGTGCTGCCAAGGTTGCTTTTCACCCTCCTGTTGGAGGTGCTTATTTTTCTGTACTAAAGAACTCAGGCTTCATCAGATACTTAAGCAGGCTTTTCAAGCCAAACTCTTGGGCAGTATTTGTCTTGTGGCATGGCTGAAAATTACAAAGACATGATCACATAAAAGTTTTTCTGTAGGGTTAATGACCATGGATTTCATGAAGCTCAATGAAACATAATCCTTAACATTTCTATTAATAAAATTATTTTTTTCTTCTCGTCATTACAATCTGTTCCCTTTTCACTTTCAGCATTTTCAAAGGGACATTGTTCGTGGTGTTGAAGGATATATAGTTACCGGTTCCAAACAAGTTGAAATAGGTAAGTTGGTGATGCTTGTCTTGAACCTTAGTTTTAGTCCATCAGATGGGCATGGTGTTGTAAATTCACATGAAGAAATTTCTTGAACAGGAACTAAATTGTCTGAAGATAGTAGAAAATATGGTGTTGAGAACACATGCACTAGTGGTAGTACGCTATCTAGAGCTGCAAAAAACTTTTCACGAGCTCGTGCCCAGATGGAGAAGGAACGAGGAAACCTACTTAAATCGTTTGGGACACAGGTATGTATCATCCTTCATAATCTTGGATGTTGTGCTATGTTATATTCATAGAAACACACTATGTGCTATTAATGTGTGCACAGTTTTGCGGTTTGTTGTCTACTATTATGATTATAAATAGTTTTTTTTTTGGGAGGGGGGAGGTTCTTTTTCCTTATTTCGAGACCTGGGTAAGGGGTACTTGGTGGAGTACTGTGCAGACCGAGATGTTCCAAGGTCGTAGGTCTCTCAGTAGGTTGCCATGAAGGACTGACTCAAGGCATGTGCCTTAATGGAAGCAAGGTTCATGATGGAATTGGTGGTTGCTATAGATTGATCCTTTTATGTTGTTTTTAGACAAACTTTATACAATAGAACAATTCCTCCAGCACTATGATCACAACTTCAGCAACCAATCATCATGGCATTATCTAACAAGTCAGCATCATGACTTTCAAACAACAAAAGCATAATGTATAGCTAATAAATCAATTTCCCTATCTGGCAATACATAATTCTGCCATCAGGTTTGGTTAGAAACTTCAAGCTATTCTGGCATCATACATTTTAAAGAACAAACTTGATTAGAAAAATCTAAGCAAATTATGATGGCCTGCAAACAATTGATCATGTTCCTACATTGGTTTCCATTGGTAATCAAATGGTGATGCAAGTAATTTTTAAGAATGATGTCTTACAGAGAAAGGAAATGGTATATGAAATCCTCTTGAAGTGCTTACGAATAGAAAATAGATAGAAAGTAGAGACGGATGAAAGAAAGAGAGGAAGAAGGAAACCATGTGTAGATTGAGGTAACAAACCTGGAAACTGGTATGTAAAACAGTCCATCGTAGCGCAAAAGAGTATCCTGCAGAAAAAGGATCCCATAAAAGTTTCCGCTTTTGTCAATTGCTGATCTATTGACCTTTGTTCACTTATTCCTGTGCTCTGGCTGCTGTAGCCATATCTTTAAAAGTTCCATTCCCTCTCTATTCTTCTGTTAAGGTTTTATTGTTTATTTTATAAGGTGAATTCCACTGATCCCTTCTCAATTGTGATTACAAGAAGTGGCAATCACACCTTGTCTTTAAATTTGCAACGCATAATCCCCTCTGTTTACATTCCAAAGCAATGTTTGCCATCCTTTTTTAATATAAAAAGATGCACATAGGGGTCAAGAACAGAAGATGCAGCTGATGTTTATATTACCGAACAGAGAAAAAAATAACCGTACTTAAGAAACGTAACACTAGCAGAAACAAGGTGCCTTCTGAGACGAGGATTGTATCTACACCCATTTATTTCCCTTGAATAACTTAGAAGACCCAACAAGCTGTAGAACAAAAGCGTTAATTAGATTGAGCTCCCCTCTCTGAGATGGGATAGACACCTGAAGCAGAAGAAACAACATAAGCAATGCTGTCGAACTTATGGACCAGTCAAACACTCAAACCCTAACATTGCCTTTTCTAGAACTCTGAACAATGAAACTTGGTGCGTGTGACTGCAAATAACAATGGATACATATTTAACATATCCCATATCCCTTGCCAGAGCTGTCACCATATTCTTGCCAAAGTTTTCCCAAAACGACCTTCCTAAAAGCCTCTTAGTACCTCTAAGTTAAAATTGTAAATACAAGGACTCCTGCGTTCTGGTCGGAGGGCGATTAGGAGTTCATATATTACATAGAATGGTGGATTAGATAGTAGTAATCTTTAGTGGTTCCAAAAGCATAGACTGACCCAGATCTGGAATAGATGATAGTGCCGCAACACAATTTAGAAGAACTTGGTCCAAAGTTGTCTCAAAACCTATGTAACACTCCTCAAGCTCATCCAAAATTGCTTTAAGTCTATATGTCTTAGATCAGGAATGACCCTCCCGAACCCAAGAAACTAATCATGCACTGATTTGGGAGTCTTGACATATAACACTCACATGTCATCTTGGAGGCATAGATGTCTTGCACCTGATGCTAAGAGATAACAGAATATCTCACCACATATAGCAAACCAATAAGAGGTAATGTGTGCATGGGATGAACATTCAGGTGAATATTACTGTGCAAATGGTGACATACTAAAGTCGACCACCAAATCCAGCTCTTTGGGTTCTTCATGGTATCTTACCCTCCACTCAGGCCAGATGCACCAAAGGCATCATTATCTTCATCCATCTCGACAGAAAGCCCTAAAGTCAATTGACAACAGAAAATCCTGAAAGTTATTAACGACAACCTCATCAAGAATAATTCCAATATACTTCGTATCGTGGTAAAAATATGATTGAAGAAAACTGTGTCATGTCAAAACGACAGAGATGAATTAAGTCAAAACCTGGAATCACTTAGAAGGGGCGTGATGGGTTGGCCAGAGGTCTTTTTCATGAAGGGTGTCAAAGTTGCAGTGATAAGAAGCCAATGACGGGGTTGTGCAGATGGAGTACCACAAAGCAGCAATGAACCAACAAATCTATGTATCGACCGCAATTAACTTTAGACCACCTATAGGCTATAGCACTGCGGCATTAGTGGTGCAGGGCCGATGAGGTGGCACTAACTTTGAGGGTGAGGGTTCATACTCCTCTATCAATCAGAATAGTGTGTCAAACAGGGACCGGTGGAACCTTGAGTAATGCTGCACCACCATTCGAAGGTGGACGGTTGTAATGGTATTGGCATCGAGCTGCTGTGGCTTTTACTGTGAATGGGTGTGGTTAGCATCAGGAGCCTTTGGCTCTGATACTATAGAAGGAACTGTCCGAAGAAAAGATGGTTTTATTACTGGGGAACATGATATTTATATAGTGTGGCTAGTGGGTAAAAGATAAATAGATAACAAGAATCTATTTGTCTCAGTTCACAGTATTTTGATGGGTTCATTGCTTGATTAGTTATGGCTTTTGCCATCACCACTATTCACCTTTTAAATACTGGAAGTTGTACACAGGTTGCAGAGCCACTAAGAGCGATGGTAATGGGAGCTCCACTTGAAGATGCTCGGCATCTTGCTCAACGTTATGATAGAATGCGGCAAGAGGCTGAAGCACAGGTATTTCATTGGTGCTGTTAAAATATATGATTTTGTTGAGCTTATAATTATGTTTATTGGTAGTCAGGTTAAGTTCTTTATATTCTTTTTACCTGTCTTTCTCATGCACATTTGGGATTCATTTTGCGTGATTGTTTTTGCTGAAATTTGTCATCTGACATCTTCTGATACTAGTGTAACTCTATTCCTACCCCCTAAATTTTTCTAGGCTGTTGAAGTTTCAAAAAGACAAGCAAGAGCTAGAGAAGGGACTGGGAATCCTGACATCCTTACGAAACTTGAAGCAGCAAACGCAAAGTTGCAAGATTTGAAATCCAACATGTCAATATTGGGAAGGGAAGCAGCATCAGCAATGGCTGCTGTTGAAGCTCAACAGCAGAAAATGACACTACAGAGGTTAATTTCCATGGTAGAACTTCTCCACTTGATGAGCTAATATAATTCAGCGTATTATGATGTGTTATCTGAAACTTGTCTTTTTTATAAGATTGAATCGGAACGTGCCTACCACCAAAAGGTTCTTCAGATTCTGGATCAGCTTGAAGGCGAGGTATGCAATATTGTGTTCTCACCTTTGGCATCTACTCATTTTTTTAATTCTTATAATCTTGTGTGCTTGACAAGATTAGGGAGGTGGGGTGGAATAGGTGTGTGTCATCTATAGTTTTTCTTTGGATATATAAAATCTCTTGGAACTACACTCACTCGAAAGTCACTCGACAGCTCAGTTGTAAGAACATAATGTAGCTATTCTAGAGTAGAAATTTCCCCCTCTAGAACCTTGACCAACGTCTACATCAGAAAGTGGATCGAACAACTATGTTTTATCATATATGTTGCTTAATTTGGCTGCAAGCGAGTTAGGACCAACTTAATGAGCTTAACGAGACTCGCAACTTAATCGGTCAGCTATACAAAGTAGTGGCTTAATGATAAGTAGCTTATTCAGTAAGCTTCTAGGGCGAGCTTTATGCTGAAAGCCATGTTTTTTTCTAAACCTACCCCTCCCAGTTAAAAAACACTCCTTTCATCTATGAAAAAACCCTCCTAAACAAAAACCTTCTCATATAGACAGATTAATCCACACAAACAGCTTTATCCATACAGAACTTAGTGGAAAACCAACCAAACAGCCCCTTAGTCTAGTGTGCACTACAAGCCGGTGATGATGCATGTAGATTATATGACCGATCAGATTTGTTTTGTCATCATTTGCATAATCAATCTCCATATAACTATTAGCTATAAATGTCTCGGTAATCTTCTCTGGTGGTTGGAAAGGAGAGCCTTTGAAAGGCCCATAAACATATATGTTAAAACTCAACCTCCTTAAAACAAAAGATTGATAAAAGAAATGTCGGGCCTTGTGCATGTTGGGTGGCTACAATTCGGCTTAAAACGTAGATGTCCTCTTGATACAAAAAATTTCTCATGAGCTTCTATAATTTTGTTTTGATGGCATACTTGCAGATGGTATCAGAGCGACAGAGAATTGAAGCAGCTCCTACTCCGCCTGTGGAAACGCCTCCACCTCCGTCATACGAAGAAGTAAATAACACATTTACTTCGCCAATGCAAAATGGTTCAAATGATGAAGTGGACTACTTTTTAGGAGAGGTAAGTCTATAAGTTCATTGGAAATAATAACACAACATATTTTTTAATTTTACCGATCAAATGTTACACACCGGTTTTAGTGGTTTGTAAATGCTTTCCTACCATTGGAACTTAATCCGTTCTTTTCAGGTGATGTATTCATATCAGGCCGAGTCCGATGTGGAGCTCAGTTTATCACTTGGCGATTATGTTGTTATCAGAAAGGTATGCGATTTGCTTTAATTTTTATGTGTTCATGGTTTCCTAGGATGTCCTACTCTTATTCGTTTACCTGTGAAACAAAGAATATTTCATACGCTTTTTACAAATTTTTTTTTGACACGGGTGCCTTTAAAAGCATTAGGCCATGCATGAATAGAACCAAACCAAACAAACCCAGAAAGTCCCATAGGTATTTAGGTCTTGGGGGTAGAAATGAATAGATTAGAGAATTACGATTACTAGATTGAGCCATGGTTGAAATAAATTTTGAGTCCTTAACGTATTTATTTAGTCAACGTATCTTGTGTTTCAATCACTTTTGCCATTGTTCCTACTTTTCGGCCAAAAACTTGCATTTTATGAATTATGACAAGTGCTTTTGGTGCATAGACTAGATGGGATGGGACTGGACAAAAAAATAGTCCCATGTTTTGCATGACATGGAACAAAAATAAGGTGGGACAAAAACCTATTTTCATGGGGACAAAATTAGACTTTTTTGGTCCACCCAAAAAGGTGGTACAACCTTGGACAAAAACATAAAATGACATATTTACCCTTCATACAATACAAAATCTAAAAAAACGCTACCAAAGGCATGACAGACAATTAGTCCTGTCCTGTCTGCACACCAAACGCTACCTTAATGACCATTATATTAAACATCATGTAACAAATGCAAACCAGTTAAATGACATCTTTTTTGGGTAGAAAGTAGGATTGTATTGCAATAGAATGGTCGAAACACAAGATATACTGGCCAAAGTAAATGAACTTTGTAGTTTGGTAGCCAAAACTTGTTTCACAAAGTGCATACAAATATTACTTTTCTTGCATTTGTATATAGGATATTTCTTCATTTTTTCTGTTTTAAGAGGCTATTGCATGCAAATTTCATCCCCCAAACTTTGTTACCTATCCTACTTACCCACCATCTTCCCCTTATGTTATATACTTGTATGTCATCCAAACAAACCCAATATAGTAATGTACCCCATTCAGATGTGGGTCAAAAGTACGATGTACATAGACCTGACCTCTACCCCAAATCGCTGTTTCTGTGAAGACCCTTGAATATACTTATATGTCAACTGGGTAGTATAAATGTAAACCACCATTCTTGCCTGGACACAAGCCTATACCAAGAAAGGGAGAAATTGGTGCGAAAATATTCCTTTTCTTTTTTAATATCCCTATATAAGATGAGGTAGCAATCTTGACCCATTTACTTATAATGGGTCGATTTTGGGTCATATTTTATATCAAGCGGGTCAAGTGTATAGAATTAGAAGATTTAGCTAAAAAGAAAACGGGTCTAAAGTCTTCCAAATTGTATTAAATGCTCACAACATTCTAAATCTCTTTAGAATTGTTATATTTGCTTTTTGACACTAAGGGGTTGTTTGTTTTAAAAAAAAATCTCTTAATGACTCTTAAGCCTGAATCAGACATTTTTACACATCACCTCTTATTAATCATAACTAAATTAAGACTTCAGACTTTAGACCTCTTAAAAAAACAAACAACGACACCTAAATATATTGAATAATAATAAGAGTAAATTACGTTTTTAGTCCGTGTGGTTTGTTGAAAATTTCTATTTTCATTCATGTGGTTTTGAAATTATAATTTTCATCCTTTATGGTATGTAATTTATCACCTTTTTCGTCCTTATGATTAAATTTTATTGTTTTTTTCATCCCTATGGTTTACAATTCATTTCTATTTTAGTCCTTAATGCTTAAAAATAGTGTTTTGACCCTAAGGACGAAAATAGAAATGAATTGTTAACCATAGGGACCAAGATCGAAATTTCAAACCACAGGGATGAAATCCACAATTTCTAACAAACCACAGAGACTGAAATCGTAATTTACTCTAATAATAATGAGATGAAAATATTTAATATGATTAATAATAATTCTAAATAACTAATAATTAATATCAATAAATATTTTACAATTAGTATTCATTAATAAGATACAACTAATTTAATAAATAACTACTAATATTAATAAGGGGTATAATTGGAAGAAAGTGACAAAGCTCTTGGAGCTTATTGAAACGTTACTCCAAGTAGTGTTTCAATAAACTAGCTTATGCTGTTATGTCAAACCAAACGAGACTTTTTCTATAAGTTCAAATAATAAACTAGCTTATGGTTGCGAATGGATTCAATAATGAAAGAAAAAGTTTTTTTTTGTAGGTTTCCAACAATGGTTGGGGTGAAGGTGAATGCAAAGGGAAAGCAGGTTGGTTTCCGCTCGGATACATCGAAAGACGAGAACGCGTTCTTGCAAGCAAGGTAACCGATATCTTTTAGAGGATCTCTTTTTTTAATCTTCCATCAAAATTTTATTAATTTGTATTATGCGTTTTTTGGCAACTAAAAACTTCGTGTGCTTGTTCTAATGAAACAAAACACATACCATCGAGCGTTGTCCATTCTTGTATGCATCTACGATGCATACTGTACATTCTCTCATTTTTTTGGTTTCACAATCGGTTTTCTTTTGATTCATTTTCAAATTGATACTTGATAACCACTTCAAGCATTTTTTGTATTTAATTTGTTATGGTATTTTGGCCTCCCAAGTTCAGTATGTTAGTGTGAAAATTTTTAACAATCTGTTCCACATGGATAGAGAAGTTGCATTGTGAGCTTTGCAAGCTAAAAATTGTGGGCTATCAATAACTTCCAGCATCGTTTGAGTTGAATTTAAGGGGGCGTTTGGTTTGCATGATGTTTTTGGAATGAAATCTGTCAAAGGAATTTGACTTTGATTGAATTGGAATGGAATGTTGTCAGGTTTGACCACCTGTTTGGTTGACAGAATTGGAATGAAATCTGTTAAATGAATTGGAATTTTTCTGTTTGGTTCACAAATTGTAACTTCGGAATTGGAATGGAATTTTGATAAATGACCAAAATACTTTTTTTAATTATTTTAATTTTTTAAACAAAAATTACTTTAATAAAATAGTCATTAAATGCCGACAGAGAGAGGAGAGAGAGAATGAGAGAGATGAAGAGAGAGGGGGGAGGGAGAGAGAAGAGAGAGAGAGAGTAGATAGAGATTGTGAGAGAGGGAGGGATAGAGAGAGGAGAGGAGAGAGGGGGGGAGGGAGAGAGAGGAGAGAGAATAGACAGAGATTGTGAGAGAGGGAGGGATAGAGAGAGGAGAGGAGAGAGGGTAGAGAGAGAGAGGGAGAGGAGAGAGGAAAGAGAGAGGATAGAGAGGAGACCAATTCCACATCTGATGGGTTTTAATTTTGTTAAAAGGGTATTTTTGTCATTTTCAAAATATTGGATGAAATGGAATTCAATTCCATCACTTTTGTGAAGGAATGACCAAATCCATATTTGAAGAATTCATGGAATTCAATTCCATTCCATGGGCAACCGAACATCATGATGGAATTTAGTCAATGAAATTGATCATTCCAATTCCATCAGATTCCGGCGGAATCCAGCGAACCAAACGCCCCCTAAAGTTATTGGGTCAACATGTTTTGGGCTTGGGGCGTTACATGGTTAACTTGAGTTGTATTTTAGTTTTTTAGTGACAACGGGTGGTATAAATTTTTTTAGTTAGAAAGAATACGGATAAAATGGTTTTAAAAGTCACCTAAAAGTAAGTTTTTACGAACCCACATGGACAGAAAACGGTATGAAACCAGATATTTGAGAATCCATTTGAAAACCAAAGATTTCTTAATTGAATATTTAAAAAACTAAATTCTAAGGTCACAAAAGGTTTTATAGGCTAAACTTTTTGTACCTCATCAAGTTTTGTTGTTACATTGAAGAAGATGAAAGGAGAGACTCAAGTTCAATATCATAAATAATCTTCATTTTGATGTAAAAACTTCGCATTAGTCAAATACAACACATTAATGATGAGGTTCGTTTGGGAGTTATAATCATGAGTTTTACTTTGGGTAGGCGGATTTGAGCAAATATCGAATCAGTTAATCATCTGTTTTTGCAAAACACCGATGAAATTGAAAGAACATAATACGTTTTGAGTCAAAGAAACGAAAGACAATCTAATACTTGATTGAATCATAGATACATTTGAGAGGTTGGTCTCTCCCCACGACAACCAACTTATTCCACCTACCACAACTGCCGTAACCAACTCAAACTATTTATTATTAGAATTACAAAAATACCCTTACACACATTTCCGTGCTAGTTCTTACGTCTTGCATATGTCTGGAAGCTTCTGGACTCGTCACATTGTTAAGGCCCGTTTACCAAACGCCTATATCGGGTGAGCATGACAAGAATCGAGAATCTTACCCGGTAAGAAGCATAGTAAGGACCAAAAATTTTACCTGATAATTGAAGGAGAAGACTCTTACCGATTAGTGCTTACCTAGGTAAAAAAAAAAAAGATTTCCAACAATCCATTTTAATGGTCGAGAATGCTACAAATAAGGTAAGTAAGGAAGGTGATCGTTATCAATAAAACATTCGGTAAACGGACCTTCCCTTTCACTGTCAACGCATGGGCAAGTAAGTTTTGGAAATAAATTTGGTGGTCTCAAAACATTCAACAACCATGAAAGCTTTCTACTTTTTTACATATTCTTCATTTTGGTTGGTTTTTGAGTCGTATAGTATATATGCATGATTTAAAGTTTAAACCACTTGGTCATAGCTTATAAGCTAGCTGGTAGCTGATAAGTTAGCTTTTCAAAACGCTACTATGAGTAGCTTTTCAATAAGTTAGCTTATGGTCATCCAAACATGTACCAGGACAAAAAAAGCTAACTTATAAGCTAGCTTTTTTTTTACCAAACATAGCCATAGCCTAAATCTCCTTGTATCCTTTTTTATAGTTATATCACCTATTAGCCTTTTTGTAGTTGGTTTGATTGAATAGTCTCATCATTCATCCAATCTTTGAGGTTTACAATTCACAAATATTATCCTATGTAAAATCTTTTTTTTTCATACAAAATAAAAGCAATTTGTGAGTTTTCTTTCGATATTAATTCAAAGAATAGAAGATAACTCACGTGGGTTTGTTTACTTTTTTTTCCCTTCTATTAAGCCCAAAATTGTATATCTGGATAAATTTGTTTGTCTGAGAGACTGGGTTCCAGGGAATCAAAAGTTGGACTACTTTTAGGCATTTCTAGTATTAATTTGTTTGAGGTAGCTTATCGGACAAATGAGGGGTCCTAACTTATTCCATATAGCCATTTTGGCTTAATGGAATAACAATTAAGCCGTAAAGAAACACTCATGTATAGTTGAACGAATAAGCTATTCAGACCCTTAAGCTCATTAAGTTGTAAGTAAACAACTGCCACCTATTGTTTTTGTGATGTTTGACAATGTTTTCTTTTTGTGTGTTTCTACTTGCATCTTAAAAGGTACAAACCAAATACAAATAAAATAGTATTTGTCAACCATAATAGTTTTCAATAATTCAAAAAAAAAAAATCATAAATTTTTATATACATTGTATTACCAAATTTTCCTCTAATGGTTATACGAATGTATTCGTATGCGTTCTTAACTAACATTAATATCGATCTAAATGATATGATTCCGGATATCACATTCAAATTGGTAGTGACATTCGTAACAATCAACTTTCACCTTTTTGTTATCTGTTTCATTATCTGATTAGAAGCTAACGGTTTCCAACGTAACAAAAACTCACGTCATTCCACCAATTCATGCTAATTAACGAACTAATGAATCCAGATTTCTCAATCAAATCCGTCATAACATTCATAACAACAACTTTACGAAGAAAACCCGGACCCCAATTTATTACATACTCTCTACCAATAATGCCTATACCCCTACAACATAATAAGAACGAAAAAATGGATTTTTAGACATAGGTATTACCGTAATACGTTTGCTAACCTTGCGGTAGATATGGTCATCGATGGATTCTCACAATGTAACTTCTGCAAGAGAAGATAAATTTGGTTACAGTTACGGTTACAGTACACAACTATTCGTAGTTTAATGAATATGCTCACTCGCTTTGCTGGATCGACTAGCAGATAGATATGCGTAAAGAATGGCCAATATAACGACAAGAAAAGCAATCTGTATATATAGAGATCATGGAATATCGTTAGGAGACGGATCTGATTGAACGAAAAGGGCAATTTAGGAAGGAAAAGAAATTGTATTCTCACCATAGCTGGACCGTAGTTTGGCAAGTCGTCGGCTATGTACGATTTCCTGACAACACGAAATTCAGAATTTTAAACGGGGAAATTATTCACGGGTCTAGGAGACCGTGGTATTTTTCAGTAAAAAAAACAAAAACCAAACAAACCCAATATATAAATCCCAAGCAGCTGTGGTGGATCCAAGATTTTTGCCTAGTGAGGAGATTAAAGGTATGCAAAGTCGTCCGATGTGTTTTTAGCGTAATTCCACCGTTTTGAGGTATATATTAAAGTTTTTTGGTTGATTTCAAGGAATATTTAAGTTTTTTTTGTCAATTTAGAGGGACTTTTTCGGTTTTTTTTTGTTGACTTCGAGAGACTTTTTTGGGTTTCTTTGTTGATTTCAAGGTACTTTTTTTGGTTGGTGGGGGCACCATTAGAAAATTACTAGGGGAAACTATGGTAGAAAGTTAAAAAAATGTATTTTAACCTAGGTAAAAGAGAGAAAATATTCTAATGGAGGCCATTCCCCCACCTTTTACCTATTGAATCCGCCGCTGAGCTGGAGTACGGTCGAGTGGTAGAGAGTTTTTTTCCGTGTAAACCTCCCACTTGCAGATGGAGTGAGCACATAAATATTGATTGATTCATGATATTCATTATGAATAGTTGGTTCTCACGGTTCTCAAATGAACCTTGCCCTATTTGACTTATAACCGAACACTACAATTAAAGCTTGTACCTTTTGTCGAGGGTGCCGGATTCCCTGCAAATTTTTTGAGCAGCTTCTATGCTGGTAATTGTTACATGAGCATTTGGGTCCTTCAATTCAACCTGCATCAACAAAAACTCCCCAATTAAAACCAAACAAATTTCTTCACATGTTAGCAAACTGATGAATACAATGAATAATAATAATAATCATAATACCTTGATTTTGAGCAATGAGCAAAAATCATAAAAAGCACTATACACGTCTGCCATGGTTTTAGTCCGATCGATAATTTTTGCAGTAAGACCTACAAAAGGAGACCCCCAGTCCAGTAAACAACCAAACGAACTCGGTATATTCCTCTTGGAAGCAAAGCAGTTGTTTTTCGGCATATGAGACCACACCAACAAAAAAAATCAGAACTTTTTTTTTTGGGGGGGAAGGATGTCCTAGGCTATGCCTAGACTAATCCCTTGGCAAATTATGACTGTAAGACATCGGCTCTGTTTAAACCTCAGTGGCCACAATTGTTGTGTACACCTGGATACGAACCATGGGTAGATGGGATATTCCACCCATCCCCCAGGGCCTTAACTAGTACGCCACAACCCTTGTGGTTAATAAATCAAAACTTGATATCTTTCTATTGCAAAGCTGAGATACAAATATATAAGAAAACCTGAAGGCTAAGGAAAAGATAACCTAATTTAATATAGGTAAAACTAATAAAAAGGAAAAAACAGTTGATAGTTTTTTTTTTGGAAGGGTGTCCTAGGCTATGCCTAGATAAATCCTTTGGCAAATTATGACCGTAAGACATCAACCCTGATTATACCTCAGTGGCCACAATTGTTGTGTACGCCTGGATTCGAACCCTGGGCAGATGGGATATTCCACCACATCCCCCAGGGCCTTAACCAGTACGCCACAACCCTTGTGGTTAACAGTTAATAGTTTCCTAATAAGATGAAGGGTCGTGTGAGAATAAGAGTTAAGGTGAGAAGTGTAAAACAACCCATGAATTGCACTTTAGAAGGGAATAGATCCGGTGTATCTCATTAGTATTGATCTTCAATTAGAATTGATCCAAGGGTAGAGATTCCTTCTTACCCTTCTCACCATATTTCATTCTCACCAGAACTCAACCCTTCCTAATAAACCAAACGAACTCGGTATATTCCATTTGTAAGCAGGGGTTGGAAGAAGTTGGATGTACGCAAACATGTCCTTTGTCCCAAAGGATAAAGTGGCTGTTTTAGTAAAGACTTCAGGGTTGTGCAAATATGAGTGAAAAAAGAAAAGAAATGAGGAAGTGATTGTGTGTCATGCTTACTTGGTGCAAGAAATGAAAATGGGACACACAAAGTAAATATGGAAAATGGAGAAATATGGTATAATAGACAAACGGATGCTCATCAAAGATTTTTTATAAGATAGGTGTCTGGTTTCTCGGTTAAATATAGTTTTTCTATGTTGAGTAGAATTATAACACCATAAAAGACTTTTCCGGACTGCTAATATGATCAATAATAAGGACATCTGAAAACTGATGCAGCATTCTTCTTTTTGAAAATATATATCTATACACAGCAAAACTCACACACCCTCCTCACTTTTGGTTAGGCTTGAACCTACCATTGGGCCAATGACCCTTTGGTAGCCAATGCAGCATTGTTAGTAAGTAATTTCACTTCCAGAAAATGTTCAAATAATCATAATTGCCAACAAACTAAATGACATAGGGTTGAGCAACAAACTTGATGAAAATAAATACACATTGAAAAGGTTTGCTTCCTATTGGTCACCAGTTTGAGTCCCACAAGATCATTGGAGGTTTTCCTGACTGTTAATTTCAGGTCCTCATGGGATAAGTCGAGATGCGCGGACACTGGCTCGGACACCCATGGTTATAGAAAAAACATTGAAATAGTACAGTAACAAATGTAATCTTACGTACCACGTCTCAATTTCACTATCCCTCTGAAAACTTCGATGTTGTTGTAGCATAAAGATAGTGTTCCAATTGCCATGATCTGATACAATATCACTCTAATTCAGTAAAAGGTCCACATAAAATACTTGATCTGCATCAGCTTACAGATCCCTCTTTAACATATTGATGTTCAATTAATTGATTGAAGATATTTTATTAATGATGAATGTTATGATACATGCCCAATTATCCATGATGAATATCATGAATAATGAAAGTGAATGATATTCATGATGAATAATATTTATGAATATTTATCTATGTTCATCATGAATAGTTGGTTCTAACAGTTATTAAAATATTTACGATTTCTGAATGAACTTTCCCATAAATCACTAATCATTGTAAATAGTATTGGATATTTAAGAGGAAAACACCAAAGACATACCTGTGGTATAGCACAAAACTTGAAGATTGCTGGATCACGTAATTCGGACAAATATTTTAAAGAATCTTCGATATGCGCTAAAGCATTTGTCACCATATCATTCAGGCACTGAACAGCCTTCTCTGAGTTCTTTTCATATTTCAAGTCCTGAGGTACATATCATCAAGAACTAATTAAATGGAAGTAAAAAACATTCCTCCCTCCGGCCCAACAAAATAATTGTCCACAATGAAAAAGGTGCACATATTTAGAAATATTTATTACACTTTTTGATTAACTAAATCACAATTGTACCCTTAATAGTGGAATGATGAATTTCTCCATCTCATTCTCATAGTTAAGGGTAGAACTGGAAATAAGACACTTTTGAAAGTGGAAACTTATTTGGGACAAACTAAAATAGAAACATGGACACTTATTTTGGGACAGAAGGAGTATAAGAGAACTCTGCCCACACGTGAAAGATAAACTTTTAACTCGGTAACATCAAATTTTTGGTCAAGCAAATGGAAAGATATACCTCTAGTTTAGTCACATATTTACCCCAAATCTCTTGAGGCCAATACATACGTGCCTTGGGTATTTCATTTATGTCCTCAAGATAATCTCTAATGATGTTTGTTTTCTGCAACATGGTACCAGTGTTGAATCCGAGTTCCAACTGTTGTAGAAAAAGAGTCTTGAAATGCATCATGATGTATTCAAGTGACAAGAATATTACCTGGAGAAATATTCCCATTGAATTGGAGATGGAATCAGGAAGCAAAGTTTCTTTACCCGAGGCATGAAAGAGTTTTGACAATCCTAATCCAACATGTCCCGCAACATAATGGCAATACTCTTCATAGTCATCAGTTGTCTCAACCTGCAAGCCCCAAATAAACTCTCTCACTTCTTTTCTAGCAGCAAAAAGAGAGATCTTGACTAAAGTGAGATTTCAGAATGATGCATGGACAACCAAGTTCTACAATATCTTACTCGTTTCTTTTAATACTAGTTGTGAATTCGTGCACGGGATATAAAATTTTATTTTAAACCGGGAATGAAAAATTAATGCAATTCCTCGTTAAAGAAGAAAATCCAAATTTTATGTTTGAACATAAATGGCTAAAACCAAATCAAACCAAATGGACGCGGTATATTCCACTCTCTCGGAGGCGCATGATGTATGCTGACTTCACCTCAACCACCAGGATCGAGAAGTTATTTCCGTGAACCCCCCCCCCCCCCCGCAGGGGGGGGTGGAGGGGGGATGTGCATGAAGCAAGGTGTGTGCAAGCAGGCAATAAGATTGGTAATATAACACGTGATTAGAAAATATAGCAAGTAGATTGAATTTTGTGTGCACAATTCAATGCTGAAATATTTTGATTTTTTCTAAACGCATACCTCCAGAGTGAATTCATTATGTGAAAAGTTATTACAATCCCCTGGACTAGTCTCTCAAGCCACCCCCAATTACACTTACATTCCAAAGATTTAACTCACCTTTCTAAACTCTATAACAAGAGAATAATCAAATACTTAAAGTGCATCTGACTAGGGCTTTGAAACCAAAGTCTTGGACTCCTTTTAAAGGCATGGAGCCCACTCCACCTCTTTTAGCTCCACCTATGTGGGACATGCTTTCACCAAAAATTCTTAACAGACCATAACTTTTAATGCATTAGTGTTTTGTGACTCGTACTTAATGCTTTATAGACGTATTCTTGAAATTTAAGAGTTTTTAGGAGTTTACTTAAATGCTTTGTAAGATTGTATAGATGAAGGGAGGAAAGCAACAACATACAAAAAAAAAAAGATCTTTAAAGAAGAATATACACAAAAGCATGCACTCGCATAGAGTGAAAATAAGAGATGAATTAAAGAAATAAAGGAAAGAGCCTTGTTTTTCTTTTTGACGATACACGAAAGCCAATTAAAGAACATACCACCTTTGAGCCTCATGTACACTGATATCCAGAACAGGGATAGTGAAATTCACAATGATACTTGGAGCAATAATAATGTGTACCTCTTTGCATATAAATTTTGCCATTCCTGCACCCATTTTCATGGTAATATCCTCAATTGCCTCCTGATAACTACAGAATAGTTGGAAAGTTGTAAATCATCATTTAGAAGGACACTTGAAAATACACCCATAGCCCATGTTTAAATACATATGAATACTTGAATAAGTACATGTATTCATGAGGATCAATCTGATTAGCTGATCTCACAATCTTCAGAAATTTAATTACATGGTAAAAAGATGAATTTAGTTGTCAAGCATAGGTAAATCCTGCCAAGAGTTATAGATTCAAACAACTGTTTCAAGCATTTTTTTGCTTATATCTCAGCATCTTAAGTGTGACCACAATAAGACTAGTTGCAGTATACATTATCAGAAGCACCGAAGCAGCAATGGCAAAAACAACATCAAATTATCATATGCAAATCAATTAGAGCAGGATTTATAATGTGATTGATGTTTAGAACAAAATTTCCAGTTGATATTTCTAATGCCAATCACCTGGAAATTGGCAAACCTACAAGGATCATCTAGCTAAATGATCTCTTGACAAGTGCCTTTTAAATCCATGACGTTCTTACAAGTTTATGGGCATTCTTGTGTATGGAAGTGACATTCTCAAAACCTGATAGAAGGTCATGTATTTAAAAACTCTTTTTCTATCATGTGAAATTAGACCACAAGAGTTCCACGACTCCACCATCACTATGAAAACATATCATGGGCACACAAATGTTGGTTTCACCTGCTTGTCAAGTACATATTGACCTCCAAAATTGATAATAGCAGATCTCTTTGCAAACACTAGATAAATGATATGAGAAATATCATCTATCTGAATTTATATTGCATTTTTTATTTAAAAGTCCTATTACATATCATTCATACTTTCAGTTACGTTGATTATTGATCCACCAACTATACACTACAAGATAACTAATAGTCCACAATCAATAGATATATGTAAAAACAACCTTCCATTAAGCTCCAAAAAGGCAGTAGAAACATGATGGAACTGATCCATGAGAATTTTGTATTCCTTTGTACCGCCTTCAGCAAAAAGAAACAACTAGAATCAGCAAGTAAATCATATATGATGCACAATGTTAGAACTGTAAGCAGAGCAGGCAATAGATCCAATACTCACATGCGAAATGCCAGTCAGGATCATAGATATGGCTATGAAATTCCATCAAAATTGGTATCTTAACCATAGTATCTATGCTTGTATCATCCTCTGGCCACAAGGAAAGACAACAAATCGTGTAAATCTGGAAGAGTAAGGATTGTTGTCTGCATACTATATAGAGAAGGATGTTTAAAACAAAGACAATCAACCACAATAGGCCATGAGGCCTAAGAACAAGCTCGGTAACTAATTTTATCACTGCTATAGGAAATAATGGGATATTTAGCTGAATGACCCTTTCAAAAACTGAATTTAAGAATCTAACTCTCTACTGCATTTCTAAGTTTTTACGAGAGCAGTCTGTTTTGAACCAGGGGCAGACTGTTTTAAACTAGGGGCATGTCAGATGAAGGTCATTGAGCTAAAAAGAAGTTATAAGGTCGTGCTCCTAATTGAATACTCATGTAAGGTCATTTATCCAAAGGATCCTAGGAAAAACAGTAAAATAAGGCTAGTTCATCTTCACCACCTCACTGTTATATCTTCAGTTTTTCTTCTCTGCTTAATAAAAGAGGTGGGTCATAGAGCCCTTGTGCATTAAAGGTCTTAGTGGCCTACCTACTTCCTACTAAAGTAAAAAAACTACAACTGATGTAAAAGAATAGATCCTATGCACAGATGTAAAAGAACATACCGACAGTGTCAAGGGCTCGAAGAACCAAATAAAAAATGCATACCTGCATCAGGAGCATGTTGAAATAAGAGAATGAGGAGTGATTTCCAGCATTGTATTAGCAAACAGCAGAACAGAAAGTTTTAACTAAAGAGCATTGCAAATCTATCTTGTAGGTGAATAAAGATTATGTGTAAATTGTAATTGTAACGCATCAACATATATATGATATGACACATTGTTTATTCTATTTCTGTGTGTGCTTGAGTTTTACTTCAGATGTTGCGCGTGTTTGAAACTTTGAATTTGTCGATGCAAGGATTGTTGTTCAGCATGTTTGCCTTTCTTTTTCTCATTTGAGGCTTTTGAGCAATTGAGGTGGTTATCAACATTTAAAAATCTGAAGAATTCCATTTATACACGGATAATCAGAGAAGATATCATCAACCCGCTTATGTACGTTAGGTTTAGACCCTGAGAACTAAGATGCGGAATCGCTAGCTTGAAGTGATGAACACACACATAACCTTAGCCGTGTCTATTTAAAGGATAGGATTAGCTTTTCACTTAAAAAAACTGTCTGGCCACATAACTGAAAAACTAATCCTATCAATAGACAAGACCAAGCTAGTGCATGTTTTCATCACTTCAAGCTAGCATTATTCCACATCTTAGCTTTCAGAGTCTAATGCCTAACATGCATAGGTAGCTAGTTCTAGTCTCATCAAGGCAGCTGGGGATTTTCTTGGTTGATATTTTCAGAACCCATGGAATTAGTAGAGGTTTGCATAAGTGGGGCCGGA
Source organism: Arctium minus (assembly GCA_954870635.1). Classification (NCBI taxonomy): domain Eukaryota; kingdom Viridiplantae; phylum Streptophyta; class Magnoliopsida; order Asterales; family Asteraceae; genus Arctium; species Arctium minus. Next base: position 4,828,025 of record OX941090.1, read on the forward strand.
CACTCGTAGTTTAAAAAAAAAAAAACAACCTAACATGCATAAGCTAGCCATATGTACGTAGATGCGTACAACAAATTTACAATTATAATATTGCATTAACTGCATTCACGATCCCCAAAATTGAAAAACTCTTGATGAAAAATGGAAAATCTATACATCTTAACATTGCAGGAATATATTGAATTCATGCATTCGCAAACCATAACATAGAAATTACTTTTAAGAAATTATGAAATGCATGCATAAGCATAATGTATAGGTAGATTCGATCGTCAAATTTACAATTCAAATTAAGCAAAGCATTCACGATCCGTAAAATCAAAAGAGAAACGAAAAAAAAAAAACAATCATTCACACATTAATACATTTAGAATCCCCAAATTCCCACGAAAAATTGAAACAAACTCATATTTTAGCGAATTGAATGAAACAAAACAACAAACGAATTGAACGATCATGGCCGGCGTTTAATTAATTAATCAAACTTACAGCGTCACGAAGCTCTGAGCCAAGCTGTTGGATAACGAGAGCGAAGCTTCTAGAAACTTTATGAAGCATTGAATAACAGAATCCCCAGTGTGGCGAGGTCGGGATTTGTTTCTCCGCCTGCTTTGCCGCCATCTTGAGCTTCCACAATGGATAAATATCGTCCGGATGCTTTAACACCGCCTGTAAACCTTCTAAACTCGCCATTGTATGAATCAATCAAAACCAAAGCAAAATTTACAGATCGTAATCAAGAACAAAAATGTGAAAAAAAAAGGAAGAAGAATGAGTTTGTTAATTGGTGTTGATTGGGAAGGGAGGGAATGCTATAATCATGGTGGTGGGAAAGGTATTCTCGCTACGTTTGCTTTAATACACACGTACATATTTTACAACAAATGAGTCACGTTAAAACAAAATCAAAATTAAAATTAAAATACTATTCAACATGTTAATAATCATTCATCATAATAATGTGCACATGTACATACAAGTAACTGAAGTCATTTCTTGGTTTCTATGCACGTGTGCATGCAAAACAAATTACTTGTATTTTTTTATATTTTTACAATGAAATGAAGGTTCCATTGGATGAAATTCAAGTGAATGAAAACTTACATATGTGGAACAATCAGAAAGGATAATTGATCGAGCATTTTGAAGATTGAGGAATAAAGAGGTTATGTTGGTTAAAGTACAGTGGAAATATCATAAAGGTCGCAATGCCACTTAGGAAAATGAGAACGGAATGAGGATGAAGTTTCCCTATCTATTCTAGAGAAATTAGATTCTGATGACGAAATCTTTTGTAAGGAGGAGAGATTTGTAACAGTCTGTTTTAACTAATAATAATAATAATAATAATATAGCTGCTGAAACTTTAATAAAAACAGAAAAAAGAAGTTGTTGGATATTAATAAATAGAAATAAATAAAAGAATTATTATGTATTAATAAACAAAAGAAAATGAGTTGTAAATAAATTTGATTTATGCACTAAAAACAAAAGAAAATGGGTTGGAAAAAGGGGGCTGTTAGTTACAGCTTAAGGTGTTCTATGGTGACATATGGTGCATGGAAGGATGTCACATCAAGTAGTGACTAACCTAGTTCCAAGCTCCTCTACCCTTGGTATAAATACGTAGTCTTTTCTTGTTATTTCTCTCCTTAGTGCAACCTCCAACATAAAACAATCATACACACACACACATACAATTCCATATTTTGTGAGGAGAAAGAGAAGATTAACAAGCAAGGGTAGAGGGCTGCATAGTTTAGTTTCATTTAGCCAAAAACCAAGATAATTACTTATCTTTTATTTCGGTTTGAACCCCATACATGAGATACATATTTATGTACATGTTTTCATGAAATTTTGTTCATACTTGATTATTATAAACAATATGGACAACCTTTAATGACATAGCTATGTATGACATGTAATATGTTATTTTAAAACGCGTGCTAAAGGGACAAATTTGATCACCGGTGGAATAAGAATCACCGAGAAGGTATAACCGCGGTAAGGGGTCGTAGAAACGGTCCCGAATCCTTGACGAGGGGTTCCGAATAAAAGCTGGAAAGGGGCGACACCCACCGGGAGAGATTAAATCTGGAAAACATAAATGTTTAAATGTTTACATACATATACATGATACAATAGCTTATTTGAGGCTATGAATTAATTTTTTAAATGTTTTATGCATTGAAATGAGATTTGTAATCACAAGTCAATCAATGGCTTAAAAATTACAAATATGTATCTCAATTGTGGACAAGATTACTTGAGAGGTGAAAAGGATATCTCGAAGGGATTATCGAAAGCTTCATTTCGTGGTTTAATCAGGTTGTTTTGATTTGTATAATTTGGTTTTTATAACTTAGCTTGGTATGTGTTATTAGAAGATAAATATGTACTTTGTAACTATAATCCATCGTGGAATGTTTTGATTAAAATAAACTACGTTTCGTTTCTGTATTTTTCTAATGTCTTCTTTCAATTCTATATAAATGGTTAAGACTTGATTCGTAACATCCTTCGTTGGGTTTGGATTTAGAGGCGGAAATGAGGCTGTTACAAGCTTGATATTTTAGTCCTTTTATTAATTTTCTTTAAAAAAATAAAAACAATTTAATTAAATATTAATATAAAGTATATATTAAATATTGATATAAAGTGTATAGTATTATATATAAATATATATAAACACAAACACATACAAAATTTCTAAGCATTTTCTAGATTTTGTTCGCCGACGCCCATTGTCAGTGAGAGATTGAGGTTAACATGAGAAGCGTGATAAGTGATTATCAGTCGTTAGATGAGAAATAGATGCACATTAGGATAAGTGTAAAGAAATGGTATTACTCACTGATTAAGTCAAGAAAACCATTCGACTTTATTCATACTACTGGGGCTCTTTAAATAGAGCAGATACAAAGAAAGGAAGCTGAAAAACAACTGAAAAGCAAAAGAATCAGTCACAAAGGAAGACCAAGTTATTCTCCACTAACACCTAGAAAACAGGAAAATCAAATTCTAGCTTGAAACAGTCAGATTGACTTATTCTCTTAACATCCTTCCCCAAACTGAGCTTGCAGCAGACAACTCAGTTTGCTTCTTGAGAACTTGAACTCCAAGCATTTGTCGTAGTTTTATAAAAGTGTCAAGCTTCACTGGTTTTGTCATGACATCAGCGACCTGCTCCTTTGTTCCACACTGAACCAACTCCACTTCACCTTCTTTAACCAGTTCACGCAGAAAATGAAACCTGACCTTAATATGCTTGGTCCTTCCATGAAACATCGGATTCTTGGAAAGCTTGATCGAGGAACTATTATCACAGAGAATTTTTGTACATTTATTCTGACCTTGATTGAGAGCATCCAAAATTCCCTTCATCCAAATCATTTGACAGGCACACGCACAGGCCGCAACGTACTCGGCTTCCGTGGTAGAGAGTGTCACTATGGGCTGCTTCTTCGAACTCCATGCTACCGAAACATTGCTCATCAGAAATACATACCCCGATGTACTTCTACTACCATCATTATCTCCAGCAAAGTCACTATCGGTATAGGCTTTTAGCTCCTCATTGTTACCTTTCTCATAAAACAAACCAAAGAGTAAAGTTCCTTTGATGTATCGCAACACCCTTTTAACAACCATTAGGTGAGGTTCTCTTGGATTAGACATAAACCTGCTTAAGAGACACACCGCATACATCACATCTGGCCTGGTAGTCGTTAGGTACATTAGACTACCTATCAACTGTTTATAAAGCGACGGGTCAGCTGTTGCTCCTCCTTTTTTAGCTAATTTGGTTCCAGGCACGATAGGATTATTCACCGGATTGCAATTCTCCATTCCGAACCTTGTCAACAACTCGTTGGCATACTTACTTTGGCATACAAATATTCCCTTTTCTGTTTGTTGGACTTCAACCCCCAAGAAGTAGTGTAGTTTTCCCAGATCTGTCATATCGAAAACTTGGCTCATAGAGGCTTTAAATCTGTCACACAAAGCTGAGTTATTTCCGGTGAAAATCAAATCATCCACATATAAACTTACTACAAGAAAGCCTCCTTCAGATTCATGCTTGAAGAACAACGTATGCTCTTGGTTGCTTTTAACAAAACCGTCATTAAGAAAGTATTTTTCGATTCTGCTATACCAGGCCCTTGGTGCCTACTTCAGTCCGTATAAAGCCTTTTTGAGCTTGTAGACTTTCTGCTCTTCTCCTGCTCGGACACACCCCTCGGGCTGATCAACGTAAACAGTTTCTCGTAAAACTCCGTGCAAGAACGCACTCTTGACGTCTAACTGAAATACACTCCACCCCTTTTGAGCCGCTAGTGCTAATATCATTCGAATTGTATCCCACCTAGCCACAGGTGCAAATACTTCATTATAGTCAATACCATATTTTTGTGAGTAACCCTTTACGACTAACCTTGCTTTGTATTTGTCGACCTCCTCTCTTTCATTCAATTTGGTCTTGTAAACCCACTTTACTCCTATTTTCTTTGTTCCAGGTGGTAAGTTAACTAGCTCCCATGTTCTATTCTTCTCGATCGCTTTCATCTCGACATCCATTGCTTCTTTCCACTTCGCCTCTTTGACAGCATCAAAAAAACATACCGGATCTTCTTGAGACACATGAAAGGCTAGGTACTGCTCTTCTTCATCTTCAGAGATCCCTTCTCCACTTACATAATCTTGAAGATGTCGGGGTGCCACGCGTCTTCTTCCTTCTTGAGCTAATTCTCTTGCGGAACTGGAGCTATTAATTGCTTCAGTGTCTGAAATGTCTTCTGGTTCGACACGGCTGGAGTTTTCTGGATCGGAGTAGTCGGAACTTTCTGGTTCGGGGATAGCACCACCTTCATTGGGTTGTCTTTTCTCGTCTTCTTCTGTCAACATGTCTTTCTTTTCTTCATCAAAGCTCCTTCCCCACATCCAACATCGGTTTTCATCGAAAATCACGTCTCTGCTTATAACAGTCACTTTCTTCACCGGATCGTACATTTTGTATGCCTTGGATTTTTCACTTATTCCAAGGAATATGCACGTATGACTTTTTTCATCCAACTTGACTCTTTTCTGATTTGGAATGTGTACATGCCCTATACATCCAAACACCTTAAAATATTCCACATTAGGCTTTGTGTTGCTCCAGCTCTCATGTGGAGTTTTGTCTTTCAAAAGTACGGTAGGACTCCTATTTAGAATGTGTGTTGTCCATCGAGCTGCTTCACCCCAAAATTCTTTTGGCATTCTCTTCTCACCCAGTAAACAGCGAACTGTGTTCATGATAGTTCGATTTTTCAGCTCCGCCACCCCGTTTTGTTGGGGCGTATAGGCTGCAGTCAGCTGTCTCTTAATTCCATTGGTAGCACAATACTCATCAAAATCGTTGGAATTAAACTCGCCACCTATGTCTCTTCTAAGACAGGCTATCTTTCTGTCGGCTTCTTTCTCGACCGAAGCCTTGAAGTTCTTGAAGACTGCAAGTGCTTCATCCTTCTCCGATAGAAAATAAATCCACAATTTCCTTCTAAAATCATCAATAAACGTTAGCATGTACCTTTTTCCACTTGTAGTGCTTGGTATGATCGGACCACAAAGATCGGTATGCATGAGCTGTAGCTTATCTGATGCTCTCCAATTGGCCTTTCTGGGAATGGGCTCCCTATGTTGCTTCCCTTTCGCGCACATCTCACACACGTTTTTCATATTCTGAATGTGAGGCATCCCATTTACCATCTGCCTCTTTGATAGGAGCTGCAAGTCATCTTGATTCAAGTGACCAAAACGTTTATGCCAAAGGTAGGAAATATCCTCCGTTGTTGTCTGTAGACATTCACCTGACAAGACTTCAGTGGCGGACAGGATGAATATCCTGTTTGATGTCATGTATGAGTTCATTATCAGTCCCCAATCTTTGTGATAAATCCTACAACATCCATCCTTGATTACCACAGTTAACCCTTTCTCCTGTAGTTGCCCCATGCTGAGCAGGTTTGTGGTCAGTTCAGGTACAAAGTACACGTTGCTGATGACGTGAGTTCTTCCTTCAAACGAGAGCTTGATACTTCCCATTCCTTCCACCTTCATTCTTGTGCCATTTCCTAATTTCACAGTGTTTTTGAACTGATTAACCAGGTATGTAAACCACTTCCTACTACCCGTCATATGATTAGAACACCCGGAATCTAAGAACCACATTTCCTCCTCTTGTGTGTTTGCTTCAACAAAATCCATGAGTAAAATCTCCTCATTTTCGTCAAACTCGGTGTAGTTGACGTTGTTCTCCCAACTAGGACATTCACTTTGATAATGTCCTAATTTGTGACATTTAAAACACTCGATTGCTGCTCTCGTATTATAGGCTCTTCCACGACCTCTTCCACCTCTGAAGTTGCCTCGATAACTTCCTCGACCCCTGGCTCCCGTACCTCTTTCATTTCCTCTGGTTCTCGTACTTCTTTCATTGCCTGCCACTTTAAGAACCTGTTCCTCCTCGCCACCGACTTTCATTCTCTGCTCATGAACCAAGAGGCTACTCTGCAACTCGTCCAAGGTAAGTGTGTCCAAGTTGTTGTATTCTTCGATTGAGCAAACCACATAGTTGAACTTGGGTGTCATGGACCGCAAGATCTTCTCTGTAATTAGTTTTTCTTGAACTGCTTCTCCACACGCCTTCATTTTCTTAGCAATTGCAAGAGTTCTTGCAAAATAGTTGTTGACTGTCTCCCCGTCCTTCATGTTAAGCGTCTCGAAATCCTTGCGTAAGGCTTGTAGTTGAGCTCGGTTAACCCTGGTGGAGCCTTGAAACTTTTGCTTCATGCTATCCCAAATCTGTTTACTTGTGTCGGTGTTGAGAATGGTATCAAGTACGTCTCTATCTATGGCTTGGTACAGGAAATTCTTGAGCTTCAGATCCTTTAAAGTCTGTTCATTGATCACCTTCTGTTATGCCTCGGTGGGTACTCTTCCCTCTACAGGCTTGTTGATCCCTTTCTCGATGAGATCCCAATACTCCTTCGATCGAATGAAGTTTTCCATCAACTTGGCCCAATGATCGTAATGCCCTTCGAATTTTGGTATGGCTGGTACCACAAATCCGCTACCACTGCTGTTTTCTGCCATTCGATTGCCTTTTCTCGTCCCTCAATTTCACTCAAACAGGCCCCTGGTAGATGGAGCTCTGATACCACTTGTAAAGAAATGGTATTACTCACTGATTAAGTCAAGAAAACCATTCGACTTTATTCATACTACTGGGGCTCTTTAAATAGAGCAGATACAAAGAAAGGAAGCTGAAAAACAACTGAAAAGCAAAAGAATCGGTCACAAAGGAAGACCAAGTTATTCTCCACTAACACCTAGAAAACAGGAAAATCAAATTCTAGCTTGAAACGGTCAGATTGACTTATTCTCTTAACAATAAGATGCATCAGATCAATTCCCTTCTAAACCGTAATTTATGGGATGCCATTTGATTAAAAGTGATCAACGGTTCAGATACACTTCTTACGTTAACCTCAACATCTTACACGATCCTTCACCAAAATTATAAACTATAAGAATAAAGATCATGATTTTAAAAATACAAGGACTAAAATAGCAATTTTCAACAAACCATTAATTATAAAAAACGTAATTTACTGTATCATTTGTTTATTTTTCTTTCAGTTTCCAAATATCACATTTGCAGTGTCAACTGTCAAGCACTCTACTCTGAACTTTGACCTTCAACAAAGGAGAAATATCGAATTCAATCAACAAAAAGAGAGACGATGGGAGCAATCACAAAGCTAATCGACACGATCCTCTTCATCGTCTTCCTCGTAATCGCAATCGCAGCTCCACTTCTCGATGCTCAAACCTGTCTTCCTTCCACTATCTTCCCGGACGTCCTCGTACACCTCAAGACCTGGTACACCCACGAATATGGAGATTACTTGGTCTCTGAAAAACCCCATTTCTTCGTTGGTCTTATTTGGCTCGAGCTTCTTTTCGCTTGGCCCCTCTCGATCGCATCGCTCTATGGTATTGTTACTGGGAAATCTTGGTTGCACACCACCTGTTTGATGTATGGCGTGTCCACTTTAACTGCTATGGTACTCTTAACTTCTCCCTCTTTGTTTTTTCCAGTTTGATTTATTAAAAATTGGAAATTTCCCACTTTGAATCTACTATCTTTTAGTATGAATTTGATATTTTATTCTTATACATTGGCCATTTGAGGATTTAGGGTCTATAAGATTGTGAGAACAGATCCAATAATTGGTGGCGATATGAACTTGGGGATTATGTTTTTATAAGTGTGATCTCATCACAATGTGGTAGTTGGTGCATTTTACTATAGTGGGCTAATTAAGTAGTTGTTTGGATGAGCATTTGGTGATTCATCAAAATCTAGATGGATTTGGGTGGAAATTAATTATGACTATAGCACCTTGTTGATGTTGATGGTTGAATTGATCTTTTTCTCATTTAAGTTGGAAAGAATCATTGGTTACTTTAATGGTGATAATGTGTTATATTTGTGAATCATGATGGTTGGTTGAGTTCCTATGAAGCCCACAAATCACTGGATGCAAGAGAGCGTGCTTTTCCAATTAAATCTACATCCGGTGAGAAGGCAAACAAAACTAAGTTTAGTGTTAAGTCAAGTGGAAGAGGAAAGATTTTCTTTTATTTTACTCATTTGTATCTATAGATTTAGGAGGCATATAAGAGAAAAGACCCTTGTATGGATGCTGGAAACAACTGCTCTACACATTGGGGTAGAAGTCAGGTCTACGTACATCTCACCCTCGAGTCCCTATAGGGTGTGTTTGATAAGCAGAAGGCGATACTAGACAAAACTGGATGGGCATGGGTGAGGTAGGCGAATGAAATAATTGTTGAAGGTTTTCGGGTTTTAATTTGACATGGGTAGTTTAGTAATTTACCAAACTTGTCCCATCAACCCGTTTTTTGTTCTACCTATTTTGTTGGGACAGAAAAAAATACATTTCTGACTCGCTCAGTAATGTCCAGTCGTGGTCTAATTGTCGCACCAAATGCGAGACAACAAGTTTTTGTTCAATCAGTTCCTGTACTTTGGGCCATATGCCCTTTTCGAGTATCACACATTCGTGGCTATCCTTCTAGAAATGTCATTGACTAAACCTTTGTTGTCATTGACCAATAATTCAATCTTTTGATTTTCTTTCAGGTTGCAATATTATCAGAACTTGTGGGATCTGGAAAAGCATCAGAAAAGCTATTGAAGCTGTACTTCCCCTTCATGGGTTTTTCCGTATTAGCAATCTTGCGAGGTCTGCTACCGCATTCGCAAAAGTCAAAGGCGATTGGCACACGACCGGCCCTGATCAGGAAAAAGAGAGCTTGAATGATCTTTTTTCCAATTCCAGCAATCACCGGTCAGTTCTCTCTCGTTTTTAAATCCGCTCGTGATCTACATGAGAGTTCTGTTCAAGTTTTGTGGCATTTATATCACCACATTCGTTTTATGGACCAATGCCCATCTATAACTTAGTTTCCATCGATCTTTAAACACGAGGCTTATGATATTGTTGTAACCGGTGAGATAAATTATGGTTTTCACATTGTTTCTAATGCATTTATGTTTTCATTCTTGTTGTTACAGCCAACACAAGTTTTGACTTCTTTCTCATGTTGATTAATCTCTGTTTTTTTTTTTGGGTAAGGGTGTCCTAGGCATAGCCTAAGACTAATCCCTTGACAAATTATGGCTGTAAGACATCAGCCCTGATTAAACCTCCCTTGGCAAGTTATGACCGTAAGACATCAGCCTTGATTGTGTACGCCTGGATTGGATTCGAACCCTGGGCAGATGGGATATTCCACCACATCCCCAAGGCCTTAACCAGTATGCCACAACCCTTGTGGTTTTAATTAATCTTGATATTGTCATTTGTTAACCTGAATTTGTAAAATCGATTTGGTTTATGGGATTCTGAACAGAATATGTGGAACCCCATCAGATTTCTCTTCAAAAGAGTCATTAAGGAGAGGAGAGGTTCCAACATATATTAAGTAGAAACGTCCAAGTCTACTCGATGTGAGACTCTAACATGCCCCCTCCAAATGGAAGCTAGATGGGCACAGATGTCCCAGAGATGGATCTTGACTCTGATACCATGTGATATATTTGGAACCCTATCAAATTACTCTACAAAAGAGACCTTATTGAAGTGAGGTTCCAACATATATTAAAGTAGAAAGGTTAAAGCCTAGCTGATGTTGGACTCTGACACTGGGAACTCAGAAGAACAATGTCGTTGTCGCTTCATCAAGACCATGGTCGGTTAGGCTATGAAGTTAATAGCACACTATAGCGGCGATATAGCGGATAGCGGTCCTAGACTAAATAGCGGTCTAGGAATTGCGGTGTATTATAGTGGTACCGCAAATAGCGGTCCGCTATTACCGCTATTTTGACCAAATAGCGGTCCGCTATTACTGTTTTTTTTGGACTGTTTTGGATTTTTTTTTGTTGGACTAAGTTTTAAACAATACTTTTGGGCTTTTGTGTGGGCTATTTAAGATCAAACATGCAAACAAAATTGAAACAAATTAAATAAACAATCAAATAGAACTATAAAAGAAAATTAAATTAGGTCAAACTTTATCGATTCCAATTAAATTAGTTGTTTATGAGCTTTATAAACTCTATTACTATGTTGCTTATGTGATCTGAATTGTTTGACTTGATATGTATTAGGCATACAATATTTTACTATGTTGCTTGTGTGGTTTGAATTGATATGTATTATGCATACAATATTTTAAGTTATATATTTATTTTAAGTTATATATATATATATATGTATATATATTCGTATTTATTTTATGAGCATAATTTTTTTGCGCTATCTCACCGCAATAACCGCTATTTCAAATCAATGTCCCGACCGCTATTTCGGCAATCGACCGCATTAACTACTTAGCGATTAGGAAATCACATCCCAAATAATTTGGGATAATAGCAAATTCGCAGCATAAGTTTCATTAACTTGTATACATCAAAAAGGCTTCATGGCCTGGTAAGAATCCCGAGCCATCTAGGGACTTGAGAATGTAGCTTATGTGGAACCGAAGCAAAATTTGAATAATCCAAGGAGTCGTATAAAAAACATATAGAGGTTGGTTGTCATCTTATTACCAAAGGGTCATTGCCCCAGCCATATCCGGGTTACGAGTATTCTCAGAGGTCAAGGGTTCATGCGAGTGTGTCTATGTGTGTGAGTTTTATCGTGTATAAGTATCAGTGGTGTTCGATAGTTGCATACCCGAACCTTAATATTGTAACCAACGTGCTCGTTATTAAGTCAAGGGGATTGTTCGTCGTTAGTACTATGCTCGAGTTGATACGAAGTCATGTTTTGCATTAAGCTGATAGTTGAAGGTAGTAAAGTGTAACTTTTGTTTCATATTGTAGTTAGTTGGCGCCAAATATATTCATCAAGTTGGTTCCTACCTCTTTTTTTCTAAAAAGACCCGGGAAATTGCATGGTAATTCCTATAACGTTGCAAATTATGTTATTTGATCCGTTTTAGGAAAATATCACTTTTCCACATGTTACCGATATCACTGATGTTGACAATTTTCATCTTTTATAAAAACAGTTGAAAATTGTCAACAGTTGAAGATCGCCAACATTGACTGTCTTTGTGTTTTAGAAAAAACATGAAAACTGCCAATGTTGGTATTTGTATTTTAGAAGAATAGTTGGAGATTTCCAGTAGTATTCATATGTTGTGAAATTGCAGCTAAGTTGGTTGTACGTTTGTAGCTATGTTTTTCTCGGTCCAAATTGCATGTAAGAGGTCTGGGGTTTGACTTCAGGCATCAACCAACCACCGTGTCCCTGAGACACGAGTTACCCCTCCTATGATAGCCGTGGGACCGGTAGAGTGAACGCTTCAGAGGGTGGCGTCATACCCTATTTTGCAGAATGTGAGACTAATTTCTTTGATTAGGTTGGCATATTGATACCACTTGAGATAAACGATTTTCTTCTGACTAAAAGTAGGCAAACAAAATCACTCGTTTTCTTAGTAAAAATAAACCAAAGCATTGTGCACACATACTATATCAACTTGAAATTGATCTAATCACACGAACAACAAACATAGCCATTTTTACAAACAAGGAGGCTATTCATTCAACCGTGCCCCTGAGACATGGTCGAAGCCCGTTCACTTAGCCTACAAACTCTGGCTCACTTTCTATCCAATTTCACAGCATCACAATGAATCCTTTTTCTCTTATTATTCTTACCAACGTTGGGTGATGTGGGCATTTTCTCAAGCTCAAAGGAACCATAATGCTTCCATAGTCGTAGTTGAAACCACTCTTTTTGCATCAAACAAAGGCGTATCGCGTCTTCAAGCGTAAGCAAGGAGATGACTACGATCACCATGTCCAATGGAATTTCAGAAAACGCCATCATCTATATCAGCAGTAGTAGTAGTAGTAGTAGACAGGTACAACCACATACATAAAACAGCTAAACGATTCTTTCTGTAAATCAACAGAACGAGAAACCAGATTCTACCTCACGATCTTTAAGTTTTCGACCATTCGTCTTATGCCAAAAAATGAAAAGTTATGACCAAGAAGAAGATCATATGAACAAGGGAAATGAGGCAAAGTCAAGCATGGTTTATATGGACAATGAATGAGCCATTATTGTACCCTTGCTTAAGATGAAGGAATTGTCCATCAATGGCAAGTACAACAAAAACAAATAAATAATGTCTAACAACAAGTTGTTGTACTCCTTTATCTATCAAATTATTCAATTAATAATAAAAATAAATCAGGGATCAAATAGAATCTTTTTAACTAATATAGGATATGAGGAATGATTAAATTCAAACCATCTCTATTTGTTACAAACTTACAAACTAATCTCAATCGTCCATCTAGTCTAATGAATATCTAATTTTATTTTGTTTCCTTAACTAATGTCATGATCATAATAAATGAACTTTATTCTCTTCCATATATATATCTCAATCGTATTTAATAAATCATAATTATTATCCATAAATAACTCAATTATGTTCTAATATAATGGTTCATTGGTTTGTATGGTTTATACAAATGTCTTGGTTTGTACTATAACCCATCTATCTATCTATATATATATAATTTTTTTTGAGGTATTTTCTCTGATATATGTTACAGTATGAAATTAAAGGCGATAAAATGAATTGATCGGTTGGAATGGGTGATAGAATAAACAAGATCAAGTCAGAAAGATGGATCAAAAATGGGTTAAGTTGATACATCAACGTTTTTTTGTCAAGTTTTTTTTTTAATTTAATATCAATATAATTAAAATAATGACATGGTTTTTATGAATAAAGTGGTTTAGAAGGTTGTAAAGATTCGAATATATTTTGAGCAACTTCTAAAATACAATATTTTGATTAACAAAATTTTACGTTAATTTTTTAAAAAGCATGATATCCATACATTTTAACAAAATATTGCAAGAATATGTAGAACCCTAATGTTGTTTCTCGAGTCCTTTTTTACGATGGAAGAGAAGAGAAAGAGAGGGAAGGAAATGAGGGGATAGAAAAAAATCTCGTGTTCTTAACTCTTTTTTAGAAGGGAAAGAAAAGGAAAGAAAATTAGGTTGATTTTCTTTCAAAATTTTCCTCCCAAATATGGGAGGAAATGAAAGGGAAAAAAAAATACAAACAATTAAAAATAGAGTGAATTACATAAATGGTCCCTCATGAATGTCTGGATTTCACTAATCGTCCCTCTAGTTCTGAAAGTACATTGGTGGTCCCTAAAATCGAGTTTTGGTGCCCAAATTTGTCCCTGACGCTAACGTCGTCCACTGAGTTGCCGTTAGAGGGCACATGTGCCCCTCACGTGAGGGGCATTTTGGTCATTTTACCTATCGTTTTCAACCTCACATCCATCCCCAATAACATTCATACTCAAGTCAAGAACATCATCATCCCAAAAAACTCATACAAACCCATATTTTTCTACATCTTCTTCCTCAACAAGAACACCATCCACCCCCACCCCCCTTCTACTACTACCACCACCACCCACTACTACCATCAGATTTCAAGAACAAATACAGAAATGAAAAAAATCATGAAAAACAATTTTCTCAAACCCAGAAATGAAACAAATCAACAACTACAAGAAATATAATAACCCTAAATGAAATGGTGAACAACATTGAATATAATAACCAAACCCATAAATAAAAATAAATTAGATTGATATACAAGAAACAATCACCAAAATACAAATATAAAACCCTAAATGAAATATATAAAATTACAAACAAAAATCGAAACTTTAAACAAATCTAATCTAAATTTGTGGATTGTAATCCTAAACAAAAACTGAAACCTTAAACAAATAAGCAAAAACCGAAGGAGATCATGAACGTCTGTTCTTCGAGAAATTTGATGGAGATCATGAACATCTTCATCACCACCACCACCAACAACACCAACAGTGAAGGCAGTGGTGGCGGGATATCGTCGCCGGAATCATTGTTGCTAGTGGTGGTGGTGGTGATGGAAATGGGTTTGGAAGGAATTGGTTGGAAATGGGTTTGGATTTTTCATTGTGGGTGTGGCATTTGAAAGGAGAAGAGATATTAGAGAGAGGGATTCATACAAAACACACTTGAAAGAAAAAAAAGAATATAAGGAGAAGAGAGATCTAGAGGGTGCCAGTGGTTTTGGAAGGAGAAGAGAGGTTAGAGAGAGGTAGTGGTTTTGGGAGGTGGTTTTGGGAGATACCATCTTCCAAGAATGGTTTCTTTTATGATTTGTTTTAATTAAAAAAAATAAAATAAAAATCTTAATTTAATTATATGTTTTAAATAAAATAAAAATGGTAAAAAGACAAAAATGCCCCTCACGTGAGGGGCACATGACCCAGTTAACGGAACATGCCTAACGGCGTTAGCGACAGGGACGAATTTGGGCACCAAAACTCGATTTTAGGGACCACCAATGTACTTTTAGAACTGGAGAGACGATTAGTGAAATCCAGGCATTCACGAGGGACCATTTATGTAATTCACTCTTAAAAATATGTATAAAATTACATTTTTATCCATCAATTACAACATGTTTTGAAAAATAAATAAGGGTAATTTTGTAAAAAAAACAATATCTTTCCTTTTCTTTCTCTCATTCTCAAAAACATAAAATGTTATTTTCTTTCACTCTTTTTCCTTTATTTCTCTTCCATTCGAAGAATACAAATAAAAAAATTTCTTCCCTTCCCTTTTTCTTCTTTCTCATCCAATTTTTTTTTCTTTTCTTCTCAAATTTGAGAACACAACGTAAATTTACCCTTTAAAAATGCCCTTGAGTAGAGAAGAGAGGTTCCAACATATATAGAGGATAAATGGTCGAAGTCTAGCTGATGTGATACTCCCACACATCCCCCCCCCCCCCCCCCACAAACAGAGGCTAAACGAGTATAAATTGTCTCAGGTATCGAGAGTAGGTTAGACGAGCCGAGTATAGATTGTCCTATAGTGTCGAATTTTTAGAGTGAAAAACCTTGACTCTGATACCATGTAAAAATATGTAGATCCCCATTGTACTCTCCAAATCATGAATTTATGAAATTAATATCTTTAATAATCATGAATTTCAACGAATTCATAAATATAATCATTATTTTCTCCCTCGAATTATCAATGAAACTTAATTTGTTGAAAAAGGATAAAACAGTATTTATATTTTTATTTTCTTAATATATATCTATATAAATAATTATTTACATATGCAGTTTTATTTACTATATATAGTTTTGTAATAATTTAATAAAATCTACTGAAATTCTTATTTATAAAAATAAAAATTACAGAAGATAAAAAGCTCACGAAGATCTCAAATAAGAGCAATAAAAATATTTAGTTTTGAAAGAAAAATAATTGAATTAATGCTTCCAATTAAGTTTTTCCAAAAGGATTTGCGTTATTAATATTCCGCAAAGAAATTGGTTAAATTATCTATATAATCTTCAATATCAACAATTTCAAAAAATTAATCGAAACATTATTTTCTTATACTTTAATATTTGTAAATAAATTATTCAATATTTTATCAAATAATGTATATAGTAGATATATGAGACTAATTAAATGAGAACCATAGGTTGAAAATCAAGAAAACCAATGTTCATGTGTGTTGCACATTGTGAAACAATGCATGTGAAATACAATGTTGTTTCACAATGTGACTATTTTTAATGTCTATTTTTTTATATTTTTGTTTCACATCATGAAACAACACTGTACATCCGCATGCATTATTTTCACATTATGGAACAACACATGACCAGCGGTTTTACAGTTATCAACATTTTTGTAGTTCTCATTTGATTATTTCCTTGTAGATATAATGCTATATAGAGCAATTTTCAAATAGAGACCCAATATTTGTTACAACTCGAGCCAACCAATCCAAATCATATAATGAGTTTGATTTTAAGTTGTAATTGTAATAACCGAGTTTAACTTTTAATAATTTTGAAGTTGGGAGTTGGGAAAGAGTTTGCGCAAAGCCCTATTGTGTGTGTGTGTGGGGGGGGGGGGGTTAGTTTTAAAATTTGAGAATGGAGCTTTAACCCTAAAAACCCTTATCCCTAAATCACTTTTTTCTCCCTAGTGGCGGCTTAGAAGAACCACACGGTGAAGTGTGGGTGATGGTTATAGTGAAAGAAATCAAAGAGGAGGATTCCATGGGAGAGTCTGGCCATCTCTTGTTCTCATTAAGGTAAGCTTTTTCTCTTATTCTTTTATGTTTGGAGAAGATTATTTGAGATTGTAAGGTTGGGGAAGATGAAGTCTGCTTTTGTCAATCTCAATGGATTATTGTGTGATTTCTAGATTAATTGTTGAAATAGAGTTTAATTATCTTTTGTTTAAAAGATCTTTTGGTTAATGGGAGATTAGTATCACTCCCAAGGCCATGCAGAACTCTTAAACTGAGAGTTTCACTCCCAAGGCCATGCAGAACTCTTAAACTGAGAGTTTGGGGCAAAATGTGAAACCCTTGGGAATCGCCTTCGAGACCAGCGATGGAACCGGTGGGAACTGGGAAGGACACCCGGGGAGGCCGGGCGCCTATAATCTAGGAATCGGCAGGGACCCGGGCGCGGACCGGGAGTCTGTGCGTCCGGGTGAGTTACCCGGGAGGCGGGAGTTGGAGGACCCGGGGCGGGGACTCGGGAGTCGGGGCACCCGGGTGGAAGGGGGTCCCGGGAGTCGGAGTAGACCGGGGAGACCCGGGAGTCGGTGACCCCGGTAGGGACCGGGAGACGGGTTGGTTGGGTTTTTCCTTCCGGTAGAGTTCAGGAATGTTATATTTGTGAACCTTCTTCTACTTTAGGTGATCGATTTAAGGTTTGGAGCATGCGTAAGGGAGTCTCTACGAATCGGGTGAGTTCTCTTTACTTTTCTTTTAAGTGTAAATCGTGATATTGTTCCTGCATCTGTTTATGGTTTTAAGCAACATTGTTTTTGTATAAATCGTATGCACGAGCTGAAGTATTTTTAATATTTATGGATTATTGATTATGGTTCTTTTGAGGGTTATACATGTTGGTTTATAAGTTCGGGATTATGTGGAGTTGGGTTGCACAGTGGGTACAATACACTTAAGGATTTTGCAATCCTTGAGAAACGAATTGGTAATCTCGTGTGCGTGGAATCCGTTTCCCGCACATGAAGGTTCGGGGAGTCTGCTTGGGCCCTGTGGGCGAGAGGGGAGTCTGTTTGGGCCCTGATCGCGGTGGACGAAAGGTGTGAATTGAAGGAGTAGCACTGTGCATTACTCATGGTTGCTTAAGTGTGTTTTATTGTTTAAATTATCAATTAAATTGTTGATTAATTATAATGCTTAAACTCGTTTTCAAGAGGGAACTCACTAGGCCTCGTGGTCTAACCCTCGCTATTTTCAAAACTAAAACCTTTTCAGGTAGACGCGAAGTAAGTGGATCCAGTAAAGGGAAAGGGAAGGTGTGAGTTGTACCCGATTTTAGAAGACCACCTAATAATATTTCTTTTATTCTCAGTTGTGTAATAGGTAACTTTATTGCAAACCTTGAATTTTATTATTGACTTGGGGCCGTTTTAGGCATGGATTTCATATGTTTTGGTTATGCTAAATTGTTAAAGTTGTGGGTTGTTACAATAATTAATATTATTTCACATGTTGTGTTCTTGTGTTTATGTGTGTGTTTGTAAGTGAAATGTATATTGCTGTTTTTTTTTTGCCACACGCAAAATGATCTTGAAAATTTTTCATATTGAAACAACACTACATGACACTACATGTTTCACATGTGAAGTAACAAATATTAGGTTTGTATTTGATATTATCGTCTATCTATATATAATACATAAAATTCATATAAAATCTCAGTCAACTTTTATATGTCAACCATACAGGATAATATATGTGATGAAATTATTATATCCATTCAATTCCTTTGTTATTTTTGTTCATCTAACCAAACAAACCCTGTCTGTTTTTATTGGGTTCTTCAATCACTTCTTAAACACAATTAACTTTAAGGATAAAACTGCTTGTAACCGCAAATTGATCTACAGGTTTTGCATCAAAGAATTGCGTAAATAGGAGGACGAAGCAAACCAACCCACGTGTCCTAATTGGAACGACCGAAGAAAGAAAGAGAATTGAGTCCCCTTTTGCGGGCCCAAAGGACATCATTTAGGACAGGGTGAGAACCTTCGTTTGCTTACATCTTTTAAGTTTTGATACTTTCAAGGAAAGCACCTTTCACGTTGGCTGAAAAAGAAAAGAGAAAAGGTTTTCGTCAATTCTTTTATTTTGACGAGCTTTTCACAAAAGTTTGTACGTAAATATCAACAATCATTATATATGATTTCTGATTTGATAGAAACATGATGAGAGACAATGATACGATATCGAAACATGTCATATTTCAAACATACAATTATACCTCAACCTCTTGCTTCAAATATACTTTCTTTAAAGCACATGAATTAAATGCATTTTTTCCATTTTGTATTAGTGGACATTCAAATTAGGTCACAAATCATAAAAAATGGACCTAAATAGATGTATGTGGTAGCGGGTCTACATTTGGTACTTAAGGGTTTCTATTTATTTATTTATTTTATTAAAAACCTATTTAAAATAAGAAGATTCATATGGATATAAGATACATAATGACATATAGAGATAGGTTCATACGAGAATGGTAACGATTTAAAGGAATAAAGGGACAATTCTGGACCAATCATAATTAAGAAATTAATAATTGTTTATTTTAATAAAAAAGGGTATAAATGTCATTTTTCATTAGTAATTGTTTATTTTAAGAAATTAGTAAATCACGTCCTAAATTAATGGGCTTCTCAATTTCATCCCAATCCATATAGTTTACATGATATCCATTAGTCACAATCTTGCACGACTCACACCAATATCTTCCAGTCAATGTGTCGAAGAAGTTGCAGCGAAATCCACCCCAGTTTGCCAGGAACTATCAGCATTCAACGTTAAATCTTATTTGGGTTCTGATTTCGATTTTGCTTTCTTCACTTTGTATCTCATTTGGGTTTTCAATTTTAAAGTTTTATTTTTTGGTTTTAATTTGGAAATCACTGTGTGTAAGTAGCCATTGGAAACCCAACTTCCGTCTTCATCTTCTCGTTCCACTTACCACATCTTCCTCAGTTTCCGAGGTGCCGACACCCGAAAAAACTTCACCGATCACCTATATACGGCCTTATGCAACGCCGAATTCCATACTTTCCGAGACGACGATGAGATCCAGAAAGGCCAACGAATCCTACCCGAACTTCAAAGAGCCATCAAAGAATCGACTATTTCAGTTATTGTGTTATCCAAACACTACGCTTCTTCCAAATGGTGTCTTAATGAGCTCCTCAATATTCTCAAACGGAAAAGGTCCGATGATCGTTACAAGGTTTTTCCGATCTTCTATGACGTGCAACCCACGGAGGTCGGAAATCAGAAGGGGAGGTTTAAAGAAGCGTTTGATAAGTACGAGGAAAACGGTGAGCAGTCGAAGGATTTTTGTTTTCGTTTGGATCATTTATGATCTTAAATGGATGAGCATATATGATTTAAAGTTGCAAAGTTAGTAAAAACATTCTGCCCAAATTAGTTAGAACAAAATCACATATGATTTTGGTTTTAAGAATTATAGATAAGCATTTTGTTAATTCATTTATAGTTTAATCACACATGATTTTGGTGTTAAGAATTATAGCTAAGCATTATTTAATATAAAGTATAATCACATGTGATTTAGTGATGCATATTACACTTAAACAATCTGTCCAAATTATTTATGGTACAATCATATGTGATTTTGGGTATTTATCATATAATCATCTGTGATTTGGGGTGCAAATTCAGGATTTTTTTGAAAAAACAAACAGAACAAGATTAATTACCAATATGGATTTTACCAGATTTGCATGAATAAAAGAAAAAGATGGTATATAGTAATCCCTAATTTTTAGAAAGTCAATATTATCCTAAATTAATTCATATTATAATATGACCTTAATACCCTTTTAAGGTTCATTTCGGAAAGTTCTATTTTGGGAATTATTTTTAAAAATGATTGGTTGAGATTCGTCCCTTTATTCTTTTAAACAACCTCCATTCTCGTTTGAACCCACCCCATGACACACACACACACACACACACACACACATATATATATATATTACTACCTTAATATTCATTTACACCAAATGTCTTAAAGACAAGTCTCTAAGCATGATGTACAACAATTTTTTGCATAAAATTAGAAAAACTCTTAATTACAAGTTAGATTGCACAATGTACAAGTCATCAAAGCTTACACCCTTCCCTCATATTTGTTTCAAACGAGGTGGGATTAATGCCCGCACGTTGCTGCGGATGGAAAGAAATATTAAGACCATAAATTTGAGCATCACCAATTATGAGAACAAAACATTTTGTGTCTGTTAGCAGCATCACTATAATTTACAAAATGCCCTATGAGGATGATGTGTGTGTATGATAGGAAGCGAAAATAAATTGGCAAATGGTACATTACATCATTAAACTTAAAAAAAGTTACATTGTTATTAAACCTAAATTAGATTATAATAAAAATATGAATTAAACAAATTTTACATAGGTTTTGGGTTGGAGAAGACACAGTCATTGAGATACGATGCATGTTAAGGGATTTTTATTTTATGCTTATATAATAAAAATAATTTTTATAATATAACTTTTATTTATTTAAATTAGAAAATGAAAAAGTTATAAATGATCGAAATGTCATTTACCTAACGGTCAGGAGCTAATAACTTTTAGTTTCGAGGACCAAAACGTTACGCAAATGCAAAATCGAAAGTCTATTTTGGAATCAACAAATTATGGGGACTAAATTAAATTATAATAAACACAGTAATTGAGATGCGATGCATGTTAAGGGATCTTTATTTTATGCTTATATAATAAAAATAATTTTTATAATATAACTTTTATTTATTTAAATTAAAAAATGAAAAAGTTATAAATGATCGAAATGTCATTTACTTAACGGTCAGGAGCTAACAACTTTTAGTTTCGAGGACCAAAACGTTACGCAAATGCAAAATCGAAAGTCTATTTTGGAATCAACAAATTATGGGGACTAAATCCAAGAGGAAAATAAAACTATAGGGACCAAATCTGTAACTCTACAAACATAGAAAAAAAAATAAAGAAGATAAAAGCTCAAGGATCAAATCTGTAATTTACTAAAAACCTGAAGGACCAAACCTGTAAGTTACTGTAGATGAACAGTAAAATCTTCCCGACAAATGTTACTACTTATAATATAATATCCCGCTTCTCTCCCATCTCCACTGAGCATTTTTTAATTTCTTCATTAATTACACCCTTCCCTCATATTTGTTTCAAACTATCCCGCTTCTCTCCCATCTCCACTGATAGTTTTTGAATTTCTTCATCTGAGCTGCTTCTCAAACAAGAACAAACACACAGATCTTAGAAATCCTCTTATCATCAACGGCTTCCTTCCATCCATTTACTTCCTTCAGGTATGTTATAATCTTCATTTCAAATCACAAATTAAGGTTTGGAGGAGTCCGTTCATGCTCCTGACGGCATCAATTTCATGCTCTCCATGTTCTGTGATTACAGCTTCTTTCGTTTACTGATTTTTGGTGTTAGATTGCTCTCCATTTCTGCCTTAAAATCCGAAAACAATATGCATTTGGAGCCTGTAACAACCGCCGGAACTGAAATCAGGCGATTCTCCGGCTACATTTTGATACCGGAATGTCAGATTCCAGTAATAATTCACCAGATTATTTGTTAATAAGGTGTTTGATCTCACACTCTATTTGCTTTCTCTCTCTAAAACTCCTATTTTTTGTTTTGTTTTTTGCTAATGTTGCTGGTTGTTTTTTGCAGTGTTAAACGTCTTTTTGGTTGTGCCTTTTTACACTCTGATTCGATCTCGCTTTTTTAAGGTAAATAAGGAATCTGATTCTGTTTTATTTCTTCTGTGATTACAACTTCTTTCGTTTACTGATTTTTCTGATGTTACTGTCATTGATATTTATAAATAATTGTTTCATTTCTTCCATTTTTTCACTGTTTTTATGTTTTAGCTTGAATCTGAGGGGTTATTGAGGGAAAATTACTATAAGAGAAAAATTTAGGGTTTCTTTGTCGTGTTGGATTTGTATTGATTAACTATTTGTGTTAATGTGGATGAATATGATGGTTTTGGTTTGTTTGTTAGATTTGGGGTATTTTTATTGATTTTCATTTTGGGAGTTTTTTCCTATCTGCTGGAATTTGACATTTAACAATAGCAGTGTTCATGTGATTACTCTTTTAACCTTTTAATTAATTAATTTATTTCGTTTCTTTCAATATATTCTACCAGATAAACTTTTTCTAAAGTTACCATCTCAACCCATACCCTACTGAAGTGCTGGTTGCTTTCTTCAGTTCATAATACATATATGAGTTACTACATAGGTATTTCTGCATATCTGAAGTTTGAATCATGTTTTCGTTGATTAATATCATTAATTTTTTTACTTTAGTTTATTACAACCTCTTGAGATTTGCATTGGCAGGTGATAAAATGAACAGGAACCAGAATGAAAGAAATAGGAATTTGGAAAAACCTATTCCAGGATGCCTGGGAAGAATGGTGAACCTTTTTTATTTGAATACAAGTTTAGGAGGAAACAGGTTGCTCACCGACAAGCCCCACTATGAAGGTGATTTTCTTTGTATATTCGCCTCTACCCATCTGTATTAGTTTAGGAGGAAACTGGTTGTTCTGTTTGGTGTTAGATTGCTCTCCATTTCTGCCTTATAAGGAGATTTTGGTCCTTGATTGGTATGAAAATTTTGTTCCTTCTTTTTGGTTGGGATCTGGATACTCAAAGGCTCTGTGGTAGAATTGCCTTTTGTTATAGGCTATGGATTGAGAAGGTGTTATGTGGCCAGGCTATTATCCATGTTCTTTCTTTGCTGTTGAATACCACAATGGGTTTTCAACCTTTGTTTCCCCCTTATTTTTTTGGTCTATTTCATCTAATGCCAATGGCCTTAGGCCAAATTGGCCAGGCGTTATGTATATCATGTAGGAATCTGTTGGTCCCTTTATGGAGCTGCATTGTTGAACAAGGAGTTATTTGGTTTTATAGTATTGGGAGTATTATATTGATCTGTGTGTATCCCAATAATAGTTATGAGAATCTTGGGGCTGTTACCTTCCAGATCCTTTCTGTTTAT
This sequence comes from Arctium minus, assembly GCA_954870635.1. NCBI lineage: Eukaryota > Viridiplantae > Streptophyta > Magnoliopsida > Asterales > Asteraceae > Arctium > Arctium minus. The sequence goes on from OX941090.1 coordinate 4,851,887, forward strand.
TGGTATGGAGTTTTGGTTTTTCAGATATTATGTGGGCAGGCTATTTGGTCCTTTCTAGCTTTTAATCTTTTCTAAGCCTTGAAAACCATTTTGGTTTTTGAAAATTTGTTTCTCTGCTTGTTATTGGTCTGAACTAACCTTATTTCTTTAGATTGAGGTCCACAATGGCTCCTCATCTTGTTGTCTCTCCTTACTTTCATTGGTCTATATATGGTTCTTTTCCAAATTAGCCTTTTGTTGGTGCTACCTTTGCTTTCTTATTTCAGAAAGTTTTGGTTGGGGAATTGGGTTTTATGGGATCTGGATCTTACTGTTTACTGCACCTCTCTATGGAGCTTGGTGAATTATGGAAGTGGTAATCTTGATGATGGACTTTACCGAAATTATAAAAGTGGTGGGATGTACTGGATAATATGGAGTGGTGGGCCTGGTAATAATTTTGATATAAATCACTTGGTTGATTTGATTAGGGAGGTGAATTCCTAATATTCATGTTTATTGGTTTGAAAGTGATGTTGGTGGAATGTGAGATATTTTGCCAGGAAAAAGATTGAGGGTGTTTTTATGATAAGATTATGGATAAAATATGATGTACAAGTTTTTGATGCTAAGAGTTTTAAACCCATAACTAGAGAACCAAATTGGGAAGCTTTCAGACATCCTTTCTAGGTTTCTCCCGCTCACAAAAATTTTAAATCAGAAGGTTTGCCGCCTCTCCTATCAGATCTCCCAAGATTTGATGTTGAAATTGTTTATCCTTCACCATCACACACACACACACTCTCTCTCTCTGTCTCTTGTATGTAAGTTTTTTTAGGTTGTAATTTTCTACAAAATCATTCCAACTATCGTAGAGTAATGCATATTTCAACCTGTTTTCTTCACCTCATACAATCTCAGCTTGTATTTTGTTTACTTTGATGTAATATTTTCAGTTTCGACAACATTAGATCAAGATTTTGGTTTACATACGCATATCCAGTTGTCGATGTGTTTCTTGATTATATTTGTTGTTAATATTTCAGGATGATGAGAGCTCGACTAGATGGAATGAGCAACTACTTGGAGGTTTTGATGTCAGCCAGGTTGAAAGTATTTGTTGTCCTTCACTTCCACGCATGAACTCTTTGATGCTTAAAAGTCTCATCTTTAAATCATTATTTTTTATGCTAACTGTTGTTGGTTTTGCAGATTATAAACCTTGGTTGAACCATGAAAAATGTCAATATGAAAAATGAAATTGCATATTCATACGTTTCAAAAGTGGCAAATGAAAATTATTGTTATTACTAAAATATGTTTAACCATATTCATTGTATTTAACTAAAATATATTTAAAAAAATACTCGTGACTATGTTGATTTAAATGAATAATAAAAAAATCGATTAACCAATGTACAATATATGACATGTAATAATATAATTAAATCAAAAAATATTCAATATTGGGTTCATTTCGAAGGTATCGACGATACGATTATAATGGTGTATCTTGTTAAAAAAAATTTACCTTTTTAATGTATTTTAGTTAATATACGCTTATATGTGTTAATATAATAAAAATGAAAAATGAAAAATGTAAAATATAAAACCATAAGGTATAAAGTAAATCAATCAAAATAGTTTAGGGACCAAAATTGTAACTATGAATAAAAAAGGAAAAAAAGAATTGGTTGTCAAATGGGAATTTAATTAAAATAACCGTATTTGAACATCGTATTACCAAAATGCCCCAAATCTCGTCGAGTTTGCCAAAATACCCCATATGTCCGGGATCCGTGGCCGGGATGAGGCTCGATCCCGGGGTTAAAGTGAGAACGGCTATGTCCAGGATGAGGCCGGGATTCCCGGGGTTAGGGGCCGGGTTTCCCGGGGTTAGGGGCCGGGTTTCCCGGGGTTAATGGCCGGGTTTCCCGGGGTTGTCATGGCCGGGTTTCCCGGGGTTGTCATGGCCGGGATTTTTAGGGTTTGAGAAAAAAATTAGGGTTTCAGGTGGGAACTATCATTTTATGTGTTTTCATTGTTTTTCACGTGTTTGTTGCCTGATTTCAATTGTTTTTCCACGTTTTTTTCCATTATTCGTAAAATAAATATATACTTGTCATCGAATGTACGATTCAATTTCATCGTTGGCTATAAATTTTTCCTATAAGAGTCAGTATAATTCAAGGTAAATACGTTCATCATCACATCCATTCCATTTTTCTTTCTTCCTTCATAGTTCATACTATTGAAAAAATGAGTTCACCTGTTGTAAAAGCTAAACTCTATTTATGTTTCAATGGTCAGTGGGTTCAAAACAACAATGAGTGGGATTATATTGGGTACACAAAGCGTGGTGTACAGATTCCAGTAATCTATACATATAAGAGGTTTCTTCGTTACGCCATGGAAAAATGTGGAATCGAAGATTCTGATACTTGCAAGTTGGTGTTCAAACGTGCAGATCGCTCACTAGTGGAGCTAAACAACGACGAAGTGATACTTGGTTTTATGCAAATTGCAGTCGATTCTGAAAGACCTCTAAAAGTCTTTGTGTATGACGCAACATTGATGTGCGACGAAGGTGATGACGAAGATGATGTCGAAGGTGATGACGAAATCCACGTCGGTGGTAGTCAAAATGAGCCTGATCATCAATTTCAGGCATCATACGACACCACACTTTATGCTGATCATTCATATCATCCTAACGACTCTTATCCCGATGTTGTTCCGGAGACGCAACTAGAAGAAGAACAACAAGTAGAAGAAGTTGAAGAAGAAGAAGACGAAGAAAGACGATTTTCTGGAGTTGCTCATGACGAAACCCATGTTTTCACAACGGGTATATCTGATCTAGACAGATCAGATACCGATACTGATGAGGACGAAGAAGAAGAGACATATACCCCTAGCAATAAATCACTTGGTGAGTTAAACGATTATTTTGATATGCCTCCTTCCCTTCCAAACCGGGAGACCAATATACCACCCTACCAACCCGTACCTTACAATCGCGGTACAAGTATACATGAAGGACAGCTATTTGATACGAAGGAGCAAATGTCCATACAGCTCGGAATTAAGTTCTTGGAAGAGGGTTTCGTGTTTAGAACGGAGAAATCCGACAAAAGCAGATATGTGGCTGTCTGTGAGCAAACAAATTGTAAGTGGCGTATGTCGGCGAAGTCCGTGGGCCCTAAAGGATGGATGTTTGTCGTTAGGAAGTTGAACGATGTACACACTTGTTCGAGGACGCAACTGAATTCCAGACACCGGCAGGCCAACAAAAGGACTTTGGGCCACATATTGAAAGGTAAGTTTATTGACGCTAGCAGGTCATTTCGGCCAAATGACATCGTCGACGATATCAACCAGCAGTACGGACTCAACATTGGTTACCACCAAGGATGGCGCGCGCGATGCAAGGCCCTACTAATGGTGAGAGGCACACCTGAGGAGTCGTACGAACGACTCCCTATGTACTTATATAATTTGGAACTGAAGAATCCGGGTACATGCACCAGAATAAGGACAGATTCGCACGGACGTTTTGAGTTGTGTTTCGCTGCTCTTGGATGTGCGGTATGTATATCAACACGACATATATTTAGATATTATAAATTATAATATTTACAAATTTGCTCCACCTACGTTATTTGCAGATCCGCACGTTTTTGGCAAACCTGCGTCCTGTCATCGTAATAGACGCGGCCCATTTAAAGGGACCTTACCTAGGTATGATGTTCTTGGCGGTTGCCATGGACGGAAATAACAACATCGTGCCCTTGGCTTTCGGAGTAGGCAAGTCCGAGACGGGGGAGGAGTGGGGTTGGTTTCTGTCCAGGTTGAGAGAATGTATCGGAGTCCCGGAAGGGTTGGTGTTTATGTCGGACAGGTCTCCTTCAATAAGTGCCGCAATTTCTGCGGTGTACCCATCGACCCCTCATGCCCTATGTTGTCGACATTTGGAGATGAACGTGAGAAGTGCGGACAGGCGTATTACTACAAACCGCTCGACCTACTGGAAGGCATGCAAAGCATATACGGTTACGGAGTTTGATCGGTACATGGATGCACTACGATATGAAGTAGATCGTGGAGCACAAGTTATGGACGCTGCTGGTAAGGAGAGGTGGTCAAGGGCCCATTTTCCTGCACATCGGTATAATATAATGACCTCTAATAGTGCCGAGTCGGTGAATGCACTGTCCCGTTTTGCTCGTAGGTTACCGATTGTCGGGCTTATGGAGTACTTCCGAAATTTTCAACAAGAGTGGTACCTACTTCGACGACAAAAGGGAGGTTGATAAACTATGAAATCTTGAACTTAAATGTTATTTGGTTTTCTTTTGTTATTTATAAATCGTAGCATAATTAACACACACATGTTTGTAGGTGAAATGTGTAATCATCTTACACCAATGGCGGAGGCAAAGATTCTCAAAAGGGCAGGAAAATCTGCGCAATGGAGGGTTAGAGGGATTGGATATGATAGGTTCGATGTTCGGGATACCAGTGGACACGCCATTGTCGATATGCTTAACCGTGTTTGTGAATGTAAGCAATGGCAATATTCTGGGTTACCATGCGGTCATGCCATCGCAGCTGCAAGGTCGGTGAGTCGTAGAGATTGCAGCGATCTAGCTCTAGGTTACTTCACGTCCCATACTTACCAGTCAACATATCAGGAAGTAATCAATCCGGTTGGACCCCCTCAGTCATGGGTTTTGCCGCACGTGCCCCTTCCTCCATGCTATCCACCGTTAATAACCAAGAGACGTGCGGGGAGGCCAAGCAAGAACGATCGGCGTCCATCTCGAGGTGAGGATCCGATACAGAGAACGTGTACTAGGTGTGGAGCAGTAGGACACACTCGTGGTGAATGTCCAACTCCTGCCCCTTCAACCGTTCCCAGGAGCAGAGCTACAAGTAGCCAAAGATTTCGCTCTCAGGGGCCATCGAGCCTAGAACCACATGGAACCCTAAGGCATGATAGCATTGACCTTAACATAGACTTCCCTTGATTGTAACGACCTCATCTTGTAGCTTATTTCTCTCTTTATTTTTGTGCAAGTAGTTAACAAGTAATTTATTTTAGTGTGAAGTGATATGATATTTATGTTCATTGTTGATTTTATCCACCTTTTCGTGGTTGTGGAATTATATTGTGTAAAAACAAGTTAAACATTAAAGCATCCTTTTATTAAAGCATCGATAAAGTAAACATTAATAAAAAAAACATTAATAAAGAAACGAAAACATTAGGCCATCGTTACGGGTAGATTAACCACCCTTTGAGAAACCTACTACGGGTAGATTTCTCGGATGCTCTTGACCCAGCCAGCCTTTGCCTTCATCTGCTCCTCCATGCCGGTGTAGTTTTCTTTGATTTCTACCAATTCATCTTCTAATTTTTTAATCTCCTTTTGCTTCACCCTGACATCGCGCTTCATCATCTCCAACAACTCCTTCTGCTCCGAAATAATGGCCTCCTTCTCTTTCTGCAATTCCATGTTGCGCAGCCAGTTCCTGCCGATATGTCGTATCTCCGCATTTGCCTCATCACATGAGTCTTTCAACTTTGTAGGCAGTACTTGAGACATTGGTAGACTCAGTCCCTGGTTAGATTGATACCTAGGTGGGGATTGTCCCCCATGAGCATTGTAGTATGCCTCTCGTGCAAAATCATACTGCTCCCACTCCTGAGGCGTAATTGGTTCATCATAAGCACTCATCCCAAATTGCGCCCATTCCTCCGTTGTGTCTGGTACTCCCCAGTCAACCCTCGTAGCTCCATCATTTAATTGTTCGATGTAGGCGGAGCGTGAAGTGCCTGCCCCATTCACTGACCTTCTCCCCCTTCCACTTGAACCTCCAGCCATTAAGTTATGAAATTGTAGATAATGTTTGTAAATGACAAAGAGAGTACAAACGATAGATAGCAAGTTGTGAATTACTACTTCACCGGAGCATCTACTTATAGTCCATGTGAATATAGGTTTGTGCACAATGGTCAAACGATGCCTCTGCAAAGCCTGAATTGATTCTTCTGCAAAGCCTGAATTGATGCCTCTACATATCCTGAATTGATTCTTCTGCAAAGCCTGAATTGATGCCTCTGCAAAGCCTGAATTGATTCTTCTGCAAAGCCTGAATTGTTTTTTTAACAATTGCTCCATGTGGCTATAAATACCCGTGTTATAGCAGACTGTGAAATTCACAAAAACCACACACCATTTTCATATCATAAGTCTCCCCTTTCACCAAACACATGGCTGGAAATGCATCATCTTCAAACCCACCATCTTCACAAATAATGCCCTCGAGACTGAAAAAAGTGATAGAGAAAAGTGAAGCGGAGATTGAGCAACTTACTCAAGAGTGGAGGGAAATGATGGCGAAGAAGGACGAACACTTGAGAAGGATCGACGTGGACAAGAAGGAGGTAAAAAGGTTGAAAAGGGAGATCAAGGAGAAAGAAGACCGTATTCGCTACGACAATGAACAAGTCAACAAGATTATGCAAGACTTCGCAACACTGCAAGCGCAGGTAACAGAGAAACAAACTTGGATTGATAAATGTAAAACACTATATCCTTAGATGGTGTTTGTGTTTTTAGTTTCGTGTTTGTAGTTTCCTCTGTTGGTAGTTTGTACCAGGAGTTTATGTGTTGTCGTTTTGTACTTGTACTTTCAATGCTTTTGTTTCATTAATAAAATCGCCTAACGTATTTTGTGGGATTATGCGTTTATATTTTCTAAGTTCGTTTAGTTCACCAAACACGAAAAATCCAAGAAAAACAATATTAATATATATATAAATGTTATTACATACATAAAAAAACACCAAAAACAATCTACTCGTCTAAGTAGGAAGGGACAACGCATATAAGGTCTCCGCCATGTAACGCCGCCATTCATTGGCCACAGATTCAGTTGCATCTGGTGCAACTGCTGGGTGCATTCCTTCAACAAACTTGGATAAATTACGACACACCCAGACACCGCAATCCCCAAACACCCCTGACTGTTGTGGTGCATCATTTTCATACTGATGCTTTAATTTCTTGCTGGCATTTATACGACCTGTCGTGTCGTATATCTTCTTTAACAACTTTGGCAATTGTTTTTTGAAGATCTTAAGGCGGTCTTCCAAAGGCATGGTGTACCTGGAAGCTCGTAAGCTGTCATATATGACCATCGTCATTTCCTTAAGGCACAGAACTCCAAGCACCCAATGTTTGTCGCTAATGCAGATTGGGATGAATACCTGAGATTTTACAGTAACACACAAATAGTTAGTAACCAAAAAGTTAAACAAAAATTATGTAAATCGATTTCCATACCTTCTCGATGTCCCTCCAATGTGGATGGTTTGGCGTCATTCCATTGCAAGTTTCGTATACGGACTTGTATCCTTGCTCCGGCAGGGTGAGCCACTCAAAAAAGTTGCTGTCCATCACCGCCCATGACGCATGTGGAGAGCGGGACTCTAGGATCATCTTGACCCAAGCGTCGATGTGCTATACACAAAATAGAGATTGTTAGAGCTGTAACTAAAAATGTAATTGTTTATATGACTATATTTAAATACTAACCAAATCCTCCAAATCACCGTTACAGCCTACAGCAAGCAGTTTCCTAAAAAAACCGGTATCCATTTCAAGGTCGCCATAAAATGGACAACGCAGGTTGGGGAGCTGATCGTGGATACATTGGTGAACGATCTGTTTTGCCGAAACGTGCGTCGACTGTCCCGTTGGAGTCATCGTAGTGGACCCCCCAGCCTTGCCCTTACCCTTTTCCTTCATCCTTGGCTTGGTCTTTCTCGGAGGGGCCGGTGTGGTTGAAGGTTGTTGGGTATATGGGGAACGTAAGTTTGGTCCTACTACAACGTTCCGTCTCCCCCTCCCAAGTGCTACGACCTCCGCCTGGTCAAGCATTGGAGCATCATCCTCGAAGTGATGCTCAATGATGTCACTACCCATAGGAGAGCTTTGTCGCATCGAACCCATCGAACCAGGGATGGAAGGTCCGAAAAAATCATCCATCATATCGGTAAGGGGGGACCTACCCTGATCGAAGTGTGCTGGCGGTGTCACGAACGACGGCCCCGGTACATTGTAGCTCGGCATCATTTGAGGTCTGTAACAATCCGCCTCCGGCATCCGAAACTGGGTGCATAGATTATAAGAAATTTTTATATTAATAACGAAAACAGAACAATAATGTAAACTCGAATGACTTACATCTTGCGGCAATGATGTGGTTGCCTGCGTCTGTCCGTAACCAGCCGACGTGTGTCCCCACCAACCCGAAGTCTGTCCATAACCAGTCGACGTGTGTCCGTACCCAGGGGACGTGTGTCCGTACCCAGGGGACGTGTAGGTCGGCGCCGAGTTCGTTGCCAACTAATACAAGTATTAAACGTCATATCAATATACAAACCAATATACAAGTATGGAACGTAATATCCTCAAGTTAAGTTAAACACTAACCTGAGTGTGGCGAAGGTGTGCGGTGAGGGCCTCGAGATCTCTTAGGCGTGTCTCGACGGACCCGTGGACGTAATCGTGCAGCGCATCGTAGCGTACCCACCTGTGTTGGTACGGGTCGGGAGGCGGCGCTCCATGATGGGAGGAGCTAGGGGGAGCCTGATATCCCGTGCCATCATCGTCATCCTCATAATCATCGTCATCTTCATCATCTTCATCATCATCGTCATCATCGTCCTCATCGTCCTCATCGTGATCAAGATCTCTTCGTCGGGACCTCTTCGTCGGTCGCCTGGCCTCCTCTCTTTCCAAATAGGCGACGCTGGATAGATACCAATGACTCTGTTGTTCGGCATCCGTAGGAGTGAGGCGCTCGAGAGCCGGATACCTCACCTAAATATATTGTAAAACATATAAGATTTAATATGCAGGACTAAATTAAACAATTAATTGTTCACTTTCTAAAATTAGAAACATAGTCAGAGAGCGTACGTCTGAAACTGAGTTGAAGATTGCAACGCATGATTTCTTATTTAGTACAATGTCTCGGTCCCATCGAGTTCCCCTAATGGCCATGTCGGTGCGCTTGGTGAAATGGTGACGGCAGACAGGAAACATCTCCAAGATCCATACCTGGAATTACACAACATAGATTAGTATGTTAAAAAAAAGACGACTTAATATTTAAGTTATAATACTTATCTAACCTTCAGAGCGTGTGCGAACCCACTCAACGTACTCTTGCTGATGTGCTTGTTCTTTTGTGTATGGCGTCTGGCGGTGGCTAAGTGTAAAGAGTTGTATGTGTGGGTCCAGATATGGCTACCCCACGGGTAGCTGTCAAATGTCATAAGGTCATCGACGGCCCTAAGGACAGTGTCAGAAACCAGCTGGTTTAGCTCACGACCCATAAACATGACTTCCACCATCACTACCAAGCAAACACGCACAACATCCTCATCGGATAGGTACTGCATGCCGCCTTTCATCGTCTGGACGACGGTTTTCACCTTCAAATGATCGGGGGCGTGATCAGGCCAAAGCCTCCTAACGAAGGACCCTTCCGATATGGCAGGTAGGGAGGGTGTTGGGCCGAAAAGGAGTCCTGTTATAAGACAAAACTCAAGACGACCAAAGCGCATGTGTTTCCCAAGGACTTTGAAATACATTTCCTCCGAAGCCGCATTGAGGACGTCGACCTCAAACTGTAGAAACATGTACACTAGGAGGGGGTCCTGTGCAGTATTTGTAAGCTCCAGCCATGGACCAAAAGGCGTTCGTCCAAATATTTGGTGTAAATTTTGTGCCCGTTCAGGTGGACACGCTGCAAAAATATCTCTAATTTCCTTGGCAAAGCCAAGGCGTGATTTGAAAGACAGATCGACGTAATGAAAATCCTCCTACATAGTAACGAATAAAAGACAACGACTTATGGTTATAGTTAATATTTATGGTTTTTTACAGAGTTAAGGAGGCCTAAGTTTTGTTGATTTCGTCTAGTGAGAGAGTTTCGAAAAGAAGCCACTCAATCTATTGGACTTCCAGGTAGTAGGGGAATCACGTGGATTGCTTAAATCCCTACAAACCTTAGGGCTATTTACACCCGTTTGACAAAATCCAAATCGATATGTTTTGAATTTACCAAGGTTAAGGGGACTAAATTGTAAAAAACCAAAGTCTAGGAGCCTAAGTTGTAATAAACCAAAGCCTAGGGGCCTAAGTTGTAAGTTTATCAAAGTTAAGGGGCCTATGCCATCTCTAAAAATATTTATAAAAAAAACACTAACACTCTAAAAAAACGTAACACTCTAACATCTTATTAACGCAATCTCTAAAATTAACCCAATCTCCAAAAAACATGCCATCTCTAAAATATTTATAAAAAAAACGTAACACTCTAACATCTTATTAACGCAATCTCTAAAATTAATCCAGTCTCCAAAAAACATGTCATCTCTAAAATATTTGTAAAAAAACACAACACTCTAAAAAAACGTAACACTCTAACATGTTATTAACGCAATCTCTAAAATTAACCCAATCTCCAAAAAACATGCCATCTCTAAAATATTTATAAAAAAAAACACAACACTCTAAAAAAACGTAACACTCTAACATGTTATTAACGCAATCTCTAAAATTAACCCAATCTCCAAAAAACATGCCATCTCTAAAATATTTATAAAAAAAACACAACACTCTAAAAAAACGTAACACTCTAACATGTTATTAACGCAATCTCTAAAATTAACCCAATCTCCAAAAAACATGTCATCTCTAAAATATTTATAAAAAAAAAAACACAACACTCTAAAAAAACGTAACACTCTAACATCTTATTAACGCAATCTCTAAAATTAACACAGTCTCCAAAAAACATGCCATCTCTAAAATATTTATAAAAAAAACACAACACTCTAAAAAAACGTAACACTCTAACATGTTATTAACGCAATCTCTAAAATTAACCCAATCTCCAAAAAACATGTCATCTCTAAAATATTTATAAAAAAAAAAAACACAACACTCTAAAAAAACGTAACACTCTAACATCTTATTAACGCAATCTCTAAAATTAACACAGTCTCCAAAAAACATGCCATCTCTAAAATATTTATAAAAAAAACACAACACTCTAAAAAAACGTAACACTCTAACATGTTATTAACGCAATCTCTAAAATTAACCCAATCTCCAAAAAACATGTCATCTCTAAAATATTTATAAAAAAAACACAACACTCTAAAAAAACGTAACACTCTAACATCTTATTAACGCAATCTCTAAAATTAACACAGTCTCCAAAAAACATGTCATCTCTAAAATATTTATAAAAAAAAAACACAACACTCTAAAAAAACGTAACACTCTAACATGTTATTAACGCAATCTCTAAAATTAACCCAATCTCCAAAAAACATGCCATCTCTAAAATATTTATAAAAAAAACACAACACTCTAAAAAAACGTAACACTCTAACATGTTATTAACGCAATCTCTAAAATTAATCCAGTCTCCAAAAAACATGTCATCTCTAAAATATTTATAAAAAGTAACATATTATCCGACGTAAACATAACACATAATCTCATATATAAAAGCATAATCGAACATATAGTCTAACAAACATACAATAAATATTTTAGAAAATATAAAACTACAATAGGGTTAAGAAAACTTACAGAAGTAAGTAGACGAGACATATCCGAGCGTGATATACACGATTGCAATGAGAGAGTTAGAAATGAGGGAGAGAGTTAGAATGTTGTGTGGGGTGTCAAATGGTCCCCTCTCCCTTTTATAATCGAACCCAACACCCTATAACCCTAATTCCTTTTAATCCCCACCGTTCATTGCCATCGATCACCTCAAACCCACTTTTCCCGGCCCCCAACCCCGGGATTCCCGGCCATAAACCCGGGTTTCCCGGCCACGCGACCCAACCCGGGATTCCCGGCCTCGTTTCCCGTAGATAAGGGGTATATCGGCGATTTGAAGGAGATTTAGGGTATTTTGGTAATACGGATTTGAAATACGCCCATTTTAATTAAATTCCCTTGTCAAATTTATGGTCCACTTCACAATAATCTTTTGTATATCTACTTTAAGAATTTGAAGAAGTGCCTTCACTCGGACTAAAAAAAGCAAAAATACGAGACTTTGAATCTGTTTTTCGTTCCGAAGGTAAATCGTCTACATCCTTTTCAATTTAATAACTTGATTTGGTTGAATGGTATCTAAATTTTCAAATTTGAATTATGGAATTTTGGGTTTAGATGAACTGCTACTTACGTTGTTAGTGGAAGAAAATGTATATGAAGTAGCTATGGAAATTGGATTTGATTTGAATGAGAAATTGGTGAATTTTGTTGGAATTTTTTTAATTTCAATCTTAATTTCTTGGAAGTTAGTGAAATTGGACTAGAGGATGATTTTTTTTTTATTTCAATCTAGATTTGAATCAGAAAATTGGTGAATTTTGGTGGGAACTTTTTCTATTTCAATCCAAATTTCTTGTCATTTCGACTTAGCTTTTCTATGACAATTAATAAAGCTCAAGGCAAAACAATTTCGAATGTAGGTGTTTATCTAACGGAATCTGTATTTTCACACGGGCAACTTTACGTGGCGTTGTCAAGAGGGATATCACTGGGCAATACGAATGTGTTAGTGAAGCCTGCGAAAAAATTTAATCGTGTCGGAGTCTACACCACAAATGTCGTCTATCAAGAAGTTTTACGGGATGAATAAGGTATAATCACAATTATATTATTACACATTTGGTACCATATGTTTTTATTAAAATCATTGTGCGTTTTTTACAGAAAATATTTATGAACGAGTGCATCATGAAAACTAAACAACATTCTGGAGATACGGATGACCATTATTTACAAATGACTGTATTTCTTTGTTCAGTCAAAAATTTCAAGTTTTGTAATTAGTTCTGAGTAATGGAGAAGCCCAATATGTGTGCAATTATTTTTCAATTCGATTTTGCAAATACAACATATTAACTTTCAACTTGATGTTTCGGAATTGTGATTCACCCGCGCTGCATCGCGCGGGTACACCACTAGTATATATATATATATATATATATATATATATATATATATATATAAACATTGCTTAATGTTGAGTGAATAAGACATTAATTTCGTTAAGTTGATTAAAGAAAAAATAGAAATTATCCTTAATTTCATTCTTTTATAACATGCTAATTTTTTTTATTACTTACCTTATTAGGTGAGTATGACAAGGACAAAAAATCTTACCAGATAAAATGAGAATGGTGATTTTTATGTTGTTAGTGATTACTGGGTAAGTGACGCTTACCATGTAACACCCTCGAAATTGAAAAAACAACTAATTTAAAACTTTCAATTATACAACAAAAAGGATAAAATCTATTCTACAAATCAACACTTGAGTCACCTCAATAAGAATACTAGATTTAACTTCAACAAATAAAAGGTCAAGTCTCGAATAAAGACTAATCAAGATCGGGTGTTACTAAAACCCAAAAGAAACAGTTACTCTCCTCAATGACTAAAACGGAAGACTTCATCAAGCCACTCACCCTTGCACATACTCCTAGCACTCAACACTTCACCAAAACGCTAGAACCTCTTCCCCCATCCGGAACCTGATGCACATGCCGACAAATAAAATGTTAGACTAACGCCTAGTGAGTTCAAGAGTTTACAACATGAAATAAATACATTTGCTAAAGGAGAGAAAGTAGTTAAAATCACAGATCTTTAGAAAGATTTACTTTAAATATTCAAACGACACCATTTTCCAAAAATACACCTTTAAAACAAGGAACCTACATGAACCTTCTTTCGTAAAACCACTTTAATCCCAAACTCACCCAAAACGTGAATAGTAAGCAAAACTCCCAATTAATAATAATACAAAATAAAACTTTAATTCTCGAAACACCCCAAACGTGGGCAGGGCATAATACACAACCCATAAATATTGAGTAAACAATTTCCCACAAGCAAAACGTCACCGAAAACATGGATGGTAAAATGATACAATTAAATACCCAATTAACACCTTCCGGTGACGGGGGAGACCCGATTCCATTGTACGTGGCGGAACACAAAGTTAAGCCACATAACCATGTTGTAGAACTACACCTCAGATCATGACTGTATTTCCTGCTCCGCCGAGCTACACCTCAGTCGGACTTTATTTCAAGTCCCAAACACCGTATCCCCTATTGCCTGCTCTGCCGAGATACACCTAAAGGATACACGATCTTATTGCCTGTTCGGTCTCTAGCGGAGTTTCATCCTCAGGGTACCCACTCGACCCCTAGTGCCTACTCCCTAGCATTCAAGATAGGAGCCTCAGCTCCTTACTTGATAACTCCCGATGTCTAACCCTCGTGCACAAGAATTAGACATCCAAACACAAGACCTATGGTCTCGAAGTACAACCCATAAAGGCTCATCTTCGTCAAACAACCGGGACGACATTAATGCCAACACGACATAAATTCCCAAAGTGAGGATCCCAAGAGTCCTCACCATTAAATACGACCGACTTACATGCCTATGGATCCAATGCAACACAGTCTAACATTACAATACTCAACTTGAATGACCAAAGCACCCAAAACATGTAACTCTCAAATGACACGTAATAAACACCATCAAACCCAAAATTCCACAATGGGCTATTAAACCAGACAAATGTCCTCAAAACTCATTTTAGTCAAACTGAGCCAAAGCTCAACAAAATTCCTTTATTGTACAATAAATGTCAGTGTAGACAATAAAACACTTTTAACCCACGGTTATGTAATTACAAAGACCAAAGGTGTGATTAACCCCAAAACTCCTCATTGGTCGAAACAAAGCGTTTTCCAAAAGGACTCATCCCTTTATTTTTCCCAAAATGACTCATAACACAATGATATGCATTTTCCAACGGTTTATAAAATCGTATGCACCAAATGGACGATTATATAAAATAACCTCCATTCATATATTATATCATCAAAGAAACATATCAAAATGATTTATTCATCAAAATACCCAAAAATCCCAAAGATATGGGTTATATAAGCTTATAAAGATAAATATTTCCAAATAACGAAAACTTATTAGCAGTAAACAATTTAATGTAAGACACAAACACTTTAAAATAAATATTTTGGCATGTACACCGTTTTCACAAATTAATTTGAACTCAACTTGCTAGATTTAGGCTAAATCTAGATTTTACCCCAACTTGAGCTCTTTTGAAGAACACTTGAATCTTCAAGGTCAAAACCTCTATGAACCTAGATGCACAAATTCCACCCATAAATAATCACATTCAACCATTTAGAATCGATCCCCAAACACATTACATTAAAATCTCCATTTTGGTCAAAACTCTAATTTTGACCCAAATCTTTCAAAATCTTACAAACCGAAGTTGAATGAATCAAACACTAGAAAATCATCAAGAGAACATTTATATCTTATATTAGGGTTTAGAAATGGAAGGGATACACTTACCATTTAGGTTTTGATGAAAACCTAGAAAACACTAAGTTAGAGCTTGAGGTTGAAGATGAAGATCCTTGATAGCTAGCTTCCAACATCGCACTTGGTAGAGTGTTGATACCTCATACCTTGGGGATTTAAGGATTTAGAACCCCAAAACACTATGGGTGGGGAAGATGGGTCTTGGGAGGGTTTTGGGAGAGTTGGGGAGGAAGTGAGAAGTGAGAAATGAAGAAATGAGCCAAAAACCCGATTTTGACAGCCTGTTCTCCCTCCCATGCGACATTGCCATCATTGTCTCCAGAATGCCTCCCCCTTCTGTTCCTTTTCTGCGACTATGACACTGTCATAGTCGCTGGACATTGTAGCGGTACCTTTTCGGAGCTTCGAAACTCACCTTTTTCAACACCGAGACCCCCGATACTCTAAGGGACTTTAAATAATGATTTCCCAACAAAGTCCCGCCGTTTATAAGATCCAAAAATGTCCGGGTGACCTTTACTTACCAAAAATTACGGATGTTACAATCCTCCCAACCTTAGAATGATTTCGTCCTCGAAATCTAGATTTCCACGAAACGTTGCCCGTATGATAGATTGTTTCTAATCCCCTTGCCAGAGCTACCACCATAACCTCATGTTGGTCCTCACGATAAATGTCCCCTTGGACATAACACACTTATATCTGAATGAACAATTATCTTACTAATCTTAGCCTTTAACCATGAGACTGCGGTTGTCTCCCAACCTTGGGTGACACGTACTACCTCACGGGTAGTTTGTGATATCAACTTCTCACCGGCCAATTCACCTCAGATCCACATGTCTCTGAATCCAAAACCAACGGTCGGCATCAAACCCCAAGGAATTCTCAATATTCTTAATGATTCATTCTTGATTTTGATAAGGTCGTCCTTCCAAGGGCGTACCAATACGCTCATCGGGTAGCTAGTTCATGCCGATCCGGCTAGCACTCAACCCTGATCTACTCTCAACCTCGAAACATTCTCTCAATGAGATCTTTACCACCTCAGAAAAACTCATACACGTCAATACTTAATTACCGACGTCTAATCTCTCTTTAGGCTCCACCATCGCGAGGCTAACACTCCTCATGGCCCAACAGGAATACTTACCAATATTCCAAAGATTCATTGATTTCCAAAAGAACCAGTCGACGCCTAAAACCTAAAAATGGTAATACCGAACACCGGTGGACATCCCGCCTAGGATTTCATTCCAGATGCATTGTCGTGATAAAGCTGACATCTAACAGGGTACTAAGATTCCCAATCTTATGTTTCTAACAAACGGACCATGATATTTCCTTTGCCAACGAAAACTATTAAGGTGATACACCGCCAACATAGAACATGACGTCCAACGGACTATCCACCCATCAAATCAAATCCAACCATACGCAAATAGCCACACGGGACCTTATTCCGCAGATTCACCGAAGCAGAAAAATCACCACTTAACTATCTGGGAAGGCATAAATCTAACACCTCAATTATTCATGCGCATACAGATCGAAAACTGAAACCCAGAATTCAAGACTAACCACAAGTCGGATCATCCGACGCTTCAATTCCCAAGGACTCCTCTAGTCCCTAATCGCAACTTTTTCAAGATAGGATTTTAAATCTATAGCCACAATGAGTTCAAGGTTTTCCAAGCTAATATGCCAATTTGAAATTTACAAAATTTTCAAACGCAACAGGTTTATAACAATCAGTCATACATATAAAATCTACTACCGCTTACCTGGTAGGTGTGCACAGTGATTATAACACCCATATTTTCGTCTTGAAAAGTGTTACGTAATCTAAAACAATTCTCCAAAATACTCCAAAATAACGGCTAAATTAAAACCGTTTACAGCGGAAGACTTTAAAAAAATTAAATATGTAACTTAAATGTTAATCCGTCCCATACCGGATTGCGTTACAAATTCATCTATGATAGATGTCTGGACATGAATATTGAACTTAGACGGGCTAGGCAAGTCTCTACGTGTGCCTTTTTCCTCTGTCCAACCTGAAACTTCTTGTCCCTGAGATGCATATTATAATCAGCTTATAAAGCTCAGTGAGTTCATGGTTTGCGTGAATGAAATAATTTCACATCATACATATCAACTTCAAAACATTGTATCAAATAGTATGCATTTTCTGAAAACATGTAGCGTTGAACGAAAAGAGATCTCATAAACTGTCTCGTCGGGTAAGGGTCATTTTGTCACTGACACGCCCTGGGTTAAACTATTTGTTCTGTTCGATCACCCACTTGACTGGGTCGTGCCACTTGTCTCTGACACGCCCTGGGTTGAACTTTCTGTTCTATTCGATCACCCACTTGACTGGGTCGTGCCACTTGTCTCTGACACGCCCTGGGTTGAACTTTCTGTTCTATTCGATCACCCACTTGATTGGGTCGTGCCACTTGTCCGTGACTTACTGGTCAAATCCCTGCCCATTGAAACCATCCGTAAAGCTTGTGTATGAAATAGCATGCTAGAGTTATTTGAAAACAAAATAAACACATAGCATGCAACTGATCATAAATAACATACATGTAAAATATATTGCATCATGTATGTAAACTGAAACATCATGCATAAGTACACATCACCATATAAATCATGTAATGCTGAAAATAAATTTGTACATAGGTATGCATCCCAGTGTAAGTCTCATGAGGATTCATCTGTCCGTGTAGATGGACTACTGATATCTCTTGACAAAAGACCTACATATTTCATACCATAATATCCGATTAATGACTTTATTTCTCCAAAAGTCAACAATAGTCAACTACGGTCAAACTGGACCAGACCTTAAGTCAAACTCTAAAAAAACCGAGTCTCTTAATATCTTAAATATCTTCATTTGATCTTACCTTTAAAACCTTTGTGGGTCAAACGAGGTAAAAGTCAACTATTGGTCAATTCGGTTAACCTCGACCAATTTTAGTAAAAACCCCAAGTCTAAACTCAATGACGTCCTAAAACGTCAAGATTATAATATTATAAATTAATCTCTCCAAATTAAAGCGTCCGAATAAATACTTAACTAAAATCACGACGCTTTTATCTAATTAATAAATCATCTATGTAAACTTTATGACTTACTCCCTCCGTCCCAAAATAAGTGTCCACATTTCTATTTATATTTGTCCCAAAATAAGTGTCCACTTTAAAAAAATAGATAGCTAAATTCTCACATTTACCCTTAATTAATGCACAAATACATAAGAGTTGTGAAGAGAGAGAAACATTAAATAAGGTTAAAGATGTCATTTAGTAACAAAAATGTGTAATAATTATGCATGTCTAAAACTGTGTGCCAAGTCAATTGTGGACACTTATTTTGGGACGGAGGGAGTATTAAAATACCCAATTACGAACAATTAATTAATATTAATTTCTAAATTACATTAATATACTAATTAAAATCAATATATTAAATAAAATAGAAAATAACTTAACTAATATATTTTCTTGATATTATATAGAGCTCTAATTATTTCAAACTCTAAAACCAATGTTTTACCCGGGTCGACCCGGCCGGGTGAACCGGTTGAACCGGGAACCGGTCGAGGGACCGGGTCAACTAGGACCGGGTTTTTGGGGATTTAAGGACCGGATTGAACCGTCGGGTTTTTCACAAAAAACCGGTTGAACCGGTACGCTTGACCCGGTTGAAAAAAATAAATTGATTTTCATTTTAGCGGTTTAGGGTTGAACACTTGAACACCAGTTCATCGACTTGCCACAGCTCTTCAACACAACGCCTTCATCGACTTGCCACAGCTCTTCAATCAAATCTTCAGCGCCTTCAATCGACTCATTCGTTTGGGTAAGCCTTCTTCATCTTCATCGTAATCCTTCGTTGAGGGAGTATTCATGATTATTAACAGAGGCTGACATGCATTTCGTAATCCTTCATCCTCAAGAGGGTTTCCCCTATTTATTTTAAATGCTTGTTTACAAACTTCTTATCAATTTCCCCTTCATGATATCAATCAGGTGCGTTGTTTGTTATCATGTATGAAATTTAGGTCAAGATATTTTAACCTTCTTCTTGGTTACTAATCTGATGGAAATGTGATATGTTTTCAAAGATAAACCGAGAATAAGGTGGAATTGATTCCCAATGAGCATGTATTTAACTCATGTACTACACAAAATGGATATCAATCACTTGTTGTTTATTTTGCTCCGCATCTTTGTTTTTTTTCACCCAAGGCCCATTTGTTGTTTATGTCTACAGACTTTGAGGTCAACTGAATGTTAGCAGTTAATATGTTTCTTTAAATGGATATCAATCACTTATGCTGTCAATGTTAGTGTTAAATTGGTAGTGTCACTGTCAATGGTTAGCTCAATGTTAACATTAATGTTACATTGTTAATCAATGATCCTTTAATTGGATGTGAACCCCTCTTCTTAATTTATGTGTAGCTCAATGAATTTGGATTGATGTAAAACTTGCTACGTGTTTTTTTAATATTTTTGGATTGATGTAAAACTTGTTGGTATGTGCATTTTTAATGTTTGAACTTGTGGACATCAAATTCTTGGTCTTATATATAGAAATTCTTGAAACCGGGTCAACCACCCGGTTGAACCGTGACCCGGTCACCACACCGGGGCAACCATAAACCCGAGTTTTAAAACATTGTCTAAAACATTAAATTTCCAAATGTCATCTCAAAAGTTTAAAACCTAAATATCTAATTAAATTCCAAAAATATTTGTTATTGGACCTAATATAATAATCTGATAATGGTCCAAAACTAAATTAATTTAGCCCAAATCAATTTAATATTATGAAGCCCAAATTTGATATCTTTGATAAGGCCCAAATTAATTTAAAAAAAAAGAAAACCTAACATATAAATCTGATTTTTATGAAAAGGGCCCAAATTATCTTATTGGCCTAATGTCTAAAATTCAAAGTCCAACTCTAAAGAGAGTGACCAGCCCATTGAACACAGCCCATCAAAACCAGTTCATCGACCAGCAACGTTCAACAGCACCGGCGGCCGGAAAATGGCCGTTCAGCTTCGTTCCTTTACTGTTTTCATTGATTTCTTTTGCTAACACTCTATAAAATCATTTTCCTCAATCATAGGAACAAAAATCAACGAAAACCATCAAGTATTGAGTCTCATACGCTCATTTAAAATTTGTCTTAAAATTCCACTCGAAAATCAGTAAAAAACGTAAAATCGGACCTTCTAAACCAAAATCTGAGACGTAAGGCTACTAAGGTTCGATAAAGACTTAAAAACGAAGCTAACCATATAAATAACTTGAAATTTGGTTGAGTATTTTACCTCCAATCATCGATAAACGGAGCTTTTCGACACCAAACTTCAACCTCCGATTTCTCCTTCTAAACTCGACCAAATCTCTATTTTCTTGAACCCAAAATGATCATTAACCGGTTACCTTCATTTATCTATGATTTTTTTGTACTAATAGTTGACAAAACGAGCCAATAAGAAGCTCCAAATGAGTGGTCGTTTTCCTGAAAATTTGCAGATTTGTCCTATTTACAGAACAGGTCATTGGACTTGTTAAAGTATTACTTTCGACCCCCTTAAATTTCAAAAATATACATTCGGCCCCCTGCTCTCACAATTTTGGCCAACATTACATTTTTCACCCCTGATTTGATATTTTCTTTCCTTTTTAGTCCCATTGAACATAAATTCATTTATTCACTTCTCGTTTTCCTTAAAATGGAATAAATAGTCGCTTTTACATTATTATTATTTATTTATTTATATAAAATAAAGAGTAAACTCCAACTTTGGTCCCTGACGTTTATTGATTTCTTTGAAAGAGGTCCCTATGGTTTCATAATTCAAGTTTACATCCCCAGGGTTTGGATTTTGCTCTAGAAATGGTCCCTGACATCTAACGACGTCAAAATGGTCCGTTAGTGCCAGGGGTAAAATGGTCCTACCATGTTTTTATCTTTTTTTTTGTACTCTTTTTGTTTCTCTTGTTTTTTTTGTAAAAAAACATCAACTAAGGGACCAACCTGTAAATATATATATATATATATATATATATATACATACATACGAACACACCAGACAGAGGGATGCCAAATCCTTCCGATATTTACCGTTCGTAGGGGTTCATTTACAATTCATATCTTAGAAAAAACAACTCCAACTTCTCTCTGTTGGTGATTGATTTTAGATCTTTAGAACAAAATCTGGATTAGACCTCTTTCAAGAAGCTACAACTTTGATGGTTTTATTATTCATAATTGATATGGTATTACTGTAATTTAGAGGAATATATGGTATCTTCGCTGAAAATCTGAAATGGGTTGGCCGGCGACTTCGTCTTCTCCGGCGAGTTCATCTTCTCCGATGATATCTCCGGTGAACCCCAACTCCACCGCCACCACCGCTACTACAATCCCTAGCTAGATGTCCAATTCCACCACAATTATAACACTCACGTCCTCCACCATTTCCCCTAAACCCTCCACCATCATTATAACCACCACCACTCCGGTAACCACCGTCGTTACCACCATTATATCCACGATTAAACCACCATCTATGTTTCATGCATAAGAATATGTACTTTTCACTACTGAGGCATTTCATCGAACACATACGACTCAAGATTCACAAAAGTGAATGGTTGTTGCCTAATTTGAAATTCCAAGTCAACCCAATAATCCTTTCGACATTTTACGATTAACGACATACAAAACCCCAAAAGAGATCCAAGATCATAACAGAAAATATGACAAAATCTTTGCATCTGTTCATAGTTGAAGCATCCAAAGAGTATACAAGATTGATATATATATATACACACATATATATACATATTTTGTGAAAATCGTTCTTCAGTTATGGGAACGGGATAAGATGGAAATGCAAAGGAGGTTGGTGATGCATAAGAACATGGAGAGAAAAGTTAAGAATTTGGAGATAGAGGATTAAAAGATTCATAAAGAGTTGTAGGTGCTTGATAAACAGATCGTTCTTCCTTCCGAAGAAGATAACGGTCTCTCGGTTGTGTATCAGAGCGAGACCAGTAAAAGCGTTAGCGCTCAAACCAATCTACGACTTGTTTTCGAAGCTATGGAAAGATTTACAGTTGCATCGTTGAAAGCTTGTGAGGAGCTTTTGCAGCGAATAGAAGAAGATAAGGTTTCTCGAGAGCAAGAGAATGTTTCGTGAAGAACCATGAATAGAAACGAGTAAAATCCGTAGGACCATTTTACCCCTTGTACTTCTTGGAAGGATTTGGCATCCCTCTGTGTGGTGTGTTCGTATGTATGTATGTATATATATATATATATATATATATATATATATATATATTTACATGTTGGTCCCTTAGTTGATGTTTTTTTACAAAAAAACAAGAGAAACAAAAAGAGTACAAGAAAAGGATAAAAACATGGTAGGACCATTTTACCCCTGGCACTAATGGACCATTTTGACGTCGTTAGGTGTCAGGGACCATTTCTAGAGCAAAATCCAAACCCTGGGGATGTAAACTTGAATTATGAAACCATAGGGACCTCTTTCAAAGAAATCAATAAACGTCAGGGACCAAAGTTGGAGTTTACTCTAAAATAAAATAAAACCCATTTTCCCTTTTCCCTTTTCCATTTTCCCTTTTCCTTATCTTTTCATATTTATTTAATGACCATAATTTGGGGTGTCACAGTGATCATTAAAGCCACACATAGAAATTTGTTTCAAAATTCAATTGATCAATATTCACATTAATAATGTCAATGACAAAAGCTGCGCAACAAAGTTTTCAAATGGGTTGCCATGGTCCTAGCATACATCAATTACTATGAACGTGAAAATAACTTTATGTACGAAAACATATGCAATAGAGGTTTGTACAACTCCAAAGGGACCTTCACAAATTTTACTTCAAAATTTATTCCTTTAAACCACAAAGCGTCATGGAATAAAATTTTCCAACAAGACCCATATACATCAGTCTATTCCTCAAAACTTAGTAAAACAATAGGGGTGCGTGATTTGGTCAAACACAATTAAAATTTTAAATCGAGTTCAAACCTTGGGCCGCGCAAATAAAATGCATTTGTCCAAAAATAGCATTTACAATGACATGTATACCAATAACTCTTTTAATGCATTACAAAAAATTTATAACAGTAAAATCAACAACTGAAACATGTCTAAAGCAAAAGTTCAAAACGAGACAACATAAATCTTTCATATACTTACCCATGCGAGTGTAAATCAAATTCAACACCAAAAAGTGTACACATATACTTGTGTAAAACTCAAGATGCAATCATGCGACATTAAGATTTTTAAGACGTCCCATACGGTTGCAAGATGTCACATGCAACACTCGCATGAGACAAAGTGTTAAACAACAACCCAAAAGAGAAGTCATACGACATTGACACTCCCAAAATAACATATGGGGTAACATATACTAACAAAACTCTCAAGACGCCTTTTACGGTTGCAAAAATACCGGTGTAAGATTCGCACGAGCCAAAAATATTAAACAAAGGCTCATAAGTTAACGCACACAATAATGCAAGTATACACCTCTCAAAGTTCTACTGCACGACGCAAAACGGTTGTAAAATAAAACGCCATAAAACTCAACCGAATTTTCATGAAACTCATTAACGCTCAACATACAAACATACGATGACGATATGTCTAAAATGTTAAACTTCTAAGAGTTTCCCCTTTTTACCGCAATGAAAAGTAAAGTGACACTTTTCAACAAAGTTTGCATGGGACACGACGTTTAATAAATTGCATATTTACACGCAACAAAATTTAAAACTCACACATTTCAAAGTCCACTCACGCGCCCAAAACGTCGCAAAATAATATTCCATAAAATTCAACCAAAACTCGCACAGACTGAAATTCCCAAGAAAACTCCGACGCAAAAACATGGGAATAACCTTTCCTTTAAAACCTTAACATACGTGGAGGAGGTACAATGTCAAGGTTAAACTTTCATAGTTACTTGCCCAATACCCCAAATCACATTAAAACACGGATATTTCAACATTCGAAAATAGCGTGAGACACGAAACGGGGATGAAGAGATTTTCAATAAAAATATTTGCAATCACATGCAACAAAACACTTTCATGTACGCTTAAACTCACGATTTAAAAACCTGATGAGTGCTAAATGCTTTACCAAGACTTTATAATATAACTCACTTTATACTTTGAAAACATGAGAAACAATTGATGCAAATTTATTTTAGAAATAAACTTCATGCAAAGATTTGGCCGACACTCACCATCTTAGGACTACGCTTCCAAAATTCCAGACATACTATTGTCATCCGGGTGTTTCAAACATCTTAAGGCAATCATCGACGATTTCATCGGTTCACCTTACAATTTCTCCTCAAAATAGAGTCAATTAACGAGCCTATGGTTCTAATTCGACCAATAACTCCGACCCAAATTGGTCAACTTATTGTATTCATCGCGCTTAACCATCACTCCAAAGTCACAATGCTATGAACATCAACTCCTCTATCAACTACTCGCTTAGAAACTTTCTCACTACCCCAATGGTAATCATGCCAAGGCAATTCAAGTATACACATGTAACATGTAGGTTCACCATAACACTGGTCAGGTGCCATTATGAACGTACCGTACCTGATCATCCTTGCTATCCACGACAAGTTTTCTGTTTCTAGCGACTCGGTCAACCATAAAATATCATATCTTAGGGTTCCTAATGGTGCGATCTCATTTTCAATCACTTAAAAGAACGCCAGTTTGAGTCTAGGCATCCAAAAATCAATACCTAATTCTCTCAAACTTAAGCTCTGATACCAACTTGTAACACCCTCGAAATTGGAAAGAGCAACTAATTTAAAATTTTCAATTATACGACAAAAAGAATAAAATATATTCTACAAATCAACACTTGAGTCACCTCAATAAGAATACTAGATTTAACTTCAACAAATAAAAGGTTAAGTCTCGAATAAAGACTAATCAAGGTCGGGTGTTACTAAAACCCAAAAGAAACAGTTACTCTTCTCAACGATTAAAATGGAAGACTTCATCAAGCCACTCACCCTTGCACATACTCCTAGCACTCAACACTCCACCAAAACGCTAGAACATCTTCCCCCATCCGGAACCTGATGCACATGCCGACAAATAAAAGGTTAGACTAACGCCTAGTGAGTTCAAGAGTTTACAACATGAAATAAATACATTTGCTAAAGGAGAGAAAGTAGTTAAAATCACAGACCTTCAGAAAGATTTACTTTAAATATTCAAACGACACCATTTTCCAAAAGTACACCGTTAAAACAAGGAACCCACATGAACCTTCTTTCGTAAAACCACTTTAATCCCAAACTTACCCAAAACGTGAATAGTAAGCAAAACTCCCAATTAATAATAATACAAAATAAAACTTTACTTCTCGAAACACCCCAAACGTGGGCAGGGCATAATACAAAACCCATAAATATTGAGTAAACAATTCCCCACAAGCAAAACGTCACCGAAAACATGGATGATAAAATGATACAATTAAATACCCAATTAACACCTTCCGGTGACGGGGGAGACCCGATTCCATTGTACGTGGCGGAACACAAAGTTAAGCCACATAACCATGTTATCGAACTACACCTCAGATCGTGACTGTATTTCCTACTCCGCCGAGCTACACCTCAGTCGGACTTTATTTCAAGTCCCAAACACCGTATCCCCTATTGCCTGCTCTGCCGAGCTACACCTCAAGGATACACGATCTTATTGCCTGTTCGGTCTCTAGTGGAGTTTCATCCTCAGGGTACCCACTCGACCCTTAGTGCCTACTCCCTAGCATTCAAGATAGGAGCATCGGCTCCTTACTTGATAACTCCCGATGTCTAACCCTCATGCACAAGAATTAGACATCCAAACACAAGACCCAAAGTCTCGAAGTACAACCCATAAAGGCTCATCTTCGTCAAACAACCGGGACGACATTAATGGCAACACGACATAAATTCCCAAAGTGAGGATCTCAAGGGTCCTCACCATTAAATACGACCGACTTACATGCCTATGGATCCAATGCAACACAGTCTAACATTACAATACTCAACTTGAATGACCAAAGCACCCAAAACATGTAACTCTCAAATGACACGTAATAAACACCATCAAACCCAAAATTCCACAATGGGCTATTAAACCAGACAAATGTCCTCAAGACTCATTTTAGTCAAACTGAGCCAAAGCTCAACAAAATTCCTTTATTGTAAAATAAATGTCAGTGTAGACAATAAAACACTTTTAACCCACGGTTATGCAAATACAAAGACCAAATGTGTGATTAACCCCAAAACTCCTCATTGGTCGAAACAAAGCGTTTTCCAAAAGGACTCATCCCTTTATTTTTCCCAAAATGACTCCTAACACAATGATATGGATTTTTCAACGGTTTATAAAATCGTATGCACCAAATGGACGATTATATAAAATAACCTTCATTCATATATTATATCATCAAAGAAACATATCAAAATGATTTATTCATCAAAATACCCAAAAATCCCAAAGATATGGGTTATATAAGCTTATAAAGTTAAATATTTCCAAATAACCAAAAACTTATTAGCAGTAAACAATTTAATGTAAGACACAAACAGTTTAAAATAAATATTTTGGCATGTACACCGTTTTCACAAATTAACTTGAACTCAACTTGCTAGATTTAGGCTAAATCTAGATTTTACCCCAACTTGAGCTCCTTTGAAGAACACTTGAATCTTCATGGTCAAAACCTCCATGAACCTAGATGCACAAATTTCACTCATAAATAATCACATTCAACCATTTAGAATCGATCCTCAAACACATTACATTAAAATCTCTATTTTGGTCAAAACCCTAATTTTGACCCAAATCTTCCAAAATCTTACAAACCGAAGTTGAAGGAATCAAACACTAGAAAATCATCAAGAGAACATTTATATCTTATATTAGGGTTTAGAAATGGAAGGGATACACTTACCACTTAGGTTTTGATGAAAACCTAGAAAACACTAAGTTAGAGCTTGAGGTTGAAGATGAAGATGAAGATCCTTGATAGCTAGCTTCCAACATCGCACTTGGTAGAGTGTTGATACCTTATAACTTGGGGATTTAAGGATTTAGAACCCCAAAACACTATGGGTGGGGAAGATGGGTCTTGGGAGGGTTTTGGGAGAGTTGGGGAGGAAGTGAGAAGTGAGAAATGAAGAAATGAGCCAAAAATCCGATTTTGACAGCCTGTTCTCCCTCCCATGCGACATTGCCCATGGTGGGCAATGTCGCTAGTCATTGTCTCCAGAATGCCTCCCCCTTCTGTTCCTTCTCTGCGACTATGACACTGTCATAGTCGCCGGACATTGTAGCGGTACCTTTTCGGAGCCTCGAAACTCACCTTTTTCAACACCGAGACCCCCGATACTCTAAGGGACTTTAAATAATGATTTCCCAACAAAGTCCCGCCGTTTATAAGATCCAAAGATGTCCGGGTGACCTTTACTTACCAAAAATTACGGATGTTACATACCAACCATCTTATTATGCTATTTTGGTGGTTGAAAATTACCCGATAAAGTTAGCAGGGATGACCTCTTACCCTGTTAGTGTTTGATAAGCGGTAAATTTTCTGTAAGTAACGTTATATATGATATTCAAACATGATATTTGTATTCAAGTTATTGAATAAAGTTATAAACCACTTGGATCATGTTTGACATAATGAGGTAGCTTAATTTTTTTAACAAGTTTATTGAAAAAATACATGTTTAACGTTCCATAAGCTTCAGAAGGTTTTTTAGGAAAAAGAAAATCCACTTAATTATACCCCTAATTATTATGAATTGTTATTAGTCATATTTATTATTATAATTATTAATGTTCAATAGATTTAGGTACCGTTTGTTTTTTTAAGAGGTCTAAAGTCTAAAGTCTTATTTTAGTTATGATCAATAAGAGGCGGTGTGTAAAAAGGTCTGAACGATTTAGACTTAAGAGCCATTAAGAGGTTTTTTAGAAAAAACAAACAACCCCTTAGTCGGACAAAACCAAATACAACAATTATAAATTCTTTTTAATGCATAGTTAGTTCAAAGAAATGCGTTTATGCTATGTTCAGTAACATCATAAGCTAGCTCATTTTTATGAGTTTATTAAGAAAAACTTCATTTGGTTACTTTTCAAAGTTCTAATTCACACTCTTAGGGAGTGTTTGGTTCGCAGAATGTTTTTGGATGTAATAGAATCTGTCAAAGGAATTTGACTTTGAAATAATTGGAATGGAATGTTGTCAGGTTTGACCATCTGTTTGGTTGACAGAATTGGAATGGAAGTTAAAGAAATTGGAATATGTCTGTTTGGTTCACAGATTATAGCTTCGAATTGGAATGAAATTTTGGTAAATGACCAAAATACCCTGTATCTGAATCAAATTTTGGAAACACAGGTTGATAAAATAGAGGCAGAAGTTAATTTGTTTCTAATTGTGGCTCTTTTTAGAACAGAGGCAAGCTTTTTTTTACTTGAATCAACCCAAATTTACAATATCCATTCACCAAATAAACTAATTAAAACACCAGTACAGATTACCTTCCCAAAAAGATGAAACCTGCAAATTTTCTTTGTATAGGCTGAATACTTGCATGTATATCAAGAAACCTATACATATGGAGAAATCGGAGAAGAGAGAAAGAGAGAGAGAGAGAACAGATTGAGATCGATGGAGAAGACGAGAGAGCAAATTGAAAAGTTGTTACTGCAATGGAGAAAACGAGAGAGCAGATCGATGGAGAGAGAGAGAGAGAACCTGTTCTACAATGGAAAAAACGAGAGCTGGATCGATGATGTAGAAGACGAGAGCTGTGGAGAAGATGAGTTTTGTCGGCTGATGAACAAAAGAGTAGGGTTTAGTTTGGAGTAAAGGGTAACTTTGGAATTATCAAATATGAGATTCCATTCCATTGAAATCCTTAGGTTTTATGATGGAATGTTAAAATCCTATATCTATAGAATTTGTTGGAATTCAAAGATTCAATCCCATTGAAAATCTTGAACCAAACAAGGGAATGGAATCTGGTCAAAGGAATTCAAGATTCCAATTCCACCATATTCCATCACATTCTGCGAACCAAACGCCCCCTATACTCGCTACTTGCTTTTCAAAATGCGAAGGAATCTGATAGAATTAGAATGACGGCTTCCTTTGACCAAATTCATTGATACTGTTTGATTCTCATATTGAATTTATTGAATTCCAATGAATTTTGTGGTTGAAAGATTTGATCATTTCATGGCATAAGTCAAAAAATTTAAATTCCATTTTAGCAAAAGTAATGGATTTCATAAATTGATTTTAAAAAGACAAAAATAACCTACAAAATTCAATTTAACCAACACCACCATCACCTTCACCACCACAGACGCCACCACCCTCATTGGTGCCATCACTGCCAGGGCCGCCATCATCACCACTGACGCCACCATTGCTACCATCACCACCACCAAATAGCACCATCGGCACCACCGCCACCCCACCCTCACCATGCTGCCATCGTCGTCCGTCACCACCACCCGCACCGTCGGTGCCACCGCCATACACCCCACCAACCCACAAAAAACATGTATGTATATGTATCAAATGAAGAAAAATAAGATAAAAAAAAAGGATTAGATAATAGATGAAAGTGAAGAAAAAAAGAAACAATGGGATTTAGAAATCCACAGTTAATAGTGATTTCCATGAGCAAGCAAAATCTTGATGTGTTTTAGGTAATGATTCTATAACCATTTGAACTAATATCCTCTATACACCAAAAAGAACCTAAACCAAATCATGATAAATCATTAGCAATGGACCGAGAACGAAGATCGAGTTTCGACAGGTTAATTTTCATTAAAATTTTGCAACAATTTGAGGTTAGTTTCCTATTAGATTAAATGGTGTTATGAAAAGTTGATGCATGAAAAACATGTGATTTAGGTGTCGTTTGTTTTTTAAGAGGTCTAAAGTCTGAAGTCTTAATTTAGTTATAATTAATAAGAGGTGGTGTGTAAAAATGTCTGAATAATTCGGATTTAAGAGTTATTAAGAGGTTTTTAGAAAAAAACAAACAACCCTTATTTTGAGAATGCACGAAAATGGTTTACAATAAATATTTTTAAATCACCATGAAAAAGTATTCATATTCATAGTTTATTTGACAAATATATAAATAGAGGTGGTTTCAATTGAAAACAATATTAGATTGGAAACTTTGGAAACCGTCAATTTCATTGGTTAAATTAATGAAATTGGTTCATAAAGTTGTTTAATATGATCAAGTTGTTTCATATAGTTCTTTTATTAATGAAATTGTTTCATATATTTGTGTTTTTTTATGTAGTTTCATCTGTTTTTCTCATTCTGATGAAATTGTTTCATGTATTTTCGCAGTCTGATGAAACTTTTTCATTTTTTCATAAAAAACATAAATATATGCAACAATTTCATCAATAAAAGAATTATATGAAACAATTTCATGAAACAATTTCATTAACTTAACCTATGAAATCGAGGGTTTCCACGGTTTTCAAAATTAGAGTGGTTTCCATTTGATCGCTCTCCTGTATAAATATATGTATATATAATCAATAAAAATACAAAAATACATATATGTAACTGAAAAATTAATATTTCGTCAAGTAACAGAACGAGTATAATTATCATCTTTAATTATGATTATGCCATAATAAATATTCTTATACGTTTATGTATTGAAAACAACATGCAAGTACAATGATATACTTATATAGCATTTGTTGCATAAAATAGTATATATAAAAAAAATGGAAAAGTTCTTAAAAACTCAACAAACTATTCTATTTTCAATGATTAAGTCCTAAACTAATTTTTTGAATTAAAAAACCATTAAACTTTCTCGTTTTGAATGATTAAATCTCTGAACTATTTTTTTAATGAAAAAACCATTAAAATTTCTCATTTTGAATGAAAAAACCATTAAAATTTTCATTTTGAATGATTAAGTCCCTGAACATTTTTTTTCCAATAAATTAAATCATCGAACTTCTAAAATTGGGTTTTTACATTATTTTAACAAAAAAAAACACGTAACCGGTTACCTTTTGATTTTTCCTCTTTTGATAGATAAAAAAATAGATCAAAAAGAGGGAGATTGATGGCATGAGCAACAACGTGTTAGGCGATATGGAGAACGGGCAACGTTCGGGTAACGGGGAGTGGTGAGACAGAGCGATACGATTGTTTATGAGGGGTTTAATGGCGTAGAGTTTGAGAATGGTAAAACTGATTTAGATTTGTTTTTACTTTAAGGTAGTGTTTGGTACGCAGACTGGATGGGACGAGACGGGACAGGACGGGACAGGACGGGACTAACTGTCTATCCCACGTTTAGTTTAGGTTTAAAATCATATGTTTGAAAGAGGGTAATATTGTAATTTTACATTTAGTCTCATGTTGTTCCACCTATTTTGGTGGAACTAAAAAACTTAAGTTTTGTCCCATGAAATTTGATTTTTGTCCCATGTGATTTTTGTCCCATGACATACCAAACATGGGACTATTTTTTTTTGTCCCGTCCTGTCCCACCAGTCTGCGTACCAAACGCACCCTAAAATCTTCATAGTTAGTTCTAGGTACTTTAAAAAAAATGGTAACTAGTTTTTAGAAGTTCAATGGTTTATTTATTCAAAACAAATGTTTAGGGACTTAATCATTCAAAATTAGAAAGTTTAATGGTTTTTTCATTCGAAAAAATAGTTGAGAGACTTAATCATTCAAAATTCAAAAGTTTAATAGTTTTTTCATTCAAAAAAATAGTTCAGAGACTTAATCAGTCAAAATGAGATAGTTTATTGTGTATTTTTTGAACTTTTTCCTATAAAAAATACAATATTAGACTTGATACGTATACAGTTTGTACACAACCAGTCTTGGACTCGAAAATAGTCCTGCCCCAGCTCGAGCCCAAGTCCGAAAAAGTCCATGCCCCTTAGCCCCGGTTTTAGGACGGTTGAGCATGACAAGCCTACTTCGGTCCTAGATTTCGACTAAAAAGTTGGGTTGAGACCAACCCAATTAAGCCCGATTTTAAGGCCCGTTTTGGTTAGGACCAATATTATGTCTTTAATACTTACATTTTATATATTTATGAGGCCCAATAGCCTAATATTATCATTTTATATATTTTATTTGATGTAATATAATTTTGTATATTTTCATTCAATATAGGGTGAATTTGTATTATTTTTATTTCATATTATGGAAAATTGAGAGAGAAAAAGTTTGATTTTTTAGGTGTAATAGTTAGTTTTGGGGAGAAACTATCTATTTAGAGATTTATCTAAATTTAGAGATTTTTATAATCTCTCTTATTTTTTCTCTATCTTAGTATAGATGATAGCATAGCTATTAGAACAACAAAAATACTAAAATCTCAATTTTTTTCCATTTTAACACAATTTGTATGAGTCTCTATTTTACCAATTAATTGATATGAATACATATTCATTAAGAGTTTAGATAATAATAGATATTATGCATCTTGGTCTTTAGAGATATACCCCATCTATTTTATTTTTATAGAGGGGTAAAGAGTTTATTATACAAAGTATGTAAAAAAAATGAAATTCTATTTTATCTTCTTTTTTATTTCTCCTCTGGTTCAAAAAGAATGTTAATACTTTATACACATATACATATTCGAAGGTTAAGGTTGAAAGATTCAATAGAGTAGTTGAAGGATACGAATAGACAAGATTCAGTTCAAATACCGTACAAATAAAAAAATCCGATTTATTTTCATTTATTTGTATTTTTTTTTATATTCCATTTTTCATTTTAGATGGTTTAACAAAGTATAAGAGGGAGCAAGAAGCATATTCTTGAGGGCTTTAAAGTCAACATAAAAAGTCAAATCACAAAATATGACCGTTGGGGACTCTTCAATTTTAAAAAAAAAGCAATTCGATAATGGCGTCGAATCATATACTCCTAAAAAGCCATTAACAAAGCTTCATTATGCATTAAAGCAGAAACCATATCTATCTATATATCGTCTTCTCCATTCCACCTCTCCTCTTTTCTCTCTTGATTTCAAACTTTTTCAGTTGTGATCAACAACAACGACAGCAGCTGGATCTGAATTTGAAACCGCCAACAATGTCGAATCAGAAATTGGTTCAGAGAGAAACGGAAAGTGAAGATCAGAACAATCGGTTACATCATCCCTATGCGTTTCATGTGTCTGGTCCTCGGAAAGTTTCTGTTCCAAATTGGCGAGATCTCATCAATTCCAGTTGGTTAGTTTCTCGATTCTATATATTTTTTTGTTTTAGTTTGTTGATCAACCTGTTTTTGTTTCTCTGATTTGTGGTAATTGAGTTGTTTCTGTTCCTGAAATCAACATTGATTTGAAAATGGAAGGCTGTTTGGGTAACATTGGAAAATGGGTGAATATTTGAGGATTTTTGTTAGGGTTTGTGTTTAAATTGGGTGATTTTGTTAACTTTGGAGGTTAAACTCGAGGATTACTGGAATATTGTGATGCATTAACATTGATCCGTTTTTATTTGTTATTTTTCTTTTTGTTTCGTATATTTATTTTGTAAAAGGATCATTAGATCTTGTTTGCAGGTTCATTTGAACAGACTTTTGTGGTTCAAATTAGGGTTTTTAACTTGAAAATAGACATTAATTACTCTGCTCATGTCTAGAAATTGAGACCATCCACTACAGTAATTTCTTATGGATTTCTTAAGTGACATGTAGAATTTCTTAATTAGAAGTTATGGTGGTTGTGAGTATGATATTTTGATAGGAAATTGGTATAGTTATTAATGATTTTTTTAGATATAGAAGCATTTTGGAGGTATAGTTATTAATAAAAAGTACAAGGCATGCATGAACAAAACCAAACCAAATGAACTAGTATGTCCCACTCAAAAGTAGTATTAAATCCGAGATAGGATGTAAGCAGACCTGTCCTGTGTAGATCCGATGTCTCCATGAATGAAAGTACTAGAAATGCGTTTTTAACCGACCTCAAGAGTTTGAAGGTTAACCAAGATGACATGAGCATAAAGCTCAGAAACAGTTAGTTTCGAAAGCAAAATTAAAGTCTAGGAAAGGTACTGAGGAGAAACATATAACAATTGTACAAGATTATTCTCTGTTTCCACACAAGAGCTTCATTTTGTTAAAATCAGAATATGTAGTAATCTTTTGCATAAATTGACCGGTGGCAGCTTAGTTTCTGGACCTAAAGCTATATCGACTAAACTGGTTTCGCGCGCATATGGAGAAAAAGCTAAAGGGTCTTAAGTACTATTAGATCACTTTAGTCGGTTTCCTTCAAGTTTTCACTTTTCATTTGGTGCATGATGTGATGATAAACGTAGAGGGTTTGTGGCTATGATCGTGATCACCAAGTGGATCTTTCGTACTTCAGATTTCTTTGTGGTTTTTTTCCTGTGCAGCGGGAAGTTTCTTGAGTTCTTATTATTGCTAGAAACAGCTTAATGAAAAAGTGTACCTGAGTGTTTTCATATGCAGTCAAATTATGGTCTCTTACAATATAACACTAGTCTTGGCTTTTCTTTCTGTACTTGTAGTTGTCTGTATGGCGCTTTGCATTTCCTTCTTTGTTTGACATGTTTCCCTCACACATATCTCTCATGCATTTTTTATTTACCGTACCTGTTGCATGTTTGCACACACTCTTACTTGTAGCTTGCTTGCTTGTTTGTTTGTTTCTTTTTTTCTCTTCTTTTGCAAGTTGGGTTTTTTTTTAGAAACAGTCTCTCTACCCATTGGGATAGAGGCGGGTAGAAGCAAGGTCTGCATACAATCTGACCCCCAGATCCTATCTCGACATGGGATTTACCGGGTATGTTTGATTTGGTTTAGAAAGCATAATGAAATAATACTTTTCATACTTGTAGGAAAGATGGAAACTACAAGAGGACTGTCATTGCCTGCTTTATCCAAGCAGTTTACTTGCTAGAACTCGACCGACAAGAAAAAAGAACAGAAGAAAACGCTCTAGCTCCAAAATGGTTCATACCCTTTAAATACAAACTTTCACGGACTTTAATTGACGAAAGAGATGGATCTATATACGGTGCAATTCTAGAATGGGATAGATCAGCAGCGTTATCGGATTTCATCCTCATTAGACCAAGCTGTGCACCTCGTGCAGTTTTAGCTCTAAGAGGAACGCTTCTAAAAGGCCCGACTCTTAGGCGTGATATAGAAGACGATCTCAGGTTTCTAGCGTGGGAAAGTTTAAAAGGTTCCGTGAGGTTTAAAGGGGCGTTAGAAGCTCTGAAATCGCTTGCTGATGCTTATGGAAGTCATAACGTTGCTGTTGCTGGTCACTCGTTAGGGGCAGGATTCGCACTCCAGATCGGGAAAGCGCTAGCGAAAAACGGGCTTTTCATAGAGACTCATTTGTTCAATCCTCCGTCCGTTTCGCTCGCTATGAGTTTGAAAAACGTGGGGGAAAAAGCGGTCGTGGTTTGGCAGAAAGTCAAGTCAATGCTGCCTTCTGCGGCCGCTACTGATACTGGTACTGCTACTGATACTGGTACTGCTACTGATACTGGTGCTGCTTCGAACAATGTAGTGGCATTTAACAAATGGGTGCCTCATTTGTATGTCAACAATAGTGATTATATATGCTGCTATTATACTGATCCAGCTGGTGGTGAAAGTGGTGGTGGTGCCGCCAGCGAAAAGGAGAACGTGAGGCCGTTGTCGGCCACCAACGGACAGGTGGAGGCGAAGCTTTTCGTATTGTCGAAAGGGAAGCAGAAGTTCATGGAAGCACATGGATTGGAGCAATGGTGGTCAGATGATTTGGAACTTGAATTGGCTTTGCAGAATAGTAAGCTTATTAGCAAGCAATTGAAGTCATTGTATAGCCTCCCTCCTAGCTCCACCACAAACCGCCGATGACCGCTGTCGGAACCACCAATGACCGCCGTTGGTGCTCTTGATTGAACTTAAAAAAGAAAGGGTTGATTGAATATATGTGTATTGTTTAAAGTTTGCTACTACATAAAGATTTAAATAAAATTGTTGATTGTATCGGGCTCGAGATTTGTTTTCCCTTTTTTAGCCGATGTTTGCAGATCGAAAGACTGAAAATTTGTTCGACCTATCGAGATCTGTTGGTCAAAACATCGGTGGTCATCGTCGTCAACATTTTAGGGTTTAGGTTTTTTTTTTCTTAATCAGCTTAATGAGTTTAATGGTTTATTTGCTCGTTTATTAAGCAGTGTTTTTTGGCTTAATTTTTAAGAAGTAATTATAAATGATTCCAAAGAAGATTTTATATAGATCAAAAACAAACTAGTTACTCTAGACGAATATCCGTCATCCTCGTGAAAAAAAAACATGTTGGATATTCGAGTATTTACATAAATTGCTCAATTTAGCCAAATGGCCCCTTATTCGCTTTTTAGCCCACTTTTTTTTTAATTGTCCCGCAATAGCTATTTCGTAACTTATGAAATGTACTTTTTATATTAATATATGATTCTGGTGGACCATTTTGCAAGCCATAAGACAATTTGCAAGCAGACCTCACCAGAATTGTATTTAAATGTCTATTTTGGTCGAATAGAAAAAGTAGGCTAGAAAATGAATATGAGGTAAGGAGGGAGCCATTTTGCTATTTTAGTCCTATCTGATTTGTAAAAAACAGGGTAGACGCCACCCTTTAAGGCGCCCCTATCGCACCGGTCCCACAATCATCACGGGGGAAGTAAATTAGCACATACATCCCATTGGCAGAGGAGCAGTGCCCAGGCTTGAACTCAGAACCTCACACATATGGATTACACTCACACCTCAACTACAAAAGGAAAACGTTTTCATATTTCTAAGGAGGCGAGATTACATATAGGTTTTGAATCTTCAACCCGTAATGACCAAACTGTAAGAGCGGAAAATGGTGTTATCAATGAAAAAAATATAGAACAGTCTAGCTAGATTACCATGAAGTATTTTTACTCGGTCATTAGTTGTGTGGGCGATGTATGGTACGTCGTGGGCTCTTTTCTCGTGCATCCACTCCCTCCAACTCCAAGAATTCTTTTCGAGATTTTTGTTCACTATTTAAACGATATAGAACAAATAGAACAATTGATTGGTTTTGAATATGTAGTGAGAATGTAAAAACGAAAATAGTCATAACTTTTGATCCGTATGAAGTAACTGTGAAATACTGACGGCAAAAAACAGTCGGTATTTACCGACGGCATCTTTTTAATTTTATTTATTTTTAATAAGTCGTCGTAAAATCGTCGGAAAAATTAGTGATATACCGACGGCTTACCGACGGTTGGTTTTTTTATTTTATTTTTTATTTATTTTTAATAAGTAAATACCGTCGGTAACTGGAACCGTCGGTAAGTTGTCGTCGGAAAACCGTCGCTAAATATTACCGACCAGCTTTTTATAAGGAATATAAACAAATCAGAACCAAATCACAAAGAATATTGCATCATCAATTCCTAATTCTCAGTTGCATATATTTAGAATGTGTATAATTGTAATAATGGTGTTCCTTTCATTTAGCTGTAACGTACCATAGAATTAGCCTCTTTCCTTTCTTTGTATTGTCTATATTAATCTTGTATTCCTCTCTTTGTAATCATTGGAAAATATCAAATATACACTTTGTTATATGGTATCAGAGCTCACCAACTCCTCTGAGTTTTTTTTTTCCTGATCCAAAACCACCCTTGCTGCCTTCTTCCGTTTTTTTTTCTCTGTCCATACAGCAAACACATCATGTCTTCCTCCACCATTATTGAACTTTCAACCCACACCCATTTTCCAATCAAACTCACTACCACCAACTTTTCCTCCTGGCGCAAACATGTTCTAGCCATGCTCATGGGTCTTGAACTCGAACAGTTTGTTGACGGTCGAACAGAACCACCACCAAAAACACTTGACGGAAAACCGAATCCCGCCTATCGTCTCTGGTTTCGCCAAGACCAAATTCTTCTCGGGGCACTTCTTGGAAGTTGCTTGGATACAATTCAACCAATCGTCTCATCTGCTGAGACCTCTCACCAGCTTTTCACACGCCTCACCGAGAGCTATGCCGGTGTATCACGGTCCCGGATTATCTCCCTTCGATCAAAACTTGCTACCAACAGCAAAGGCGCCAAACCTGTAGCAGACTATCTCAACGAGATGAAAGCTATAGCCGATGAATTAGCCTTAGCTCACAAGCCGATTGATGATGATGATCTCATTGTTCACATACTCACCTACCTGGGTGACGATTACAAAGAAATCGCTGCCGCCTTGAAGATTCGAGACACACCGATCACTTTCTCTGATTTCTATGAGAAACTTGTAGATCATGAAAGATCGCTACAAGCATCTACACCAGCAACTCTAATTGCTACAGTCAACAGCACCCAACGACAAGGAGCCAGACCTTTTTCACGACCTTCATCTACAGCCCGACACTCAAATAGACCCAACTCATTTGGGCCAAGGAACACCTCATCTCAAAACTATAACAATGGCCCATCTCAACAACATAACAGTGGACAAATGAATAATTATCGAACTAATCGCAATAACTCTTTTTGTCACTTTTGTAACATTCCAGGTCATGATACAAAAGATTGTCGGAAGCTTCAACGGTTTCTCCAAGATTATAATGTTACTGTGAACTCGGGGTCGCACCCAACAGTGAACTCTTCGATGTCAAGCTCCTCGATACCCACATCACCCTTAATGTTTGATACTGGAGCGTCTCATCATGCTACACATGACCGATCTTATTTACACCACCTCTCAGAATATGGCGGGCCCGATGAGATTGTGCTCGGGAATGGTAAAACTCTCTCTATTTCTCACACCGGCCACACCTCCATTCCCACCTCTACTCGCACACTATCTTTAAACGATGTTTTACTTGTCCCTCATTTACGTAATCATCTCGTTTCCGTCGCTAAACTTTGCAAAACTAATAACGTTTCCGTTGAATTTTTTCCTTTTCATTTTTTTGTTAAGGATCTACGCACGGGGGCGTGTCTCATGCGGGGAGTGAACATTAATGATGTTTATTATGGTTCTACCTTTCCTCATCAACTCAACTCAAGTATCAAGACATCCGGATCGCTTCTTTCTTGGCACCATAAGTTTGGGCATCCCTCTATTCAAGTTCTAAAATTGTTGCTCAATAAATTAGGACTTGGTTATAATAAAATGTCAAATGATTCTTTTCATTGTCATGCTTGTTCACTAAATAAAAGTCACAAACAACCATTTGGTGAAAATTCATTTAAGGTTTCAAAACCACTTGAGCTTATCTACTCGGATGTTTGGGGTCCAGTTCAAACCTCTAATGATGGATATGCATACTACGTCATTTTTGTCGACTTTTACTCTAAATATACATGGCTTTACCCCATTAAACGGAAATCGGATGTTGCAATCTTATTCCCACAATTCAAATCTCTCGTTGAGAAATTCTTTAACACACCGCTTGTCTCCCTCTTTTCCGACAATGGAGGCGAATACATTGGCTTGATTCCCTACTTTCATAAGCACGGGATTTCCCATTTTACCACTCCCCCACACACTCCGGAACAAAATGGTGTCGCCGAACGACGCCACCGACATATTGTTGAAACTGGCTTATCCTTACTTCACCATGCAAAATTGCCACTAAACTTTTGGTCTCACGCTTTTCAAATTGCCGTCTACCTCATCAACCGACTACCCACAAAAATTCTAAACTTCAAGACACCTTATGAAATGCTATACAAACTTCAACCAACGTATACTAAACTAAAACCATTTGGTTGTTTATGTTTTCCGTGGTTGCGACCCTATACTTCATCCAAACTCCATCCACGTTCCACCAAGTGTATATTTCTTGGTTACTCCTCCTCTAAATCAGCTTATAAATGCTATGATCCCACCTCACACCGCCTTTATCACTCCCGTCACGTTGAATTCATTGACCACATCTTCCCATTCACCACACAAGGCACTCCCATAAATTCTCTTCCTACACCCGAAATATTTATACCTACTGTCAAACAAAAAGCAAAATCTCATACTATATCCACTCCTATCCCATCCTCTTCGCCTACCCATGCACATGTAAACCATTCCATGCCACCAACCTCCACTTCTCCTCCCCTCCTTACTCACAATACTACTACTCCAACCAACACAGAAACTTTGGAACCATCTACTCCCATCCCTTCCTCAACCTCAGATACTTTCCCCAATATCATCCCTCAACCCAATCCTGCACAACCATCTCCTCAACCCGATATCAACCCTTCTCCCATCCACTCCCAAACGGCCACACCCGATACCAACGTTTCACCCCAGTCTCCTACTTTCCAACCACCCCCACCTACTCGCCCTCAACGTGACCGTAAACCCAATCCCAAATACTATAACTCTAATACCGTAAACACCACCACTCTTCACCCACTTCCACCCCCCCTTGAACCCACCACTCACATTCAAGCCTCTAAAGATCCGCAATGGCGCAATGCAATGGATGCGGAATTTAACGCTCTTATTCAAAATCAAACATGGGAGCTTGTACCTGCAACCTCCCACAAACCCATTGGTTGTAAATGGGTTTTCCGGATCAAACGTAATTCTGACGGATCCATTGCCAAATACAAAGCTCGTCTTGTGGCAAAGGGCTTCCTCCAACAACATGGGAAGGACTACTTCGATACGTTCAGTCCCGTCACCAAACCCATCACCATTCGCACTATTCTCTCCATTGCACTATCTAAAAACTGGTCGTTACGACAACTAGATGTAAACAATGCCTTCCTTCATGGCACTCTTCATGAGGATGTCTTCATGACTCAACCACCAGGTTATATAGACTCTCAATATCCACATCATATCTGCAAGCTCAAAAAATCCCTATACGGCTTAAAACAAGCTCCACGCGCATGGTACAATGAGCTCACTCAATTCCTTCTTCGCTTTGGATTTCGCAAATCTTTAGCCGATGCTTCTCTTTTTATCTACCAACATCGAACCGTCACTTGTTACTTCATGGTCTATGTCGATGATATCGTACTTACGGGCAATGATTCCCGTTTCCTCGATCAATTCATTCACGCTTTAAGCCAAAAATTCTCTCTCAAAGATCTTGGCATACTTCATCAATTTCTTGGTGTTGAGGTTATTCATACACCTACAGGTC
Source organism: Arctium minus (assembly GCA_954870635.1). NCBI lineage: Eukaryota > Viridiplantae > Streptophyta > Magnoliopsida > Asterales > Asteraceae > Arctium > Arctium minus. The sequence goes on from OX941090.1 coordinate 4,893,682, forward strand.
TTTTCTTGTCACAACATCGTTATATTCAAGATATCCTCCAACAGTTTCACATGGATGGCGCAAAGGATGTCATGACACCTCTCAGTGCAACTAAACCCTTATCGCACACTGACTCATCTCCATCGGTGGACGCCACTCCATTCCGAAAACTGGTCGGGTCACTTCAATACCTAGCATTTACTCGACCTGACATTTCATATGCCATTAACAAGCTGTCTCAATTCATGCATAGTCCGCGCCAAACACACTGGCAAGCTCTTAAACGTGTTCTTCGGTACCTCAAAGGCACTATCCATCATGGCCTCTTCCTCAATCGCCGTTCCAATCTCACTCTCTCGGCCTTTTCTGACTCTGACTGGGGGGGGGGGGTGTAAATGATGCTGGTAGGTCAACCACTGCATATGTCCTTTATCTTGGTACAAACATCATTCATGGAAGTCCAGTCGCCAAAAATCAGTTTCCCGCTCATCTACGGAAGCGGAATACAAGGCCCTAGCTAATGCTTCCGCTGAACTTGTATGGACAAAGAACTTACTACATGAACTTGGTCTCACTACAAATCAACCGCCGACTTTGTTTTGCGACAATACGGGCGCAACCTACCTTTGTGCCAATCCCGTGTATCATTCACGCATGAAGCACATTGCTTTTGACTATCACTTTGTTCGGGAACAAGTCTCCGCTGGCAAATTAAGGGTCCTCCACATCAGCTCACAAGACCAACTTGCGGACATGCTTACCAAACCGTTGGCTCGAGCACCGTTTCTTCGAAATCGATCCAAGATCGGAGTATCCGACGGATCCTCCATCTTGCGGGGGTGTATAAGGAATATAAACAAATCAGAACCAAATCACAAAGAATATTGCATCATCAATTCCTAATTCTCAGCTGCATATATTTAGAATGTGTATAATTGTAATAATGGTGTTCCTTTCATTTAGCTGTAACGTACCATAGAATTAGCCTCTTTCCTTTCTTTGTATTGTCTATATTAATCTTGTATTCCTCTCTTTGTAATCATTGGAAAATATCAAATATACACTTTGTTATACTTTTTACCAACGGTTGTTCCCGTCGAAAAACCGTCGCTAATGCCTTTTCCGACGGTTTACCGACTGTTTCAGCCGTCGGTAATACGATTAATTTTAGTAGTGAAATTTGGCACACATGTATATCATGAATGTTCTTTCGTGACTCTATGTCTATTTCGATGTTCCAACTATTATTATTAACTTTGACTGTTAGAAAGTACATACTGAGATTAATTATATGTGTTCCAAAATACATAGCCAAGTGTCTTGTCCTTTTCGCTCATATTGCTAGACATTTTCTGTTGTAATACCTAGTATCAAACGATTTAAATCACTAAATCAGTAATCTATATCTATACTATATTATAAAGCAGGTATAAAAAACTCTTAAATATAAATTATTAGGCACAAGGTACCATCATTTTATGCAAGATTTTTAAAATCTCTTAATTTACAAGTATCAAAGCACAAGATACATATTACTACTGCAGACTTCTAACACCTACCAATTTGGTATGTGCAGAGTCTTCCTTTTATGCAAACCTTTCCATGTATCACTATTAATTAATATATTATATTATTATAAATTTGTTTTAATTATATTATTAATATGTAATTGGTTATTTTTTGTAGATGTCATTAAAATATATAAGATAATCATTGAATTCTAACAAAATACTTAATTTTTTTATATAAAAAACATTATATTATTAAGCCTAAATTAAACAAATTAAAAAAAAACATTATCACTTTCTCAAAATCATCCAAGATCGTACTGTAAATCGACAAAAATAATAATAATAATAAAATGAAACATTAAAATCGTGATGTATCTCGCTGCATTATGCGAGTACGCTTCTAGTTAACTTTAATAGAGATGCAGTGGGACTGCTATCCATGATTAATGGAAAATTAACAAGTACTCTCGTGTTGAGCCATGGAAAATATGACATGTATAAAGTAGAGCTGATCGTTTGCAGGTTTGGGTCGGACACGGGCAACGTATCCACCTATATGTTTTGTCATTCACCACCTTATTAACATACCACAGGCTAACATACATAAAAAGGCGATTACTTTTAAAAAGTCGAATCTATATAATTTCTACCGACTAATTTAACGTTTTTTCTTTTATTTTTCACAGATTAAAGAAGAAATCAATACACTAGTTTAACTCTAACAAGCAAGTGGTTGATCCAACAAAATATTAATTATAAACTTAATTCAAGTTACTTTCATTTTCGAAAAGCTACTACTGAAGCTTGTCACTCTAATTAGGTCTGTAAAACAAACCAGACGTTCGGTGAACCGTTCAACAGTAAGTTCGTTTATTTAATAAATGAACGAACAGAAACACATTTTTTTTGTTTGTTTAGTTAAACGAACGAACATGAACAAAATATAGACCAACAGACTCAACTTGTCCCAAAAAAATTGCATCGTCCATGTTCTCCCATTAATCTTAACGAGTCGGTCCAAACCCACCTATTTTTTCGAAAATGTGGTTATCTAAGACGGTTATATTAACAAGCCAAGTTTAATGGGTCACATTCATGCAAACATGTTCCACCCTTATTTGGGACCTTAAACGAGTACGGTTTCATGAAATAAAAAATTTGTGGTCCCAAAATTTACAGTCCTTTTCTTGTCCCATCAATTAGCTAAACGCAAAACATTATTTTATTTAATATACCTTATTTAATTCATGTTTAACTTTTCTTACTAGTGATATGTATTCACTTAATCGATAAACATGATAACATCAATTTTAAGACAACAATTTTTTTTTTTCTCTCAATTTCTTTTCTTAGACATATGAAAGAATTAAACTTTGTAGCTAAACATATATCAAAGGTCCAAACATGTTGCAATAGTTTCACATTAAGTAGTGCAAGTGTGCAACATCCAATAATTATGATCAACTCCATGGTAGACCAAGAAAATGAAGAAAAGGGAGCTCACACACACACATACACACACACATATATATATATATATATATATATATATATATATATATATATATATGTCAAAGTCAAAGTCTAGGATGCCAATAGAAAAGGGACCCCAAATGGCAGGATCACAAGGTGCTACCACATGGAAAGGAAGGACATATCACAACCAGATAGGATAAAAATCTGATGTCTCAAAGTTTCACGTCATATTTTCATCTCATTAAATAAAATTAAAATACATCAATTTATCTATACTATATTATAAAGCATTTGAGACAAATTTTATAAACCATTTTTATACATAAAGTGTTGTTTATTGATGCATATTATTTAAAATTCAAGATTATAAGTAAAAGGTGCATGAGTACAATTTTTTTAAAGCTCTATGTTAAAATTCATATAATTAATTGAAAAGCATAATAAAAAACAGGATAAACATCTTGTTAAGTCTGATTTTATAGTAATCATTGTATTTATAGGCTTGGTCTTATATTGTACTTAGATAGGTTTTATCTGTGTATAAGCCAAGGGTATTTAAGTCCCTTTGGTCTAGTGTCTTGGAGAACACTTTCACGCTTATTGAATACAATTGTTACTTTGCGCTTTGAACTCTCTCTCTCTACTTTCTCTCTCTAGGATTTAGAGATCTTTGAATTAACAATTGGTATCAGAGCCAATCTAGATCTTGAGAGAATTGAGAGAATTGTTTTTCGTAACTGAATTTGTACAAGAATCTGAAATTTTGATTGATTTTCTTGAATTTTTTCAAGAAAATATCGTTTTTAGATTTTTCATCAAATTTGGCTTTGATCTTGATCGTTTTTTTGTTGAAAACTAGTTTGTTGGATTCGGTTTTAATAGAAGAAAACTTTTGATTCACATTAATTTTCAAGAAATTCAGTTTTTGGTGTTCGATTTTGAGAAAATTGAAGTTTCTGGAATTTTTTTTTTCAACGTACTGTTCAATTCACGAATTTTCGAAATTGTGGTTTTTAATTGAAAAGTTTGATAGAAAAGTGTTAGAATATTGTTTTTCGATCATATTTGTGGAAGAATTCATATGAAATTTTAATTCTGTAATCGATTGTGTTGATTTTTCATGTTTTTCAGCGGTTTGCGTCAGATTCAAAGTTTGCGCGAGTTCTTCACGGTTTGCGCGAGTTCGTCTTGCTGATTTCAGAGTTCATTAAGCAGTCATCGTTTGCGTTTCTTTAGTCTAACGCAAAGAAAGCTTTGCGTCACCAAAACCTCACGCAAAGTACACTTTGCGTCATCCTCATTTCAAGAGAAGTTACCTTTGCGTCTCCATCTGCTCACGAAACTCTTTTTGCGTTTTTCATCACATCTCAAAAAGTCAAGTTCTCGTCATTCTTGTATCACGCAAGAAAGGTTTTCGCCATCATCGGGTCACGCAAATATCATCTTGCGCCACTTAAAGCTCACACAAAGTTTAATTTACGTCTTCAGTGACTCACGCAAATCCAAGTTTGCGTTTTACACGGCTCACGCAAATCCTAGTTTGCGTCTCCTTCTCTCACGCAAAGTTGGTTTGCGTCTCCAACTGCTCGCGACTATCTTAGTTTACGTCTTCTACCTATCACGCAAATCTCAAGTTTGCGCCAGCTCAGTCAACACTTAGAATTTTTTTTCTGGATTTCTGCCATGGATTCTGCCAAGTTAACCTTTCAAGCTCAGTTCTACAAGAATGACCTCATGATGTCATTGGGTACAGACACTCGTCCTCCTGTACTGATAGATGAAAACGAATTCACTCAGTGGCAAGATCGGTTCCTCAACTTCATTGAATGTCAAACTAATGGAGCAAACATGATGAAGTCTCTAACTGAAGGACCTTTCATAAAGACTAACAAAGAGATTCCCGCAACACCTGAAGAAGTTTTACGAATAAAAGCTGATCGAGAATTAAGTGCTAATCTGATGCTAGCTTTGCCAAACTCTGTCTATAACCGTGTTGATCATTACAAAAATTATCCAAATCAGATGTGGGAACAGTTAGAAAAGATCATGCTTGGATCTTCAGTTGCAACTCAACTTAGACATACACGCTTCATGAACAACTTTGAGGAGTTCAAGGCCAAAGACAGTGAGTCTCTAAAGAGTGTTTTCGACAGATTCTGTGCCGTGATCAATGACCTGAGAAAAATAAAAGTGGAAAAGACTGAGCTTGAAACAAATCTGAAATTTCTCAACGCTCTTCAGCCTGAATGGAATAAATCTTGTCACAGACTGAGGAATGATGTTCGAGTCTCCACTATGCAGATTCAGGAATTATATGAGATTCTAATGACTGATGAGACCTTAGTCATAGAGAAGAAGGCCAAACTAGACAAAAAGAACAAGAAATCAGTGGACCCAGTTGCACTTCTGACGAGCCAACTGGATGAACAAGCGTTGTCTGATAACGCTTACAATGGGGCCACTGATGATGATGGCGAGGCACTGCAGAAAGATATGATTCTTCTCTCACAACATTATCAGAAGAAGTTCCAACCTAGGACGAGTTCTAACAATCTTCGCTTCACTTCTGGTTCAAAAGTCAAAGTGCCTGAGCCAAAGACAGCTGTTGCCTGCTACAATTGTGGAAAGCCAGGTCATATAGCTAAGGAGTGTCGAACAAAGAAGGTTAAGGATTCAACTTACTATCGAAATAAATTGGAACTGGCCGAGAAAAGAGAGAACATAACTGCTTTACTTGCAGAAGAAGAATTCTGGCTGGATCACTCCGATGATGAAGCTGCAAATGTCGAGATTGCTCAGATGTGCTTTGTTGGAGATGATAAGTCAGATGATGATTCTGACACTGATGAAGATGAGGTAATTTCTGATTTTGATTACAATTTTATTTCTTCTCAGATGAATGTTATAATTACAGTTTGAAGTTATTATCTGAAAAGAATTTAAATTCTGAAAAGTCAGATTTGATTGACAAACTGAAAATTTCTTTGAAAGATGAAAAATCTATTTTGGAAAATACGAAAGACATCTTTCAAAAGAAATTAGATGATTTGGAAACATCAAATAAGACTTATCTTGAATCTTTGTCTGCAATGACCAATTTAAAAGACAGTATTTCGGATAAAATAAATAAATTAGAAGAAAAGTTATATCGAAGAAACCAATCTGAGCAAACAATTTTTATGAATAAACCAAGAAGTGAGGAAGCTTTAAAAGAAAAATGGGGACTTGGTTTTAAAAATCCACATTGTTTAAACAATGCGATTGAAAAATCCCCAACTTTATATAAATACGATTATCTAACTCTTGCTCAATATGCTCCTCAATTTAAAATTGATTGGATGAATGAGAAACAAGTGTTAGAAATCGAAAATGAGAAAAGGACAAATAACAAGAAAAAGGAAATTCCTTTTGTTTACACGAGAGAAAATGCAAAATATTTTCCTGACAAATCGAGAAGAGGTAGAAAAGGTTTAAATGATATATCTCCTGTCAAATCTTCAGTGTCTAATGATTTTGTTGATATTTTTGCTAATAAATCTGATAAAGAAAATATATCTCCAATCATTTATGATTCTAAGAGATATACACCTCTTTTAATTTTAGAAAGCAAAATCATTGATCTAGAAGATAAGATGGAAGATCAAAATATTTTAAAAGAAATTGAATCTGATATTATTCTTTTCTTTCATGACGTCTAGTCTTGAAGAAAAATTATTTTCTCAAAAACAAGATTCTATTTCTAGCTTTTCTTCTAATTGTCAAGTAAACAGAATGGAAGTTTCTAAATCTGATATCTTTTCTCAAAATAATTCTGACTCCGAGGTAAGTTCAGATTTATTGTCTGATCAGATTGGTTGCTTAGGTAAAATTATTTCTTCTGATTTAAATATTAAATCCCAAATTCTTGATGAATCTTTTACGCTAAATGATCAGTATTATAAACCTAAACGTAAAAGAAGATGGTCAAAGAAGTCGAAAAAATAAGATAAAGTTCTTTCTGACAGTTCTAATTCTTCTGATTCTAATATTTCAAACAGGACTTTGAGCAAGTCATCAAAGCAGATTTGGAGAGCGAAGCAGATATCTGATGAATCTCAGACTGATGGAGATAGATATGTAGACAAATATTATAAAAGTGATTCATTTGCTGTTTGTAAGAAAATTTCAAAATATTCAATAAAGCAAATGATTCAAATTTTCAAAAATGTCTCATATTTTTCTTCTGATTCTAGTTCAGATGATTATGCTTTGTATTCATCTGATGACTGTGCTTATTTTTCTGATAATCTTTCTCGTGCTTCTTGTGTCAAATCTAGTAAATATTTCCCCATAAGAACTGCAACTAACAAACATGGGCCCAAATTCAAGTGGGTACCAAAATCTCAATCCGACTCAAAGTTGCAGGCACCTCATGTCAAGGGGGAGTAAGAGAAAAATGACTCTTGAATAACACAGTTCAAGACCCGCATCTCAATGTCAAAATTATGGCTTCTGAGTAATTCAGCCCAGAACCCGTGCTTAAAAGACTATGACTTCTAGACATATCAGTCTAGGACTCGTTCTTCAATGCTTTAAGCTTCTGACTAATGAGAAACTGTGAGTACATCTACTTAATTTCCGCTGCAATTTATCTCTGATAATGATGTTGTTCCAGTTTTCTCAAATGTTTTTAAAGAATCTGAGCATTTCAATTCACCTCTGTTTTTGTTCAACCCAAAATTTTCAAATGAGACACAATTTTCATTTTTACATTATGTGGAAGATGATATTATTGAATTATATTTTGTTTCAACTGAATATAAACTTGCCGATCAAATATTTCTATTTTTAAATCTCGGCATGTTGTTTTAAAAGTTTAAATCTTTACAAATTTTATTCTATAAAGTAAAAGTTTTACAATTTTTTCTTTCTTTTGAATAAAATGTGTGTCTAGGATAAAATTTCAAGTTGCTTTGTTTATATTAAAGTTTTTATATGTTCATTTTTCAAGTCTAACAAAAGTCGAAAAGTCAGCAACATGTTTGTAGCTTTTGATATTGCTTTAAAGTTGTGTGATTCGGAATATTTATAGTTTACAATGCTTAGAAAACCTAAAAAGTTGGAATTTTGGATCGTAATGAAAATATGGGCTAAGCACTTAGATGTAAAACCTTGTGATTGAGATGATTATTAAATTCTTATAAATCAGAAATCTTTAAGTTTAAAAGTTTGTACTTGTGACCTTTCTGGTTTGGGAAAGTAAGTTCTGTGGGATGCTTGTCATCTGATCCCCTAAGATCAATTGATCTGGGAGTGATCGAACCCAAATCCTTCAATAGAATCAGATCGAAAGTCATGTTATACTGGTATGAATGGGTTTAGGATGTGTCGATGTAGCCTTTCTGATCTGGGAAAGTAAGTTCTAAGGAGTGCTTGACACCTAGTCCCCTAAGGCCAACTGGTCTGGGAGCGGCTGACCCAAATCCTGCAATAGGATCAGATAGAAAGTTACGTTTACGACATGTTCTTTACTTAATAAACTTGTTGATTAAAAATATGCCAACAGTGCACAAGCTTAAAAGATGCCAAAGAGCACACTCATGTAAAGATGCCATAGAGCACAATGCTAAAAGATGCCAATGAGCACATATCTCATGATACTTGGTGATATTTTTAAGTTGCAATAAACCTGTAAATTTGTGAAAGTCTGAATTATTGATGGATTAGTGTGATTACATGCAAAGTTCTCTATTATATTTTTAGAATTGCATTTTCTTGAAGCTAATCGGAGTTCACATGCGAGCACATTGAATAAATTGATGAAATTTTTTGAAACTGAACATGTCTTAACTTGATATGTAATAAAACTTGTTTATGTATCCAAAAGCATACATTTGATTTCATCTGATGGATTTTATTGTGATATTTTACTAAGTAGAATTTTATTTGTTTCTGTTTAAATTTTTATATATTTAGTCGTTTCAAAATACATATTCAGTATATTTTTCTTTCTACATTGATGTTTCATTTCTTGTGTTCTCATATTTTATTTATAAATGGGTTTGTGCATTATTCAAGCGGGAGTGAATAAGAAGATTTTTCTGAAAGAACATATCTGTTTTTGAGGGGGAGTATCTGGTTTTCTACATGAATGCTAACTTGAATTGTCATATCTAGTGCATTAGTGTAGGGGGAGTCAAAGAGCTTAAAAAGGTAAAATTTTCTGAGTTCAAGTCAGATTTACGCCAACAGTTGGTCGCGCAAACCTCTCTTTGCGCCACCTTCGGCTAGCGCAAACCCCCTTTGCGCCACCAATGTGTAGCGCAAACCTTCCCTGTTTTTCCTTTACTTTGATTTTGCAGATCTTAAGTTGTCTCGTCTCCAACATTTGCATGACCAAGTTGATCCCGATCATCAAGGTCATGAGGGGGAGAAGTTAAGGAGATGTTAAAGAGACAAAGAGCTCCAAAGTTTATCTGCTGATCAAGATTCGCTCAAGATTCTAATTTCTTCAACAATATTTGTCTTTTTGCTGTTCAAGCTCCGATCACCACAAATTTTTCAAGTTCATTTAAAAGAGGTGTATCGTCTAGAGCACAAGCTGTTGAATTAATTGTTCTTTCAAGCTTATTCAAACTGGTCCAGTCTTGTCAAGACATCAAAGACAACTCATTCTGAAAGATGTTGAGAAGAATTTTTTTTTAAAGTCAGAAAGCTGCTTTGCAAAGTCGCTTAGTTGGTCCGTGCTGATTTAGAATATTGTTTTTGAAGACCACAACGCCAATGATTACTAAGGGGGAGATTGTTAAGTCTGATTTTATAGTAATCATTGTATTTATAGGCTTGGTCTTATACTGTACTTAGATAGATTTTATCTGTGTATAAGCCAAGGGTATTTAAGTCCCTTTGGTCTAGTGTCTTGGAGAACACTTTCACGCTTATTGAATACAATTGTTACTTTGCGCTTTGAACTCTCTCTCTACTTTATCTCTCTAGGATTTAGAGATCTTTGGATTAACACATCTCATTATAAATATGAAGAATCTAAAATATAATTAGGATAATCGTTGAGTAACAGAATACTTAGTTATTATCTTTATGAAAACCTAAAATTAATTACATCGTTATTAAACATAAATTTAATTTTGATAAAAAAAATTTGAATTAAGTAAATTATAACAAAAAACGAGAACTTTTAAATTGTTAATTTGATAATATTGTCGATATACTTTTTCTTTTTAATTTTTACTGGATCTTGAAATATATATTTTATTCAAACACATGAACATTATTGTTTCTTAAAATCACACAAAACCGTATTATAAAATCGACAAATTAAAACAAAAAATAAAAGAAAACATTAAAATCGAGATGTATCACGCCGCATAATGCGACAACCCTTCTAGTATATTTTAAATTTATTTAATTCAAGTTTATATTTTATCTCTGATTATTTATATTCATGTAATTGATGAATAACAATGAAATGTGAAAATTTGGGACCAAATGAGAGATATATAGGACCCATCTAAAGTGTTTATATTTATAGTTAATTTATGATCTAAATATGAATCTTAACATTACATTATTCCTATGCAAATCAGTTACTTCTACAAGTTAAAAGGTATATCGAAAAGGTTAAACCGAAGTCTGACACACGTTATGTAACATCCTCGAAAATGGAAAGAGCAACTAAGTTAAAACTTTCAAATATACAATAGTTAAGGATATAATCTATTCTTCAAAACATCACTAGAGTCACCATGAATAGTAATCTAGGTTAAACTTCAACAATTGATAGGCCGAGTCTGGTGTAGAGGCTAATTAAAGTCGGGTGTTACTAAAACCCAACAACAGTTGCTCTTCTCAAAGACTAAAGCGGAAGACTTCATCAAGCCACTCACCCTTGCACATACTCCTAGCACTCAACACTTCACAAAAACACTAGAACCATTTCCCCCATCCAGAACCTGATGCACATGCCGACAAATAAATAGGTTAGGCTAACGCCTAGTGAGTTCAAGAGTTTACAACATGAAATAAATATATTTGTAAAAGGGAAAGAATGCAGTTTAAATCATAGACCTTCAAAAGATTTACTTTAAATATTAAACGACATCGTTTTCCAACAACACACCTTTAAAATAAGGAACCCAACTTTAACCTTATTTCGTAAAACCACTTTAATCCCAAACTCAGCCAAAACGTGAATAGTAAGAAAACTCCCAAATTTATAATAATACAAATAAAACTTTACTTCTCGAAACACCCAAACGTGGACGGGTATAATACACAACCCATAAACCTTGAGTACACAAATTTGCATATGAAAAACGTCACCGAAAACCAAGGTTCTAAAAACGCGTTATGGCGCCGAGGCGCCACCTTGCCGCCACGTTTTTACCCTTGGCGTTGATATATGGCGTTAGGCTCGTTAAGTCGCGTTATGGCGTTAAGTTGTGTCCTTGGCGTTATGGAGTTATATAGTTTTGGGGGAGAGATTGTAAATTTCTAAAACTTGTAATTTTTTTACACGGGTAATAGGCTAAAAGCTAGCAAGCTAAAAAGTCAAAATTAAAAGTTTTAAACCCTAGATTTTACATTTCCCTCTCTGTTTCTCTTTCACGGCTCACAAACTCTGGAAAAGAAGAACATACGTTCATCACCAACAAGAAGGTTAATCAAAGTTCTTCAATCGATTAGATGGAGTATTTTGCTGCTTCGTTCGTCAATCGTTAGTTCATCACAAACCAGGTTCGAATTTTTGTCTACAACTCTACATAACACAAAATATGGTTCGATTTTTTTGTTAGTAATTCGTAGTTCGTATGTATACATTATCATTATATAACCAAATTTGATTTTATGTTCTCTTTGGGTTTTTGATTAAGTTTATTTTATTGCCTATTTGAGGCTTCAACAAGTGATATATTAGGCATTTAGGCTATTAGCTCATCACTGGAACAGTCGGTCGGATCAAAGCCATTACTCGGCGTAGAAAGAATTATATTTATATAATTATAGATCACAAAGTGGAATAAGGTGCTTAAAGGGAATTGGAGAATGCTTGGGATATGTGTCATGGGGTGGAATTATGTTTTATTCTTCATGGACAGTTTGCTCCATTTTGATAACTTAGATATTTGCTACTGATCCTTCCAGTGCGTGTGTATAACTAATTAACTATATATATATATATATATGTATAATGTATATGTATTTTAAATTAGAACAGTTTGCTTAAAATGGTTTTTTCCCATCTTTATAAAGTGGGATATGTGTCATGGGGTGGAATGAAATTATGTATTTTATAATGTGGAATTATGTTTTATTCTTCCAGTGTTCTTATGAATCTGTTGTATTCACAAAATATATAAATAGTTTTATGTTTCAATCTTTTGCACTTACATTCTTTACAATCTTTTTGATGTTTTCTAATTTGATTTTGTATAGGTTTTGCAAATGCCCATATAGTTAGATAATGGCTAGTGGTAGTGGGGATCCGACCAAACCGACCGGAACAACAGAAGCAAGTTCTTGCACAGAGACATTATTGAAAAGGAATTCGGGTGATGCGGGATGGAACTATGGTACTTTGTGTGATCCTATAAATAAAGATGCGATCAAATGTAACTTATGCGGGTTTATATGTAGAGCGGGAATCACAAGGTTAAAGTACCACATTGCGGGAATAAAAGGGAAGGGTGTTGCCATTTGTAAGAAAGCTAGCAAAGAAGATAAAGATGTGTGTGCGACATTACTTGAGAAGCCAAGAGAGAAGAAAAAAGAGAATAAAATTCGGGAAGAAGAAATGAGGGCAGAAGTTGAAATAGAAAATGAAGAGGATGAGGTGATCGTGGGTTCAAAAAGAAAGAAACCATCATCTTTAGGGCCCATGGACAAGTTTGCTAATCCTATTAATCCCGATGCTCCAACTACGCATCAACAAAATATCGTAGACGCAATTTGCAAAGAAAGAACACATCAAGTGCATCAATATTGTGCACGGTGGGTTTATGAATCGGGCATTCCTTTTCATGCCATCGATAATGATGGATTTAAGAAGTTTGTTGAAGCCGTTGGATAATACGGTCCAGGTTACCGTCCTCCAAGCCAATATCTACTTAGGGAACCATTATTGAAGGAGGAAGTTGAGAGGACTAAAGGACTTCTCAAAAATCAAGAAGAAGAGTGGGCACAAAATGGTTGTTCGGTTATGACGGATGGTTGGACGGATCAAAAACGAAGAAGCATAATGAATTTTTGTGTAAACTCGAGAGTAGGTACAACTTTTCTTTCTTCGGTTGAATGTTCCAAAGATGCACATACCGGGGCGTACATCTTTGATTATGTTGACAAGTGTATTGAAAAAGTTGGGCCAAAAAATGTCATACAAGTTGTTACGGATAACGCTTCTAATAATATGGCGGCCGCACAATTGTTGATAGAGAAGAGGCCGCAAATGTTTTGGACTTCTTGTGCCGCACATACCATCGACCTTATGCTTGAAGCAATTGGTAAAGAGGCTAAATTTAAAGGTTTGATGGCTAAGGCAAAGACTTTAACTATTTACATTTATGCACATCATAGGACGTTGGCGATGATGACAAGGTTCACAAAGTCTAGAGATATTGTGAGGCCGGGAGTCACTAGATTTGCTACCTCATTTCTAATTTTGCAAAGTTTGATGGAGAAAAAGAAAAGCTAAGGCTTATGTTCACTAGTGATGAGTGGACACAATCAAATTGGGCTAAAACTAACAAAGGCAAAGGAGCATATGCGATTGTGATGAGTGTGTCATTTTGGAATGGGATTAGCTTATGCTTGAAGGTGATTTCTCCTTTAGTGAAAGTCCTTTGACTTGTTGATGGGGATCGAAAGCCATCCATGGGTTTCTTGTATGGAGAGCTTATGCAAGCAAAGGAAGATATCAAGATGGCTTATAACAATGTGGAGATTAATTACCATCCTATTTTAGACATCATTGAAACAAAATCAAAAGGTCGACTTGATGGTCCGTTGCATATGACGGGTTACCTATTGAATTCTTATTATTTCTTCAAAGATCCAACCATAAAAGATTATCTTATGATCTCGGATGCGGTTTTCACGTGTGTAGAGAAGTTCTTTTTTGATGAATTTGAAAAGCAAGATCTAGTGATAAATGTGGAGCTTCCAAAGTACAAAAGAAAAGAAGGAGACTTTGGAAGAATGTTAGCCGCAAAGGGGTGTTCGGAAAATAATAACACTTATGATCCCGGTATATAACTGTACATTCATTTACTGTTTACATATGTTAGATGACTTACATGTGTTTATTTTTATTTGAGTAGTTACTTGGTGGATGACTTATGGAAATGCCACCCCGACTTTGCAAAGGATGACAATAAAGATTCTTTCATTGACAACTAGCTCTTCGGGATATGAAAGAAATTGGAGTGCTTTTGAGGGGGTATGTATTTTTAATTTTTATGTTTTAACAATATTAGCAATAGATGTATTAAAAATTTAATACGCACATATATTGTTAGATAATTTTATATTTAACTTTTTTATTGTTTAACTTTAGATACATACAAAGAAGAGGAATAGACTTGATAGTCAAAGATTGAATGATCTTGTATTTGTTCAATTTAATGCCAAACTCATCAACAAGTGGGCAAAAGTCAAGAACCAAAATATGGATGTGTTACGTTCTCTTGATGCTAGTAAAGCACAATCAGGGATCGTTGCTATTAGTGATGAGGAGAAGGAAATGGAAGAAGGTGGTATTTCGGAGGCTAGAGACCATGAGGCTAGAGAACTTCATGAGGATGATTTTGAGTCGGATGAAGAACCACAAGTTGAAGGTGACGAAGAGTTTGAGTTCAACTCCGATGACGAAAGACTTTTGGATATAATTGATGATGATAACATGGAAGGATAGTATGTTTAGAGTTTAGATGATACATCTACTCAAATATAACACGTTTTTTGTATTATAGAAGTATATAATTATAAACCATGGGTAGATCGTTCTTTTTGTTATGATCTCTTGATATCATTTTTATAAACTTTGTATATTTGATATCAAATTATTAATCCATGGTTCTACTTTTGTTTTTTTATTTATGAATTTAGAGCGTTAAAAATATATAATTATATATATATATATATATATATAGTTGCCGCCTTGGCGCCGCCATGGAAAACGCCATGGCCTCGCCATAACTCGTAAAGCTTGAGGTTTGACCTCGCCGCCACGCCACGGCGCACGCCATTTAGAACCTTTCCGAAAACATGGATAATAAAATTATACAATTTAAATACCCAGATAACACCTTCCGGTGACGGGGGAGACCCGATTCCATTGTACGTGGCGGAACACAAAGTTAAGCCACATAACCATGTTGTCGAACTACACCTCAGATCGTGACTGTATTGCCTGCTCCGCCGAGCTACACCTCCAGTCGGACTTTATTTCAAGTCCCAAACACCGTATCCTCCATTGTCTGCTCTGCCGAGCTACACCTCAAGGATACACGATCTTATTGCCTGTTCGATCTCTAGCGGAGTTTCATCCTCAGGGTACTCATTCTACCCCTAGTGCCTACTCCCTAGCATTCAAGATAGGAGCCTTAACTCCTTACTTTATAACTCTCGATGTCTAACCCTCGTGCACAAGAATTAGACATCCAATCCCAAGACCCATGGTCCCGAAGTACAACCCATAAAGGTTCCTCTTCGCCAAACAATCGGGACAACATTAATGCCAACACGGCATAATTTTTCCAAAGTGAGAATCCCAAGACTCCTCACCATCAAATACGACTGACTTACATGCCTATGGATCCAATGCATTACAATCTAAGATACATGACTCCAAATGAATGACACACACACTCAAATATGTATTCTCCAAAATAAAGCGCAATAAATGCAGCACTCACCCAAAGCTCCACTTTAAGCTATTAAACCGGACAAATGTCCCCAAGACTCGGTGATTACAAAAACTGAGCCTTAAGCCCAACCAACAAATGACCATATGCTAAAATCCACAATGTGCAATAAAATGCAACCGACCATGACTATGCAACCACATGCTCCGAAATGTATGAATACAATCCAATATCATTTAGATTTGAACAAATCATTTTCTAAACAAGTTTATAACCACTTAGGTTTACAATGTCCGAAATATTAACAAGGTTAGGAATGACCAAACCCCAATGACTCACACGTTGGTATTTTCAAACCATTTTATAACCCGAAATACACCTATTATCAATAACCACAAAAATGTATTTTTACCAAATACCATCCATTTATGTAAATGGTTATCAAATCATTTTCATTATGATATATTCATCCAAAAATCCCTAAAAATTCCAAAGATGAGTATTTTACAAGTTTATGAAGTCAAACACTTCCAAATAACCAAAACTTGTCAGATAATCAACAGTTAACAAATTCATGTAAAACACATAAACACTTTAAAATGAACATTTTGGCATGTACATCGTTTTCACAAATCAAATTGAACTCACCTTGCTAGATTTAGGATAAATCTAGATTTTACCCAACTTGAGCTCCTTTGAAGAACACTTGGATCCTCAAGCCAAAAAATCATATTCAACCATAAATAATCGTTCCCCAAACTTGTATACATGAAGATCTCAACTTATATCAAAACCCTAATTCCATAGATGAAGAAAAGAGAAGGTTACCTTACCCACAACTTGAATCCATCAACAATGCACTCCTAAGTCACCAAAATGAGCCACAAACTTCCTATTTTCAAAATAGATAAAAGGTTGGGTGAACCCTAAGAAGCTTGGTGGAGAAGATGAAGATAGAGGGATGATGGTTCTAGCTTCCAAAACTTGATAGATGGTGAAGAATCACTTAGATTTAGGGGAAAACTCTCAAAAATGGGTTAGGGTTCGTATTGGAGGTTGGAGGGTCGATTTGGGAGAGAAAAGGGGGAGGGATTTAGGGGTTGTGTGAGAAATGAGGGTAGAGGCCATATCATTTCTTTTAAATAAAACATAGTGGTCGCGCGCGGATGGTGGCATGGTTCTATCCGCGAAGAGAGTCGCGCGGACCACTGGAGTCGCGAGTAGACAGAGCCTCGCGTGGTTCGTGGCGCGGCTCAAGTGGTCCGCACGGAGAGCCGTACGGGGAACTGTTGGTGTTTTATTTCGCTTCTCTTCGGCCAACGATTTCAGGGTGTTAGACGTTAATTAGTTAAAAGGTCAACGTCAAACCGAAAGTTAGAACAACAAGCTCGAGTTCGTAAGAATATGAGGTGATAAGATATGAAGTGTACATTCACACTATAACACCCTAAAAATGGGGCAAATTTAAAACTTAAAATTTACGAAATACGACATCCTAATAACTGGGAAATCATCCAAAAAGGGGAAGTGTAGAATAGCGTTTAGAATTTTTATAAATGGACATTAAGATCAACAACATACTAATCTAAACAACGATATATAGATTATGAAGGTTGTCGGCTCAATCTCCCAAAAGAATTTATCTTTTATGTATGTCGTGTCTCCAAAAGTCCTAATCCAAAAGATGCCACAATGGCCCATCACTCATCCCTCAAACCTTGTGCGACCCTCCGCTAAAAGAACCTGCTATACATGTCATTTAAGAAAAGTGTTAGGCTTTACGCCTAGTGAGAACAAACAGTTTATATAAATTAGTTAAACGTACAGTTTGATAAAGAAGATTTGCAATAACAATAAGCAGTTTTGTTTCCCAAATTACCACATATGACTAATGGGGTCCAAAAACATCTTGCGATTACGGGAGAGACCTGATTTCCAAGGATCGTGGTGGAACACAAAAGTAAGTCACTTTCCAAGTTTTGTGAGCTAAATATTAGGATCAAGGCCACGAGCTCGTCGACTCGTACTCAGATGTGGGGGAGGGAACCCAATGATCTTAATCATACTCATTCACTAGGATTACATTTACGGTCCATGACTAGTATCCGGTCCCACATAACCGTACCAAGTTGCCTTCCGAGGACCCAATTTCTCAACTAGTTACAAACGAGAGTTATCCTACAATTAAACCAACCCAATACCTACAGATCCAATAGTAATAGTCTAGGACTTGTCACAATTACATTAGTGATAAACTATAATCACACATATAGTTCCACGAAGTCATAATTTCATATACATGTAATTCTTTGCATATTCCATACCATATGGAACCCAATCAATATCAAAGTTTAACCATGACCTCTTTCATTCCAAGTAAATCTTTCATCAAAATAGATTTCCCAAAGTCATGCCATTCTAAAATAGTCTTTGGTGACAACACCAACAATCCATATGTTCCTTTCTCCAAAATACCCAATTTATCAATAAATCTTTCATTGAAGTGAAAACCATAAATATGACTAAAATGAGTTCATACAAGTATTTAGCCCCAAATATGTAAACCAAGTCACATTTTACAACCCAACTCATAGAACCCTTCATCATATGGTAAAATAGTAAAAACCCTAAAAATCTCCCAAATCCATTTTAGGTCAAAATCTTGCAAATAATGAGAAGGTAAACAAGGAGATGATTATAGGTTCAAAAGTGTAGTTTTGACATGTATAAAGTTTAAAAGGTATGAATGAACTCATAATGTGGGTTTTGTTAAAGACCCTAGAAAAACCAAGTATTTCTTGAAGTTAATGGAGGAGAGGTGGTGTAATACCCATAATTTTTAGTAAGTTTAGGGGCACCCAGACGTTTCTGTACCTTGTGTTCGGTGGGATTCATGTTGGGAAAACTCTACTAAAAGTACCAAAGAGTGTCGAGGGCCTTAGTGTCGAAAAAGATCGGATTTTCGGGCTTCGGGGAGCCTGGGCGAAAGTGACAGCGAAAGTGACATGTGTCACTCTCGCGTGTCACTCTCGTGGAGGGCATAATGCTCGCGGTACACTCTCAGCGAGAGTACCAGCGAAAGTGACATATGTCACTTTCGCGGGGCACAATCGCGGTCGGCCCCTGGTCGATTAAAATCAGATTTCAGCCCCATTTCTCATTTGTTACTTCCCCAATTCGGTTCCACTCTCTCTCAAAGGAATCCTTTCCCTTGGTTTGGCACTTAGAGCATTCAAAGCTTCAATTCTTAAAGGTTTAAAGTGATCCTCCACATGTTGGGGAGATTTGGAAACAAGTTGGGGCTCTTCATTTCATCCCCCATCTTTTCTAGGGTTTTAAGGTTCTATCAAATTTCTCCTAACCCTTTTCCCATTCTTTTGATGATTTGGAATTGGAGGTCATAGTGGTGACCTAGAAGAGTGTTGTTGATGGATGTAAGTCTAGGTAAAGGTAATCTTCTCTTCTCTTCATTTATGAAAATTAGGGTTTCGATATAAGTTGAGGTATCATGTAAAATGTTTTGGGGAAAGATTCTAGATGGTTGAATATGGTTATTCATGGATGGAAAATGTGATGATAGGTTTTTGGAAGGTTTTGCTTGTGGATTCAGATTTCTTCAAGGAAACTCAAATTGGGGTAAAATCTAGATTTAGCCTAAATCTAGCGAGGTGAGTTCAAGTTGATTTGTGAAAACGGTGTACATGCCAAAATGTTTACTTTAAAGTTTTTGTGTTTTACATGAAATGTGTTAACTGCTGATAAGTTTTGGTTATTTTGAAGTGTTCAACTGTATAAACTTATATAACATACATTCTTGGGTATTTTGATAAATAAATCATGTAGACATGTGTCCTTGACAATTTTATATAAATGGAGTTTATTTGACGTAATTGTTGTTTTCGGGTACTTGATCTTATATAACCGTTTGAGAAAATGCATATCATTAGGTCATAAGGTATTTTGAAAATAAGGGTATGAGTTCATTTGGAAAAGGGTTTGCCTCAACCAACTTTGTGTTTTGGGGTTAATCAAACTTTTAGTCGTTGGGTTGCATGACCGTTGGTTAAAAATGTTTATTGTTTACACCGACATTTATTGTACGATAAATCAATCTTTGTTGAGCTCTGGCTCGGTTTGAATAGAATTAGTCTTTGGAACATTTGTTCAATCTTGGCAGCTCGTTATGGAGCCTTGGTCGTATGGTGTACTTAGTTGCACCTTATTTGGGAATTACATGTTTTAAGTGCATTGTCATTCTTTTGAGTCATGTAACGTTTTGACCATAATGCATTGGATCCATTGGCATAGAGGTCGGTTTATTATGTAAATGCGGGATGAGGTCCTCGAGTTGTAATTTGGAAATAGGCATTGGTGATACGATGTAAGTTTCCAAATGAACAAGCGTGTCAAGGATGGTGAGGTCCCAAGGTAAAGATCCATGAATAGGGTTGAACTTGGTGATTCTTTGGAACTAAAGATCCATGAATAGGGTTGATGTTCCAACGGCTAAAGATCCATGAATAGGGTTGATGCCTATGATGACTAAAGATCCATGAATAGGGTTGATGTCTACCTTGACTAAAGATCCATGAATAGGGTTGATGTCAATGGTTGCCCATCTTTGAAGTTATGCTTATAACATAGATACGTGGCTTATCTTTATGTGCCACCACATTCGATGGAATCGGGTCTTCCCCGTCACCGAAAGGTGTTATTTTGGGTATTGTATTTTTGGTATCCATGTTTTCGGTGACATTTTATATGTATGGGTTTTATCCATGATTTTTATGAGTTGGGTAATATGTTCCATCCATATTTGGGTGTTTAGGGAAATAAGTTTTATCTACGTTTTATAAATTGGGAGTTCAATTTCTATTTAATACTTTGAGTGAACTTTGGGTTGAATTTACTCTACGAAAGAATATTTTGTGTTGGGGTATTCGTCTTTAAAATGTGCGTATTTGGAAAATGAGTCGTCTCATATTAAAGTTAATCATTTTGGAAAATTATGGTTTACATGATAATCTTTACTGTTAACATTAAGTATTCATATATGTTGAAAACTCTTGAACTCACTAGGCGTTAAACTAACCTTTTTATTTGTCGGCATGTGCATCAGGTTCCAGTTGGGGTTTGGTTCTAGCAGCTATGAAGAGTTGAGTCTTAGCTTTGTGCAAGTGTAAGTAGTTGGTGAAGTCTTCCGCAGTTTGGAGATAGTGACTATTATTGGGTTTTAGTAGCACCCGTCCTTATTATAGACTGTATGTATGGAATGGAATGTGTGTATTGAGGTTCAATCTTAAATTGTGTTTGTAGATGAATCATTTGTCGATGTATTTAGAAAATTTTAAATTAGTTGCTATTTCCAGAATTGAGGGTGTTACAAGGTGGTGAAATGATGAACCCTTTAAACTAGATTTCAAACCCTTGCTAGATGATTGAGGATTACCTTAAATCCTAAGGATCAAGGTCTTGAATGCAACCAAAATTCGTAATAAATGAGAGAGAGGAGTTATTGAGAGAAAATAGGAAAAGTAGGTGTGGAGTAAATGAGAAAAGGTTAGGAGAATTCGTGCATTTAAGTCATCAGGGGCAGACCGCGATTGTGCCAGGCGATAGTGACACTGTTATTATCGCGTGCACTTTTGCTGAAAAGTTACCGCGACCTCGAGCATTGCCGCGACAATGCCTCGACGATAGTGACCCTGGCATTCTCACCGGGCACTATCGCCCCAAGTGTACCGCGGGTGGTCTTCCCACCGCGAGAGTGACATGGCGATAGTGACCCTGGCACTGTCGCCGGGCACTATCGCCTCAGGTCCCCCGGTCTCCGAAATTTGACTCTTCTCGGACGATAGCTT
Source organism: Arctium minus (assembly GCA_954870635.1). Lineage (NCBI taxonomy): Eukaryota > Viridiplantae > Streptophyta > Magnoliopsida > Asterales > Asteraceae > Arctium > Arctium minus. Next base: position 4,915,366 of record OX941090.1, read on the forward strand.
CTAGACTTTATTAATTAACTAGAACCTCTAATCCAACAATAAATACAATTAGAACTACCAAATACAAACAGATTAAAGATATACGGAGACATTTACTTACCCAAAATTTCGGGTGTTACACAGACTGAACACAAGATGGTACAAATGTTATGCATCTAAGAGGGATATTGTTCGACACACAACCAATAATTAACTTGAGAAAGAACACGGTTGAATCGATTTTGTAATCATATGTTATGTTTTATTTAGCACGTACTAAAGGTTATATTCGTGCACATACAAAGTTTTTATAAAACGCCTAAATTTACGCCTAACAATGTTCATATCTCTGAATATATGGCCCTAACCGTTATTATTTTGTCACATATGCACGAAACCATCTCCATTTTTAAGCAAGAAAAAGGAGAAAAGACGCTTAAGTTTTGAGAAATACGTATGTATTTACATAAATGTTTATACACAATAACAAAGTCATGAAAGGGTTAGCAAGTAAGGTCACCCACTGTAACACCCTCAAATTTGGTAAGAGCAACTAATTAAAAATTTCGATATAACATCAAAATAAAGAACAAAACTTCCTCATACAATTCAAAACTCCGTATACCTCAATATAAAATTCTATAACTAACCTCAACAAATATAAACTCCAATAAAATACAAGGACTAAACCGGAGTCGGGTGTTACTTAACCCCAAACACAAGTTGCTCTTCCCAAAACAAAAGCAGAAGACTTCAACAAACTAAGCACTCCTCGAGCACACAACTAGCACTCCTCTCTTCACAGTGTCACTAGGACTATTCCCAACCAGAACCTGTTGCACATGTCGACAAATAAAAAGGTTAGGCTAACGCCTAGTGAGTTCAAGAGTTTTCAACATGAACAAATATATCGTTGAAAAGAAGGAATGCAATTTAAATCATAATCTTTCAAAATGATATGCCTCAAATATGAAAACAACTCGTTTTCCAATAATATTCATTTTAGGCGAAGGAAACACCAATATAGACATTTTCCAATCCAAACTATTTTAAGGACGAAGATCCCAATATAAAACGTTCTTTTGTAAATTAAATTCAACCCAAAACTCACTCAAATTGAGAATAGAAATCGAACTCCCAATTTATGAAACTCGGATAAAACTTTATATCTTGAAACACCCAAAACACGGGTGGGGCGTAATAATCAACCCATAAACCATGGATAAAATCCATATATACAAAACGTCACCGAAAACATGGATAATAAAACTCAATATCCAAAACAACACCTTTCGGTGACGGGGGAGACCCGAATTCCATCGAATGTGGCAGACACACAAAATTAAGCCACTTATCGATGTTCTCGAGCTTCACATAGAGTCATGGATTCCCATATACGGCTCCCTACCGAGCAACCACCACAAGATACCTAAATGACCCTAGTGTCTACTCGACCTCTAGATGAGTGTCACCACAAAAGCCACAAGTCCGCGTATCCGGCTCACCATGGGCACCACCGCAAGACTTAGCTCCGTATACGACTCTGCAGAGCACCACCGCAAGCTTACATAAAAAATATGACTTGGGGACCACTCACTAGACTTCAAACGGGGACACTAAATTCCACGATGAATAACCAGACTGGATTACACAAGCATCGAGTTCAACCACCCACGATCTATACCTCGAGCCCTTCATTAAAGGTTACACGGTCATCGAGTTCAACCACCTACAATCTATACCTCGAGTTCCCGCTAGCCATAAATCATTTCCAGTCCCAAAACAGGGATAAGGTTCTCAACTAAACCAACTGACTAACTCATATGCCTATGGATCCAATACATTACAGTCTAAAATGTTACATGACTCCAATGAATGAACTAACGCATTCAAAACATGTAACTCTCAAATAAGATGCAACTAAGTACACCATACGTCAAAGGCTCCTTATCGAATTACTACAACTAAACAAATGTTCCAAAGACTCATATGAGTATAAATCAAGCCTCAAAAGGCATAATAAACGTTTGGCTAAAATACGCGAGCCAAAGTGGTTACATAAACCAAATTACGTCTTTTCCCAAATATTTATCTCTCAAATCACAATTGGCCTTCGACCCAAAAACCAGGACGACTTGGAATTTCTAAAATGTTCGCAAGGTTGAGAATGACAAAATTCAAGTGACTCACACGTTCGTATTTTCAAAACGTCCCATTACATGAATGATGTATATTTCCAACAAACACTAAAGATGCATTTTTGACCAAATAATCTTCATTTATGCAATAAATCATCAAACACTTTCATTTATGACTTATTTATCAAAATGCCCAAAAATCCCAAATATAGGTGTTTTACAAGGTTTATAAAGCTAAACACTTCAAGTAATAAAAACCCACTAAATAACTCAAACCTTGATAATTTCATGTAAAACACGTAAACATTTTAAATGGACATTTTGGCATGTACAACATTTTCACAAATCAACTTGAACTCACCTTGCTAGGTTAAGTTAAACCTAGGTTCCAACCCCAAAAGTGAGCCTCCTTTGATGAAGACTAGAGATCTTCAAGGGACCTCTCTAGATTTTAGATCCAACAGTCCCACAAGGTTTCCTTCATCACCAAGCTACCAACATATACCAAAGTCGAAGGATGTAAGGGGTAGAATGAAAAATATCAAACCCTAGCTTTTAGCTTGAGATGGAGGTCTTACCTTCACTTTGCTATCATAAACCTTCAAGAAATGTTCCTAATGGCCTCTAAAGTAGGTCCTCAAGCATCCCCATAACCCTAATCTAGAGAGAGGGAGATGAAGAAGAAGGTTGGAGGAGAGGAAATGAGGAAAACCCCCAAAATCGTTCCTTAAATCTGCAGGTTGCCTTCTCGCGACCTTTTCCGTGACCTAAGGTCGCGTGGGAAGCCGTGCATGTCCCTTGGCCAAACATCCAGCGACTTACACGGCCTAGGCCATGACTCAGGGTCGCGTGCCTGGTTGGGGGCACTGTTTTCATCCTTTTCTTCCGTCTTTCGCACCCGATTCGATCCTCGATGGTTCCATTATTACTTGATCATTAAAAAAATCTTATTAAATTTTCGTCCTAGAGGTCAAACGACTCCCAAAATTATGAAGGAGAAACTCTATAAATTACGGGTGTTACACCTACTACAACTTTTGTGAATACATACATATATATATATAAGGACATGTTCAAACGAGAAGGCGGTCAATTTTCAAGAAGGCGAGAAGGAATGGGGGCCACGTAATTCATTAATTTAAAAATACCATAAATAAAAAATAAAAAATAATTTTAAAAATTAGGATAATTACCATTTTGAATTGGATAAATCCTTAAAAATCTCATTATTATCATTTAAATTTATTTATTTTTTATTTTAATAAACCATAAATTTTTATCAAGTTTTATATAAAAAAAATAGATACCCTTTTGATAAAATAAAAATATAACAATTTTCATCAAATATCACATTTGATATCCACAATTAATTCATTAGTCTTTTCACTATTTTTTTTCTATATTTTGGATTCACGTTTTGAATCACATATGATTACCTTCGTTTAACATATGATCTATCACATATTATTCACAATGTGAATTTTTGTATCTATCACATATGATAATATACGTTTGGATATAAGTAATGCATAATCACATGTGACAATATTTACATCACAAAAAGATATATAAATATAAATATACATAATCATATATGATTAACTAAAATATCTACAATTATCACATGTGATAATATGATATGTGATATGTACAAAACTTCACATACTGATGAATCATATGTGATATGTAATAGATCATATGTTAAACGAAGCTAATCACATGTGATTAAAATGTGGATCCGAAAAATAGAGAAAAATTGTGATTTTTTTTAATTAAAAGTGTATCTAGAAAAAAAAATTATATATAACTTAATAAAAAAATTGTGAATTAGTTGAAATTAAAAAAATAAATAAATATAAAAGATATAATGAGAAATTTAAGAATTTATCCAATTCAAAATGGTAATTATCTTAACTACTAAACACTACATGTTATTTTCAACACATGAAACCAAACATAATTTTCTTCTGTTTGTTATTTCACCCGATGAAACCAGAAACAAAAAAACCCCTAAATTATGTTCCGACAGCCACCATCATCGCCGGTAACCACCCCCTCAACAACCGGCAACCTCCTCCATTCAAACACCGACGATTATGCCATTTGAAGCCACCACCCCATCTCCATTCGGTTGTCTTCTACATCACAACTGTTAGACTCCGACGACTCGACCACTGTGGTCACACGCAACCATCGCCTTCCTCGTATTACCCAGTCACATCCCTTTCGCCTCTGTCCATCATCACATCCACTAGCGATTGATCTCCATTCTAACGTCGTTGCTCACCATTCGATGACCAATGATTCAGCCACCAGTAACCATTCATTCGAATAAAAAATAGAACTTAGCAAATTGAATCACATCCATGGAAATCAATTTTGACAGTAGCCATGTTAATCGATTTCGACAGTGGCCATGGAAATCGTACCTGATAAGGGTGAGCAGCGGAACTGGGTACCCACTTTTGGAACCGGAACCGCTCCAAAACTGCCAGTTCTGGAACCAGAACCGATGCAAGTGGTTTTGGTTTCGGTTCCTAAAACACGGAACCGATTAAGACTGGTTCTAGTTCTCATTTTTTTGGAACCTGTAACACCCGGTATTTCACAAAGTAAGTTTCCGTCCTTCGTTGGTAATTTCTCCGTCTCCGTTTATCGTTTTAGGTGAAAAATGTTGTGCTTTCGATCCATAAATTGACCCATGCGAGAATCACGAGTTTTTGGACCTTTTGAGGCTTGGTACGTCTGACGCGAGATTGACTCGCAATAGTGACATGTGTCACTATCGCGTGGCACAATCACGAGGATGCACCAAAACTCGTGGTACATTCCCCGTGAGAGTGACTCGCGATAGTGACACATGTCACTATCGCTTGGCAAGATCGCAGCGGGGTTTGACAGGTTAAAATCAGATTTTAGCCTCATTTCTCATTTTAAAACTCAACCTTTTTTTTTCTCTCTCTCTCTCTCTCTCTTTTAGCTTCTCCTCCCAAGAACGAACCTAGGGTTCCTTTAACCCTCAACCACCTCATTTATTTCTAGTTATTGGGAGCATTAACTAAGGGTTCAAGTTTGGAAGCATTTGATCACCTCCTCTATTGTCATCTTCTCCAAAGGATTAAACTAGGGTTTTGGGTTTTCTTCAAAAACCCACTTGGTGAGTTCCTATTATCATTTTCTAAACCTTATACATATCAAAACTTACATTTTAAACTCCTATATATCTCCTTGGGTTTTGGATTTAAGATTATTACATTTTGACCTAACTTGAGTTTTGGGAGATTTTAGGGTTTTTACTATATTTTGCTAAAAAGAAGGGTTCCATTTTATATGTAGTAAATTATTGTACTACTTGCACACTTCGGTGAAATATTTGAAGGAATGCATATAATTCTCATTTTTATGATTTTCATTCTTATCAACAGTTAAACTTGGAAATGCTTATTTTGAAATAAATGATATTGGAAGATATATGTTTAGCTTCGGTTAGTCACAAATGAAATTGTGACAAGTCTATACTATTACTAGTGGATCCCTAGGTATTGAGTCGGATTATATATTTTGGGATGTTTTTCCCCATTGTAGCTATGGATGCATTTGATCCTCGGAGGCCCTTTGGTACGGTTATGTGGGACCGGTTACTAGTCGTGGATCATAATGTAGTCCTAGTGAACGAGTATGACTTGGTTTCCTCGGGTGCCCTCCCCCACATCTTAGTACAGACCGGCATTGTTCGTGGCCATGGATTCCAAGTATTTAGCTCATAACTCAGATTGTGGCTTACTCGATGTTCGGCCACAATCCTTGGTAAAACGGGTATTCCCTGTCATCGCAAGATGAATTTTAGACCGAATAGTCCTTATGTGACAAAGATTTCAATTGTAAATTCAACTCTCTTGCGAAGATTTCCTTTTATTTTTATTGTCTTTATTTTTTCGAATTATAAACTGTATGTTCTCACTAGGCTTTAAGCCTAACAATTTTTTCTCAAATGATGTGTATAACAGTTTCCCTTAGCGGCGGGTCGTCAAGGGGTTAAGAGAAGTGCGTGGTCTCTTGAGGGCATTTTTAGAGGATAGATATTTTGGAAGCTTTAGCATTTAAAATAATTATTCATTTTGGTATTGGGTTGACAACCTATGTAATCTAGCTAGATGTGGTTTAGATTAGTTTGTTGTCATTTTCCCCATACATCATTACAAGTTTTGTAAATGCTCACGCTTTTACCCTTTATGGGTGGTTTGCCCCATTTATAAACGTTATATTGTCAAATTTTCAATTTTCAAAATTACCTGAATTTTTAGGGTGTTATAGAACCGATACCCGCCGGGACCGGTTCCGGGATCGGGTACCCGGTCCCACTGGGTACCCAGAACCGGTGGGTACCCGCTGTTTTTTTATAACTATTTAATATTTTATATATTTAAAAAATATATTACATTATTACCATTTAGGGTTATACACTTCAGATCGAAACTCTTGCGAAACCCAAAAAAACTCTTGCCACCTCCCACCTCTTCCCGCTTGCTCAGATCATCTCCTTCAATTTCAAATCTATCCATCTCCAATTCTCCATCAATCATCTCCTTCGATTTCTGCAAAGGGATCGGGTTATAATCTATCTAGGCTCCATCCATCTCTATCGATTGCAAAGGGATTTCTTCATATTGCCATACCTAATCGAGATGTCTTCTTTCTACATGCAGATTGCTGGTTTTAATCTACTTTAGGTTCCATCTCCATCGATTTCTGCAAAGGGATTTCTGCAACTAGGTTCCATCTCCATCGATTTCTTCAAATCGATTACAAATTGGTCTCTCTAATCTTTTATATATTTCTTTAATCAGCCTCTCTTCTTTCAACTTGCAGATTGTGAGATTTCCATATTAATTATTTGGTTCTAATCTATCCCGTGTGGTGCTTGGGACAACACTCAACAATAAGAAACATATCAAGGCAATCTATCCTTGTGGTGCTTGCTAATTTCTTTCCATTTCGTTTGTTGGAAACATATCTGGTAACTTAACTGTTAGTTCTTAACTTGAAAACATTAACTGCTGGTTCTGAATTGGATGAATTTTTGAAAGTATTTTTTAATGTCTCTCTCTCACAAAGAAATAGTTTACTACAATCTACCATAGAAACTGGAATGGCTAGAATGTATTTTGCTAGTGAGTCTGCTTTTAGTACATCCGGTCGTGTGGTGGATGGGTTTCGTAGTAGCTTGGGTCCAAAGACAGTGGAAGCTTTGATATGTGCTCAAGATTGGTTGAGGGCATCAACAATATGTATTGACATGGAACAATATTTGGATGATGTGCAGAAATACGAGGAAGATAATTTACTTATTTATCTTGTCTTTTTTTGGATATTTTTATATCATATTTAACATTCTAATTTGTGTTTTTTTTTGTTAATTTCATTTCAGAAATTGGTCGTAATGATCTAGATGAGACATTTGTTAGTATCAACTAAATTTTGTTTTGAGGTAATCTTCTAGTTTATTTATTCGTAAAATATAGCAGTTGTCAAACGAGCTGCGAGTAATTTGGTTCAATTCTGCATTCTAAGATAATTATATATGGCTGGTGAAATGGCGAGAACTATGCTGGTGAAATTAATGTGTTTTATGTTGACAACTGTTTTCTTTTTCTCATGAGTTAACATGTTTTTCTAAACATGATAAAGTACCTATTCAAGATACCCACGTTTGACAGGTTGTGTAAACAGCCTTCAAGCTTTTTCTTCTTTTGATGCAGGGCCATATGCACTACGAAAGTAAGAATAAAACATGATTGTATGGATCCATGGTTTGAAGCAATAGCTGTTTTTTTTTGGCAGGGAGTTTACGTTGTGTTCTCGAGTTTTTTTTACGAAGGAAATGAAGGGAAAGGGGAGGAAACTAGGAGGGAAAGAAAAAATGTTGTGTTCTCAAGTTTTTTTAAAGAGGGAAAGGAAAGGAAAGGAAAGGGAAGGAAAATATTGTTTATTTTTCTCCCAAAACTTTCCTCCCAAATGTGGGAAGAAACGGAAAGAAAGGAATTTAGAAAGGAATAAAAATATTTATAAAATTACATATATACCCATTAATTACATTCCACTGTTAAATAAATAAGGGTATATTGGTAAAAGTGACATCTTTCCTTTCCTTTCTCTCCTACTCGAGAACATGAAAATTTATTTTCTTTCTTTCCATTTCCTTTCCTTCAATCTCAAGAACACATATACAAATATTTCTTTCTTTTCCTTCCCTTTCTTTTCTTTTCTTTCCTTCCAAAACTCGAGAACACAACGTTTGGGGTGAGGCGGTTGTTTGATCTTTGTGGGTGGCAACATGCAGGCAACAAAATTAAGGTTCGACCTTAAGTAACTTGATTTTAATTTGTTTTATCAACAGTTAAATCTATTAAATAGTAAGTTAATTAGTGTGAAGTGATGAACTTGATTGGTTATTTGTTTTATCAGCAGTTTAATCTATACAACTCAGTTGACATTTCATTTCTAGATGGTCACTTTGGGTGAACTTGATTGGTTATTTTGACCCACTTACTACCTTTATTTCCTTCATTTAAAGGGTTGCAGGTTGAAACAAGTGAGGATATGTTTTTTGGAGAATGAAATTTGGCATTTTGGAGGCACAAAGCAATAGCAAAATGACATTTGTTTATCGCGGTCAAGACTCGAGAGTGTCATTTGTTTATGTAATAGTTAGCTTTATCGGATTCGTTTTTAACATTTGTTGTATTTATTAGTTTAAGTTGGTATTTTGTTGTTTGCATTAGATTTAAAAAGTTATAATTATCTTTTTATTATATTAAATGTTAATTTAAAAAAAATATTGTAACCGGGTACCCGGAACCGGAACCGGTTCCCAGCGGTTCCGGGACCGGTTCCAAAAAAATGAGAACCAATGCATTCGGTTCCGGCATCCCAGGAACCGCCGGTTCCAGTTCTGGCTCTGGGAAAAGTAGGCGGGTACCCGGTTATGCTCACCCCTAGTACCTGGAACTCGAAAATCATGGAAGACAAAAACCATGGAAGACGAAATAGATGAAACTGAGAAATTATGATCGAAACCTAATAGAAAATCATGGAGATCGTACTTGGAACTTAAAAACCATGGAAGACGAAATAGATGAACTGAGAAATTAAAGTTGAAAACCTAATCGAAAACCATAATTTCTCAGTTCATCTATTTCGTCTTCCATGGTTTTTGAGTTCCAAGTACGATCTCCATGATTTTCTATTAGGTTTCGATCATAATTTCTCAGTTGAAAACCTAATCGAAAACCATGGTAACCACAAGGGCTGTGGTGTGGTGGTAAAGGCTTGGGGAGTTCATAGCGCTCAACCCGGGTTCGAGCCCCACTAGCAGCACTTGTGGCCACTGAGGATAAACTTAGGGTTGCACGCTTTAGCAGCTGGGCCAAAGGCCCTAATTGCCAGGGATTAGTCTGGGCCATAGGCCCAGGATACCCATTCCAAAAAAACCCCCATGGAAATCATACTTGGAGAAATCGAGATGAAGACGATGAAGAATCCTGCAAGAACTGTGATTAGGATGGAGGCGTAGATTTTGCATCAGGTTTAGTTATCAGATATACAATAAATGGACATAAATGCTCTTTTTATTTGGCATATATTCAATAAATGGTTTCAGCTTTAAAAGAAATCACAAAAATGTCATTATGTTTAATGACCATAGATTAAAATCAATAAACGGTTTATATCGGTTTTCACGGTTCACATTTTCTTTTTTGGTTCTATTTTGATTACCGTCCTATATATGTATATATATATGTGTGTGTGTGTATGTAGTTATATATTATGTATGTATATATATATATATAGAGAGAGAGAGAGGCAAAATTGAACGAAAAGATTGTCTATTTACGAGAAATCGAAAAGAAATATAACCATATAACTCATTAGAAAATATGTTATAAAAAATATTTTTAGAAATTAAGATAATTACCAATTTTAATGTGGTCAAAAAATTTGTTGAGAATAAAATTAAGACAAAAAACTATTTAAGACCTTTGAAAATCTCATTATATCATTTACAGTGCGTTATAACAAATTATTCTAATTTATTTCAAATGTAAAATCGAAATATTAGCTCTCTCCATTAATTGAACACCATCAAAAAATAAACAAAAAATTTTGTTCTTCTTCAACAAAAAAAAATGTTTTGAAAAAAAAAATATTAAATAACTTTTTTATTACATAATTATATATTTTAATATTATAGCTCATGCTAAAAAAATAAATGATTTTAAATAATTAACTTATAATTTGTTCCTGAATATACCGAATAAAATTAATAAATAGGTTTTTCTAAGTGTTTTTCATAATTTTCGTCAAAACTAATCCATTATTATTCACAATTTTTTGAATTTATATTTTGAATCACATGTGATCTGTTACGTATAACGTATGATATGTTAAGTAATGATCCACCATGTGAATTTTGTATATATCACATATGATAAATTAAAATAATGATACAACATATGAATCAAATACCATTTATCACATGTGATAAGATCAATATCATGTGATAAGATCAAATATGATATACATGCGATAATATCAACATCATGTGTGATCACATGTGATTTATAAATGTAAATATACATAATCACATATGATTAACAAAAACATCTACCATTATCACATATGGTTGATACGACCATCGAACAAATTATCATATGTGATAAAAAAAACCTATAAACAAATTGGTGTATATTTTTTAACAACATATATGATTAGAAGTGAACAACATGCAGTTAATATAAAAACATCTCGTACGTGATAATTCTCATGAAATAAATGCAAGTGTATAATATATATGTTCTATGATGCTATCCGTAAATGTTTTCTTGCAAAATTTAGATAAAATTGACATATATATAAGTAAATGTGAAAAGATTACAATCAAGATATTGGTTTGTGTAGCACCCATAAAATTCGAAAATAACAGACAAATTAAAACTTCAAAAAATCCCTTATAGCATCGAAATAACAAGTATCTAAAGTTTACAAAGGAATAATCACTACAATATGTATCAGAGTTCTAACGAAACTAACTAGTCCCATGAATGAGGACAAAATCAATCGGGTGTTACTGAAACTACCAAATCTGCTATCTTCCCAAAATCGGATGACGTCACTAAAGCCATCATATCGGAACTTCTACCAAGCTCCACTCGCCACTCAGATCCATCTAAGACCTGATATACATGTCGAAAAGAAAAAGTGTTAGGCTTAACGCCTAGTGAGTTAAAGCAGTTTTCATTATATAAATCACGAAACGTTTAAAACGAATATTTACTCCAAATACGGTTGTGTCTACAATGTAAGTTATGGAAAAGCTTTATTTGCAATTCATGATACATCCAATACCGAACACCCTTTTTAAATAATTATACAACATCCAATTTTCGCCAAAACGTACCCACGAGGTATTTCACCAAAATACTATTTGTATAAATAAAATGGTACGTTTCAACAGTGAAAGCATGGGTAAGGGAATACTCGAAAATAACACCTTTCGGTGACGAGGGAGACCCGATTCCATCGAATGTGGCGGGAACACACAGTTAAACTACTTATCAACGTTCTCGAGATTCACTTCGGGTCATGGATCCCCGTATACGGTTCCTCTGAGCAACCACCGCAAGATATCCAAATGACCCTAGTGCCTACTCGACCTCTAGATGATTGTCACTACAAAAGTCACAAGCCCCCGTATCCGGCTCACCATGGGCACCACCGCAAGACTTAGCTCCGTATACGACTCTGTAGAGCACCGCCGCAAGCTTACATAAAAACATGACTTGGGGACCACTCACTAGACTCAAACATGGACGTTAAAAAGCTCCATGATGAATAACCCAACTTCTATGCCTATGGATCCATCGCATTACAGTCTAAACATTACATGACTCTATATGAATGAACTAATGCATCCAAAACATGTAATAACCAACATTTGTGCAATAATTGCATTTTCATAAAACGCTCCATAATGAGCCATTTAAACCGGACAATGTCCCAAAACTCGTTAGAGTATAAATTGAGCCATAAGGCATCATAAAACGTTTGGCGCTAAAATAGAGCCAATGGCTACATAAATCGATGTACATCTTTCCCAAAATCGGTATTTTCTCCAAGTATAAATGGCCAAAGGCTCGAACCATAAGTTCCACACTTTTCCAAATATTCCCAAGTTAAAGAATGCCCGTTTCCAACAACTCACACTTTTAAAGTCAAAGGACTTAAAGTTTCAAATATAAAAACTCCTAAGTTGGGTAAAGCCCCAAATAACCATATTTCAATAGCCGTCCATAAAACTCCCCAACTCATACTATAATTCCATTTAAAAATCATTTGTACTCCAAATTTTCTCATATTAGGGACCAAAGCAACACAACACCTAAATACTTCAAATGATCAAGAAACATGTATGGTGAATCAAAATCCACTTTTTGGTGACTCAAGCACCTCATAATATATTTGTAAACCATCTTTAAGGATTTTATAACTCAAATATGTGTAAGTGTACAAATATTCATAAAACTTATCAAAATGAAGTAAACTCATGGATATATTTTCAAAACTTCCAAAATATGTGTATTTTGACATGTATATAGTTTTTCAAAGCAACTAGAACTCACCTTGCTAGATTTAGGCTAAATCTAGGTTTTATCCCAAAATGTGAGTCTCCTTTGATGAAGACTTGAAATCTTGTAACACCCTCAAATTTGGTTAGAACAACTAAAAAAAATCTCGATATAATATCAATTAAAAGATAAAACTCCCACTTAAACATCAATCTCCATATACCTCAAATTTAAAATTCTATAATTAACCACAACAATTATAAAACTACAGTCTTATATATAGGGACTGAATCGAAGTTGGGTGTCACTTAATCCAAATGTAAGTTGCTCTTCCCTAAACCAACGCGGAAGACTTCACCAAGCAAAACACTTCTCGAGCTTACAACAAACACTCGTCTCTTCCAAGCGTCGCTAGCACTTACCCAAAACAGAACCTGATGCACATGCCGACAAAATAAAAATGTTAGACTTAACGCCTAGTGAGCTCAAGAGTTTTCAACATATGTAAATTAATTGTTTAAAAAGAAAGGATGCAATTAAAATCATAATCTCTCAAAATGATGTGCTTCACTTATGAAAACGACTCGTTTATCAATAATTATGCATTTTAAACGAAAGAGACACCGAGTTAATCATTAACTAAACCAACTGTTTTCAAAGACTGAGATCCCAATATAAATCGTTCTTTCGTAAACTTAGATTTAACCCAAAACTTGCTCAAGGTGAGAATATAAATCGACTCTCAATTTATAATAATGTAAATAACGCTTCATATTCCAAAACACCCCAAAACACGGGCGGGGATTAATACTCAACCCATAAAACATGGAATGAACTCATGTATGCAAAATGTCACCGAAAACCAATATATAAAAGACTCAGCCCAAAGACAACACCTTTCGATGACGGGGGAAACCCGATTCCGCATAATGCAACGTGCACAAAGTAAGTCACACATTACGTTAAACTGGTATTAAGTATCAGACTCAACGTCTTTCAGAATACACCCATAAATACTTGCACGGGGGACTTACACCATACCGAAGAGGCCTAACCGCGCCGCAATGGGGGTTAACTAGCGTTCCACCATTGGACAAATAACAAAAGTATCGAGCTCAACATTTTTCAGCATACACACATAGATACTGCACAAAGGACTTACAACCCAAACCGATGCCTAACGTGTCGCACGAAGGACCTACAACCCAAACCGATGCCTAACGTGTCGTACGAAGGACTTACAACCCAAACCGATGCCTAACGTACCGCGATGCAGGAGGCTAGTCATCCCAACATCGCCCAAAATGACAAAAGTGCTAATGGATCCATAGCAGACGGGGTTGAAACATTACATGACTCAAAACTAATGAACCAACGCATTCAAAACATGTAATTCCCAAATAAGATGCAATAAATGCAAATCATAACCAAAGCGCTCTACAATGAGCTATCAAAACCGGACAAGTGTCCCCAAGACCCAATAAAATCCAAGCCGAGCCATAAGCTCAACAAATCCAAAGACCCAACGTTGAAAATCATAAAATGAAATCAAACGTAAACGACCCCAAATAATACAACCCATGCTTCAACACACACAAATAACTCCAACATGATTTAGATTGGGACAAAACATTTTCCAAGTGAGTTTATACCTTTTATCCTTTCAAATCATCCCATGACACCCAATAGAATGCATTTATACTAAAAAAATATACTCCATGAAACAAATCATTTAGATACCCAAAATATATGATTTATTTATTAAAATGCACAAAATCCCAAATGTGAGTGTTTTATAAGTTTATAAAGTTGAATACTTCCCAATAACCAAAACTTATCAGATGATTAGCAGTTAACAATTACATCTAAAACATGTAAACACTCTAAAATGGGCATTTTGGCATGTACACCGTTTTCACAAATCACTTGAACTCACCTTGCTAGATTTAGGCTAAATCTAGACTTTACCCCAACTTGAGCTCCTTTGAAGAACACTTGAATCCTCAAGCCAAAAACTTCTGAAAACCTAGATCCATACATTTCCAACCATAAATACCCATATTCAACCATAAGAGGTCATTCTCTAAACATTATACTTGAAGATCTCAATATGTACCAAAACCCTAATTTCCATAGTTGAAGAGAAGAGAAGATTACCTTTACCAAAGCTTGAACCCATCAACAAAAACACCTCTAGTTCAACAAAATGGTTACAAACCTCCAATCTATGAAAGGAAGAACAAGGGTGGATGAAACCCTAGAAAACTTGATCAAGAAGATGAAGATGGAGGGATGAGGAGATTACCACCACAAATGCTCTTGTATACTCCAATAGACTTTCCAATATCTTGATAAATCCTTGAAGAGCTCTCAAAAAATAAACCATGTCAACTTGAATCACTGAAATCGGAGTTGGGATGAAGAAGATATGAAGAAATGAAGTTTGGTGGCTGAAAATCGGGTTTTAAGCTCGAACAGGGCTCGGCGCGGGTTACCGAGCGGCCTAGGTCGCGCCACAAGTCACCCGAATGGGTTTTATGCTTGAACAGGGATCCGGGCGGGTTACGGGGTGGCCTAGGTCGTGCCACAACTCGCCAAGTGCACTGTTTGTCCTGTTTCTTCATTATTCACTGTTTTGGCCGTAACTTCTTCGTTATAACTCCGATTTTGCTCTGGAAAGAACCGTTGGACTCGTAATTGAATCCTTCATCCATCTAGACTATAAAATATATGATTAAAGTCCAAAATCATTTATCTTATTTTCCCCTAATATATCGGTTTCGGTATTAACTTGAAATGGTGCCTTTTCGAAAATCAGGGTGTTACAAATCTTCAAGGAATCTCTCTAGGTAATAGATCCAACACTCTCACAAGGTTTAATTTACCACCAAGCTACCAAAAAAACACCAACGTTGAAGGATGTAAGAATGGGGATCAAAAACACCAAACCCTAGCTTCTAAATGAAAAGATGAGAAGATTACTTTGACCATAAACCCTTAAATCCACCAAAGATCTTCAATCCTCTTCTATTTATACTTGTAAAGCTTCAAACACCGATTTTCTAGGTCCAAAAACCACCCAAATCGGACCTAGGATGCCAAAGATATGACCAAATGAAAAATGCCCCTCAAAACCTCGATTTTAATCGTCCAGACTCTTCCCGCGACTTTACCCACGACCTGAGGCCGCGTGTGCCCTCTGGGTCGACCACAATGACTTGGGCGGCCTGGGCCGCGACCCAAGGTCGTGCACCAAGCCGCGG
Source organism: Arctium minus (assembly GCA_954870635.1). Lineage (NCBI taxonomy): Eukaryota > Viridiplantae > Streptophyta > Magnoliopsida > Asterales > Asteraceae > Arctium > Arctium minus. The sequence continues at coordinate 4,931,371 of OX941090.1, forward strand.
GGATTCATTTCCCCCTATTCCTCCCGTTTTTCATGTCCGGTTCGATCCTCGATGGCTCCGGTACAATAGAGAGGTAAAACCTTACTAAATTCCATATGATGGTCAGATGGTTATGATAATATGGGTTCAGAGTTTCCAAAATTACGAGTGTTACAGTTTGGAAAACAAACTCGATCCTGTTGTAGGATAAGTGTGCCATCGTCTAAAGGATATGACGATAGAGATAGAGATAGAGATAAATATATCAGAGTTAGATTAGAACTGAAATATCTCCTAACTATCTACTTGTAACTCCTCCCTATTTTAAGGGCTTATGATTAATGAGAATTATAGAATTCTTCTCTCTGTCTTATTGTTATTCTCTCCATATTGTTGTTTCATTTGTTTTTCCCTTTAACACGTTATCAGCACGAATGCTCAGATATTATAAACCCTTTTCGAACCCATAGGCTACTGCTGAAACAACACTGCTACTCCCGATGTAAAATCAAGTAAGCAAATTTATATGATATGCATGTTGATGTTGTGATATAATATGTCAAATTATATCGGCCTACAATAAAACATACAATTTGCATAAAGTATGTAATCTTATATTGTATTTTCCTTTCTATTTTTTTTTATCAATCTCCATTGAATCAAAATATGTTATCTACTTTTATATGAACACTTTATATGTATTTTTTCCGTGTGGTATATCATAATTTATGCTTACTACCGATCGATTCAAGGTCTTAGATCTATTGAATATTTTCCATTCTTCAAGTTTATGTTCGAAAAACCGTTCACTTAGTGCAAACCAATATACAACCGGAATAGAATAAGAGATGAGGAGACTATCGGATTAAGGTATGAAAGAGATTAACCAGATGGTTTGGCAAATTTTTCTTAGTTGCTTAAGATTGAAGGGTTTTAAGTGATAATAAGGAACCGTTCTTACTTATGAGATTAACATTTGTTTTATTATTTTATTTAAATCAACTGTAATACATTTTTTTTTAATTGATTTTGTTTATCCATCCATTTATTGAATATATAATTGGTATATTAGGTTGTATATTTAATTTAGTTCTAATTTATCGTCTTTTAGTTTCAATCATGATATCATAATTTTATTGTTTTAAAATTATCATTGCCATTTATTTTGACATGATCAATTAATTTATAATAAGATATGTTTAGTTGGATAAGTTAATTATCTTGATGTTATTTACTTATCTGACAATTAAATTTGATTTATATCTTTAAATTAGACTAATTATATTACTGTGAAATATGATAGTTATTTACATGGTTAGTTAATTTATATTATTGACTTTTATTGTCTTATTAAGTAATATTTATTATTTATCCATATCTTATTTAAATGTTTATCTTAATTATAATTTATAATCTATAATAAACTTTTAGAAGTTACACTTTTTACCCCCATAATTTTTATTATTTTGTCAAAAGGTTCAAAAATAGAATGAAAATGTTAAATTCAAACATTTATCTTGATTATGAGTTCCTACTCATAATTTTAAACTATATAATTGATTTTTGAAAGTTACACTTTCAAGCTCATATATTTTGATCTTTACCAAAAACTCCAAAAAAATGATATTAAGGTATTAAAATTGCTTCATATGTCAAACTCATAGTCACTTTGGTCTTTTGCCAAAAGATCCCAAAATACCAATATGGTATGATTTTTTTGACCTCATGTCAAAATTTACCAAATAACAAATGTTATCTATGTATTTCATTGATGAATTAATCGCAATACATCGAAATGATTTTGTCAAACGGGTGTAAATAGCCCTAAGTTTGTAGGGATTTAAGAAATCCATGTGATTCCCCTACTACCTGGAAATCCAATAGATTGAGTGATTTATTTTTCGCAAAAATTGAAAATTGATGAAATATTATCAATAAAATTAAAGCATACAAAATCCAATATTGTTATGATAATGAAATTTCATAACCATAATCCATTTTCTTATCAAAAAGAAAATATATATTATCCTTTATATATGTAAATGGTTGAAACAACTCATCCAAAAATCAACGTCGTAAACTCAAAAGAATCTGAATGAGTATATAAACCTCCTTTTTGAAAAGGTACAAGAAAATACCTAAAATTCAACTCCCTATTGACTCTAAAACCAACCTCTTAAAAAGGTACAAGCAAATACCTTCATGTTTTGAGACGACATATAAATTCTAAATTTCATAGGAATACCTTTACTAGAAACCCCAAAGAAACGTGGGATATCCCGAAAAGGATAATCGGAAGTACTCATGAATATGTACTTCCCGAACTAATCGTACATTAGAATGAAACTCACTTACTCGATTACAAAAAAGGTAACTGATGTCAACAAAGAAATAAATCCAAAACGCATCTCAATCTCTGTGGCAAGGAACTCACAGAAGATGACATGATTTTTAACATTATTTCCACCTTTCATATATAAGTAAATATAAATATAAGTTGGAATGCAACCTTTAGACAAACTCATCAACCTAATGAAAGTGGTTGAGAGACATAACAAGGTTCTTTCGAATAACACCACATATGTCGGGATAAAGAAAATTCCCGATATCGATAGTGAAAGTGTTAGAGGTGGAAACAACTCCAAAGGATTGTGAGTTAAAAACAATTTCACACATGTGACATTTCTGCACCATGTGGACGAGACCCTATAAAGGGTCAGGGTATTGGTAAGAGTCAGGAAGGATTTTTCAACACCTGGAGTAGGATACAACTAATACCCAGGTGATAATGGACAATCAAATAAGATATGCACTAAAAAGTGCTTCTATCAAAAAGAAAACACGTTGAAAATGAAATATAACATATTTGTTTTAATATTGATTATGCATATGTTTCTTTGAAATTAATTTTAAGTACCAAAATTAATTTCTTTGCTAAAGTAAAATCGAATATGTAACCATTATAGATGTAAAGAAATACATCAAAACAAATACAAAAAAAATTCAATATTCTCCGTTCCGTTTAGGAATGTATCTAGGAGAATTGATTTTTTTGACCTATCACACAATCGAAAAAAAAAAGATAGACTAATACTTGTTTTATAATATATCCAACCAAACTACTTAGACGATGGACTGTCACTTTCTTGGTGGAACAAGTTTAATAGGAACCTTGTAAAGATATTCGTATCAAATGGAAATGAAAATGAGCATATATACATAAATTCCAATGAATATGAAAGGAAACATATATCATGGAAACTAATGTGTCAAACTAGTAGATTATTGGGTCATCGGAACATATTTTGTCACCAATAAAGAAATTTTGGGGGCAATAACACATATATATGTTTCGACATGACCATGTTGGACACCATGGTTATGACATAGTGATCCGTGTATTGCAAAATACACATAAACACATTCTCTTTCGAGTGAAAGGCAAAACAAGGCAAATTGTAACTATTGACTTCTGCAACATAAGAAACAACATTGCTATCATAATATGCCCTCTTGAATACATAAAACTTTTGTATATACTCTAATCCTTAGCCAATACAGGAATGAGATCGTCCTAAAGCTAAGGACATTATACAAAAAATATTCCATTTTTACAACGAATATACAAGGTGATATTTATGGACATAAACATCCAGAATGCGAACCATTAAAGTACTTTATGGTTCTGGTTTCGACACGATGAACACATGTCGTATTATTGTCCACATGAAATACTGCACTCCTGGCACTAGTTATATGTTTAAGGGCTCACCACCCTTATTATTTCATCAAGTCTATGTGACTTGGAATGTTTGAGAATTTACATCATAAGGATTTGATGTTAATTGCATATGTATTAGGATCAATGTAGAGTATCCTATACCCCATGTGTATATATAAAATGGTCTCATAGAAGTTGTTATCAAAAGAATATGATGACATCTAGGGTATTAGTAATGCGCATCAATTTACCCACATCTACCTGGGGTTATGCAATTATTATATGCGGTTTTTTTGTCGTTTTTAGACCCACTACTTGATAACCAACCTCATGCGTACCAGTTGCTAACTGGATATAAGCCTGATACTTTACATTTACGCATGTTTGATTATATGTGCCAATTGCGCCCCCACAGCGCATCGAAATGGGTCCTTAAAGACGATTTGGTAAATGTTGGATATGAACCCCCAACAATTATCCGCTAATTAGAATATTTGACTAGTGATGTCTTTACCGCTAGATTTGCGGGTTGTCACTTTAATGAGACAGTCTTCCCGTCGTTAGGGGGAGATAGGAAAAGGATTTTCCATGTGAACGACAGGAAGTGTCATTGAATATTCTCACTCTGTCTCATTTTGATCCCCAAAAAAATTCACAACGTAATGTTGAAGTCAAACGAATCAGACTCGATACCTGATACGTTTAATATTCCAAAAGTGACAAGATCACATATACGAGCTGCAAATATACTCGCAAGGTTAAAAAGTCCCCAACAGGGGCACAACGCCACCAGAAAATGCGTTGCAATCACACATAGTGGAGGTGTGGTTGAGGTCGTAGCTACCAAATGGAAGTGGTGGAAGCTACTTGGTTCGATGGATACTATTCTAAAGGAAGAGAATAGTTAGGCACATTCATTTATCATCAATACATAAAACTCTCATGAGATTGTCTCTAATTATAATTATGTCCATGAATCATCACTGGAGGACGCTCCGAAGTTAATATTGATTCTAGAGATGAATATTAATCTCAAATGAACTATGAGAGTACATATGAGTCGATGGACAGATCATATATAATCATTGATGATATATTTCGCATATATTGTTGCTTATGAGGTGATAGAGCACATTGACATCGAACCATGCTCAGTTGAAAAATATCAACAAAGAGCAAATTGGCCTAAATAAGCAATCCAGGAGAATCATATTTTTTGACAAATGAACAGGTATTTGGTTTGGTAGTGCTAACCCACCAAGTGTAAAGCCTGTAAGACATAGATAAATCATTTGTCCTAAAGCGTAATGTGAATAATTAAGTCATAATGTATGAGACTCTCCTTTGGAGCAAGGTTTCTCACAACGTCCTGGATTGACCACGAGAAGACTTACTCTCCTGTGATGAACGTTATAACGTTCTGCTAGTTAATTAGCCTAGTAGTTTCCGAAGGACTGGAAATGCAGCTCATGGATGTGGTTACTACATATCTCTATGGGGATCTAGATTTAGAGATATATAAAAGTTCTTGATGATATTACATTACCAAAATCAAGTAACTCTAAACCACGAAATGCGTTTGCAATAAAATTGAAACGCCCATTTTATAAATCTAAGCGGATGTGGTATACCCGCCTAATGGAATACTTGATTGGGAAAGGATATATAAGAACGATGAACTGTTCTCTTGCGTATTTATTATGGAAAACAAGTTCCATATTTTCAAAGTAGCTCCATATGTCAATGTTATGAACATAATAGACACTCTTGATGAAATAAGAGGAACCACAAGCTACTTGAAATCTAATTTTGAGAGGAAAGATCTTGGGAAAACTTGGTTTTATCAAGATATTTGAGCTAGGACATCGAGTTTGTGAAATATTAATTCATTAATCGCATATGTCCAGAAAATAATCAGGCAATTTAATATGGACAAAGCGCATCCGGTTAGCACTCCCATGATCGGTCGAAGTGTCGGATATAAGGAAAGATCCATTTCGTCTAAAGGATGATGACGGAAAATGCTGGGAGTTAGAATTCCCTATCTAAGTACAATATGCGCATTATCGTACTTAACATAATACACTTGACCATATATTGTATTTCTCAGTGAACTTGTTAGCTAGATTTAGCTCAGCGCCAACGCAAAGTCATTTGAATGATATCAAAATTAATCTTTTGGAACCATTGACATGGGCTTATATTTTCCCTATAGAAAGAAAAATGGGATTGATAATGGAACTTCAATACCTACTTAGAATATAAGCAGCAAAAGTACTAGCTCTTATAGAAACACGCCAAACAATGTCTTGGTATGTGTTTGTTGGTATTAGGTATATGTCTGACTTATAGAAAGGTTGTTCTCAAACTGGATAAGGAATTACCACAATGAACACCTAGATTGCTTGAAAGTAAGCTAAGCAAATCCTTTGTAACTACCTCCTTGAACTAATCCAAGAATATTACTCTCCATGAGATAATAAAATAATAAATATGATTAAGGACTATCATTACATATATTATAGGAGTTAGTAATTTTGGGTTCAACCAGTATCCTACTGGCATATATGGAAATAATGCATCATGTATCGAATAAATGAACGTAAGATACATCAAAGGTGATAACACAAAGCATATTCTGCTTAAGTTTCTATATAGTCAGCAACAAAAGACCCTCCTTTAGATTCAAGTGAATCAAGTAAGGTGTCAAAAGAATGTGACATATTTTACCAATTCATTACCTAAAACCATATATTGGAAAACGTGTAGAAAGTAAATGAAAATGTTTTCCAAACTCCCTTGATTAATGCACGAATCAGGGGGAGTAGTAGACAAAAGGGGGAGTCTACTATATATTTGATATTGGTATGTTGTGCTCTTTCCTTCAACCAAGGTTTTATTTTTCCCATTGGGTTTTGTTCCTTGGTGTAAGGTTTTAGTGAGGCAACTATTTATATACCATCATGCTTTCCTAACTCTCAAGATTAAAGTATGAATCTAAGAGAAAACTAGACTGAAGGATAAGTCTATGTATTGCAAAGAAGCTGGTGCGTTGTACTCTTTCCTTCGTCATATTTTTATTTTTTCCCACTGGGTTTTATTTTGGCGTAAGGTTTTAACGAGACAACAACTGTGCACCACCACTCCTTTAACTCGGCACAAGGGGGAGTGTTGTAGGATAAGTGTGTCATCGTCTAAAGGATATGACGATAGAGATAGAGATAAATATATCAGAGTTAGATTAGAACTGAAATATCTCCTAACTATCTACTTGTAACTCCTCCCTATTTAAAGGACTTATGATTAATGAGAATTATAGAATTCTTCTCTCTGTCTTATTGTTATTTTCTCCATATTGTTGTTTCATTTGTTTTTCCCTTTAACAGATCCCAATTTATTAGGAATTATTCCAACGGTTAGAAATAATCCTATACACAAAATGACACTCATATCATCCCTTTTTTATATTTAATTTAATATTGTTTTATTTAATTCATTTATTAAACAAGGTATGTGGTACTCCTAATTTTTCTCATCTTTTCGTAAATTAGTTTATTACTCGCATGATCCACCCTCTTTTTCTCTCTTTCCCTCTTTATTTAAAACTTTGGTCCCTCCAAAACTACTAAACCTATAATATGTTTATATGTCTGAGATTTAATTTTATTGTGCATATAAGGGTTAAATGCAGACAATAACAACATATATATATATATATATATATATATATATATATATATATTTGGGTAACCGTGGATTTTCGGGCCAGCTTACGTGCATCGACTAATCCCCGGGCGACCACGAATGACCTGGAGTCATCGCAGGTGAACCTCCATGGCCACAAGGACTTTGGCAGCGCCTGGATTTGAACACTGAGTAGAAAACAACATATATTTAGCATTTGTTATTTTAGACGATGTATTTTTATATACATAAAATAATAACATACTCTAATTTTTATCCGTTTAAGAACCAACTTCTCGTCTATTTTTGCCAAGTACAATTGGTTTAACCATTAAATTGTAGACAACACTATCTATACTATATTATAAAACACAGATAAAAAACTCTTAAATACAAATTATTAGGCACAATGTACCATCATTTTATGAAAGATTTTAAAATTTTCTTAATTTATAAGTATCAAAGGACAAGATACATATTACTACTGCATGCTTCTAATACCCACCAATTTGGTATGTGTAGGACCTTCCTTTTATGCAGACTTTTCTATGTATCACTATTTAATTAATATATTATATTATATTACTATAATTTTGTTTTAATTATATTATTAAATATGTAATTGGTTATTTTTTTTAGATGTCATTAAAATATATAAGATAATCATTGAATTTCTAACAAAATACTTAATTTTTTTATATAAAAAAATTATATTATTAAACCTAAATTAAATAAATTTAAAAAAAACATTATCATTTTTTCAAAATCATCCAAAATCGTACTGTAAATCGACAAAAAAAAAATAAAATGAAACATTAAAATCGTGATGTATCTCGTTGCATTACGCGAGTACACATCTAGTCAATGATAAAAGATATAAAATTCAACTTAAAATTACATTGTTATTATATACATTTAATCGTATATATAGTGGGTCAGCTAAATGTACCCCCTATATCTTACTAAATGCACCCTACATAATTTCCTCCTCATATACATCAATATTACGACTTACCTTTTAGAGCATCTCCAATAGCTATGCTAAAATAAAAAAAAGTGAGAATTTAACAATATTTTTGCTCCAACAGCTATGTTATACCATATACTTAAATAGAGAAAATAATATAGAAGATAAAAATCTCTAAATTTGAAGAAATCTCTAAAACTTCATATTTTAGAGAGAGAAATAATTTAATTATTTCTCACAAATATGAGACATTGAAGTTGGGTGTTTAGGAGAGAGAAATAACATTTTATTAAATATATCTAATATTTTAATAATATAGTTAATGATAGAATTGCTAAAATAGAATAGTTGTTGAAGTGAGATGTAATTTTTTTAGAGATTTTAACTTTTCATACTTTATTTTAAAAAAAATTCTAGTATAACTTTTAAGATGCCCTTACATTTATAATACATGAATTAACCTAATTTTAATCCTATATAATTATTGGTAAGATTGAAACCTAAGGGGACGTTTGGTATGTAGAATGATTTATGAAGGAATGAAATCTGTCTAAGAAATTGGAATCTGGAAGGAATTGGAATGAAATGTTATCAGGTTTGACCAAGTGTTTGGTTGACAGGAATGAAATGTAATCAGTCAAATGAATTGTAATGGAATTCTGAAAAATGACAAAAATACCCTTTCTTTTATTTTTATTTTTTTAAATGCCGAGAGAGAGAGAAGAGAGAGAGTGGGGGAGAGAGAAGAGAGAGATTGTGAGAGAGGAAGGAGAGGAGAGAGAGGAGAGAGAGAGAGATAAGAGAGAGAGAGATAAGAGAGAGAGAGGAGAGAGAGGAGAGAGAGAGAGGGTTTTTAGAAGCAGCTAGGGTTTTTAGAAAAGGTAAGGAAGGTATTTGTGTTATTTTGAGAAAATATGATGGAATGGAATTCAATTACATCCATTTTAAGAAGGAATGACCAAATCCATGATTAAAGAAATTCATGGAATTCAATTCCATTCTATTGGTAACCAAACAGCAGGATGAAATTTGGTCAATGAAATTAACCATTCCAATTCCATCAGATTTCGACGGAATCCAGCGAACCAAACGCCCCCTAAATGTTATCCAAATGACCAAATCACAAATAAAGTGGTGGTTAGGGAAGTATGATTGATGCATAATCACAATTTAGTCCCATAGCTTGTCTTAATGGTTTGATTAACTTTTGTCTTGCCCTTGTGGCCTTTACCTACACTTTTACCTTTTATTTATGTTTCAATTAATTATTTTTAATAATTATAAGATGATAAATACTTCATACTAGTTAAAATCTATGATGAGTTATCATTTTATTATTAGAAAAAAAAAAGATAATTAATATGAAATGTATTTTGTTCTATTTTATAAAACATAATTTTAAAAGCCTCATTTCGATGTTTGTATGACAAAATATCACAAACAAAAAAAATTAAAATCTTCATGAAAACTTTTTATTTGTGAAAATATAATTCTCTCTCTCTATATATAAGTTATAATATATGCCTTAATTGAATCAAATACATAGTTGTCAATTATTGAATACGATAATTGGTAGTATGTGCATCGTCGTATCAATCGGATATGATATTTCAACACACCAAATTAATTGACCTATAAACAAATATAACCCCGTTAACGTCTAAACATAGATTCATTTCACTTTAAGTTACTATTAAATTATTCAAAATGTTCGTTGAGATGTCTTATTATGTTAACTTGAGCATAAAGTTTTAAGGAGGACGTTTGTAGATAAATATAAAAATATTCTAGAAGAAAGAAATAATCATGTAAATTTGAAGCTTCAAATTATGATAATTTTATAGATCTTTTCTTTGAAATCAATTGAAGCCAAACTACAAAACCTTGACAAAATAGGGTCTGATCATTTGAGGAAGATATACATAGACCTTTTTCTCACTGTAACAAAATTGAGTTTATAGAACACTTAAATGTTTAAGCGTCCTAATAGCATACTTTATAAGACCTAAGTTTTATAGGACCTAATTATAAAGTGTCGTGTCTAAAAGTGTTCCAATAGATTTATATGACGCTTTTAGTCATGATTTTAACAAGTGTTTTAGAACATTTATAAAACAAAATGTCATATAAGCTATTTTATAGGATACTTTTGAGAAGTGTCCTATATGTCCATCTTTTTATAAGACATTTGTGTTTATAGGACACTTTTTCAAACAATGTTAAAAAAATAGCTAATACGACACTTTATTTTAAATGTTTCCTAAAAACTTGTTAAAACGTTTAAAAGTATTGTATAAACCTATTGTAACACTTTTAGATAGAAGACTTTATAGTTCTGTCCTATAAACTTAAGTCCTATAAAGTATGTTATTAGGACGCTTAAACATTTTAAGCGTCCTAACTCCTAGCTATAACCCAATTTTGTTGTGGTATCTATCCCAAAGAATGGAGAGGTTGTTTACATAAAAACCCTTGACCATGTAAAAGAAAGTTTTCTAAAAAAAAGGTTTTGCAAATATATCTTATGAGAGTCTTTAGTGGCTCCAATAGCTTGCCTAAAATTTAGAAAGAAACGAAGTTTTCACGAGTTTGTAAAGAGTTCGGTACAAATTTGGGAAATGAAGAAAGATCCGGAAGTAGAGCAATCGAGCACAATAAACAACAAAATAAAGACTAAAACTAATATGGACAGTATAAATGAAAGTATGAAACAACTAAATGACCTAAATTAAGATGAAGTGCATTAAAACCATATAGACCCCCCGGCCCTCCTGACTAAACTCGTACAAAAGCTATTTCTATCTACCCTTAAAGAACCCACTAGCTACCTATCCTATATACGACTTTGATACCTACCCAATGGCTTGTTAACCATCCCCTATCCTACCCCCTCCCTCGTACACTATAACCACAAAATAAAACGTGATATCTTGGTCTTGTATATGCATTTGTCATGAACTCTTAGAAAAGATCACATCTTTATAAATATTAAAAGACGTTAGTTTAGCCTCAATTGCTCCTCGACATACCTTTTCCTCCTCACCTATGCTAACATCTATCTCCTACGAATGCAGTCAATTGATAACAAGCACAAACAAATAAAAATTCTATCATAATTATTTTAGATAAAAACGTTCAATATAAAATCGGCTAAAAATTGGTAATAGTTATCTCTTATTTTTTAAAAGAGGCACATATATATGCAATAAATGTTTTATCCGTTGGTTTTCATTCTATTAATTGTTTCAAAATAAAATATATTTTTTTATTATAAACATATTTTTGAAGGTTTTCAAATGTTTTAATTATTAGGGGTAGAAAGATGGGGTCCAATTGTTGAAAAAACGATGCGTCGTTTTCCCAATGGTCAGTAAATATTATTGTCGAAATTGTTGCTTAACCAATACCCATTTATATGTTCCCATGATCCCATCTTCAATGGTGCATTTGTATGTATATATATTGTGTATGAAATATATAAGAAATTAATTCTTAATCCTTGTCATATAAAATAAATAAAAATAATTAAAGTTTTGATGTATTTATAAAATAATTATTGATGTGTTTACATTTAATCAGAACCAAATAAATTTTTTAGTAAAATTAATTAATGCATTTCTTTAATTTTAAATTCATGTCAAATAAAATAAAATTCTTGGTTTTAATTTCGAGTTTTTTTAAACGTAAAAAATACAAATTAGTTGAAGGTTTTGGTCAAACATAACAGACATATTAAACTAAATTCGTTATAATAATTAACGTTTATCTTCCATTTGGTGTTTAAATAGAGACGAGAATGGGAATCGGATTGTTGTTGTTAATTAATGAGTTGTAAGTTGTAACAACCAAAATAAAAATAAACAGTTAATATAAGATCATGCCCAAAATGGTCCAAGTCTACAAGGTTTTAAGGTTTGCAATAAGACAATCTATTAGACAACTGAGAATTTAAACAACTAAATATAAGGAGGTCTTCTAGAATCGGGAACCGCTCACACTTTCTCTTTGCCCTTACCGGAGGCTTCTACTTGGCGCCTACCTGAAAAGATTTTTATATTTTGAAAGAGTGAGGGTTAGACCGGAGGTTTAGTGAGTCCCTCTAACAACAGTTAAAACAACATAAAAGAATTTACATCGATAACCAATTCAGTTTTATGAAATAACATCACATTAATAAACCACACTTTCTGACCTACACTACCGTCATGCAAGGATAGCGGCGTGTCTGACTCGTAATGCCTTACTTTGGGACACACCCCCAATGGCATAAACGGAACACCCCCCCTGGTACGAGCAGGCGTGACACCCCCCCCCCCATCTTAGGCCATAACTTACGAACACAATGTATGCATACATTTGATCTTCAACAAAATATAAATTACTTTCAATAAGTCTCGCATGTACAAAGCAATGTAAACTAATAAATGCTTTAAGTAAACTTTCACATGCCTTTAACCATTTATTGATAAACGCTTTTAATTTAGAAAACTCACCTGGTTGACGAACGCTGCTTCCCACTCTCAAAGAACACTCCCACCCTCAAACTGCTCACCTAAGAGATACAAATCTTAGACCTCACAGAAGAAGCCAACCGAACTGACTCGACTCCCGGTCCCCGGGGCACTCGACTCCCGGGTTATAAACCCCCTGGGCGCCCCGACTCCCGGGGTTCACGCCCGGGTTCCCGAACTTCCCCGGGTTATACTCCCTCCCGGGCGCCCCATCTCCCGGGGTCCACACCCGGGTTCTGACCCCCGCCCAAGGTCTACACGTCCCCCCTCCCCTCGGGCTCCCCCGTCCCCGGGTCCTCCTCGCACCAGCCTTTGGCGAACCCCGGGTCTCCCCCGGTGCCGACGCTGGTTCGACATACCGCGGCCGCTGTGCACAAGTAACTCCCAACAACCCCAATCTCGGTCGAGGGTGGATTGGATCCCCATTCGACGTATGATTTGCACAAAGAAAAGCTCCCTACTCCAAGATACAACAAACTAATTTCTCAAGGGTTTAAAGAACTTGACCTAATCCAAAATTTGTGGGCGATTCCAAAGAACCCCATTCTTATCAGCTTCAAACCCACAAGAACACACCCAAAGAAATCATCAAAATCCCTCATAATTCAATAAAAATACAAAGAAGGATTTGCTATCTTACCTTAGAATAGATGATGCAAGAATCCCTTCCAACTCCCAGGCTTTGCTTCTTTCTCCCAAGTTTTTCCCCAAAATTGCCCAAATGATTGCTCTTAGCCGCCACACTCCAAAAATAAGATGGAGAATGATAGGATTAGGGTAACAACCCCTCTTCCCCATTAATTACAACTTGGTCCTTCAACTTTCGACTTTTATCAAAAGCTCACCCAAACTCTCATTTTTTGTACTGATTGCAGTTATTACAATACCTCCCCCTTAAAAGAATATCGTCCACGAAATTCCATCGCTGAACAAAACGGGGTACTGGGACCTCATGTCCGCCTCCACCTCCCATGTTGCCTCTTGCCCTTTGTGAAATTACTATTGCATTTTCACAATACGAATCTCTACATCCCTCAACTTCTTCACCTTACGGTCTAAGATGGTCCTCGACTCCTCAACATAACCTAACTTCTCATTCACGCGAAAATCATCCAACGCACAACCACATCGGATTCTGCTAAGCACCCTTTCTGGTTCGACGCATGGAAGAAGGAATAGGCACCTTGCCACTCTTCGGTAAATCCAGTCTCCCGACCACCTTTCCCACTCGCGTTATAGTAGCGAAAGGCCCAACACACCTAGACCTCAACCTTCCTGGAATGATCAACATCCTTCCAAAGCGAGACTTTTAACATTACCTTGTCCCCGCTTAGAACTCAAGACTCATACTTTCAATCTAATCAACTTACCACTTAGTCGCCCAAGCCATCCAGGTCAATTTCATAGACGCAAATATCCATCGGATTCACCCCCCGATTAACCATGACTTCCTTATGTCGGAATGGATCGTTTAAAATACTTGTAACGTCTCCCAACAACTAAACCAAATATTTTCTGCTTCGCCCACACCTGGACTACCGATTCTTAAAAACACACCACGATAAGGTTTTCACATACAATTTCATTTGTTAAAAGAAGAATTTTACCAGAGTCAACTCCTCCGACAACATGCATTCCTGACTAAAACAATAACCACTCAACTCACCAACATAACATATAGTCAACCTTAGTTATCACAATAAACTCACAATTATGAGTTTCTTCATCCGGTAACCAACCATTGCAAAGTAACTTCTCTCTGTACGACATATGTCGAACGTAAAAGCACTTTCTTTCCCAAACCATACTATTCACATCCCAATGGTGATACCCAACTCACACGCAATAAATATACATCGCCCCATAGGTCATCACTCCAATCCCACATAAATAAAAGAAAATTCCACATTACATTACCTTCATAGCCCACTAGTTCCAACTGAACGAATCATAATGACACCCACTTAAATTTCTCGTCGCATCCAACGATCGTTCGGTCGTATTTGAAATAGATCCAAGCTTCACCCACTCTAACCTAGAGTGACCATGCTCCCACCAAATTATTCCAAATAACTAAACACTGGAAGACAGGTTCACTTGGAACCTTTCCCACGTAATTACCAAGTTTGAATCACTTCGAGCACTACATCCAACCACCTCTTCCACTTCCTTCTCGAAAGCATCCAACATGCTTCTAATGATAGGCTCACTAGCTAGCCCAATCCTTAGACCAACTGCACGATTTAGCATTCTCAATACCAGAACCATATCATACACTCTAATCCCCTTTTCTCACACCCTCACTAGGGTTCATAAACTCACTATCAGAAATTCTGAAAACATAAATTCTCATTTCTGAGTCACTTGCCAAACTTCTTACTCTCGGTTACCCACTTTTCCAACAATTCCAATGCGTCGAAACACAATTACATTACTGCACTTCACCAAACGGTTACCAACAATCCTCACGGGATATATTTAACCACGCTCTCCCAAAACATTACCCACTGTTCGAAGGCACCACACACTTCTCACTCTCCTTCGCTATCTGTAGGGTTCCTTCATGCTCAAAGAATACTTCGACATTCTCACGGATTTTCCCTATCTCCTACAACCCATCATGAACTAAATCGTTCGACATTCCCAACAATATATTACTGGAATAAGATGAACTTGCACAACAACTCTTCGCGACCCAGGAACCCAAGGTTCCTCTATGAAGTTGCCACCGACTATCACTCGAACCCATAAACTTCAAGTTAGCAATATCACGAACCCAACCAACATCCACGCATCTCCGCCACATACTTGACACTTTCGAATAGCTCACCGGGAATCTCTGAGCAAGGATTTCCACCAATGCTCATCCTATAACACCAACACAAGTCTAATACTTAACCTCAAAGAAACTCCTTACCACCATAATGACTTATACGATCATTTTGGCATAAAATAACACTAACTCATCTAAACATCCATCACCCTACCACATCATCACCATACCATCAAAGTCTCCGCAACACTTGGTACGTATACCATATACCATCCTCTTTATGCCGATCGTAACACCAATATTTGAGATATAGTCGTTTCACGACTTTGTCTTGCTCAAATCTGGATCACCCACAAAATCATGATCATTTAAACCACTCAATATGATCTCGTTCATG
This sequence comes from Arctium minus, assembly GCA_954870635.1. Taxonomy (NCBI): domain Eukaryota; kingdom Viridiplantae; phylum Streptophyta; class Magnoliopsida; order Asterales; family Asteraceae; genus Arctium; species Arctium minus. Next base: position 4,947,403 of record OX941090.1, read on the forward strand.
GTCGGCCCATCACGATCCGCCAGAAACAAATTCAGGTAGTCTATAAGATTAAGCATACTACCTCGCAGACCTAAATGCTCGAAGCGCAACCACTTCTGTTGTGCTTTAAATAATTCACTCTTAATCAAACCATCAGAACCTCATAGGACTTCAGCTGACCAAACTAGTGGTTTTCCATTCTCGCTATACCCCCACGAGGTGGTCCGACACAATGCTAGGTACACCTTTCCCATACAACTCCTTGCTTTCTTACGAACACTCAGCAAAAATAACCATGGGTACTTCTCATTTTCCACCTCCTGATCATGACCTCAATAATTGACCGTTGACTTCAACAATGCTATCGACCAACAAGGATTCCCAAGGAACCTACTCCTTCCAAAAGAACGGTCCAGCTTGAATCATTCGGTTATATTTATTTTACAATTGAATTTTTGACGATTTTGCAAAAGTTAAATTGAGAAACATATATATAAACGAATAATCAAACATAACACAATTTAAATAATCAAAGATTGAAGCTTGGAATTTATCCTTTAGAGATGCATTTTCACACCTAAATTTCACACTTATTTTATATTTAAAAAAGCTCTGAAAGTGTCAGAAAACCCAAGTCTTTTATGAGTTTATATATTATCTAAAAATAAAAAATTACAAGATTAAAATTGTTATGTTCTTGGTTGTTATAAATTTCTAATATCGAGGTATAATTATTATTCATCCAACCTTTAATTAAAAAAGAAAGAATAAATTTAAATCATTGATGTTTTGGTAATGTTAAAATTATAATAAAAACAATTCTTTTTATGATAAAATAATTATAAAATCACCTCCTTTTAAGAAGGATGAAAATACCTTTTCCCCTTGTTTGATGGGGTGGTTGTTTTGCTTTCAAAGTCCATTGAACTTTGCCTTTAAAACTGTATATTCTGATTTGGTGTCGTGGTTCAAGTATTGATTATTGTCGTCATCTTTAAATATTCTCAAGAAAATAATTAATAAAAGATAATTAAATAATAAATAATATGAGTAGAATTAACTTTAATTAATTTCTTCACAATTAAATAGTTAATAAATAATGTAGAAATGTAACAAGAGTCAACCAGAGAATTTAATGGTGGGATGAGCTCCTCTGCAATCATTTATGTACTTATGTTCACCTGCTATGGTTCTAAGCACATGGAGGGGTCTTCTAATTGTACCCCTTTTCTTTTATATTTTAAACTAATTAAATGGCATGCAACATGTTCAATTATTTCAAATTCATAAATATATGTATATATATATACATATGTTATAACTTTGAAGAAGGTTCTTCATCCTTCAAAAATCTGTTGGGAATATAAAGTGATGTATACTAAACCCACTTGAATAATATAATAGAATTTAGGAAAAAAACAATTCAACTATAATTGAATAGGATATATTCCTCTTGTCAAGCTATATAAATATACAATATATCTATATCTATACTATATAATGAAAATTCTAAAACGGTTATACGGTATAATCTTTTGTACAATAACATTTACCCCCTTAATCTTTTGTACAATAACATTTACTACCCTTATAATGTTACATTTACCACCCTTACAATTACTTATTTAATTTATTTTATATCCCTTACTTTTTCATTTTTCATTTTACACCGTTATCATATATTTTTTTTTGAACGGCAACAAAAACGCATATATTACCATACCAACCAATTACAATTTACCAAAGTACAATAACAGAACGGACCAGACATAATCCAACAAAACACCGCCAATCAAGCCAAACCAAAAGGTGTCGATCTAGGTAACCCACTACAGAAACATCCACCGGCAGTGACGTTTGCGAGAAGAAAAAAAGCACAATAGCCGAAAGACCGCAAAAGCCCGATTGGTTAACCGATACAACCACTCCGCGAGCTTCCATGGCTGACCCGCAGTAGCCTTTCGACGCAAAACTCCACAAGTTTTCAAAACTCGCCATTGGGATTGTGCAATCTTCCACGAGTAGCCATCACCATTTCCATGAGTCTACCCGATAATGTCAATCTTCCGCGCCTTCCACCTACTAGCAACGGATCTGTCCGATTCACATCGAACAACCCATGCCTCGACTGTTCCACCGTTGTTAAAGCCGAGGGGCCATGAGCCATGAAGTTAAGTCGGAAACGAGCTCTTGATTGCGACCTCTAATCCACTCAAAGGTTCGTAGTTGCGCCATGAAGAATTGATCCGATACTTTTCCTTGTTCCTTCTTAAAAATCACCTTATTGCGATGTGTCCAAATGAAATATACGAAACATCCCACGACCGTCGTCCACCATTTCAAAGCCGATGAGTTCAAATTCAATTGATTCCCCATCTCCAAGAGTTCTGTGATCGAATTAACCGCCGATAGATTTGCGTTCCACCATCGTCCCAATTGTAGCCAAAAACATCTTACCTCTTCGCAATTAAATAAAACATGAGTGATCGTCTCGATAGTTTGACCACATCGTGGACACAATAATGATTCCAACTCGATTTCCATTTTTTCCAATACTTCCCTTGTTGGTAATCTCCCTAATCTTGCTCTCCAAAGAAACACACTTATCTTTTTTGGAACACTCGTGACCCATTTTGTTTCCGTCCCTACACTCGATCTACCCGCTCTCTTATCCTCCAAAATCTCCCTCATTTTTTTCACTGAGTAACCGTCTTGGGTGTCCCACAACCACGCTATCCTATCTTTGCCACCCCTTCTAGGACTCTTAGATTGAATCTCTCCCAAAAGCGCTTCTAGTTCACCTACTTCCCTCCCTTACGGAACATGCCTCCAGTCCCATTTCCACCTCCATTCATCCCTAACCCACTCCCCTCTACCCTTTACCGATATGTCTTTCCTATTCTCCAAACTATAGAGTCTTGGGAATTTTTCTTTTAATGTTCTATTTGACACCCACTTTTCCTCCCAAAAACGAGTGTTCTCACCATCCCCTATTTCTTTAACTAAAGATTCCTCGAAATTTAGGCCGATCTTTTCTAACTCTTTTCCGACCTTTACTATATCCCTCCACACTCCCTTTCCACTCATACCAATATTACTGTTCGACCCTAGCCCCCCATCCCACCCATATAGGCTTTGCACTACTCTTACCCACAAAGATTCCCTCTCCGAATTGAATCTCAACCACCATTTACATAGAAGTGCCCAATTCATTTCCTTTAACCCCCCAACGTTTAGACCCCCCTATTGAATCCCCCCAACACCGAATCCCATTTGACCCAAGCAATTGTTTTACCACCACCTCCCCCTCCCCCCCAAAAGAAGTTTTTTCTCTCCCGCTCAAGATTGTTTAACGCTGTAAGTGGTGCTCGAAATAAGGAGAAAAAATATAACGATGTGCTACCTAGAACCGATTTCACCAATGTTAGTCTTCCGCCAAAGGACATCAACTTTGATTTCCACGACGCAAGCTTTTTTCCCATCTTCTCCACTACCGGTTTCCACGCATCAAGTTTTCGCATAGATGCCCCGACCGGAAGACCAAGATAATTAAACGGGAGCTTGGCACACCCACATCCCAATAGACTAGCCCACGATTCGACTTCATCTTCCGTTACTCCAACTCCGAAAATTTTGCTTTTCCGCATATTTATTCTAAGACCCGAAATGAGGTGGAAACACTTGAGAATTTTTAGAAGGTTCTTGATGTTACCCAACTCCCAATCGCCGAAAAAAATTGCATCATCGGCATATTGTAGATGTGACACAAGTATCTCATCTCGACCCACCACAATGCCTTTGAAGAGGCCCTTATCCACTGCCCCTTCCATCAATACATGTAGACTCTCGGCCACCAAAAGGAAGAGGAACGGTGCTAATGGATCTCCTTGTCTAAGACCTCTTCCCATAGTGAATTCCTTCGTCGGCGCCCCATTAACAAGTACGGATACATTAGATGATGTTAGACATGATTTTATCCACCCTCTCCATTTTGTCGAGAACCCCATAACTTCCATAACCTCCATGAGAAACCCCCAATTTACCGAATCATAGGCTTTCTCGAAGTCGACCTTGAAGATTAATCCCTTTTTTTTCGCTTTTTTCAGGAATTCCATCGTCTCGTTTGTAATTAGAACTCCATCAAGGATGTATCGCCCTTTCACAAACGCGCTTTGCTCTATACTTATTAATTTGCTTATCACAGATTTCAACCTCATCGCTAAAACTTTTGATAGAATTTTGTAGAAAATGCCAATAAGACTAATTGGCCGATAGTCGTTTAGACCAACCGGATTCTCCACCTTTGGGATCAATGTAATGAATGACGCGTTACACCCCTTGCTAATCTCCTCTTTTTCCATGACCCACTCAATTGCCGCCATTAGATCCGATTTTATCAACCCCCAAAATGTTTTAATAAAAGTAATCGTAAACCCCCCGGTGCCTTGTTGCTTCCGCACTCCATGATTGCACTCCACACTTCTTCCTCCGTGACCCTCCTCTCTAAGTATTTTGCTTCCTCACACCGTTATCATATTAACACAAATAATCGTATATGAACAAAAATGCAATGAAAAAATACGTTCCTTTTTTTACAAATTATACCATTATAATCGTCTCGTCAATACCTTCAAAACGAGCCCAATATTGAATATTTTTTAATTTATCCATACTATTAAATATCAGAATATATACGAATTATCTATACTACTAAAACGGTTATTGTACAATCTTTTGTACAATAACATTTACCACCCTTACAATGTTACATTTACCACCCTTACAATTACTTATTTAATTTACTTTATATCCCTTACTTTTTCATTTTTCATTTTACACCATTATCATATTAACACAAATAATCGTATATGAACAAAAAATGAGATAAAAAATACGTTCATTTTTCTACAAATTATACCATTATGACCATCTCGTCTGACCTTCAAAACGAGTCAAATATTGAATATTTTTTAATTTAACCGTACTATTAAATATCATGAATATCTACGAATTAATTTGTTAATAATCCATACGTTTTATTTATTTTTCCACCATTAGCACATTAAAATACATAATCGTAAAATACGTTTCATTCTTATTATAAATTATATCATTATAATTTTTTTCGTCAATAATTGTAATATAAACTAATTATTGAATATCTTTATAGGTTTAGAGTTTTATAAATTGTGATTCTTAGGTTATGATTGATTGTTGATGACATATCTATAAGAAAGTAACATTAATTGTTCGTTCTTTACTTACATTCCGCTGCATTGCGCGGGTATATGCCTAGCTATATAATGAAAATTCAAAAACGGTTATACGGTTATTGTACAATCTTTTGTACAATAACATTTACCACCCTTAAACTTTTGTACAGTAACATTTACTACCCTTACAATGTTACATTTACCATCCTTACAATTACTTATTTAATTTACTTTATATCCCTTACCTTTTTCATTTTTCATTTTACACCGTTATCATATTAACACAAATAATCGTATATGAACAAAAATGCAATGAAAAAATACGTTCCTTTTTTTACAAATTATACCATTATAATCGTATTGTCAATACCTTCAAAACGTGCCCAATATTGAATATTTTTTAATTTAACCGTACTATTAAATATCAGAATCTATACTATATAATGAAAAAACTAAAACGGTTATTGTACAATTACATTTACCACTCTTGCAATGTTACATTTATCACTCTTACAATTACTTATTTAATTTACTTTATATCCCTTATTTTTTCATTTTTCATTTTACACAATTATCATACTAACACAAATAATCATATATTAACAAAAATGCAATGAAAAAATACGTTCATTTTTCTACAAATTATATCATTATAAGCGTCTCCTCAATATCTTCAAAACGAACTCAATATTGAATATTTTTTAATTTAACTATACTATTAAATATCATGAATATCTACGAAATAATTTGTTTTTCTATCTATACATAATCGTAAAATACGTTTCATTCTTTTTATAAATTTTATCATTATAATTTTTTTCGTCAATAATTGTAATATAAACTAATTATTGAATATCTTTATGGGTTTAGGTTTCATAAGTTATGATTCTTAGGTCATGGTTGATTATTGATGAAATGTATATAAATAAATAGCATTAATTGTTCGTTCTTTACTTACATTCCGCTGCATCGCACGAGTATATGCCTAGTATATATATATATATATGCGTGTATATATATATATATAGAGAGAGAGAATATTATGTATATAAAATAATTATATATACAAAGTTATTTAGTGTAATGTAAACTTAATTAATTTACTATTTATAATTTTATATGGGAAATTAATTAAAATAACCGTATTTGAACATCGTATTACCGAAATGCCCCAAATCTCGTCGACTTTGCCGAAATACCCTTTAAGTCCGGGAAACGTGGCCGGGATGAGCATCGATCCCGGGGTTGTTGTGTTTCGGCCGGGAAAGGACTCGATCCCGGGGTTATGTCCGGGAAACCCGGGGTTGGGGGCCGGGATGTGTTATTAATTGAGTTTATACATTATTAATTGAGTGAAGTTTTACAAGTACATGTGTGTAGATACATATATGGGTGTGTGTGATACATATATGGGTTTCCCGGACATAACCCCGGGATTCCCGGACTTAAAGGGTATTTCGGTAATACGATGTTCAAATACGGTTATTTTAATTAATTTCTCATTTTATATTCCATTTGTTTGAAATATATGTAAGTTTTTTTCGATTGGAATTGTGGTAAACATGTTATGTAAATTATCGCTAAATTAAGTGTTCTACTACGGTTGTGAGAGATGGTTGATTTAGGGTTTTCAGAATCTGTGTCAAGATCCTTGCCTGTTTTATTTATATATATATATATAGGGTGCGTTTCTTTTGCAACCCAAGCAAATTGTATAAACTATGCAAACCAATCTTAGCCGTTCATCAAGTCTAATGAATATATGATTTTATTATGTTTCCTAATTTAAAATCATGATTATAATGAATAAACTTAACATTTTCCCTATATATCACAATCATTATTAATGAATCATAATCATTATCCATAAATATATCTATTGTTTCTTAATATAGTGATTTGCATAGTTTGTACAAATTACTTAGGTTGCAAAAGAAACGCACCCTATATATATATATAATTTATCATTATAGGGTGTGGCAACTAAGCATAATATAATTTTCTTTTTCTTTTTGGGAGAGATTATCTTGGCCTTCTTTTATAATCCATTGTAGTCAAGGAGACAGATGGAAGTTAAGAGAACAAATTGTACCAGGCTTTTCACTCGCACTCTTTGTTTTTTCTTTTTAGTCGGTTGGTCTCCTTCACGGAGAAAATCACAAAAAATAAAGAATGAGGAACGCCTTAATAACCATTTATTTGTGTGCAGGGGCGGAGCCAGCTAAGGCCCAGGGCCCTCACTTGCACCCCCTCACTTTTAAAAAATAAACAAAAAAAATTTACACCTTTAAAATATCTTTACATGTATGTATATATACTAGTGGTGTACCCGCATGATGCAGCGCGGGTGAATCACAATTCCGAAACATTAATTTAGCCCTGAATTACGTTAGTTGTGTACTCACGCAATGCGACGAGATGTAAAATTTGAATAAATATAAGCAAGTATACCAATTACGGATGAACATTTGCATTCAAAATTGTTGGACGATAAAATTTATTGATTGTCATATCAAGTCTTTTTTCTTTTCAGTTTGATACTTTGAATAATGTTATTTTTTGATAAACATAAAAAGAACTTTTGATCAACTAAATCAGTTAATTTTGTTTATCCCAATTATTTAAATTCCAACTTTCACACATCAAACTATCAAAGTATTGATTAATTTATTTCGTGTTTTAATTTCTAATGTAACTATGTTAAGATGGAGTGTAAGTCATTAATTGATCACTAATCTAATGAAAATTTCAAAAAAGTTATTCCAATTAAAAGAGTGATAACAACATTACATTCCATAGGAAATACCAATTATTACCACAATTTTTGTTGTTCCATAATTTAATGAAATGCAGAACAATTTTGGATATAAAACGTAGTATGTTTGACTTCAAAAAATCTATTGTATCTCATTTTTTTATGAGTTAAAATCACCTACTTCCTCATAGCTATTGTAAACAAAATTCGCAAGCATGATATTGTATGTTTGCACAAATACATCCATTTAAAATAAACAAAGCTATATCAAAAGCATACACAAAGGCCTAATTCAAAAACTAAAATTGTCTAACCAAAACATATTTGGTAAATCTTTATGTGAAGGACTAATCTTATACCCCCTATATTCTTTAAAATCAATTTATTCAAATATAATTTCTTACAAAAATGAGATATACAACTATAATCCCTCTTAAAATTAGCACTATGTTTTAACTTAGATCAAAACAGAAAATGGAGCCATATTAAACTGATATCTCAAACTTTAATCTTACTTCCTACTTTATTTTGTTTGCCGCACATCATGATAATAATTGTCGTTCGACTTATAAAAAACATGATTGATATATCACATATTTAAAAGAACAATAAGAAGATGCTCGAGATCTGGATATAGAATCAAAGGATCAAGTTAGTAAAACTCAAATTTTAAGTTGCATTTAAATATACTTACAAATTGATTAATACTTAATGTATGAAATTCAAAATGAATTAAGAAATCATAAATAAATCATAAACTTGTATTTTAAAAATAGGAAAATTGCATTAAAATGGAACCAACTTTCACATGATTCCTATTTTGGGGAACCAACTTTTAAAATCATCATTTTGAGGTCTAAATCAAACTTTTGGTTTATTAAAGGGTGTTAACTAACTTGTTGGCCTACTAATGATGACATCACCCAAATATTTTGCCAACTAAGACTCCACATCATTATTATGACTATAAATATAAATCTAAAATGTTGACATGACACATAAATTTTTTTATTTGGAAAATAAAATTCCATATCATATTTTAAAATTAATATAATTATAAAAAAATTGACTAACTAAAATTAATTCAAATTAATACAGTAAAATTTCGTTTGTGTTATATTCCACATTTCGTTTTTTTTCCAGTTTCAAATATCAAATTAAAATATTTTTTCAATTTTTTTTCCAAATAATCAGTTAACATTTAAACTTTTAGCAGAACACGTAATGTAATATCATTCAACAAAGGATGAGGATTTTAATTTATGAGAAGAAAATCATCTCCCATTGGCTATTCTATGGAAAAATCGATGTAAAATATTGTATGCTTGCTTGAATAAATGTTGGGTTTCTGGATCAACATGGAAACATCAACATTTGCAAATATTTTTAATACTTTATGAGGTCCTTTTCTTGAAATTCTAAGCTTTCGATATGATGAACTTCTTGTGTAACTTCGCCTGCAATAAAGACCCATAGTTTGATGATCATAGACCCAATGACCCACTTGTCATTCTTCTCTTTCCTCCAAAACTTCAACTTCCTCCTTCATCTCATTCACCCAATGCCCACAATTGATTACACTTGTGGTGTTTATTCAATTTGAAAGCAAGAAATATCAAAAAATTGTTACCTTAATCCAAAATAAAGACATAAAGCAAGAATCATTACCTCATCAAAGGTCACCCAACTTTTGCAGATCTGGATCGTTTCTTGTGTTCTTGATTCCCTATTGGAAAAACCCACAAAGATTTTGATAATGTTTTTGTTTAATGTAAACTGAATTGGGGTTTTCTTGTTGATTGGATGAGTAAGGAGGGTGAAGTAAGAGGGTTATCTTCTTAAAATGAGAGAAGAAGATGAATAAGAATAGCATATTCACCAAAAATTTACCTTATGAAGATGAACAACCATAAGATTAGTGATACCAGGCGATGGGAGAAGAACGTGATGACGATTGGGTTTCTGAATCAGTGTGAGTTTTAATTAATTTTTTCAACTTTTTTAAAATAATAAATAATGATGATGATATTGTAATAAATATCCACATAATACATTATTTTTATTTTTACTTGCCACGTCATATTTAATTACCGGTTACCAACAGGTAAAACAAACCCTTAAATAAACCAAAAGTTTGATTCATACCCCAAAATGATGATTTTAAAAGTTGGTTCCCCAAAATAGGAATCAGGTGAAAGTTGGTTCAATTTTGATGCAATTTTCCCTTTAAAAATTTTAAAACCTTGATGGTATATAACAAATTATTCATTATATAAAACCGAAAGTATAGTTAAAATCTACATGACAATTGGTTCAAATTTATTAGTGCCATCAAATTACTTGTATAATTTTTTTGATGATGTGGTTGCTTTTGAAATATGCAATATTTTGATTGCTCACATCTGGAAACAAAATTGTATCAAGGATGCCACCTGAATATATGATTCAAGTACACTAATAAACTTTTTTTGAACGGCAGAAGTATTTTTATTACCAAATCAACCGGAAAGTTTATCAAACAAGCATCGAGAAAGTCGATAAACCTGGAACAGATCCCATCAAAACGCAAACGAACAGAACCGTAACTAAACGACACACATCGAAACAAAAAGCTGTAACGGGGTTTGCGAGAATCAAAATGCTTGGGCAACCCACAACAGACCACCTGTGACCGCACTGAGCAGCCCCTCGATCGAGCTTCGAATCCACCGACATCTAGCAACCGGCAACCGCTCCGGTCGTAGCAACACATCACCCTATGACCAAACTGTGCTCCCGTCAATCTGGACAACATCTAATTGTCGAACTTCACCTTCCGGACAACCCAATTCTCGACTCGTAGCTACCTTAAAAAAGGCGCCCACTATCCCAGACAGGCGGAAACCCACCGCTCACCACCTGGAGAACTCGACAAACAACACCAAACAACACCAAAGAAAACAACCCCTAACCCACGAACAGCCCCGGGATCAAACCCGCAGGCCGCATCAGACCCAAAACAAACAACGGTTAATAATTGATTGCGATATCTATGAATAACCTTGAGATATGATCCACATTGCAACTTTTTAGTATTTCACAGTTAAGGTATGTATATATATATGCACTTTAGAAACTGGTCAAGCTATTGTTCGTTCTTTAAGCTTTGAAGTAGATAATCTCCATGCATTACTTTTATGACCTTACTTATAAAAAGTTGATTTTATTATTGGGTGTGGATGTGATTTTGTGTTCTGTAGCAGGGTTATTTTGTTGATCAGATGATCAAATATAGAAGGAACTAAAGATTAAAACTTAAATATAAAAGGAACTAATAGCCGGGTACCTGATCCACAATTTATATATAGAGATGACTCGAATACCCCTTCCTAGATATATCTTCTGGCCACTGAAACGCAGAAGAAAAAAGAATAAAAGAGGTGAAATCAAGAAAATACATTGAGTTCACATATATTTTCCAACCTTATGATGCCCAATAAGCTAAAGAAGAAGACACCAACCCTAGAATTATAGAATCGAGTTAGAATGGGTACCAAAAGGCATGAAATCGAGTTAAGAATTGGTACCAGAAAAGTGTTGAATAACAATGAAAATAATTCACATGTTGACTCATTAAGTTATAAACCAACATTGCCAAGAGACCACGAGGTATGAGTAACATGTATTCAGTTATAAACCAACATTCGACGAATTAAAGATCTCTAAACAGCTAAATGGAATAACACAAGTGTTAATAGGTTATTAAGAGAATGGCATCAAGAATAGGTTTCAGACCAGCAAAGTGCAACGTATTAACCTGGATGAGATATGATTTCCTTCACCACCGTCAAGAAACACCAAAATCTCAAAATCTCCAAATAGAAACCCCAAGCAGTAGAAATGGAATTTGATTTCATTAAACAGTCGAGAGAAGATAGAGATGAAAAAAAAAAAAATATGGAGACCAACATCAAGCAGAGAAGAATAACAATTACCTTGAAATGGAATCGAGCAAAATAGCCCGATTGTCTTGAGAAATCGAAAAGGTATAAACTGAGGATGTACTAATGTAGATCAATTTCAAATGGCTGGGTGTGTTAACCAAGAATTCAAATCCTTGAATAGTGAAAGGAGACATAAGAAGCAGGGAGAAAGCATGTTCTGAAACTTCTCTATTTGGTTTTGGTGTTGTGTTTTAAACTCTTTGCATCATAGGGGCCAATTTCATTGCAGTAGAAATTAGATTTGAATTTGAATTTAGTCTAAATCTGGAAAACCTCCAAAAGCTAAAGCATTGAAATAGTTTTGGGAAGATAAAAGAGTATCCCTTTTAGGTAAACATGGGAGTATTATATTGATGTAGCATAGATAGATGAAAAAAAAGGAAAAAAGGTTGTTTTTTGGAGAAAGAATGTCAGTAGGCCTGCTCTTTTGGTGGTGATGTTGTTGGTTGAAGTTAATGCATTAACAACTTGTACATATGGCTTTAGAAGTTGTAATTCATAGTTTTTTCAATTTCATGCATAAAATGGTAGTACCTTATGCTTTATAGGTTGTAATTAAGAGTTTTGCTTAAATCCATTATAAGGTAGTATATATATATATATTAAAATAAGGTACTACCATTTTATATATATATATATATATATATATATATATTAAAATAAGGTACTAAATCAAATGAAAACCACAAATATGTTACAAACCTGTGAAAACCGATATAAAAATATTTTTTTACATGATATATTTTCACCAAATGCTTGGATTTAAAATATTGTTTCACATATATTTGTTTCATAATATGATAGTTTCACATGTATTTGTTTCACCACATGAATATTTTTTACCTGTATTTTTCATTTCACTAGGTGAATCAAAAATCAAATTTCACGTGCAATCATTTCACAAGGTGAACAAAAATATAGGTGAAACAATATCTTAAATCATAGGTTTTGATGAAAAAAAATCATGTAAAAAAATATTTTTATTTCGGTTTTCAAGGGTTTGTAACATATTTTTGGTTTTCATTTGATTATCGGTCTATATATATATATATATATACACACACACACACACAAACAAGGGAAGTTGAGTTAAAGTTAGAAATATGATAAATGATTATCAACAGTTTGATGCATATTATGATGATATGCATCGAGATACACCAGATCAATTTCTTTCTAAGCCGTAATTCATGGGAGGACATTTGATTAAAAGTGATCAACGGTTTCTCACGTTTCCCACGTTAACATCAACTTCTCACACAATCTTTTCATATGTATATTTGTTTTATTTTAGATTTTGGAGTACCACTACAAAACTAAGAGACTTCACCGGATTTTTTCATCGGTAATTACCGACGTTCTGGCAGATCACCGACGGATTTTTCCGTCTGTGATTGAAAATCCGCTAGTGATGATTTTTTCCGTCTGTGATTGAAAATCCGCTAGATTGTTGTTTTGTAGTGGACCCCCCTTAGTAAAATTCCTGGCTCCGCCCCTGCTTGTGCGGTATGCACATGTGTATAAATGTTAATTAGTCCGGTATATATGCACATGTGTATAAATCAAATGCACACGTGCATAGAAGTCAAGAAATATTTTCAACTACTTTTATACAAATGTGCATATCGTACATATGAATGATTATTAGGGTGTTTCTTAGTTTTTCTTTCTTTCGTGATATCCTGTGAACCCCCCCCCCCCCCCTCTCTCTCTCTCTCTCTCTATATATATATATATATATATATATGAATACACCCACACACACTAAAAGAAAGAAAAAGGTTAATTAGTGTATGTAGTTTGGAATGTAGTAAGGGATTAGGATTGTGCATCTTGTGTTTAAATTATGGTTCTTTGAGTGAATTAACAGCTAGTTAATCGTCACGGATCCTTGCTTATAAAGATCGAGAGATGGCAATATCATGATATATATGGGCATCAACCAACTTATAACTACTATAAACAATAAAACAACAAACAATTGATTCCCAAATTATTTCATCTTACATTTCACAAGGGAAGTTCAACTTCCTTCTAAATTTGTGTCTCAAAATGTTTGAACATTTGCTATAAAGTTTGTAAACTTAATTCAAGATTGGCCTTTCTTGAATTGAAGCTAACAAAGGTGGATGCTTCAAATATATACCTTCAACTTGGTCAAAAGGTTTACCTATTCTTATCTGCCCTTTGGAATCCCAGTTGAAATTGTAATCAAGATTGTGATAATTAATAAACAAGAAGAAAACAAGTTTTAATTAATCAAGATTCACTCAAGAACTCGATCGAGGCTATATGAACCTTAATTTGCGTCATTGTAATAAACAAAAATTATTGCAAATTATCAATTAATTTACAAGATACAGAAGGATAGATCGATCGATCATTCGATTATAGTCATCAACTGGGCTTTACAATATCTGCAATGTCTCAAGTTGGACTGCTTCAATTCTTTCTCCTTGAAGTTATTTTAGAACTCTATACAGTTTTAGCATCAACTCTTCTGCATGGGGGTAGAGAGAGATTATGATCAAATATAGTTAACAAACATGGACAAAGGAACCAAGCATAACCCTCTTTTCCTCAAGTCTGTGTTTCCATTGTTGTTGATCTCTTGTTGATGATCAAACACCATTTCACTGCTTTGATCTTCCCTCTTTTGTAGATGTAAATGGCCATCAAACCCACCTCCTTTTCCCTACAATTATTCAACTCGAAATCCGATTCAGAAACGATTTTTTTTTTAATTTTCTCAGAAAAAGAAAGTCATAACAGTTGGTAGAAAATTACCGAAGAATTCTCTATAATATCATCTACTTTTATCTGATTAAACTCCATCTCTTGACTCCCAACCTATCCATATATATATCAAAGAAAATATCATTCAATTACTTGATTAAATTCAAAAAAGAAGAAGTATATATATATAGGGTTGGGTTCACGTGAGACCAGTCTGTTTTCGTGAGACCACAATTTTACAATTGAAACCTCACAGCACAACACTGTGAAGTTTTTTTTGCTATGAAATTTTAAGTGTAAAAACGTGGTCGGGTCTCACGAAAACAGGCTGGTCGTGATTCCAAGTCTTTACATATATATGTATGTATGTATAATCATTTTATGGTTCAGACCTTGGGGCTGTTGACAGGAGAACTAGCAGTATCTTCTAAGGAATCATCATAAAGAATCTCTCTTGTTCTTCTACTTGTTTTCTTGAAAAGATTCAATTTCTTTGAGAATTTGGGGGCTGCACCACTCATCGATTGATCGATATTATTCCACTTGACATGAGAAACCGCATCCGATAGCACTGGTTGATCATCAAGATGACCATGCTGCTGGTTGTCATGATCATGATGATAATGATAATGATCATGATCAGCAAATGAATTATTCTGATGATGATCTTTTTGTTGGGCAGCCATAAAATCTTCAAAATAAGAAGTCCAACCACTCTCTTCAGCTGTTTCTGTATCTGATTCAGCCATAGATTTGTTCATGGATGAATGATCTGAGTCCATAGAGAGAGAGAGAGAGAGAGAGAGAGAGAGAGAGAGAGAGAGAGAGAGAAATTGATATAAAGAAAACAATATGAATGAAGATTGGTTATATAGAAGTGTAAAGATAATAAAATAATATAAGGAAAAATGGTAGCCATTTGTAGAATCTTGGTGGGGGCAAGTGAGTGGGGAAGTTAATTGAAGGAGTTGCAACAGAAGAATTAAAAAAAATAGTATATGAGAGAGAGAGAGAGAGAGAGAGAGAGAGAGAGAGAGAGAGAGAGAGAGAGAGACGTGCAAAGAAGGAAACAAATATGATAGGGTATAGAGGGTTGACCTTTGTAGCTTCACCAAATGGAACTTTCAAATGTTAAAAATACCCTTTGAAATTTGATGGTTTTTTCCAACTAAATGCATTGAATGCTTTTAACAGAAAACACACAAGCAAACTACAACCACATATTGGGAATATATTTATGTATCAGATGTTTCAAAAATAACTGAAATCTAATAATTTATTTGAACCGAATGAAATTTAGGTTAAATGGTTTTTTAGGTTATTTAGTTTTTGGGTTATACGGTTTGTTAAACCGAAGTTTTGGTTTTTGGTTAATTTTTTCCTAATTTGGTTAAACTGAATAACACATTCTACTAATATTTTATATATTCAATGTTTATAAAAGATAAACCAAATACATGTTATACTATTATTATATCATATATTTTATTGCTATATAATGTTTTTTATTGATAGTAGATAATGTTTTTTTTTATTAGATTACGTTTTTTGATTGCATCGCATGAAGAAAAATACTGTCATTTGGTTGATAGATAGTGTTTTAATATAAGTCAATTGTGGAGTATGAATGTATGATACAATTATTGATTAAAAGCAACGGGTACTTAATTAGGGAAAATTATTTGAGCAAGCGTCCAACGAAAAAATATAATTAAATTGTTATTTGGTTCAACTAGTTACCGAACTGAATAACACGAAACCGATTAAACCGAACCTTATTCGGTTTGGTTATCGGTTACACTACAAAAATGATCACTATCAGCGAGGAAAAAATCCGTCGCTAATCCCTAGCTAAAGCTCGAATCCGTCGTTGATCCGTTGCTGATAGTCTGTCGCTCAAATAGGCGTAGTTGATGCTATCAGCGACGGATTAGCGACGGACATCAACGACGGATTAGCGAGGGACAAGTATCAGTGACAGATTAGTGAGGGACAAGTATCAGCGACGGATTAGCGAGGGCCCCTTATCAGTGACGGATTAGCGAGGGGCCCTTTTCAGCGTCAGATTAGCGAGGGCCCCTTTTCAGCGACGGATTAGCGAGGGCCCCTTTTCAGCGACGGATTAGCGAGGGCCCTTATCAGTGACGGATTAGCGAGGGCCTTTATTAACGAGGGTCTTTATTAGCGACGAATTAGAGAGGGCCCTTATTATAGACGAATTAGCGACGAATTCGCTAACTTTTAGCGACGGAAATCCGTTGCTAATCTGTCGCTGATTTTCGTTATTTTTTTTAAAAAATTTAATCAAAGTTCTCTATTTCCTGTATATTATAATACAAAACCTACCCATAAATTGAAAATAACAAACCGACATTGTCCAACAAACTAAAATAACCAAATTCATACAATTCAAAATACCAAGTATCCTACAATTCAAGACAATGTCCGACAATTAACTAACAATCTAGCTATTGGGAGGGACGGGAGGGGGGAAATTGTATTCTTGTTGCTGCATGAAAAAAGAAAAATGCGTTGATAACGCGACCTGTTCGGCTAATCGGACAACTTGATTGGCCTGTTCGGTCTTTAGATATTCCCTTCTCTTTTGTTCAGACTCCAGCTGGGCTACATAGCGATCCTCTCGCTCCTTTGCCTCCGCCTCCATCCTTGTCATTTTCTCCTGCAACTCAGCTACCTGTAATATTCAATATTTAACAAAAATCAGTAATTTGTTTTTTTGTCAATGAAAAGTAATGACATGATACATAACAATATAAATAACATACCTCCATGAATGATCCAACAGTGGATGATCTCCCGCTACTATTGCTATATTCACCATAGTAAGAATCCCCGAAACCAAAATAATGACCCTCTTACATCCTCCAATACTCTGCTCCCAAAGAGATGCATCATCAGGAGGAGGGGTGTCAGGCTGTGCACTAGAGTGGGTCGTATCCCTAAGTTCCCGAAAGCGTTCCTATGGTTTACCAAAACAAAAACAATTGAGCTTAATTATTTATATACAGATTTCAGCAGCATAACGAATGTAAATAAAACGTATCCAATGCCTGCTTTTACCAATTATAACATTCTAATTACCAATGGTAGTCACATTGTCAACACATATCTACTTAGCCTAACGCCTGCCCAACAATGGCAGCCCAAACTAATAGTATCACTACGTTTATTAAAACATATTACTTTAAACCTACCAAATGTTTTTATAAAACAATGTAATGGTTTTAGAAAGCTTACTGTCACTCTAGCCGCTTTGAGGTAAATGTATTGAGGAGGATCAGTAGGCGGGTTGGATGAACCCGGAACAAGCTTTCGATTCGTGTAATGGATCCGCTCATATACCTCATACCTACTCGGCTCTCGACCCAATATTCGTCTCTACAACAGACAATTAAGTTAATTAGTTACTAGACATACAAATCTAATTACATATTCAAAAAATTGAAATATATACTTACCATTTGGTATCGATGTTGTGTGGTAGAAATCGATCCCCCGGTGTGCCTAGATGACACCCCCTCAAACTCAGTCCTCCATTGGCCTTATTGGCCCTAGACGTAAGTTTCCAGCGTTCGGTAACCCACACCTGCAAAAAACATAATACATAAGTTGGTACAAAACACATGGAAATGCACAAAGCCCACAATAAAAATAGAAACCTCATAAATCATTTGATGCCAAAACCTCTCGGGGATCCAGGTAGGGTGGTGTGCTCTAAGGCAAGTGAAGTCCTCACCGTCCCAATCCCGCTCCCAGTTCTAATAATATCATGTCGCGGCCGATTCACGTGCGCTCTTCATCCAGTCTGAGTACCTCTTGTGCATGGCACAGGTCCATGCATCACGAACCATATCATCCAGCTCTGGGTCCCACTGGAACTTACTCTACATACATGTATCAAGGTAAAAACAATAATCTGATATGTACAATTACTTTTAAAGAGATTCATATACACCAACCTGAAAGCGCTGGAACATCAAATCAAGATCAGTCGGAGGACCTCCTTCCAGAGATGCCACAGACCACGAAAGAAAGATCTGAATATAGATGTCATCTCTCGAACGACATTGGTATCTTGAAACCTGCACAATTTAAAAGTATACAGAAAACAAAAGGCATTAATATCATTTTATTATGCAATATGAAGTCTTATACTTCACCTACTTACCCGCCGTCTTCTATATTCAGATGTATTCGCTGATTTGGATTATGTGGTGTCGACATCTCACGGTTGGGGCCTCTCCTCGTCCCCGAACCAGTCGAAAGAGGGACCTCCGTCTCATACTCCTGATCCAAATCATGATCCTCGAGACCTAAGGTCTACATGGTAGCATCCTCAAGGTTATCGGCCTGCGGGTCGCCACGCCCACCAGTAGAGTTGCTGCCCCTACCAGACATGGAGCTAGCTCTACCCCGGCTTCTGCCACCACCACGCATACGACGTGACGACATCGCCTGAAAAAATAAACATCAAATTTTATCCAAAAAAAGATAATGACAAATCACAATAATACAATTTTGAAATAAACATACAGAAAACAAGCTACTCATTGTCGTCGCTATCATCGTCGAATTCGTCGTCTAAATCATCATCTATGTCTACAAATTCTGGTTCATCGTTGCTATCATCGTCCAATTCGTCGCCACATTCATCTTCATTAATATTATCGACTATGTTTACCTCCCCTGGGCAAGACGAACGAAATCGAGCTCGTTTCCCGATGTGGACGTATGAGTTACCCTTTTATTGATTTGAAAGAATTGTTCTCCATCCATATTATCACTGTCTTCAACATCCTCAATCATGTCTGACACTTCATATATATCACGAGCCTTTGTCTTGACAACCGCCCACCAATCTTTCAAATCATTTTCCATTGACGGGTATGAAGTATAGTAGACTTGTTCAACCTGTGATGCTAGAACGAACGGGTCGTTGGATCCTAGTCTAGACTTATATTTGATATCTACCAAATTGTGTATAGGGTCAACTCTAATCCCTGACGAAGTATCAAACCAAGTGCATTTGAACAACACAACTACCTGTCGCCCAATGCCATAATATTCCACCTCGAAAACATCATCCAAGAAACCATAATAGTCAGTCTCACACTCGTCATAACGGCCCCCCCTGACACATATACCACTATTATGGGTAAACCGACTAGTTAATCTCTCGCTAATCCATCGCTAATTAGTGAGGGATTAGCGACAGATTTGGTTTGTGGTCAATCTGTCACTAATCCCTCGCTAATTAGTGAGTGATTAGCGAGGGATTGTTTTGTGGTCAATCCCTCGCTAATCCCTAACTAATTAGCGAGGGATTAGTGAGGGATTGACCACAAACTCATTCTGTCGCTAATCCGTCACTAATTAGCGAGGGATTAGTGACAGATTGGGTTTGTGGTCAATCCCTCACTAATTAGCGAGGGATTTTTTCCCTCACTAATTTCCGTCGCTGATACCCATTTTTCTAGTAGTGTTAGTTTTGAAAAACTTGAAAACCAATTAACCCGAACCGAATAAACCGACCAAATAACACGTCTAATATATAAAGAGAGTGTGTGTAAGGTTGGACGGAAAACCAAATAACACCTCTCTCTCTCTCTCGATTTCTCTATCTCTAACCTCCATGGTTGCCGTAAACAATTTCTTCCTCCTTCTACTCCCTCTACAACTCTTTTTGTCACTCAACCAACTTTAGCCGGTCTTAAATGGTGGTGAAGCATGAGGAGTATCTAAATTGAGAAGATCACTGAAGCTTCTCGTGATTGAATCATCTCTAGCTCTATGCAGTTCCAAATCCTCTTTAGTTTCTTTATTAATAGTGATCAAAAACCTTGGTGGCCCTTGAAGATTATGTACACGTGAATGAGTCAATATTCAAACATTCATCTTTTCTACTATGTATTTTTGGGTTTTATGTACATGTGAATATGATTTAAGTTATCCACTCATGCAAGCAAAAAACTGAAAAACATTGAATATGGCGTCCCATTCACACATGCATTCAACCCAGAAAATTGAAGAACGTTGGATATGGTGATTCAATTCACATGTGTGTGCAATCCATAAATTGAAAGACATTGAATACGGTGATCCATTTACAGGCGCATTCAACCTAAAAAATGAAGGATGGTGAATACGAAGACTCATTTACATGTGAATACAGTCTAGAAATTGAAAGATAATGAATAGGGTGACTCATTCACATGTACATGCAACACATGAATTGAAAGACAGTAAATATGATGACTCATTCGCATGTGCATGCAGTCCAGAAAATGATGGACGACAAGGAGGAAGTTCAAAAATACGAACTAAACAACTGGTTGTGGAGTTTATTTTTAAAAAAAAGTTTGGTAATTTTTTGGAGGATAAATGAAGTTTCCAGGATTGTAGTAACTTTCCTTTATTTAAGGGATTTTAATGAATGAAAATGATTATCCATTGATGAAAGTGTACCATTTTGCCCTTTTCATTTAATAAATTGATCTTTTATTAATCGTTGAATTAAAACTAATCGGTAGATAAAAGGGTGTTCCTCTTTTTTTTTTTGTGGTTTTCCTCTGAACCCGACCCTATATGTGTGTATGTGCGCATGTGCATAATCATTTACAAACACAATAAATCATACAAACTTATAAATTAGTTTCATATGTTATTTCACATATAAACACAAACGAAGTGTTTATATAGTATCGTTTCATATGTAAAACGTTCAGAATTGTTTTGTATGTGAAAGAAAACAGTCTTGAACATCAACTAAAAATAAGGGTAAGTTTAAACCTAAATAAAGTCATCGGTAAAAACTTAAATAAATGAATCACCAAAAATGGGGAAAGAGTAAGGTGTTTAAAATACAAAATACAAGAGATAAATCAACAACCTACTAATATAAACTAGTCAAAGCTTAGATTAAGGACGTGTGTCACTATCTTTTTCCAAAAGAATCATATCTACAAAACATTCATCAAAAGCTATTCTTCACAAAAATGTGCCTTTACCGGCAACCCGACTCTCCGCTCAAACCCGAGGAGTCCCACCGCTAGAACGACCTGATATACATGTCATTGTTTAAGAAAAATGTGTTACGCTAAAAGCTTCGTGAGTTCAAACAGTTATAGAGTAAAGCTATAAAATAATTATAATGGAAGCATAGCTTTAATCCGATACATTATACCATTTGAGCCAAATTCACTCTCAAAAAAACTTCTACACATCTTGCGATGACACCGGGGGGGGGGGGACCCGATTTCCATGGATAGTGACGGAACACAAAAGTAAGCCCCAATTCATGTTAAATAAGTCTCACTCATATATTATAATCAAAATGATATAGCGACCTCAACAACTCCAAATCTATTACTTGTGGAGTCTCAAGTTCAACCACACTAGGTCTATACCTTGAGATGTCCAAAATCCGAGTTTAGCCTTAATCACTATGGAATTACATTTTACCGCTCTTGGTCGATTCCCGACCATATAGGCCCACACCTTACTTTCCTATAGAGTCTCAATGCCTACTCCAAGCTACAACAAGGGAAATCCATATCCCAAGACAAAGAGCACAATATGAATTATATGCGTATGGATCCATTACATTATAGTCTAACACATTTATACAACAAAGTATACCAGAGTATAATAATTACAAGAAGCCTTTGTATAAATACTTTACAATGGGATATGTCATATTTAAATCAATAAAACCATTACTTTTCCATAATTACTTTAAGCTCTTAAAACTCATTCAACCAACAATAGACATTATTTAGGTGCATAAGACCATCATTCATACATCTTTTAGACAAAATAATCATAATGGTCAAAACCCTAGTTTTGACCTAATTTTTCCAAAATACATTCAAGAAGTAAGCAAGTATTAAAAACCATGAAGAATCATTAATGATGTATTTAGAACTCTATAAAACACATATTTGATAAATCTCATCTTTTACTATCATATAAATCAAAAACCCTAAAATCTTCCAAATTATTCAAAATGAGTTTTAGAGTTCATAAACTAAGAAGTATGTTTAAGAGATGTTTAGGAGACTAAATCTTCAAGATTTTAACATGTATAAAGTTTTATAAGTGTAGGATGAACTCAAAATTTAGGCATTGATGAAAACCTAGAAATTTCTTGAAGATGATAGTGAGATGAAGAACTCCTAGTCTTTGCCTTCAATCCTTAGTTTGATGATGAAGAATCACTTTGAACTCTTATTATTTGGTGCCTTAAATGCTCCAAAATCTGAAATTTATGGAGAGGGTTCGGTTTGGGAGGAAACGAGAAGAGGTAGGTGAAGTGGTAAATGAGAAAGATGGGAAAAATTGCAGCATTAAAGACCCTGGACCCCGACCGTGACTATGACACGGCGACTATGCCCTTGTCATACTCACATAACATAATCGTCCAGGTTGGACCGCAGGTGCTCCCTCCCATGTGAGTGTGACATGGCGAGAATGTCCGTGTCACAATCGCGGGGCAATGTCGTGGGTTTTGTACCGAGAGGTACTCTCCTTCAACGAGTATGACGTTGGCGATAGTGACCTGGCACTTTCGCTAGGCACTATCGCCCCACACTCCCTCTTCTCCAAAGTTGACTTTCCCTCACCCGAAACGCTCTCGACATGCCTAGAAATCATAAGTGAGCCATTCCTTACACAAAACCTATAATTATAAACCACAAAATGAACACGGTGTAACTTTTACTTACCGAAAAATTACGGTGTTACATTCGAACATTTCAAATATGAAACAACAATATATAAACATGACATTTTCACACGTATTGTTTCATATATGAAACAACACATGAAAACTGGTTTGTAAGAACTATCGAGTTTGTAAAAGGATACCATATTGTTGGGTCATCTTGGATTTAAAGATAACCTCTCCTTAGTCTTTATTGATGTTTGAACTTTGTACTTTGAGTTTTGGTTCTTTGTAATAGCTTAGTTATGGTTAAACAGATCGGTGAGTCGAAGACAAACTGAAATCAACATGAAGGAAGTCTACAATGCGGATTGAGATGAACTTCAAAGTGAACTAAGCCTGGCCTGCCGATTCCTATTCGGCAGATCATCTCTATGCCGATTTCTATTCGGCAAATCATCCCATGCCGATTTCCTATTCGGCACATTCTTTCTTTGTTGTCGAATCTCCTTTGATCGGCACAACCCTCATTTGCCGAACTCCTTGTTCGGCATCCCTTGTCATTCTTCGGCAGTTTCCCCTTCTACCGATTACTCCTTTATTGGTAAGATCTTTTATGTCAAACCCTATTGATTTGACATACTTCCTCATTCCCAATGATCTTCTGACAATGGGAATGGAAGCTTCCTTCTTAGAGAAGATATACACTTGTGTTTGAATTTGATTGAGACGTTTATTTTCTAATAGATCTCGAAAAGATTTTCCCAAGAATATTTTATTTAGATATTGTACTTTCATAGTACAAAAGTTACCTTTTGTATTGTGACAAGTCACATCAAATATCTTATAATTTATTGACAATATCTCAACCACCCATGCCTTTATTGTTCCTTGTCCTTTGCACTCATTACTTTGGATAGTATATAAAAGATGGAGGTAGCACCTTGCTACTAACGCTTTCAGCTCAAGACTTCTCATTTGCAAGATTTCAAGCAGGTTGACAGTTTTCCTTTTTCTCTCTAAGATTTAGTTTATGTGTTCTTTAAAGTTTTCTTAGTGTTAGATTGTTTTTGAGTAGTTCTTAGCTATTCTTTTCCGCAAACAATCTTTATTTATCTTTGTGTAATTCTTGATATGTTATATCAATAAAAAAATTAAAATTAAGTAATTTTGTGTGTATTGTATTCAACCCCCCTTCTACAATACTTGTTTTACTTCTTTGGGACTAACAAGTGGTATCAGAGCGGTTGGTTTAACTTAATAAACCAGATCCGTAATGGCTTCTCCTTCTACAAAACCTGAGTCCTCTTCTCAAAATTCTTTTCATTCTGACAATGGATCTACTATCAAACCTCCTAAGTTCAATTCGAACAACTTCTCCTTATGGAAAAGTAGGATGATGCTCTTCTTGGAAGGAGCTGATAGTCGTTATCTAACTATACTTAGTGAAGTCCCTCTAATTCCAAAAGTATGGGATAAATTTTTCAAAACCCCTAAGGATAAAGAAAAAGAAAAAGACTCTCTTTTCAAGTTCCCGATGACTCGTCAGAGAAGGAAAGAACTTCTGTCACCGGTCGATATGTTCTGAAAAGAACAAAAGAATACACGGATGAAGATAAACGCACTATTGGACTCGACTCCAAAGTACGATCCATTATCGCTCAATCTCTTCCAGATGAAGTGTATCAATCTCTTGCCAGCCTTAAAACTGCAAAAGATATGTGGACGACCCTATGTGTTTTGTATGAAGGTACAAATGAAGTAAAGAAATCTAAGAAAATCTCTCTTGTTCGTAGATACGAATTCTTTTCTCATGAAAAGGGAGAATCTCTTCCCTCCTACTACAACCGCTTTAATAGTCTCTTAAACGGGTTAAAACTTGTTGGAAAACTTTATGACAATGAGGAAGTCGTATGCAAATTTATGGATGGTCTTCTACATTTCTGGAATAACCTTTCCACTTGCATTAAGACATCCAAGGACTTGGAAAGTCTTCCTCTCACTTCTCTCTATGGTATGTTCCATAATCATGAACAAACCCATCTTCAAAGGAAAACCATCTTCAAAGAGATAAGAGCTCCTTCTATGGCTCTTATCAGTGATGGCTCCAAGAAATCTATGTGTGTTCCTCGTATAACCTATCCTTCTGATGACTCAGATAGAGAAAGTCATGAAAATCTAAATCACTCTTCGGAGGCTTATCTTAGTGAAGCTGATGATGAAGGAGAAGATCCCTCTGTCGATCATTTGACGGAGGAGATGGGTACGCTTGAAAATTTCTCTAAGTTAAGAAAGAACTCCTCTAATAATTTTCAAAGCAACAGAAAATTTTCTTCTTCCTCTAGAAACTCCTTGAACAAATCCAAAGAGGATTGTTATGCATGTGGTAAGAAAGGCCATTTTGCATCTGAGTGTAGAAGCAATCCTTCTAGGATCTCTAAAATCTAATTCTTCTAACTCTTCTAAAAGAATAAATCTCAGATCTATTTTACAGGTAGATCGCATCCAAGAAAACCTTCTCCTTCTTCTTCATTCAAAGAGCTCTCCGATAAAGCTGACAAATATAAAGGCAAGTACAAAAGAGAGAAAGAAAGAAATTTCAACTCTCAAAGAAGAGGCAAAGGCTTAATGGCAGAAACTCTAGACTGGGGAGATGAACCGACTTCCGACAGCGAGAAGGAAGTATCAAGTAAATGCCTTATGGCTAAACTTGATGAAGAACCAAAAGACTCCTGCTCAAGGATGGACTTCACAGCTGAGTGCTCCTTTTCTTCTTCTTCTCAGGTACATCCCTTCTACTCTATCTCTGATGAAGAGAAGATTGAGGCATTTGACTCTCTAACTGTACTTTTTCATAACGAAAAAGATGCAAAGAAAAGAGTCAATGCTCAAGTCAAGTCTCTCTCCTCTCAACTCCAGGATTCTCTATCCCAGCTAAAACAGTTTGATAAACTAAAAGCTGAGCTAGATGACTTGAAGACTATAAACTATGTGCTAGCCAAAGAGAAGAACAAGCTTCAAAAGAAACTTCAGAAAGAACAAGAAACTGTAAACAAATGGAACACCTCTTCTAAAAACCTTGAGAAAAAATTTCAAGATCAAGTTGTTGGTGAAACTTTTGGCTTAGGTTACTGGAAAGAGGATGTTGTGTGTACTCCTTCTGAAAACGTTCCTTCTCCTACTCATAATCTTCCTCTGTCTTCTAAACTACCCTCATATTCTTCTGATTGGAATGATTCTAACTCAGAAGATTCTAACTCGGTTTATTCCATGGATCTTCGTGTCCGTCAAATCTTCCAAGCCTCTTCTAAAAGAAGATCAAGACTCAAATGAGTTTGTCAAGGCTGTAAATGATCTTCTTTTGTCTTTAAAACTAAAAGAGGTTTCTTCTTCTTCTTCTTCTTCTTCTTCTTCTTCTTCTTCTCATTCTTCTAAAAAGGCTCCTCTCCTCTCTAAAGGAAAATTCGTTACTGTTGACCTTCCCAACAAAAGAAAGATTACACCTTCTTCAAAAGGTAAATCTCCCATGAACACAACTGACTTCATCCCTAGATCCTTAAAGATAAAGAAGTCCAAAGGAATCTCTATCAACCCTTCTTCTTCTTCTTCTGAAAAGGGAATCCTTGGACCAGTACCCCATAATCCTCACGTTCCGTACAACTATCCTATTCCTCCTCACTTATCTAAACCTCTTAAATCTAAACCTCAAGTAAAGGTAAAAGCTTCCTCTCTTGAACCAAAGAAAAGATTCATCTACAAAAAGTGTTACAATTGTGGTGACACTTTTCATTTGGCCAAAGACTGTCCAAAGGACCGTATCGAAAGATATAGTCAGATCAATCCTTCTTCTTCTTCTTCTAACCCTAAAGGACCCACCTCAAAACGGGTTTCAAAGGACTAATTTGTTCATGTCTGCAGGTCTATGGGCATCATCAAACATGGTATCTCGATAGTGGATGCTCACGACATATGACTGGGAACAAATCTCTTCTTCTAGACTTTGTGAAAGAAAAGGGACCATCCGTAACTTTTGGTGATAACTCTAGTGGTTCCACTAAAGGTTATGGAACTATTTCTAACGGTTCCATTACCTTTAACAAAGTTGCCTATGTGGAGGGTCTAATGCATAATCTATTAAGCGTTAGTCAACTATGTGATTTAGGTTACTATGTGATTTTCAGTGAAAATGATTGCCTCATTACCGATAAAAGCTTTCACACTATCCTATCTGGCTTTAGAAAGGACAATGTGTACGTCATCAATATGAGTGTCAAATCATCTGAAAATGAAAGCATCAGTTTCATATCTGAAGACTCTGACAAGAAGAACTGGCTCTAGCATAAACGTCTTTCCCATCTTAACTTCAAAACATTGAATGCTCTCTCCAACAAAGAGCTTATTGTTGGCTTTCCGAAAATCTCTTTCTCAAAAGAGAAGCTATGTGCAGCTTGCGAGAAAGGCAAACTGACAAAATCTTCTTTCAAGTCAAAACAGTGTTTCTCTATCTCTACCCCTCTTCAGATGTTGCATATGGATCTTTGTGGGTCTGTCAGCACACCTAGTCTAGGTGGAAAAAGGTACATTCCTGTCATTATTGATGAGTACACACGTTACACTTGGGTATTCTTTCTCAGGTACAAAAGTGATACACCTGAAGAAATCATCAATTTTATCAAGAAATCTGAAGTTCTCAACGGTCAACTAGTCAGATCTATCAGAAGTGACAATGGGACCGAATTTAGAAATGCTACCTTGAATGCCTTTCTCTGTGACAAAGGTATTTCTCAAAACTTTGCAGCAGTAAGAACTCCACAACAAAATGGTGTTGTGGAAAGGAAGAATCGTACGCTATGTGAATCTGCAAGATCCATGCTAATTGAATCAAATCTACCAACCTATTTTTGGGCTGAGGCTGTCAATACAGCTTGTTTCACTCAAAATCGGTCTATTATTGTGAAAAGACACAAGAAGGCTTCCTATGAAGTCTTTTATGGCCGAAAACCAAACATTGGTTTTCTTCATGTTTTCGGTTGTCTGTGTTTTATCTTGAATGATCAAGATCATCTTGGGAAATTTGATCCCAAGGCTGATGAAGGTATATTTGTGGGTTATTCTCTCTCTTCTAAAGCCTACAGAGTATACAATCTAAGGAGAAAATGTATTGATGAGTCAATACATGTGAAGTTCGATGATCACAAGACGTCTTACTTATCTTGTGATGATACTGAGCTTCATGAATGGATTATTTCTTATGTTGGAGAAGATTCTCCAAATCTTCTATCTTCAGGACCTCCATATGTTCCATTCTCGGTATCATCTACTTCCCTTCATCATGGTTCGGCAGATCCCTCTCCTGCTACCGAACCCACTGCTCCTACCGAATCCATATCTCCCACCGAACCTACCTTACATACTTCACCTTTTCATCACACGCATCTTATACCCACCGATCCTTCACCTTCATACTCTCCAAACACATTTCCTGCACCTCTTCCCCCAGCTCTAAAATGGACCAAAGATCATCCGATTAATCAAATTATCGGTGATCAGCAAGCAGGTGTCCAAACTAGAAGAGGTGTTGGAAATATTTGTCTCTATGTGAATTTTCTCTCTATTGTTGAGCCCAAGAAAATTGAGGAAGCTCTAGCAGACTCTTGTTGGGTCACTGCCATGCAAGAAGAGTTGTCTCAATTCGAAAGAAACAAAGTCTGGAGACTTGTGCATCGACCTTTCGGTAAGACCATTATCGGTACTAAGAGGATTTTCCAAAATAAAATGGATGAAGTGGGTACTGTTATCCGGAACAAAGCCAGACTTATTGCTCAAGGGTATAGGCAGGAGGAAGGTATCGATTATGATGAAACCTTTGTTCCTGTTGCTAGACTTGAAGCAATAAGAATATGTCTCGCTCATGCTGCTCATAAAAACTTCCGGGTCTTTCAAATGGATGTAAAGAGGGCATTTCTCAATGGAGAACTTGCTGAAGAAGTCTATGTGAAACAGCCTCCTGGTTTTGAAGATCCAGCTCATCCTTACCATGTGTTCAGACTTGACAAGGCTCTCTATGGTCTGAAACAAGCTCCTCGTGCTTGGTATGACACCTTGTCTGACTTTCTTCTCTCCAACCGATATACCAGAGGTAAAATTGATAATACTCTTTTTCTCAAGAAAACTAAAGGTAATATCATTCTTGTTCAAATCTATGTAGATGATATCATTTTTGGTGCCACTGATGAAAATCTTTGTCAGGAGTTTGCCTCCCTCATGAAAAGTAAATATGAGATGAGCATGATGGGTGAGCTTACTTTCTTTCTTGGTCTTCAAATTAAACAATCTTCTGAAGGTATTTTCATAAATCAAAGTAAATATATTCGTGATCTTTTGAAAAAGTTTGATTTTGAAAATTGCTCTCCCATGAAAACTCCAATGACACCTTCTCTTAAGATTTATGTTGATTCAGTCGGCAAGTCGGTTGATATCACGAATTATAGAGGAATGATAGGGTCTCTTCTTTATCTAACTGCTAGTAGACCTGATATCATGTATGCTACGTGTCTGTGTGCACGTTATCAAGCCAATCCCAAGGAATCTCACTTAGCGGTTGTGAAACGTATTTTTAGGTACCTAAAAGGTACTATGAATCTGGGTCTTTGGTATCCCAAGGACTCAGGTTTTGATCTAATTGGCTATTCACATTCTGACTTTGCAGGGTCTAAAGTCAATAGAAAGAGTACAACTGGCAGCTGTCAATTACTAGGTGGAAACTTGGTCAGTTAGTCCAGTAAGAAGCAGAATTCGGTATCTACCTCTACTGCCGAAGTTGAATATGTTGCAGCTGGAAGTTGTTGTGCTCAGATCTTGTGGATGAAAAATCAACTACAAGATTATGACAAGTTCTATTCTCATATATCGATTCTATGTGACAATTCCAATGCTATAGCCATTGCCAACAATCCAGTGTTGCACTCCAAATCTAAACATATTGATATTCGGTATCACTTTATAAGAGATCATATCTCTAAGGGTGAAATTG
Source organism: Arctium minus (assembly GCA_954870635.1). Lineage (NCBI taxonomy): Eukaryota > Viridiplantae > Streptophyta > Magnoliopsida > Asterales > Asteraceae > Arctium > Arctium minus. Next base: position 4,977,785 of record OX941090.1, read on the forward strand.
AACTTCACTTCATTCCTACAGATCTTCAACTTGCAGACCTCTTTACAAAACCACTGGATGAGGCACGCTTCAACTTCCTTGTGGGATCTTAGGTATGTTAAATTTTTGTTAAAAAAAATCTCTCTCTCTTTTACCGAAATTCTTTCAATATTCATCTTGCCGAAGTATCTCTTATACTTCGGTACTTCATGTCTTCGGTATTTCTCTTTTTCGGTATCTCTTGATTACCAACACTTCTCTCATATCGGTAAATATCTTCTTTCGATATATCGATTACCGAAGTATCTCTCATACTTCAGTACTTCATATCTTCGGTATTTTTAAGACGATCAAGCCTACCGACGTTCCCCTCACCCTAGGTATGATCTATTTCATCTCCTCTCCCAATCCGATTTGGGGAACACTTTTTGAAAGTGGTACCGAAGGGGCCTCACTTTCTCAAGGTGCTTCCAAATTGGTGGACCCGTCTGCCCCCAAAACTTCCCTAGCCAAATCGGTGGCCACTAAAAAGAAAAAGGCCACTGGTAACGTCGCACTTGCTCTAATGACTATGCCATCGACCAAACCTTCGGTGGCTACCCCGGTCATTTCCTCTTCTCCTTCTATTAAGCGACGGGGATCAAAATCCCCTCCTATGTTTCGTTCTAAGAGACTTTGGAAACCTTTGGCCGAACCACACACTCCATCTACCGATTCTCAAAAATCGGCAGATGTTGAACTTCCCCCTCCAGGGCCACGGGGATCTGAAAAATCCACACCCACCTCCTCCAAATCCTCTCAAAAGGGTTTTGGTTGTACAAACGGAGTCCCACAATATTCCTTCTTCTCCTTTTCTTTTGGAGGTTGAAGATGAGTTGGTCTCCTCTCCGGGCCAACATTCTGTTTCTTCCTTCTCCCTCAATTCTCTCTTCCCTAAAAAAAAGGTCATTGAATTTATAAGTTCTTTGTGTCTTGTAATTCTCTGGGTGTCAGTACCATTTTTTTTCTTTGTGTTGGTGTCATCATCAAATAGGGGGAGAAAAATTATTGGGTCACAAATTGATTTGGTGATTACTCTCCTACCAACACTTAGAAAGACAATAAGACTTCTCTCAACAAGGGCTCTCTATCCACCAATCAAGCTCTCACCCCAGGTATGTTTTCCTTACTAAATTCTTTCGATCTACAATGGCTTGATGCTCTTGACACTCCGGTGTCCAAGGCTCCCTCATCTGTAGTAACCCCGATCTACAATGGGTTGATGCTCCGCACTTGCTTCGATTACCATACGACCGAAAGAACCTTCGGTTGTTGCCCAGGTCACGTATCCCTCTCCAAAGCGGAGGCACTCATCATCTTCCCCTCCCTCTCCTCTCAAGAGGCTGAGGAAGGTTTGAAGGGCCAAGACAACTACTCCATCCACCGATTCTCCACAATCGGCAGGTGTTGAAATTTTCCCATCCGGGCCCGGGGACTCTGCTAAACCTAAAGCCACCTCCTTTGTATCCTCCCAAAGGAATACAATTGTAAAATCGGGGACCTCTATTATTCTCTTATTAATCTTTTCCTTGGTTGATAAGGATGACTTGGACTCCTCCCCAATCCCAATCCAAGGTAGTTCTTCTCCACCTCTCAGCCTATCACCCGGGATTCTCAGTCCCGATGTTTCTGCACGATCCAATGATGAATCTGCTTTTCCTGAAAGCAAGTTCGGAGGATCCCGAAAATATTTCTGACTTCTTACTTTCCGACACCGTGAATTAGTTAAGGGGGAGCTTCTTACCACTCATGCTTAAACTCTGCTAAAACCTATTTTGTGATGGACTGTGTGATCAAACCCACCAGACATTAGTTGAGGGGGAGTATGAATTAAGGGAGAGCAACCACACACTCAAGCTCAAACAATTTCCGACAATTGTCTTTTGAATATATGTATATATTTTTTTTCTTCTCATTCTTTATTCTTTGTATTTATTTATTCGTTTGTATAGCTATACTCATTCTTTTATTCTTTTGTAAATGTCGTTTATACTTAAAAAAATTATAAAAAAAAACAAAAAGAATGGTCTATGTGAAAAAGAACCCAAAAGAGTATGAACAGGGTCAAAATGCATTATTCATTTAATTTCGGTTATATGAGATGTTATCATCAAATAGGGGGAGATTGTTGGGTCATCTTAGATTTAAAGATAACCTCTTCTTAGTCTTTATTGATGTTTGAACTTTTTACTTTGACTTTTGGTTCTTTGTAATAGCTTAGTTATGGTTAAACAGATCGGTGAGTCGAAGACAAACTGAAATCAACATGAAGGAAGTCTACAATGCGGATTGAGATGAACTTCAAAGTGAACTAAGTCTGGCCTGCCGATTCCTATTCGGCAGATCATCTCTATGTCGATTTCTATTCGACAAATCACCCCATGCCGATTTCCTATTCGGCACATTCTTTCTTTGTTGCCGAATCTCCTTTGCTCGGCACAACCCTCATTAACCGAACTCCTTGTTCGGCATCCCTTGCCATTCTTCGGCAGTTTCCCCTTGTACCGATTACTCCTTTATCGGTAAGATCTTTTATGTCAAACCTTCTTGATTTGACATACTTCCTCATTCCCAATGATCTTCTAACAATGGGAATGGAAGCTTCCTTCTTAGAGAAGATATACACTTGTGTTTGAATTTGATTGAGACGTTTATTTTCTAATAGATCTCAAAAATATTTTCCCAATAATATTTTATTTAGATATTGTACTTTCGTAGTACAAAAGTTACCTTTTGTATTGTGATAAGTCACATCAAATATCTTATAATTTATTGACAATATCTCAACTACCCATGCCTTTATTGTTCCTTGTCCTTTGCACTCATTACTTTGGATAGTATATAAAGGATGATAGCACCTTGCTACTAACGCTTTCAGCTCAAGACTTCTCATTTGCAAGATTTCAAGCAGGTTGATAGTTTTCCTTTTTCTCTTTAAGATTTAGCCTATGTGTTCTTTAAAGTCTTCTTAGTGTTAGATTGTTTTTGAGTAGTTCTTAGCTATTCTTTTCCGCAAACAATCTTTATTTCTCTTTGTGTAATTCTTGATATGTTATATCAATAAAAGAATTAAAATTAAGTAATTTTGTGTGTATTGTATTCAACCCCCCCCCCCCTTCTACAATACTTGTTTTACTTCTTTGGGACTAACACATATCTCTCTCTCTATATATATATATATACATATATATACACACACACACACATACAGACATATGTGTGTGTGACCATCCTTTTTCGTGATACCACCTCCTAGCCGTTGGATCTCTTTATCTCGTGAACCTTCATACTTTTTTTTCCCGAACTTTCACATTTATATATGTGGAAAAACATGAAGATTAGGGAAAAATAGAAGGTATGTGTGTGTATATACACACACATATATGAAGGTATAGATATGTATGAGAGTAATTAAACGAGATTATAAAAAAGTTGAGAACTATGAGAACCGATGACTATGAGTTGTTTCACATTATGAAAAAATAAGTATTGTTTCAGGATATGAATATTATTAAACGTGTAGTTTTCGTGTCACATAATTAAATATTTGATTAGAAGCATAATTTATTGATACTTTGGGGGTTGATCAGGTTTGGATTCGATCCTCACAACTGACCCTTGATTAATCGCTCTTGGGTCAGTCTCAATCTTCAACCACATGGTGCATCTCTAGCTTGACTTGCCCGAAATGAAAGTTGGTCTTATTGAATTGAAAAATGCGCCTTCCACCAAACTAGCTATTTTACTATTTATGGTAAGAAAATTGAGAAAATAACTAGTTAATTTGTTAAGGGTTTTTAAGGAATAGTCACGAATTCTGCCAATTGGAGAATTCCAAAAACTGACATGTAAGGCCCGTCTATGATTTCGCCAATACACCTTGTGTTGACATGTGCATTCGCCAAATGCTCTGCCAAATATCCCCATAGCACTTTTGAGATACGTAACGTATTTAACTTTTCTGATGATTTGGCCCACCAATTTATAAGAAGTACAGTATTCCGTCAATTGGCAGAATTCATAGCTATTTCTTTAAAATTACTATTTTCTCAAAAAAATATTATTATAAATGGCTAGTTTGATAAAAAAAAACTTGAAAATTACCCATATGATTACATCGTGTAGCCGTATATAAAAAGAAAAAAGAAACACTTAAAAGAAGATAGAAGGGTAAGTATTTGAACCATTGTTCTTTTAGGAATATACAACTTTAATACAATTATTAAGAAATGAGGTGCGGTCAAGCCAAAAATGGTTGATTTCTTAGTGTGTGTTTATTTTTGATTTAATCAGCTTAATGGCTGAAACGGCTAATTAGCACAACCATTTAGGGGCGTTTACTTGCGACTTAGTCACACGACCAATAACTTATTCGTACAGTAGGTAAAGGATATGTTGTCCCCATTAAGCCAAAATATTGACATAAAAAGAACGTGTCTGCTCCTTCAAACCCTAGCCTCTCATCATACGCTTCTCCTTCATACCATGCATCTCCTTCATCCATGTGATACTTCTCTTTCAATAGTGTAACACTCGGAATTTCCAACGACGTAAGTCACTCTTTACCTAGATTTATGTTGGAGTTAAAACTAGAATTTGGAATCCATAAGAAACCCTGTTTGGATAAACTCTCTTAATTTAGAAAATTGGATTTTTTAGACCCTACAGGCTCGCGACAACAGTGCCCGGTGACTGTGACAATGTCACTATCGCCAGGGCAAAGTCGTGGGGAAGTTCGGGGACACGGTACACTCTCCGCGAGAGTGACATGAGCACTATCGCCTTGTCACAATCACCCAAACCATGGAGGTCGCGGTACACCTTAGGCGATTGTGCCCGGCGAGAATGTCATGGCACAATCGCGGTGTCACTATCGCCCGCGGGTACCAGAGGGCATTTAATGTCCGATTTTGAGGGATTTTTTGTCATAACTTCTCATCCATTCCTCTTAAATCTCTCTCAACTTCATATCCCCTCATTGAATGCTCATCTTGATGCATTGAAGGTTCCATCTACCTCTACATCCTAGCTTGGTTGCATCTTTTAAGTATTTGGAGCTACTAGTGAAGGATTCCCCATTCTCATCATCATCTCCTCCAAGTTCTAGGTTTGGGAGCATTTCTAGGGTTTTTAACAAAACCCATATAATGAGTTCATTCTTATATTTAAACTCTATACATGTTAAAACTATACATTTTAAACTCTTAAACATCTCATTGTTACATTTTCTTATTTGAATGATTTTGACCTAACTTTTGTGTTTTGGAGATTTTAGGGTTTTTATCATTTCAACCAAAATGAAGGGTTTTACTATATGTGATGTAAAAGGTGGTTTTATATGCATATTTATGGTGGAACACTTGAAGGAATACATTTTGGTCACATTTAGGATACTCATTTCCTTGTGAGGTTTACTTGATAAAAGTGAGTTTTAGGGGAAGGAAACAAATGGATCATGGCTATTATGGTCTATGATTATTTTGAAATCGTGTAACCCCTGGAAAGCCTATTTTGTAAAGGATTTATGTTGGAAATGGGAAAATGGTCATAATGTGACTTTTACATGGTTTTAGTTTTACTTGGTGTTGTTCATACAAGGAAATGCATTCTTTGGAAATGTTTGGTATTGATAACTATATGTGTGATTATAGTTTTGGTCACAAATATAATTGTGACGAGTCTAGACTATTACTAATGGATCAATAGGTATTGAGTCGACTTAATTGTGGGGTAACTCTCGTTTGTAACTAATTGAGACATTAGGTCCTCAGAAGAAAACTTCGTACGGTTATGTGGGACCGAATACTAGCCATGGATCGTATATGTAATCCTAGTGAATGAGTATAGTTAGGATCATTAGGTGCCCTACCCCACATCTGAATACGAGTAGACGAGCTCGTGGCCTTGATCCTAATATTGTGCTTACAACTTGGAACGTGCCAAACTTTTGTGTTCCGTCACGATCCTTGGAAATCAGTTATCCCCCGTCATTGCAAGATGTTTTGGACCGTATGGTTCGTATGTGGTATTTTGGAAAGGCGAAACGATTTATTATATGAACTTTTAATTGAATTTACTTTTAACTGATTTATATAACTGTTTGTTCTCACTAGGCGTAAAGCCTAACACTTTTTCTCAAATGACATGTATAGCAAGTTCTGTTAGTGATGGGGATTTCATGAAGTGAGGGTCGAGTGTTGGCCGATAGCGGTAACTTTTAGAGACAAGCTTTGGGACATTGGCATACAATAAAGAGTAGTTATTTTGGGAGATTGGGTTGACACCTACCGTAATCTAGATATAACTGATTTAGATTAGTTTGTTGTCGACTTATTGTCTATTCATAGAATTTTTATACGCTATTACAGTTTCCATTTTTGGGTGATTAAATTTTATTTAAGATATCAATGGTAGCCTTTATTCAGATTTAAGTTTACCCCTATTTTTAGGGTGTTACAAACAACATTGCTCCCCATCGTCCTCACCATCCTAGATCTCCGGCGATCGTCCCTGCTCCTACTTATGAATTCCTTTAAACCGTAGCCACGGGTATTGATTTCCTTCATTGTTTAGATTTTGTTTAGTGGTTTGATTGATTCGATTTCCTAGACAAATTTTGTTCATTGTTCATTGTTATGATTTCCTTCACAGATTTTGTGTTCATTGTTTAGATTTTGTGTTTATTGTTCATCGTTATGCAATGTGTTTTTTTCTCAACAGTAGATTGTGGACATGTTTTGATGTGTTTTAGCTTGTTATGCAATGTTTTTTTCCTCAACAGTAGTTTGTGGACAAATTTTGATGTGTTTTAGCTTGTTATGAATTGTGGTTTTTTTTCTCAATAGTAGAAGGAAGTAGAGAAGAAGAATTGGATATATCGCAAACGGGTGCTAATAACACTCAATATATGGCTACATTGCGTAATGAAATTACAAATAGTTTGGTTAATAATGCTTAAATTTTAAGTATTTACGTTCGAACTTGGTTACTTTGTGTTTGAACTTGGCTACTTTGTGTTTGAACTTGGATTTTTAAGTATTTTATGAATTTATATTTTACTTTTTGGATGATATCAATTGATGTTTAAATAATTTGTGTTTCAGAAGTATAACTTGGCTTAAAAATTAAACAACAATTTATCAAATAGCGTATAATTCATACTCAGGGGAAAATCAGTCATTTCTGTCATTAGACTATTGAATTCAGATAAAAAAAAATAAACAACAACACCAATTTATCCAAATAGACAAATTTATCCATACAGGATATAATAGAAAATTTGGTAAATAGCCCCCAAGTACAAACCAATGCACTACAACAAAATTGGGTTGATAAGAAGCCAAAAATATCTAAACTTCCTAATAGATCACTTTATACGACTTAATTTATAGGACCGAAAAAAAATGTTCTATCTAAAGGCCTTGTAATAAATTTAGGGGACATTTTTGGATATTGTATCAAGTTTTTTAGGACATCTTTATAAATGACGTCGTATTAGCTATTTTGTAGGACACTGTTTGAAAAATTGTCTTATAAAAAAAGTGTCCTATAAAAACTAAAAATATGGATTTATAGGACACTTTTATAAAATAACTAATGTGACGCTTTGTATTAAGTCTTATAAAACAGTATATTATGACGATTAAGAATTGTTGACGTCCTATAAACCTAATTTTGTTCCAGTGAGAGATTTTTAGGTATATAACCTTAAATGAGATTTTAATTAAATCAATGACCTTCTCATGAGTATAAACCCATTTTTCTTGAATAGGTCAGGAGGTCATGAATTTAATTAAAAACTCATTTAAGGTCATTTTCCTAAATGACTCGTTGTAGTGATGACTAAAACAAACGATTCAGATATGGAATTTCAAACTAGGTAGTCGAATATATATTTATTTATCGAGTAAATTACGGATTTGGTCCCTCACGTTTGTCGATTGTTATGGAATTGGTCTCTCAACTTCAAAAATTACATGATAACCCTCCAGGTATGCATTTTGTTACGGAATTGGTCACTCGAGCTAACGGACGTCTAACTGCTTCGTTAACCACGAGGGTATTATCGTCATTTTACCTTATTTAATTTATTTTACCATTTTTTTAATTAGTTTTAATTATTGTTCTTGAATGTTCATCTTCTTCAATATGAACACCAAGAACATGATGAATGTTCATCTTTTACCTCAAGAATACCAAGATTTTAAAACCCAAATCAAACTCAAAACCAAAAACTTAAATCAAACCAAAAACTCAAAATTAAATCTGAGAGAGAGAAGAGAGAGAGATCTGAGAGAAGAGAAAGAGAGAGATCTAAGAGAAGAGAGAGATCGAGACACCGATATGAAAGAAGAGAGAGAGAGAGAGAGAAAAAAAAAAACATATCTGAGAGAAGAGAGATAGAGACGCCGATGACCTCGTCTTCTCCGGCGAGTACGTTGTCTCCGGCGACCGGTGATTTCTTCTCCCTGTGTCTGCATCTTCTCTCGATCTCCCTCTCTCCATCTCAGATCTCTCGATCTCTCTCTTTATCTCAAATCTCTCGCTCTATCTCAGATCTCTCTCTCTCTCTTCTCTCTCTCTTCTCTTTTAATCTTTTAAGTGGGTTTTATTAGGTATAAATCAGAGATTTATTTAGGTTTTTCATTTTTAAATCTAGGTTTTATTTAGATTTTTTAAATTTGGGTTTGATTTAGGTTTCTGGTTTTTTAATGAGTTTGATTTGGGTTTGTTCTTGGTGTTCATGGTGTTCATGTTGAAGAAGATGAACATTCAAGAACAATAATTAAAACTAATAAAAAAATGGTAAAATAAATTAAATAAGGTAAAATGATGATAATACCCTCGTGGTTAACGAAGCAGTTAGACGTCCGTTAGCTCGAGGGACCAATTCCGTAACAAAATGCATACATGGAGCCTGGAGGGTTATCATGTAATTTTTGAAGTTGAGGGACCAATTTCGTAACAGTCGACAAACGTGAGGGACCAAATCCGTAATTTACTCTTATTTATTTAATTAAATTTTTAATAACAAATCGGTCGTCTTATTTATTTAATTAAATTTTTAATAACAAATCGGTCGAATCAAATGACACTTTATTTGAAGGTGATTTATAACTAATATTTTGGGCCATGATCTATGCATAGCAATAAAAACAACTGTGAAATTTTAATGGCATTTACAAGGGAGTTAGTGACTCCAAAAAAGCAATGTTATACGCAATTTTTGTATGTTAAGATTCAAATTAAATCATATATTAAAAATGCAATAAGTAACTAGGATCCCTTCATTTGCTAACCACGGCATTGGTGTTAACCGTGCTAACCAATCTGGACCGTTGGTTATTTAGATCAATGGTTCACAATTAATTAGAATTTTAATTTTAGAAATATTAAACTAAAAGGCTAGAAAATTACGGTGCATAAGAGCATAGGGTTAAAAATGTAAAAATGCAAATAGCCTTCCAAAATCATATTAACACGTTACCAAAAAAAGAGGCGCAAAAGTAGGGATTTTTTAAACTAATAATTCTTGTTTTTAAACCAAAAAAAAAAAAAGAGGCCCACACAGTTTAAAGTGTTTGCTATTTATGTGAATTTGTGCAGTTTTTAAACTAATAATTCCTAATGTACATTTTCAAAACAAACATATGTGCATGATTTTTGTGTTGTGCATATGGGCATTGTCTACACTAATAAGTCTTGATGTGCATATCAAAATGATTAGATTATTTGCTCTTTCAGTGCATATGTGAATTGTTCACGTTAATAAGTTTTGATGTACACTATGAGCCCTTTGTATATGAATACGGAAAATGGTTTAAGATATGCACATATGCATATGTGCAAACTTAATAGCATAAAATCCGGAAAATGCATATGTGCTCACTTGGACATTTGTTCATTGTCAAGTAAATATGTGCATTTTTTAAACTAATAATTCTCAATGTACATTTTCAAAAATACATATGTGCATGATTTATGTGTTGTACATATGTGCATTGTCTACACTAATAAGTCTTGATGTACATATGTGCAATTTGAATATGCATATCAAAATGATTAAATTATTTGCTCTTTCAGTGCATATGTGCATTGTTCACATTAATAAGTTTTTATGTACACTATGAGCCTTTTGTATATGCATATGAAAAATGGTTTAAGATATGCACATATGCATATGTGCAAGCTTGATAACATAAAATCTGGAACAATATCAAAGTTACGTTTAAAAATATTAGATTTAACTCTTTATAACATAAAATCCATATATATCGTTCATTGTGATATTACGAAGAAAATATAAAGTCTATTGCACAAACTTAATAAACACAAAAACTGTAAAAAAAAAAAAAACTTATTCACTGATTCGATGGTAGATCCATATAAAAAGTGATATAATGAAAAATATATGTAAATGATATATTAAGATTTAAGATAATCTTGAATAATTTAAAATTTCAAACTTTTATATTTAATATGGTATATCATTACCATAACAGCATTGATATAATTATGGTACACATTAAATAGGCGATAATGATTACTTAATTTGAATATTCCGATTTTATATAAATTCCTTTATTACCCTTGTAAGTTTAAAATAAACAAAATCATTATCTAATCTCTAGGAGCATTCTGATTGGCCGAAAATGGGTTAGCATAATTAGCACTAATAGATTGATTAGCAAATGAATGACCCTCTAAGTAAATATTGATGTTAATATGTGTGATGAACAAATTAATAGATAGATGGACATTTAACAATATATAAGAATATATTTAGGTGTCGTTTGTTTTTTAAGAGGTCTAAAGTCTGAAGTCTTATTTTAGTTATAATTAATAAGAGATGGTGTATAAAAATGTCTGAACGATTCAAACTTAAGAGTCATTAAGAGGGTTTTTTTTTTTTAAAACAAACAACCCCTTAGCCCACCCTTTAAAAAACCTGAAATTTTCATTTTCAATATCATATTAACCATACAAAAGCTTTAAAGAAACTCCATTATGATAACAACCCTTTTTTAATTTATTTGTGGGTCTCATATTACCATCAATTAAATGTTTATAATTAAATCCACCAAAACAAAAGAAAATAAATTTTTACTTATAATTAAGAATCTCTTATTAGTTATTATGAATGCTCTAAATACAACTTCAAGTGAATAATAAATAAAAGAACAATATTTGTGTGAAAATATGTGTGAATATTCATTTGTAATTGTAAATAATATTCACATTTGAATAAATCATATCCATATATAAATGTTTGGTTGCACGTATGTTAAAAACATATTAAAAAACTTAAAAAACAATATATAACATTATGAACGTCAAATTAAAAAAATCAATATCCTCGTTTTAATATTATTTGTTTAATTTAAAATTTTTATTATATTTAAACTTTAAAAATAATAGGTCTATATCTTTTAGTTTAAATAATAATTTTTTATTGAATTATTAAAAGAGTTTTATTATTATACCCTTTTATGGAAAAAATATCTTTAATAAGGACTACAAGATAGAATTAAATATATTATTAGAATTGGTTACTAAAATTCTCAACAATTTTGTAATTCTCATTTAAACTCCCTCCTGTTTTTGTGTTTGTATGCGCCTTGGGCCAGTCTTGTCTCAAAAAACGCAACTGATTGATCCTTTGGCCTTGGATTTGATCTTTTTTGCAACCGAATCTTATTTTAACTTTAAGTGCTCTTGAGTCGGTCTCGATCATGTGTGATACCTTTATACTTGGACAAGTTGTCCAAAATAGAAATTAGTCTTTTCACATCGAAACATACCGTTTGGGTAAAAATTCCAACAATCTATCGTCGTACGACCAGTGATAACCGACGCCCTTCTTTTAAGGCAACCTCGATTAAAATGAACAAATATCCGTCCGACAAAGTTAAGTCGTACGACATGATTTCAGTTACTAACCTGTGACATACGTTATGTCATTTTTAATGCAGGATTCAAAAGACATTCATGACCAAAGATTGTAACGGTTGCCATCATCAAGAACAACGGACATAACGGTCGCTATCATCAATATCAAACGGTTATTCTATTAAAGATACGCATTCAAGACTTGCTAACGGACAATTGGAGTATAAATATAAAGATTGAATTTCACATTTGAGGATCTGATGCTAAAACCTTACAAGCTCACAAGTTACGCTCTCCAGTTAACTCGGTTTCTCTCGAAATTCATAAAGTTTACTACCGTTTGTCACACGACGCACGACTGGCTTTACTTTATTGTATTGTTTTACATTGTATTACACTTGTAACATTTTTTGTCAAGGACGACGTTCCTGATTGACGTCCATAGTGCACGACGACTCACACTCGTCCGCGGTTTTTACCCATTTTAGGGGTTTTCCGCGTCACCAATTCTCTCGTCTCATTTATTTTAATCTTATTATTGTCATACGATTATCAAAGTTACTTTCTTTGGTTGGATTAAGCTCCACATTTACCTTAAATTTCCCTTGGGAGATTTTTGGCATAAACAGTTTGGCGCCCACCGTGGGGCCCCATCCAAAGAAAATCTTTGATAATCTTACGACGTACTAACGTTTTCCTTCGAGTGTTCTCTTTTTTCAGTTATTCAGGATAATGGCATTCCAAGAAACTCAAGATCATGTTGTGGCCCAGATGAACATGGAGCTGACTGTTGCTCGTGCTCGTATTGACGCCCTAACAGCCCAGGCTCGACAAGCAGCTGAAACCATCGAGCATCTAAAAAATCAGAATGGAAATAATGTGACGGGGACTACGAATGCTTTTGCCGGTACTTGGAACGTACCCCCTCCATTGCCTAATTATCCTCGTCCACCACCAATTAATCCCGCGAACTTCGTAATCCCAACCATGCCTATGGCCTCCATGTCATTCAATGGATATGCCTCTGATTCCTCACATCATATTAGTTTCAACGGATCGGGTCATGTTCCATTGGGTATCCCAAGTAATGTCCCGATAGATCCCGTTGCACAGCGATTGAAGCTCCTAAAAGAACAGAATGAACGTGTCTTGTCGATGTTAGCCAAATTGTCGGGGGCAGCAGTTCCAGTTGATGTCGAGCCACGTACAGGATTTCAGGCGTCGCCGTTCGTTGATGAGATCGCTTTGGTGGACGTCCCAAAGAAGTACAACATCCCAACCTTCACTCCAAAATATTCAGGCGTCACTGATCCAACAGAACACGTCGCCCAATATAAACAACTTATGTGGACTGTCTCAATACCATATCAGTTCCAAGAAGTCTGTATGTGCAAAAGTTTTGGGGCGACCTTGACCGGAGCAGCTTTACAATGGTTGATTAATCTCAAACCTAAAACCATCGGGTCTTTTGCAGAGTTGGTGAATCAATTTACTCAACAATTCGCTAGCAGCCGAAAAATGGAAAAACAGACGAGCGACCTTTACTATGTCGTACAGAAAAATGGAGAGTCCATCCGGGACTATTTTAACCGTTTTAACGCGGAGATGATTGGTATCCGAAATTGCAACGTAAAAACAGCTATAGAAGCATACAAACGAGGTCTGGACGATAGTTCAGGGCTGTATCTCGACCTTACAAAATATCCTCCAGAAACTTTCGAAGACGTACGAGCGAGGACGCTCGCTCATATGAGGGTAGAAGATGACTTCGCCTTCAGAAATAAACACTCGAGTGACAGGAAAAGCCAAGGTGTTAAAAAGACAGACTTCAAACCGAAGTCGACCAGTCGATCAGATCTTGGCACACAGATTTCAAATGTCAGATCTGAAAAGAAAGGGCCGACGACTTCCAAATCTGTCCAGTATCCTAAGGTATCATCTTATGGTTTCACTGGATCAACCAAGGACGTCGTCACGTCCCTGAAACAACTCCAACAAAACGTTCGATGGCCAAAGAAAAGCGACAAAGACAGTGATAAGAAAGACAAGACAAAATGGTGCGATTTCCACAGTGACTTTGGTCATATAACGGATGATTGCATCGCTTTGAAGAACGAACTGTACTGGCTTAATTCGAAAGGTTATTTACAAGAATTGACAGGAAAAAAGGATGTGCGTCCCACATCCCCAGAACATGCCAAGGTGATTAATTGTATCACCGGAGGCTCTGATGTCTGTGGGACCACATATTCAGCTGCTAAGAGACATGCTAGTCGCGGTCCCGACGACCGACCAATTCCAGAGGAGGCAAGACCCAAGGAGGATGCAGAATTAGAAGCTTTGCCCTTGACGTTCGACCAAGCAGATCTTGACGATGTACATCAGAAACATCATGACGGACTAATTATCCAATTAAGCATTGGAAATTGTCTGACAAAGAGGATACTCGTCGACGGAGGTAGTTCAGCTAACATTATCTTTTTTGATGCAGTCAAAGCAATGGGAATTGACAAATCCGAGATTACACGACGTTCGACTACACTCATTGGATTTAACGGAGGAGCGACAAGTACCATGGGGGAAATCACACTACCAGTATATGCTAAAGGAATCAACAGACAGACGAAGTTCAACGTCATCGACTGTTCATCAGCTTATAACGTCATCCTTGGGCGACCATGGATCCACGATATGAAAGTTGTACCTTCTACGTACCATCAACCCTTGAAATTCCCCATGCAATGGGGGGTACAGGAGATCAAAGGCGAAAGAAAAGTTGCTAGGGAATGTTATAAAGTCTCTTTGAAGCCCCAGAAGCAGACAGTATAGCAATTACAGAACCAGGACGTTCCTGGGACTGACGACGATTATCTCTTGGAAGTTGTCGTACTAAACCAGGATAAGCCTGATCAGATGGTCTACATAGGTTCGACACTCGATCCATCCTTCAAAAAACGACTAATTTATTTTTTGCAGGACCACTATGATTGCTTCGCGTGGACGAACGAAGATATGGTATGCATCGATCCGAGTATTATTTCTCATAAACTCCACGTCGATCCATCATTCAAACCTGTTCAACAGAAAAGACGAAAATTTGCTCCTGAGAGAAATAAAGTTATCAACGACGAAGTTGATAATTTGCTTAAAACAGGAAAAATACGAGAAGTCAAATATCCAGATTGGCTCGCCAACGTTGTTGTCGTCTAAAAGAAAAATGGTAAATGGAGAGTGTGCATTGATTTCACAGACCTTAACAAGGCCTGTCCAAAAGATCCATTTCCATTGCCACACATCGATTATATGTTCGACGCTACAGCTGGACACGAATTACTCACTTTCATGGACACATATTCTGGATATAACCAGATATTGATGCATTCCGACGATCAGGAAAAAACGGCTTTCATGACAGATAAAGGTATTTATTGTTACAAAGTAATGCCTTTTGGTCTTAAGAATGCAGGTTCGACGTATCAACGGCTAGTAAATATGATGTTTAAAAAGCGTTTGGGCGACACTATAGAGGTATACATCGACGACATGCTTGTCAAATCGAAACATACGGACGATCATATAGGACATTTGAAGCAATCGTTCGACATTTTGCGTGAATACAAAATGAAGTTGAATCCGACAAAATGTTCTTTTGGAGTTCGAGCTGGCAAATTTCTCGGTTATATGGTCACACGACGAGGAATCGAAGCTAATCCAGACCAAATTAAAGCAATTATCGAGCTAAAATCACCCAGAAATTTTAAAGAAGTCCAACGTCTAACAGGACGTGTAGCAGCGTTGAACAGGTTCATCTCTCAGTCGTCCGACAGATGTCACCTATTCTACAACGTCCTGTGAAAAAATAAAGGATTCGAGTAGACTGATAAGCACGAAGAGGCGTAGCAACAACTCAAGAAATACATGACATCACCTCCCTTCCTCTCTAAACCTGAGAAAGGTGAAGCTCTTCAACTCTACCTGGCCGTCAGCATTAATTCGGTAAGTGCAGTCCTTATACGAGAAATCGACGGACGACAATTGCCAATCTACTATGTAAGTAAAACTCTACTAGACGCTGAAACCAGGTACTCGTCTATAGAAAAACTTTTGCTTTCGTTAGTCATGGCCGCTAAGAAGCTACGACATTATTTTGAATCACATCCTATAACTGTGGTAACTAACTTTCCATTAAAGTATGTGTTAAGAAAACCTGAACAAACAGGACGATTAGCTAAATGGAGCATCTACCTCAGCAATTATGATCTGGATTTCAAGCCCAAGACAGCGATCAAATCACAGGTCTTGGCAGATTTTGTTACAGATTTCAGTCCAGAACTAGAAGAAGCGACGACGTCCAACGAGTTAATTGTGGCGACTTTGCACGACACTACTTGGACACTCGACGTCGATGGTTCGTCGAACATACGAGGAACAGGCCTGGGTGTCGTCCTACAGTCCCCACAAGGGGCAAAATAGTGTACTTCATACGGTGCGACTTCAAGGCAACAAATAATGAGGCAGAATACGAAGCACTGATTGCAGGAATGAAAATTGCTCATGACTTGGGGGAAACATGTCTACATGTCCGAAGCGACTCGTCCCTAGTTGTTAACCAAGTTAATGGAGAATTTGCAGCAAAAGACTCAAGTATGATTGCTTATTATAAAATAGTAAAGGAAGAAGCAAAGAAGTTCAGTCGCTTCATAGTCGAACAGGTACCAAGAGATCAGAACACTCAAGCTGACGCATTAGCCAACTTGGGATCAGCACTTAGTCAAACGACATTCGACAATATCCCAATAGTCCACCTTGCAACATCAGCACTTAGTCAAACGACATTCGACAATATCCCAATAGTCCACCTTGCAACACCAACAATCAAAGACGACGGTAATACTCTGGTCGCACTAATTGAGGAAGAAAGCTCCTGGTCGGACGACATTAAAAATTATATAGAGAACGATCAATTGCCTGATGACAAAATGGAAGCAAGAAAGGTCAGGTTTAAAGCATCAAGGTACGTCATGATCAGAGGACAATTATATCGAAGATCTTCGACTGGTTTGAATCTGGGATGTATTACCAACAAGACGCAAGTCCAGAAAATCCTACAAGATATGCACGATGGTAAATGTGGAAATCACTCAGGAAGTCGTAGTCTAGCCAACATGATATCACGACAAGGTTATTATTGGCCAACATTAAAGCAAGATGCGATTAGGTATGTACAGTCGTGCGACGCATGTCAGCGACACGCATGTATGTCTCATAAACCATTCAACCCTTGCACTCGACATTGATCCCATGGCCCTTTATGAAATGGGGCATGGACATCGTTGGGAAATTACCACCTGCCCCTGGGCAAAAGGTATTTCTTCTAGTTTTAACAGATTATTTCTCTAAATGGATAGAAGCAGCGGCTTTCTCCCAGGTTCGGGACAAAGAAGTCGTTTCTTTTATCCAAACTAACATTATTTGCAGGTTTGGAATTCCGTCTGAAATAACGTGCGACAATGGGATGCAATTTATCAGTGATCGGACGCGAAATTTCTGTGAAGAAAGAAACATTAAGTTGGTAACGTCAACACCTCGATACCCACAGTCGAATGGCCTTGCCGAGTCAAACAATAAAACTATTATCAATTCAATCAAGAAAAGACTCAAATCTGCCAAAGGAAAATGGGTGGAAGAATTACCTTCCGTTCTATGGGACAATCGTACGACACCACGTACGTCCACAGGACAAACCCCCTTTTCATTAGTCTATGGATGTGAAGCTGTGTTACCTATTGAAGTACGACTACCGATTTCGAGACATACATCCGTCGAGCATAACTTGGTCGACCTGAGCTTTGACCTCGACGCTTTAGAGAAACTTAGAGAAACAGCACACATCCGCATGGCATCGCAGAAACAAGCGGTCGAACGACATTTCAACAAAAATGTCCAAATCAAAGTTTTTCAAGAAGGCGACTATGTCTTACGTCGAGTGTTCCAAAACACTCAAGAACTCAACGCAGGTAAACTTTCCACTAAGTGGGAAGACCCTTATCAAATCTCTGGCATCGTGGGTAAAGGGGCTTATAAGATCCAAACCCTTGATGGTCGAGATATCCCACGAAGTTGGAATGCAGTTCATTTAAAGAGGTATTTCTTTTAATTTCTGAATTTGTTTCCTTGGATTATTTCTTAAAAAGATTACTAACTTAAGCATCGGAGGGTCGTTGACGCTAACGTTGATCTTCGCAGGGACACACGCCTTAACTAAGATTTTCATGTCAAGTAATACTCATACGATCGCATGTATATGGTTGGTCGTAATTGTTGTTAAAGGTTAATTTTTTTTTACACTGGACTCCCAGTATATATATATATATATTACAATTGCATTTGGTCGATCGAAAATTTGAGTTGATTTTGTTAATAAATGATGGTATGGATAAATGTATGATATATAGTGACTTTGTATCCTTCTAAACTTACTTGACGTACGTTTGAAAAAATAAAGCAAGTGACGAGCATCAATGTACAAAAGAAACTTTTATCATTAAGAAGAAAAAATTACAAAGTTAAGGGACGACCAAAGACGGACGACCCCTAGAAAATAAATCTGAAAAGCTAAGAGGGAGGAACGTCAGACTGTTCCTGCACGACATCAGTCTCTGCTGCTGCTGCCTCTTCTCCACCGTCACTTCCCTCTAACTCATCATCTTCGTCAAGGTCCCTTTCGGTTCCCACGGTATCAAGATAAGTTTTGAGCTCTTCAGCGGCCGACGCCATAGGATTTTTCCCAGTCAAATGACGCCTCATCAAGGCAGCCCGATCCGTGAAGCGAGAAAAGGCTTCGATTTTCCTATTCTCAGTCTCCAGATCCTTGACGTCGCCTTCCAGCTCATCGACCCTCTTTTTGAGGGACGCGACTTCATCAGCATAAGTAGCAGCAGCAGTGGTGGCTTTAATCTTCTCGACCTCCAATTTGGTCGACGACGCCTCAAGCTCAAGGATATGATCCCTAAGCTTAACCTCTCTAGTAGACTTCGAGTATCGGAGAGCTCAGACTTAAGGCCCTCGACCTTTACCTTCTCGGACTCGACCGCCTTCAGGGCAATCATCTCCCTCTCAAGAGCCTCGTCAGCCCTTTTCTTGACCTCAGGGAAGGACGTCCTGAGACCTTGCATCTGAGCATAGAAGCTCAGACAGGCCTGGAAAGCCTGCACGACATCAAAGAAAGGGTTAATAAAAAGAAATATAATGAAGGGAGTAAGAAATAAGTAAGACGTACCATGAAGGAAAGACCAGCAGCATGCGCCCCCGTGTCCTCGACCCGAGACTCCTTGTATCGGTCGTAGAAGGTCGGGAGAAGGAATTTTCCAAGGTGTGGAAAAATGACGTCCCTCTCGAGGACGTCATTGGCCATAAAGTCAGAAGGAAAAGTGACTTTAAAAGTCGTCTCTCCCACTTTTTCCTTGTTCTTCTCCTCACCCTTGGAGGAGGAAGAAGGTGCAAGGAAAGGCTTATTAACGTCCGACACCCCCGACATTAGAGTGTCCTTCGTCACCTGAGTCGAGCCTCCAAGCTCGACCCCAGCAACGGTTCCTTCCACCGGTGTCGTCCCTGCAGAAGACGACAAATCACCCATTTTCTTGGGTGAAGACCGAGGTTTGCCTCGGACACGTCTAAGGTCTACCCCCGTAGAAGGAGCAGATCTCTTCCTCGACTTCTCTCTGCCTTGACGAGCAAGCTCCAGTTGCTCAGCTCGCTTAAGGGAGGACGACTTTACAGCTGCTTCCTCTGAATAAAGAGAGCAAGTTAAAAAGAAAATGACATACGATATAAAGGTAAAAAGTGTTGTCGAACGACTTACCGGTCATATCTTCTTCCCTCTCTTCTTCCTTTTCTTCCTCTCTTCTCCTCTCTTCTTCCTGACGAGAACCCCCAACAGACGTCTCTTCAGCTACGAAAACGACCTCGTCCTTCTCGTCGTTCGACCGAACAGCAAACGAACGATCAACAATACTCCTTACCAAGATCCTCTGAATCTTGTTGAGAGAATCTCTGTTTGGTTTCACTTTAGTAAAGTCAATTGCTGCCAGACAAATAGAGATATCATTAGTAAATATTAAAAATGCACGACAAAAACGCACGACACAAAAACGTACGACAAAAACAGTTAACCTACCCGATTCGTTCCATCCGGACGATAACCATTGGTTGTCTTCGTCGCTTACAGACGCCACTTGGAGGAAAACGTATTGACGTTTCCAACCACGGTCTTTCACCGCGGTATTATGCACCAATACATTATCTCCCTTCGATCGAGGGAATAAGCTGTACCGGTGATAATTATCCGGTCGAACATTATAAGCAGTCAGGAGATCGTTCACATTGAACGGAACCTCCCAATCGGCCGTAAGACACCCGATAACCTGGACAATTCGCCAGAATTGAGGCATTAATTGTCCAGGTGTTAGATCGAATGCATCTAAAAACGCCTTGACCAAAGGACTAAACGGCCAAGTAAACCCTATTTTGAAGGGATATTCATATAAAACGCAATATCCCTTCGGGACTTCATCCGACCTTAAATCTTCTGGCGACACCAAATTAATTCCATCTGGAATCCTGGCTAAATTCTTGAAATAATCTATGTTTTCTTCTTCCCTATATATACTCACAGGATCGCTCGACATCTGGAAGTCAGGGATATTTATAGTCGCACGCCAATAACTAAGAATATCCCAAGCTTTCCTAGGCTTTTTAGCTATGGATTTCCTATGCATATAACTGACACAGAAGGAGAACGAGAAATTGTACCTTAAATAGACTTCTAAACCTCGAATTTAGAATGGAAAGTATTCTGATTGCTCGGAAAGAGAAACTCGCCGGAGGTATAAGGTATTCAAGAAGGAAAGCGTAAAGAAGGAAAGGATTGAAGACAATCCTTATTTATACTGAAAATTGGAAACTGAATCGCCAAGAAATCGAATCGCCAATCGCCAATTGACACGTGTCGTCCGTGTCAGGCGAACCACTTGAGTGCATCCCTCGAATGCATGACACCTGTCCACAATTAGCTGTCTAACCGTTTATTTTGCAGGAAATGACGTCATTGTCCAGCTAGAAACAAACCAATTCGGTTCTATTTGAACTACCCGCGTTTCTTTTATAACACGTGTCCTGATTTTAAAATTTAAATTTCAAAAAGTTGTCGCTTGAATTTTAAATTTGGGGGCAAATTGTTTGGGTAAAAATTCCAACAGTCTATCGTCGTACGACCAGTGATAACCGACACCCTTCTTTTAAGGCAACCTCAATTAAAATGAACAAATATCCGTCCGACAAAGTTAGTCGTACGACATGATTTCAGTTACTAACCTTTGACATACGTTATGTCATGTTTAATGCAGGATTCAAGAGACATTCATGACCAAAGATTGTAACGGTTGCCAACATGAAGAACAACGGACATAACGGTCGCTATCATCAATATCAAACGGTTATTCTATTAAAGATACTCATTCAAGACTTGCTAACGGACAATTGGAGTATAAATATAAAGATTGAATTTCACATTCGAGGATCTGATGCTAAAACCTTACAAGCTCACAAGTTACGCTCTCCAGTTAACTCAGTTTCTCTCGAAATTCATAAAGCTTACTACCGTTTGTCACACGACGCACGACTGACTTTACTTTATTGTATTGTTTTACATTGTATTACACTTGTAACATTTGTTATCAAGGACGACGTCCCTGATTGACGTCCATAGTGCACGACGACTCACACTCGTCTGCGGTTTTTACCCATTTTAGGGGTTTTCCACGTCACCAATTCTCTCGTCTCATTTATTTTAATCTTATTATTGTCATACGATTATCAAAGTTACTTTCTTTGGTTGGATTAAGCTCCACATTTACCTTAAATTTCCCTTGGGAGATTTTTGGCATAAACACATACCATAAGGATTTAAACCCTTATTCCTTAGGAATAGATAATTAAAATTCAAAATTATATTATGTAACAGTAAATAGTAATATTTTTTAATACAATTAAGATATATACGATTAAGTAAACCAAAATGATTAACCTTGTGCAGTTAGCTCAACCGGCAATAAATCTTAGGCCTTTGGGGATCATCCTCAGAGGTCACCGGTTCGAGAAAGCCACAAAGATTTTCCTAGTTGTTCTCCAAAACTCCTAGGATTAGTCCAGGTGCGCGCAAGCTGGCTCGAACACCCATGATTAATAAAAAAAATGATGAGTTTCTTAATACAAAATAAGTAGTCGAACGAAGTTATTTTCATTCGGTTACAAAATATTACACTGGTAACTGAATAAATGTTTTTTCATTTAATTTTGAAGATTTAATAATACATGGGCGTAATCAAATGAGAATTTCATATTTTAACGGCCCAAAAACCATACGAGACAAATTCATATATATAGAAGCCAAAAGGTCCCAATATAACAAATTTAATCCATAACAATATTCTCATTGTATAGCAGCGGAAAACTCAACCACAACTGAGATATTACAAAATTTTGAAAAGAACTAAAGGGGTTCATTCTGATTCTGACTCTATTTGTCCTTCACATCTTCTCTTGCCCTTAGAGGAGTCTCCCACCACTTTACTACCTGAAAATGGTTTTAAGTTTTGAAAAGTGAGGGTTAGACCATGTGGTCGTGAATTCCCTCTCGAAAATCGTTCAACAATTCCCAACAATAAAATGCAAACCGCCATATAGGCCCATCAACAACCAATTTACATATCAACTTCACATTTGAGTACTTGCACAATGTTCATAGCCCTCCCTCACTTTACAGTGATGTCCACGATAGGGGCCCAAACAAACTCCTCTTTCGCCTTCGGGGCCCAAGCAGACTCCCCATGGCTCCCAATGGGTGCCATTCCCACGAGTACAGGAAATGGATTCCATGCAGACGGTATGTATAAGTAAACTCCCAAGGGGTATTCACAATCCCAAGGTACACTAATCCCACTGTGCAACCCGACTCCAAATCAATATATTAATTCATGAAAAAAAATGTAAACAAAGCATATACAATAGTAAACAATTTATGTCATATGTGATCAAAATCTCCATAAATGTTAATCATGCCATAATGCTTAATACCAAATTCAGTAATGAAAAAACCTTGGCAAAATATTCATATGCATAAAAAGTGTTAAGGGAACTCACTTGAGCTTTGGCAAATCATCACACGTTCTAAAGCTCACTTATGTTCAAACCGAATACCTGAATCACGCGACAAACGAGGGTATTAACCTACTTAATTATCCCCTAAAAACACCTCTTACAACCTCTGAGACAACCCCTAATTGGTGCCTCGATTCTAGCCCCAAACGATAGACGAAATGCCCGACAGAGCCTCGTGCGGCCTCCCGTGCGACCAAATTCGCGCCAATACCTCAAACCCACGCGGAGCACTAGACAACCCTGCACGCATTTCTCAGCCAAAATCTCACCCATTCTCATTTCTAAACCATTCCAAATCGATTTTAAAACTACAAAATGAGGGAATCAAAGCCCAAAATCTTTCCCACCCATATCCAAACAATATAGTTTCATTTGACTCATAGAAATTCATCTATTTAATGACCCTTTTTTTCACAAAACCCACCAAATGGAGATTTCTTGAAGATGAACACCATCCATGGTGGTTTCTTTCTCAAAACTCCATATCAAACAATCCAAAGACCAAACAAGGTAGTCTTTCTTTAGGGTTTTCAATCCAAGAACATAAAAGAGAAAGAGTTCCCCATTCTCAACCATGGAATCCAATAACTCACAAAAAAGGTAGACAATAGGAAAGATGTTTACCTTAAGAATGAAGAGATTGAATCCACCTCCAAATGCCTTCTTCTTCAATGACTTCAAGCACACCTACACACACTGATTTTTTTTTCTTCCCAACCTTGCTCTCTACAGCCTCCAAAGTTTTTTATGGTGAAAGAGGAGAGAAATGAGGGTTTTTACCCTCATTCACCAAATTTCACATTGATCCCTGGAAGTTTGGAAATTTACACACTTCACCCTCAACTTCTTGTTTTCATAAAATAAAGGAATGAGGTTATTACACATATATTGTGATAACCGTTAGAACTTTTAATGTATTGATGAACATATACATATATTTGTTTCACAATATGTCTGCTTCATATGTATTCGGTTCACAATGTGAAACATTTTTATGTGTAACTTTTGTTTCACATATATACATAAAAGATTCATATTGTGAAGCAAATATATGTAAAACAAACACATTATAAAAAAAATATGTGATAATTAATAATCCTAACCTTTGATAAAAAAATCATATGAAATATGTAACACCCTGAAATTCGAGTTGATTTCTCCTTGTATGACTTAGATTTATTCTGATAATCTCATCATTAATCTTTGTCACGTATCGCCTATCGAATCATCAAGTTTTGGGAGGACAAGACCACCCGGCAACATTGCCCGGGGCACTATCGCGTGTCACAATCGCACCCTGCTCATAACTTAAGTTACAATTTGGGCGAGAGTGCCTAGCGAGATTGCCAGTGGCACTCTCGTGTGTCACTATCGCGGGATGGCCCAGACTTTCAGTACATTTCGGGCAAGAGTGTCGCCCGTCGAGATTGCACATGGCACTCTCGTTGTCAAGGTTGCCGACGGGGAAAATTTTGAGTATAAAATCAGGAGCCCATTTTTATTCTTAGAAAATCTGATTTTAGGGTTTGGCAGCTGCGATTTTCCTCCTCCTCCTCGGTAAGTTCATTTAATTCTCCACCCATCATCATTTATGTCAAGGATTGGAAACCCTAGGTGATTAATACTCATCCATTTGGGTTGTACTTCTTATCTAGCCTAGCATTCAAGAGTTCAAATCCTCATTCTTGCAAGGCCTAAGACTTTACCTCCTACTTTTAGAGTTCTTACACTTTGGGTTCATCTACAAACCCTAAGGTGAGTTTTCCTCAACCCTTATACTAGCATAAATATATTAATTGTTTATTTGAGATTTGTAGGTACTTTAGGTTTGATCTAAGATCTACGGTTTAATGGATTTTGATTAAATGTGAACTATGATGTTATTAGATGCCTTTTTGCTTATAAAGGGGTTTATGACTTATTGGATGCAAATGGAGTATGTGCAAAGTAGGAATCTTTTAATTACAAAAAGGGATGGTTTGGCCCAAGTAACTATGCATGATACTAGAATTGTCACTCTAATGTATTTATGTCATTTATTAATGTTGGATTATGTTATTTCATGCAATGACAATGTATGCCATATCTTGAGTGGACAACTATTATACGTGAATATTATGTTTAATAATGGAAAGTGATACTCTTATGTGGTCATGGTCAGAATTGTGAGAATTTATATTTATTTCCTTGTGCACGAGGATTTAGATTATGTGGCATAGTTGGTTATAATTGTTGGCCCCTATGGCTTGCTAGCGAGTAGGCAATGGGGGACTTTATAGTCCTTGAGGTGTAACTCGTGTAGATTGGATAGACAATAATGTCCGTAAGTCCTTGAGGTGTAACTCGACGAAGTAGGCAATAAAGGCATAAACGGTTTGAGGATTGTGATGTCTTTATGGCATGAAAACTAGAACCGGGACATGAGGTTTAATTCAATAACATCACGGGTGACTCCACTCACGTATTCTTGTCACCCAAGATTGTAACACCCGTAAATTCTTAAGGTAAGTGTTATGTCTCCCTTAATGCATTGATTTCGCTTATGTGTGAATGTGTGTCTTTGTGTACATTTTATGATCTTGAATTATGTTAAAATGTCATGTATTGAATTACCTTTGTTAATCGTTCAAACCTCGCCATCGAATTTGGTTAAGTTTCGGACTGTTTTGGGATGCCAGTGATTGTGCCTGGCGATTGTGCCATTGGCACTATCGCCGAAGGCACTATCGCCAGAGACGTACCGTGGGCTGTTGGATGTCAGCGATTGTGCCTTGGCACTATCGCCAAAGGCACTATCGTCGGGCTTGTACCGTGGGGGTGGGGATCTCCGCGATTGTGACAAGCGATAGTGCCCATGGCACTATCGCCGGGCATTATCGCCGCGTGGTCTGGTTGATTTAAAAACACTTTGGCAGTCTTATTTCTCACATTAACACTTTACAAAAATGGGAGAGCTCTTCTTGGAGGCGAGTTTTAGGGTTTCATCACCTACCTCATTCATTTCTAGGGTTTTGGGTTGTTGGTATCATTAAGTGGTAATCAAGCTTCATCCAAGTGTCCCCATTGAAGTGTTCTTCAAGATTCTCATTTCTCACCTTCAAGTATCATCTTCTCCAACTTCTAGGGTTTCCATATTTTCTAGGTTTTGGGTTCAAAACCTAGATTGTGAGTTTACTAAACCTTTGTTAAAACTAGATACACATCATAATCTTCTATTTGTTACTTCATCTCTATACGTTCAAATGTTTGGGGACTTCTTCATGAAAATAGTTGGAAGATGTATATATATATGGGTGATTTTCCATGATTATTGTTATATGTATCATTATTTAGGATTTGTCTCATAGATACATAATGTGGGTACTTCGATATGTTAAATGTATGCATATATGGGTATTATGATGATTCTAGTTGGAACACCATTTTGGTGATATGTTTATATGCATGATGAGCATGATTTACATTGGGTCTTTCGTTAGACATCACGAGGATAAGGTGGTAATATTATACCCGTAGTTGGTATTGAATTGTGTGGGTTGAAATATACCTAAAGGACCCCTTATAAATGTTATGTGGACGAACCAAGTCAGTACACTAGGAGGATATAGTCTTGGGCGCCACTATGATGGTATGTGCCTAAACCTCCGCCATTCGGGGAATTTTCTTAGCGATAGTCTTCGGGTGTGCCGGGCCTTTGGGGTGTTCCTTGTTAAGGGCATCAAGGTATATCGACTCTTGGGTGGGACTTGATTGGTGCTATGGGTCTCCCCTATTGACTCCACATTTGTTGAACTATGGTTAACTCCTGATAAGAAATGTGACTGTTCATGCATGCTTATTATTGTTCAACTCACTAGGCTTTTTGGCCTAACACTTGTTTGGTGTCGATGTGTATCTCAGGTTCTAGCGGCGGCGGTCCTAAGCAGGTTTAGTTGCTTTGGGGTGAGAGCTTGGAGAATTGCACATGGACGCGTTATACTTTTGGATATAGACCGTTTGGGTTTATAGATGACAACCGTTTTTGTAATCTCTTTTCTAGATGTAGAAATTAGATTAGTTGGTTGTTGTTTATTGTCCGTTAAATTACAATTGTGATTAAACAGGTTATTTATATTTATATATTCCCCATTTTTTAGAGGCTCTTGCTATGGCAATTTTAGTATACCTCATGTCCGTTATCCGGATTTTTGTTATCCCTATTTTTAGGGTGTTACAAAGATGGAAACGGGTCTCCCTTATATTTCAAGAGTTATCTCTTGTGTATTTTGTTCAGGTGTGGAATATCTTTTCCAAGTTGAATGTTAGCATTGGTTCAACCCTTGGGTGTATCGGTAACAATTAATTATGTTGTATTTTCCTAAATTGTAAACTGTTAATCCTTTACAATATCACTAGACTATTGATCTAACACTTGTTTCGGTATTTGATGGCTCACAGCTCCTACTAGTGGTGTGCATAGGGCACCTTGATTCGCCGATTGCGCGCCTAGGAATCTTGAAGGACCGGGCTATTGGAAATTCTTTTGAGAAGATCGTTTTGGAGTCATAGCGACACCCACCTTAATCTAGTTTTAATTAATGTTCTAGATTAAATAGATTGTTGTGTATTATGTCTTTTTTTCCGCTACTTTATTGATGCAACTACCCCAACTTTATTGAGTTTTAGTCATTTTTATTTACAGGGTTTATAAACCTTCATATTTTAGACGTCATATTGCCGAAATTTTAAGTTTTAAATTTACTCAATTTTTAGGGTGTTACAAAATAACACATCATGCACTAATATCAAGGTTATCACAATTTCATTGATTCTCTAAAGAACGCTACCTTAATACTCCTTTAGTACATTATTTGAATCAAATGTCCTTATATTTGAAGGTGATTAATAACTACCATTTTGGGCTATGGGCTACCCTTTCAACTATATACAAGCAATGATTGCACAAACTGCCTTTTCTTTTAAAAAGGAGTGAATTATATCGGTATTTTTCTATGATTTGCTTAAAATTTGGATTTGGTCTCTAAAACTAACTATCTACTCTGATTAGGTCTCTAACTTTTCAATTTCTTAACAATCATGGTCATAGAGTTAACACTGTTAGTTATACATGAGCATAATGTATTGTTCTAAATTTATTATCATTTTTATTTAGTAAATTAGGGTAAATTACGTTTTCCGTTCACTCTTTGGCTAAAAATTTCTAATTTTGTTAATGTGGTTTTGAAATTATGATTTTCTCATTCCATGGTTTATAAATCGTTGTGTGTTTTTGCCTTTATGATTTAATATAATTATCATTTTCATTCATGTTATTTACAATCTATTGTTATTTTAGTCTCTTATACTTAAAAGTAGTAGCCAACCTCAAGAATGATAATAGAAATGAGCTGCAAACCATATGGACGAAAAACGTAGTATAGAAACCATATGGACGTAATCCACAATTTGTAACAAACTATAGAAACGAAAAACATAATTTACTCAGAAGATTATTAATAAAAACATTATTCATTTATCATTTAAATAGTGTGATGACCAAATTAATGTTCCCATTACTAAATCTTGTTTTGATATGCAAAGTTAGTTCATTAGAGTATCTTCAACGGTTATGTTATATTTTTTTCTGTAATAAAGTATCTAAAATTAAAATCTCTAAAAAGTATTTACATGCAACTCTAACAACTACTTTATTCTAGCAACAATATTAATTATATTATTAGAATATTTTATAAATTTATAATCCCAATATATTTATGTTAAAAAAAACTTTATAAAATCTACAACACTTTCAACTTTATTGATGGAAACAATTAAAATAATATCTTTCTTTTTTATATTAAGTTTATCTTAACATATACTTTAGTTATCATAGTTGTTGAAGAAAAAAAATCATAAATTTCCACAATATCTATTTTAGCATAGTTAAACGTTGTTGCCTTGTTGGAGATGTTCTTAACGTTTCCGAAATCTAATAATCTAGAAAGAATGTCATATCATTATTTACTTTTCTGTGATATATATATATATATATATATATATATTATATGTATGTATATGTAGGTTGGGTTCAAACTTCAAAGAAAACATGGTCAAAATAAAAGATCACACGTGATTTTATATAGAAATCAGATGTGATTTTTATACTAGAAATCACATGCCATTAAGGAACGAGCAACCCAGAGACTACACATGCAACTTGGCCCAATGACTTTGGAGGTTTGATGGTTACTTAATCACATGTGATTATTAGTATATAAACTCACATATCTTATATACATTTTCATATTTATCTTATTTTCATCATGTTCTCATTTTAACCTTCCTTTATTTATGTACTAGAAGCGTACTCGCGCAATGTAGCGAGATGCATCACGATTTTAATGTTTTATTTTATTTTTTGTTTTTTATCGATTTACAGTACGATTTTGGATGGTTTTGAGAAAGTTATAATATTTTTTTTTATAAATTTGTTTAATTTAGGCTTAATAATATAATGTCTTTTATATAAAAAAATATTTTGTTAGAATTCAATGATTATCTTATATATTTTAATGGCATCTAGAAAAAATAACCAATTACATATTTAATAATATAATTAAAACAAATTTATAGTATTTAATAATATAATTAAAACAAATTTATAGTAATATAATATATTAATTAATAGTGATATATAGAAATGTCCGCATAAAAGGAAGGTCCTGCACATACCAAATTGGTGGGTGTTAGAAACCTACAATAATAATACATATCTTGTGCTTTTATACTTGTAAATTAAGAGATTTTTAAAATATTGCATGAAATGATGGTATCTTGTGCCTAATAATTTGTGTTTAAGAGTTTTTTATCCGTGCTTTATAATATAGTATAGATATAGATATACAAATTCAATTTAGATAATACTAGTTTGTGAACGCGCGGTGACAAAATTTTATTTTTAGGATGATTCATAATTTGTTATTTGACGACTAATTAAATTATAATGTAAATAATGAATGTATTAGAGGTTTTTAATTTAGATGTAATTTTTTTTATATTGTCTTCTTAGTAGAGAGAATCTCATACATTTTTATATTATGTAAGAAAAGAACTTATGTTTCGATGATGAAAATAACTTTGTACAAAAATAATTAATCGTAAATGTATACGCAATATGAAGCATTATATGTATATATATATATGGTTGGTGAACACAAAATTAATACTCCTAATTTAGCTTATAATGCTTGTTTTGCAATCTAACTTATTAAATTAAAATGCGTTGCACATAAAAAAAAATTATAATAACCATCACATGAAAGTTAGTTAATTGAATAAAATAATGTATATTTCAAAAATTAAAAAAAGAAATATGATATAAATTCATGCCCATTTAATCACCTCACTAATGAGATGTACAATTAGAATCAAAGATATCATATAAAAAATATACCGGTTTCTCTTGGTTGGCAAGTTTTCCAGTAAGAAATTGGAAGCTATTTTGTTTTTAAAAGATTCATAATTTTTTATTGAATATGCAATATAGTTATCAGTTTTCGTGAACTCTTTGTTTTTTTAATAGACCCATCTTATACTTGAAAAGTCAAACACGTTTGAGTGTCCAATTCGAATTTCTAAAAGACAGGAATTCAATTAATAATTTGAGATATATACTTATTGAATCTCAATATTGTTATGTTTATAAATGGCTTAATGAGTAGCATATCCATCAAATTTTACTACACTCAATTGAGTTAATAGACCAATTTAGTTATTAATACTCTATGTGAAAATATTTTTAAGGAGGTTCGTCTTTATTCTTTAAAACCTTGTTTAACATAGCATTAAGGAGATTTCTCTTTAATAATAGAATAGAGTTACATTCAATCAAGCTTAATTTCACAATCATTTTATCAAATGAATTGCATTTAGTGCCAAACGATTTGATTTATAACCGACAAATATGATAACTTAAAATAAGTAATTAAGTTGCGGTCTTTATTTACAGGATAATAGAGGCATTGAAAGAGTGCAAGCGGTAAAATGTATGAAACTAATGATGGAAGCAACAACAATCAATTTATGGCAGGACAAAAGCCTCAACCATACCCCCCCCCCCCTTCTTATGGCATTAAACCGATGTACTTGGCTTTATCTATCTTCGGCTCATTGGCGGTAAAATTTGCATCAAAGGGCAAACATGTTATTTAAATATCTTTCACCAAAATCATCGTGAGTAGAGCACCTCTATCAATAACCGAAACGAAAGTTCCCCAATAAAAGAAATATAAAAACCGTAGAAGACATATATAACTAAAAAATCCTAAAAAAATCCCAACCAAAAGTAAAACGAAAGCCTATCCCATGAACTAACGGTCATCTGAAAGTAAATGTGAGAAACATGGGTACCAAGAATAATTTATTAATTGAATATAGAAAGCTATACACGATTTAAATAGAAAGTTGAGAAAAATTATTTCACTTACAGAGTTTGGGACAACATGTGAAGCCTACTAAAAACCATATTAAAAGTAATATAAATTGAAATATAACAACCCAAAAAAATGAAGAAAGTAAAAGTAAAGAACCCAACTAAACAGAGGTAATGAAACCGACCAAACTGAGATAATATCGATTTTCTTGATTTTCTGCCTCTCATTTAAACGCTTCTTCATGATGGTTGCTCCAATATTGTATGGAAGAAGGAGAATGAAAAACCTTAAAAAAGTGGTAAATAGAAGTTAAGAAAACCCTTCGATGATGTATTTGAGACTCACGGTTGTATTTAAGACTCATCGTTGTGACTTACTGCTCCTACTTATATTTTGTCACCACTTCGACAACCTTCGATGTTGGTTGCTTATTCTTCCATAAATCTCGAGTGGGAATGATCCAAGAACTTATTAGAAAGGTTTAAATCATGTTTTTAGAATAGTGTAAACAAAGAGAAAAGAAATGGGGAAGTAGAGAAGGGAGGGTAGAGAAGAAACAGTGAATAAAAGAAAGGGAACCGATTAGTGGTTTGCCTACTCTACATTTGTTGTTAATTTTTCATTTAATTCTTTTAATACTAATATTAATGATTTTAATACTAAGTTTAATGAAAACCTCAATGCAAGGCTTAAAAGGGCTAAAATGAGGCTTCTAAGAAAAAAGAAAAAAGAAAAATAGAGATTCTCAATTGTAAGGTTGCCACGTCATGACCCTTGGTTTTTGTTTTAATATATACTAGTGTGTGACCCGCGCGATACGTGATAATAGTATTTTTTAAGGAGTACTTGATCGAATTAAAATAAATCGTAATTTCTCGGGTAAACAATTAAAGAGATATAATCTAAAACAACCAATGAATTTCCTTAAGTGATTAATTTGCGTATGTTGATAATCATTTGATGTTACAAATAGTTTGAGATTCATCTATAGTAATCATTTGTTTTTAATTAATGACCACCACTTTTAATCGAGATGTAACATCTATGTTGCTTACAATTGTGGTTGTTGATATAAATATAAACATGGAACAAAATAAAACATTTCCCTATGAGGAGAAATAAAATAACAATGTCTTGAAATTGCCAACCCCTTCAAATAAAAAAAAGACAAAAACCAAGTATTAAGAAACCAAAAATGATATAAAATATGACAAACCTCATTATTCAAAGTTCAATTCAAACTACATCAGATTGATACAACTCAAACGGTAGAATCCCGAAAAAGCCCAACATAAGTAAAAAGTCCCTTAACGAAAATGTCGATGAAGAACTTTAGGTACACTTTGATGAAGAAGATCGAGGTAATGCAGTATAGTCAAACTTCGTAACAATTGAGTTTAACCTGAGAAAAAAACAACATAAAATAATTACGATATATGTTTGTTTTAAATGAAATTCATGAAATCAAAAATAATACTGAAAAATGTTTGACTATTATAAAGTGTTTGAAAATCGAAAGTAAAAAAAACTATTCAAACAATATTGTCTTATCGTTAATCAACTGTGAACTTTTGAGCAATCAATAGGTAACCCACTAAGATTTAAACATAAATTAAAAAAAAACCAATACAGAAAGAAGAAATTGAGAGATGGATAAAGCAAAAACTTTAGGGGAGGTAAGAGAAGATGGATAGGTTGTAGATTAACCCTATATAAGGCAATGGTCCTCATAGCCACACTTGTAACGTTTCATATACTAAATCCGTTTATTTTGAAGAAAGTGGACAGTTCTTTTTTCCGTCGTCACTCATGATTTTCTTGCTGGAAAAAGAACAAAAAGTTTAGTATAATACACATTTACATATTACACTTCCAATCAAATATAAACAATAAAGCAATAAAAACTTAGAAATTAAAAACGGTAATAAAAAACTTAAATTTATCGATAAGTAGAGATGATTAGAGTTAGATAGTTGGATGTTGAACATAGTTTTGCAAATAAAATTACCAAGAACAACGAAATTGTGTTGAAAATACAATTTTTATAAAGGGCAAAAATGTGTATTAATTTTTGTTTATATAAATGAAAAGGTATACCTCACAATTGTTTCTTGTGTAATTTGACCAAAAAACTCATGTGCCCAACAATCCTAAAATGAGAACACAATTCTTAAGAGCTATATATATATATATATATATATATATATATTGATAATTTTTTGTATTTAATATTCATTTATATATATATATATATATATATTAATGATTCGTAATTGAAAAGGATGAATCGGTTTTTGAATTCATGGGTGACTTTAATTCTTCAAAATAATTAATATATAGTATACATTCCATTAACTAATATTTCTTAAAAAAATAAAAAAATTCATTCTAATTTTATTTCGTTTATGTATATAGTTTGATTTTAATATAAACTTAAAAAAATGAAACGATCTTTATATATATTAATAATCGTAATAACTTTTTTATTTATTTTTAATTTACATAATATTATTTTTTAATTTATATAATATACATTCCATCTACTAATATTTCTTAAAAAAAAGTTAATAGAATTGATTCTAATTTTATTTCATCTATGTATTTAGTTTGATTTTAATTTATTGTTTTTTTATCTTTTTTATAAATACTATTAAATTAATTGTAATAATCTTATAAGTTTTCAAATATTGATTGTAGTAAACTTTCTAACCGTATATACTGATTTTAGTAATAATTTACTTATTTATTTTTATTATTGTTTAGTGATCAAACTTTTTTTAGATTTCTTTCATATAAATTGTTTTTCTTTATATATATTGTAATAGTTATTTAATAGTATTGATTTATAAAAATTTATTAACTTACTAAGAAAATAAAATAAACTTATAACTTTTCAAATATTGATTGTGGTAGTCTTTCTAATTGTATATATTGATTTTAATAATAATTCATTTATTTTAATTATTGTTTAGTGATAAAAAAATTAAATTTCTTTTATACATATTGTAATAGTTATTTAATAAATGTATTAATTTATAAAAAATTGTTAACATGATAAAAATAAAAAATTAAATAAATAGACTCATTTAACTTACTAAATAAATAAAACAATAAACTCATTTAATAAAACTTTTGATTTATAAGCATTGTTATCTTACTAAGAAAAAAAATTCATTTAATAAATTTTTTTAATCATTTTTAGCTTACTAAAAATAAAAAAACAAACAAAAAAATAAAATCATTATAAAATTATCCGTTTGTAATATATATATATACATATTTATATATATATATATAATATTGATTTTTTATATATTAATAAAGTTTTAAAACTCAATGCATATATTAATTGACTTTTAAAATTAAAAACGAAAGCAAAATAAAAATAAATATATTTATATATCTTAAAATGAAAAATGAAAAGTTTTAGTAATTAATGATAGACATTTAATGTGTGTTTTTATTTAAAAGAATTCAAAATTTTAGGAAAATAGATAAATACAAATGAAGTGTTGAGAAGTTGCCAAGTCATACCCTTAAGGTTTTACTTTAATATATATATATATATATATATATATATATATTGATTTATATATATATACATATTGATGTAGGGGCAGGTTCAAACGAGAAGTTAAACATTTTGCGAGAAGGCGATAAGTGTTTAATCATATATGATACACAAGCTTAATCATATATGATTAAACACATGTTATATTGACAATACATAAACGTTTAATCATATATGATTAAACACAACTACAACCCATGTAATCATATATGATTAAACACTTCTCGCCTTCTCGCAAAATGTTTAACTTCTCGCATGATCTTTCCTCTATTGATGTAATATTGATTTTTTATATACTTTTAAAATTAAAATTAAAAATGAAACAAAAATAAAAATAAATATATTTATATATCTTAAAATGAAAAATGAAAAGTTTTAGTAATTAATGATAGACATTTAATGTGTGGTTTTTATTTAAAATAATTCAAAATTCTAGGAAAATAGATAAATACAAATGAAGTGTTGAGAAGTTGCCAACCTCACAATTGTTTCGTGTGTAATTTGACCAAAAAACTCATGTGCCCAACAATCCTAAAATGAGAACACAATTCTTATGACCTATATATATTGATTGATAATTGATTGTATTTAATATTCATTTATATATATATATATATATATACACACACACACATATATATATATATATATATTAATGATTCGTAATTGAAAAAAGATGAAGCGTTTTTTGAATTCATTGGTGACTTTAATTCTTCAAAATAATCAATATATAGTACATTCCATTAACTAATATTTCTTAAAAAAATAAATGAATTCATTCTAATTTTATTTCGTTTATGTATATAGTTTGATTTTAATGTAAATTTAAAAAAAGAAACGATCTTTATACATATTAATAATCATAATAACTTTTTTATTTATTTTTAATTTACAGAATATTGTTTTTTAATTTATATAATATACATTTTATCTACTAATATTTATTAAAAAAAGTTAATAGAATTGATTCTAATTTTATTTCATTTATGTATTTAGTTTGATTTTTTTTATAAATACTATTAATTTAGTTTTATTTCATTCAAGGGAGAACTTGGTTGTTTGTGATAACCGTGAGATTCAATCTCAACCACAAATCAATAAATAAATTAGGAAGTTATTAAATTTTGGTAATTTTAACTTATGATTTTAATTAAAGGGCAACTTAGGTATTTTAAAAATAGCATCTCTTCTCCTTCCTCTCTCTTCTCTCCGGCGAACTTTTTCCTGACGAACTTTATTCCGGCAAAAACATGATGCACACTGTGATACCCTTAATAAAATAACGAAAAGATATAGTGTGATACACTTAGTAAAGTAAAACACTACCTGATACTATGTGATATACTTCGTAAAACAAGAAAAATACATTGTGATACCCAATAACTTTTAACAATAAAGGCATTACAATGACTATGATACATACTGTGATACCTAAATAACTTTGAACAGTAAGGCATTAAATGATTATGATACATGTGATACCCAGGAACTTATTACAGTAACACATTAAATGACTATGCTACACACTGTGATACCCAATAACTTGTAGCACCAAGGTATTATATGACTATGATACACAGTGTGATACCCAATAGATTGTGGTGGGCGGTTAGGTTTAAATTAATAAATTACGGTAAATTGAAATCATTTAAATTTGGAATGAGTCAAATAAGGAATTGGTTTTTTTATTAAAAGGAATTCAAATTATCAATTTACCAAATTACCATTTTACATTATTTTAAAAACAAAATTAATTATATTAAATGAGTGACACACATTGGATCTCACGGTTTCCACAAACTACATAGTTATCATTTGATTAGGCCCCTACTTTAATATATATATATATATATATATATATATATATATATATATATAAGGGGAGTGATATTTGCACCAAAAAGTTTTGGCGTTGAATACATTGTTTTCCGTCTCAATCATTTTTAATGAAACATTTCATTTCAATTGACATATATATATTTATAGATATTATTTTTGTTTATATATATACACATTATCTTTATATATATATATATGTGTGTGTGTGTGTTTTGATTTTATAAATTTATTAAATTTGTTTATAAATTTATAAAATTTGTAACTTTTGATTTGATTTGATTTGATTTTATAAATTTATAACTTTTGATTTTATTATAACTTTGTAAAATCTACTTTTATTTATGTTAGTCACATTCCAATATTTTCTTGTAAGACTCGGTTTTAAAAACGTGTAATTATTTCTTACCCGAATTGAACCGTAATTAAAAATAGCAACCAAAGATAGTTAAGGGGTTAAACCCGCCAATTAAGTAAACTCGTTATAAATATAAAAAAAAAGTAAAGTATATATATATATATATATATATATATATATATATATATATATATATATATATATATATATATATATAGACTTAAGTTCGCGTGAGACCAAACAGTTTCCGTGAGACCGGTGAGACCAAGCTTTAAAGTACGAAACTTCACATCAAAAAACTGTGAATGTAAAAAAAATCGAACTTTTCATAGGGAAAACACCGTAAATGTTACGTTCACGGTGTTTTTCGCTGTGAATGTTCGTTTTTTTACCTTATAAAAAAAATGTAAATATGATTATTATTAATTAAAAATATTAGAATTTAAATATGTTACATTATTTTTATCATTGGTGTTAATATATATGACCGTAAATGATTTTTAATATTTTAGTGGTTTGACACGTATTGACATTAACTTTTTTGTTATGTTATTTAGAATGAAACAACATGTCATACACCCATATCATTATTGTTGTTACGAAAGTTTTGAGTAATCATCGTCTGGCTCAAATTTGAGTTTGATAATTTTGAAGTTTGAACTTAAAAAATGTTGCTTATTATTTTAATGACTCAAACTTGTAATGCGCTAATATGATATCCAACTTGATTCGTTCCAAAAGTTCGTTTAATGCTCTTGAGTTTATATATAAGGTGACATATAATAAAAACACTCTAACAAACATGTTGACATTAAGTTTTAAACTTAAGGCCTAAAGTAGATGTATAGATTTTTTGAAAAATTATTGTTGGCCAATATATTTAGTCAAACCTATTTTTAAAATTTTCAAGCCAACTTCTACTCATATATAACCATCTATTTTTAAATTTTATCATCTTCATAGTAATGTGGGATAATTTAACCAAACCATAATTTAACGTTTAATAATACTCAAACTTGGTTAGGACACATCATCAGTTGTGGCGATAATTATTTCAGGAAATATATGTATCGAGATAAGATATATAAAACATAATTCCTCAGTTAACAGTTAATTGAATACAATATAAAATAATTAGTGTGTTTCAATGAGTGGTTAATTTGTGTGTGTGTGTGTATATATATATATATATATAATTTTTTTTTTGGAAAATGAGAGTTGGCAGCCAATATCAACCCTCTCTTCCAAATCCTACTTTCTTGCTAATTTATTATGGGATTCCAATCGTGATCTAAAACATATTTATCCAACTAAAATTTTGATTATCAAAATCAACCCTTGTTTCTTACAGTCATCTTCATTCTCCAATCTTGCACCTCGCATCAAGGTGGGATAATTGAACTACAACACAATGCAATATTTTAGAATACTGAAATCTCACAATGTCATCTCATTATTTATGGTTGTTCTTTTTATATAAATAAAGTCACATAAAGATTAAATTGTATTTTTATAATTAATCTTTTAAAAAAGTTAAACAATCAAATCATACAATAATATTCTATTTTATTTATTTTGATATCGTTATATGTGTGTGTATAAAAGTATTGTTTTTTTCTTATCGTAAAATGACAAAAAAAATGGCAAATGGCGAAAATGATCATTGATTTAACAAAGTTAATGGAGATGTTAGTCAGAAGAACCATGACCAAGACAAATTGAATACCACAAGGACCAAATCTACAATAAACATAGAATGAGGACCATGGTCAAAGAAATCACAAAACCACAGGACCAAATCCACAATTCACTCTTGATAATATTGTATAAATTGATGAAATATGATGATTTGTATACATTTGTCTATCGATTTATTTGCTTATATAAATGGGTATTTTTAACAAAAATAGGGGTCGTTCAAAAAGAATATTTAGCCAAGTATTCCTTTAATTTATCAAAATCTAAATCTCTGTGTTTCTACACGTATATCTTCATTCTCCAATCTTATATTCACTCATCAATGTAAGATGTGTAAAACACCACCAGAATATAGTAGTATTTGAGAATACTCGGATCTCATATCAAATCCAAATGTCCTCGTTTCTTATAGGTACCTACATTACTCAAATCTCACAATGTCATATCATTCTCTATGGTTCTTTCTTTTATTTATATATATATATATATATATATATGTATATGTATATATTGATAATTCTTATTTGAGACGTGTCATTTCTCTTGGGTAATTTTACTTATATATATTAGATTTCTCAATCCACATCATGATATGTCATTTTGTCTTGTTTTCATTTTATGTATACAAAGACAAAAAGATATAAAAATAAACAAATTAAATGAAATAAGTGTATCTTATTAGTTGTAATACAATATATATCAACACCAACAAATTTGTAACTAAAAATCAACTCTTTAATCCAAAATGGATTAAAACAAATCATAAATCATTTAAAAAAAATTGGCATCCTTTTCCTTTTATAATCATCTTCATGTTCCAACATTTCATCTTTCTATCAATATTAAGAAAATATTAAGTAAAAGCTATAGTGAAAAATAAAAAATAAAATAAAAGGTGTGTACTCATTTAATGCATAATTTTATTTAAAAAAAATTCAAAACTCTAAGAAATTCTAAATACTCTTTGGAGGCCTCTCATTCACTCTCTCTCTCCTAGGCCCTCCTTTATATATATATATATATATATATATATATATATATATATATATATATATGTTGATGTTAGATTAGAAAGTAAAAATAAATTTCTCAATCCACATTATGTCATGTCATTTCTCTTTGTTTTTGCTTTATTCTATCAATGTGGGATGACCAAAGTTAACCACAATCCAATATTTTAAAATTCTCAATCTACATTGTGTCATGTCATTTCTCTTGGTTTTTGCTTTTATATATGTAAAGATGTATAAAAATAAAGATAGTTGTAATACAATATATAATATATATTCAACATCAACAAATTTGTAACTAAAAATAAACTCTTTAATCCAAAATAGATTAAAAAAAATCATAGGTCATGTCAAAAATGTTGACATTCTTCTCTTTTTATAATCAACTTCATGTTCTAACATTTCATTATTCTATCAGTGTGGGATGACCAAAGTTAACCACAATCCAATATTTTAGAATTCTCAATCCACATTGTGCCATGCCATTTCTCTTGGTTTTTGTTTTTATATATATAAAAATATATTGATGATTGATTGTTGGCTTATTCACTTAATATAAGTTTTCATATATATACATTGTTAGTAATTCATATTTGCTTTTTAAATTATAAAATTATGTAAGGTTTGATTCATAAACATTGTTAGATTAGAAAGAAAAAATAATTTTTTCAATAAACGTATTTGTTTAACTAATATAAATGAAGTAAATAAAAATAAAAATACATTGTTTTATCAAATGTTAAATAGCCTTTTGGCCATTTATTAAAAAAAATCAATATTAAGAAAATATTAAGTAAAAGCTATAGTGAAAAATAAAAAATAAAATAAAAGTTGTGTACTCATTTAATGCATAATTTTATTTAAAAAAAGTTCAAAACTCTAAGAAAATTCTAAAGCCTCTTTGGAGACCTCTCATTCACTCTCTCTCCTAGGTCCTCATATATATATATATATATATATATATATATATATATATATATGTGTGTGAGTCCGTGATCGTTACCAGATAATCAAATAACAAACAAATAGAAGATAAACCAACCTGTTTGGATTACAAACGCGGATTACACGGTTGATTTCTTGATATAAGCTTTGTGTTTGTTTTCTCTCTTTTACACTTTTCACTATGTGTATGTGTGGATTGTTGTGATCTGATGTGTATATTAGAGAGATAACAACTAACATAATATCTAGATATATAATATCTAGATATTATATTTAAACTAATATAATAACTAAACTTAATATCTAAACTATAATATCTAAATATTAAAACAACTTTGACTTTATTACAGAATAGACCCTAGACTATTGTTGAGAGTAACTTTCAGCTTTTAACTTCAGATTGCGATCTTCGTTTTGGATGATCTTGAATCCAATGAGACTGTGCTCTAACAATCTCCCCCTTTGGAACAAGATCATTTAAATAAAAAGATTTATCTAATTCGATCTTCTCTTTCAGCTTGGAAGATGCAATCTCCATCTTTGTATTCAAATTGTAATAACCTTCCCCTTTTGATGTAGAGAAACTCTCTTTCGGTTGTTGGGAAGAAATTGTCTTCAGTGTTAGCTTGGACATTTGTTTCTTGATCATTTCTTGTACTTTGTTTGCTCTGCTCTCCCCCTTTTTGATGGATTGAGCATCGATATCTTCAAAACTTTGTTGACAAGAAATGTCTTTGATTCGTAGCCTCTGATCCGTCAATTCATAAGATATTCATCTAGATCTTTACAAATCCAGACAAATTAGTTGTGTAACACCTGAATCAACTAATGAATCAGTTAGAATGCCTGTCAGTAACACTAAGTCACTGTGTGTAACGAATACACATTGGAAAGGAGCTGTTTGATGTTGACTCCCCCAGGGCTTCCATTTAATCATCGAAACACCACAAAGGTAATTTCTATAAACGTTATGACAAAGAAACTAATTCCTTGTGTGTTCGTGCTTGTGATAGAAAGAATTAAGCACTGATGATTGCTTTTAAGGCTCGAAATGTGTAAACAACTGAGACAACAGTAAGTTAAACACAGACTCAATGTGCATGAGTGAAGTGCGAAGGTGGGGCAGACTTCCTTCTTTTCAATATCCAGATTTTCC
Organism: Arctium minus; assembly: GCA_954870635.1. Taxonomy (NCBI): domain Eukaryota; kingdom Viridiplantae; phylum Streptophyta; class Magnoliopsida; order Asterales; family Asteraceae; genus Arctium; species Arctium minus. Next base: position 5,019,894 of record OX941090.1, read on the forward strand.
AAGTGAAAATCAGATAGCATATGTGCTGCGTCCCGTTTAGAAAGTGAAACACTTTATAATTGAGTAGAAAATGAGTAGTTGGTGGGGTAATTCAAGAGTTGGCATGAGCTAGTTGCCTGTTTCAATAATGTTCACCAAAGATTTGTAAAACACTAGAAATGTGGCTGCCCGTCTAGAAAAAATTGGTGCAGAGTTCTGATATTCTTTTAACTCTGATCTCACACGCTCTTTCTTTTAAAGATTAAGCTCACTCTTTTGGCATTGAAACTCATTATCCAATCTACACTCATTTCTTTTGACACACTCACTCAATCACTAAGGATTAACTTCATGGGTAGAAATCATAGGTTAACATGATTCCATAGAAGTTGAAGTGATTTCAAAGAATTTCCTTCATTTGATCAGAAGCAAAAGGAACTTATGCAAATATCAAACGAGGCGTTTTAGTTCTTGCACACTGATTCCGTATAACTTTTAAAGAATAAGTTGCTCAAAAAGGTTTAGCTTGTCGATTAAGCTTATGTAAAACATTTAAAGTACACTCCCAAAATATAAAATCGAATGAAAAATCGGGAAGTGGTTTGAACGTTTAAGAACGATGTTTTCAATGATTGAAAGTTGTCCTTCTTTCAACCATATTGGAGATTAAGATGAAAGGTAATACCTTAAAGTTTGATCTTATATCTCATGAAGCTTTGCTGTAAGTCATAAAGATATGAACTTCTAAGCTTCTCTCAAACTTCTGCAAAAGTCTTAGTCAAGTCAAAGAAAATTTATTCACTTAAATTGAAAAGACAAAAAGCAGTAAAACTTTTTAAAGAACGAGTTCTGATCTGAATTGATCAGAAGTCATATCCAAACTCCTTTGACGTGAAGAGCTCCCCCTAAAATCTTGCATTACAAAAATTTGTCATAAAACGTAAGTGTAGAAATCTTATGAGCTCCCCCTCAAATTAATATTGACCAAGTATGAGTTTCTTCTCATACTCCCCCTAGAATCATGAACATTAACATATGAAATACAGATATCATTCACAATTAAGCATAAAGATATGAGGAAAAAGTAAACAATAGTGAACTTTTATAGGTAACTACTGATTATGTCTTAAGATTTAGCATACCAAGCTTAGAGATAAGAAAGTTGAATCTCTTTTCATCTAACGCCTTGGTAAACAAATCTGCAAGTTGATAATCTGTTTTTACAAAGAAAAGTTCTATGTTTCCTTTTTCTACATGATCTTTGATAAAGTGATACCTGACATCGATATGTTTGGTTTTTGTGTGTTGAACAGGATTCGCTGTTATTGCGATGGCGCTCTTGGAGTCGCAGTAGATCGGGATTTTGTTGAAGTGGAAACCGTAGTCGCGAATTTGTGTTTGCATCCACAAAACCTGAGAACAGCAGCTAGCAGCAGCTACATATTCTGCTTCGGCCGTGGAAGTTGAAACGCAAAGTTGCTTCTTCGATCCCCAACTTACTAGTTTGTCACCGAGGAACTGTACGTGTCCTGACGTGCTCTTCCTGTCTAACATACAACCTGCATGATCTGCATCTGAGTACGCTGTTAGTTCAAAAGTAGTATCTTTGGGATACCACAGACCGAGATATGCGGTGCCCTTCAGATACCTGAATATAAGCTTGACAGCAGTCAAATGGATTTCTTTTGGATTAGCCTGATATCGGGCACAAAGACATGTTGAAAACATTATGTCTGGTCTACTACTAGTAAGATACATTAAAGAACCTATCATTCCTCTGTAGGTCCTAATATCAACAGCCTTTCCCGAAGGATCGGTGCCAATCTTAGTTCCTGGTGCCATTGGGGTACCAATCGGTTTTGTATTTTCCATTTGGAATTTCCGGAGAATTTCCCTAATGTACTTAGATTGATTGATAAAGATACCCGTAGAAAATTGTTTTACTTGAAGCCCGAGAAAGAAGTTCATCTCTCCCATCAAGTTCATTTGAAATCTAGACACCATAAGGTTTGCAAAATTCTTACAGTACTTAGTATTAGTTGAACCAAAAATAATATCGTCGACATAGATTTGTATTAAAACGATATCGGCTTTTTCTTTCTTTATGAACAAGGTGGTATCCACCGTACCTTTTGAAAACCCAGACTTGACTAGAAAAGTGGAAAGGACATCATACCAGGCTCGAGGGGCTTGTTTCAGACCGTAGAGAGCTTTGTCGAGAATGTAGACGTGGTCCGGCTTCTCTTGATTGACAAATCCCTCTGGCTGAGAGACGTATACTTCCTCCTTCAGAATTCCGTTCAGGAATGTTGTCTTCACGTCCATTTGAAAGACCGTGAAGTTCTTGTGGGCAGCGTAGGCTAAGAACATTCTGATTGCCTCTAAACGCGCCACAGGAGCGTATGTCTCATCATAGTCTAATCCTTCCTCTTGTCTGTATCCTTTGGCTACTAGTCTCGCCTTGTTTCTGATGACGGTACCAGCTTCGTCCTTTTTAATCTTGAAGATCCACTTCGTACCGATGATTGTTTTACCTTTAGGCTTTGGTACGAGTCTCCAGACTTGCAGTGCGTCGAACTGGTTCAATTCTTCTTGCATAGAGACTACCCAATCTGGATCCGCAAGAGCCTCTGATACTCGAGTTGGCTCAATCTTGCTTAGAAAGGAGTCGTGCATGCACCAGTTGATTGACGCTGACCTAGTTTGCACCGACTTGGATGGATCACCTATGATCTGACTTGCAGGGTGCGCTTTGGTCCATTTACGTTCATGAGGCAGTGGATTATAGGAATGAATGTCAGTTGTGTCATCTATAAATCCACTTGCACCTTCTTCGGCTTGTTCTGGAGGAATGATGATTTCAGTTGAAGTAATTGGTGGGAGTGTATTATATGATGATAGATCAATATAAAAAAGAATGGGGGGTTCAGTTGAAGTAGTTGGTACAGAAGTCTCAGTAGGTACAGCTTGTTCCGGCTGTAGATTGATATGAATTGAACATCCTACTGGTTCAGCTACTTCTGACTCTGCATGACTTGGCACTTCTTGAACTGTAGGAGTTGGTATTTGAATTGTGACGTCTTGATGAATCGGGGTACTTGATTCATTTGGAATGTCTGAACTGGTTGGATGAGTAGGCGTTGGCTCTTCTATCCTGTCAACCAAAACAGATTTCTTTATGTTAGTTCCAAGAAATTCGTCATAAAACAATTCAAATAATAAATCTAAATCAGATAAATGGTTAGTTGATGTTGAAGCTTCATCTGATTTGTTCTGTTGAGACGCAGGTTCTGGACTGAGTTGCCCAGAAGCTAGTACTCCGGTTAAAACGGGTTCTGAACAGTATTGTTCGGAAGCCATCTCTTCATCAAAGGTGACGTTGACGCTTTCAATCACCGTCTTTGACTTCTTGAAGTAGATTCTGAATGCAGTTGATGATGAGGAGTATCCAATGAAGATTCCTTCATCTGCCTTGGCGCTGAACTTGTTGAGATTCTCCCTATCGTTTAGAACGAAACACTTACATCCAAAGATATGGAAGTATTTGATTGTAGGTGTTCGGTTGTTGATCAACGCATAAGGAGTCTTCTTGAATCGTCTGTGAATCATGGACCGGTTCTGCGTATAGCATGCGGTAGATATAGCTTCTGCCCATAAGAATAGAGGTAGGTCGGAATGACTTAGCATAGTGCGAGCTGCCTCGACTAGCGTCCGATTCCTTCTTTCCACCACTCCATTTTGTTGAGGCGTACGTGCAGCAGAGTACTGATGAGTTATCCCTTTAGATTCGAGATATTCTTGAACAGTTTTGTTCTTGAACTCTGTGCCGTTGTCTGTTCTTAGAAGCTTTATCGGTTTCTGCAGATTCACCTGGGTCGTCTTCAGGAAAGTGATGAGCACATCAGGTGTCTCATCCTTTGATCGTAGGAACTTGACCCAAGTGTATCGTGAGTAGTCGTCCACGATCACTAGAATGTACTTCTTGCCTCCTAGACTCTGAGTTCGCATTGGACCACAGAGATCCATATGCAATAGCTCTAGCGGAGCGCTTGTACTTGGTTCAGGCTTCGGTTTATGCGGAGCCCTCTTCATCTTGCCCTTCTCACAGGCTGCACACAGATGATCTTTGTCATATTTGAGCTCTGGAAGTCCTTTGACTAAGTTGCCACTGACCAGTTTGTTGATGTAGCGAAAGTTAAGATGAGAGAGCCGTCGATGCCATAGCCAGCTTTGCTGCATCGATGCTTTAGATAGTAGACAAATCTGCTTGTCAGTCTGGACGTTTGATAAATTGATCGTGTAGAGGTCTGACTTTCGAGTGCCGACCAAGAGTTCTTCGCCTTCTTCTGTGCGAACAGAACACCTCTTGGCTTTGAAGTTGACCTCTAGGTCTTTGTCACAGAACTGACCTATGCTGAACAGATTGTGTCCTAATCCTTCTACGTAGCTCACCTTCTTGATCGTTATATTTTCCCGTTTTATATCACCGTAGCCTAATATTGGTGAAAACTGATCATTTCCGTATCTGACTGTTCCGCAGTATTTCTCTGTAAAGTTTGTCAGCATATCTTTCTGTCCTGTCATGTGTTTGGAGCAACCGCTGTCCAAATACCACATATGACGGATCTGCATAGGAGAAATAACGAAACACAGATTTAGATTTTAAGCATTATAAATGAGTAAGACATTGGAGCGTTAATATTAAAGTGCGGGTTTTGAACTGATGAATTCAAAAGCCTATTTTTCTTAAGCACGGGTTCTGAACAGACGTGTTCAGAAACCATCGTCTTGTCTTTGAAGTTCGAGTCTTGAGCTGTCTTACTCAAGAACCATTTTCTCTATTGAGGTACGGGTTCTGATCTGTTGTAATCAGAAGCCACATGTTTTGCTAAACATTGAGTGCCTGCAACACAGATTTAGATTTTGGTACCCACTTGAATTTGGGTCCTGCTGTGTTAGCACAAGGTTTTGATTTTGGTACCCATTGCAAATTGGGTCCTCTTTTCTTTTGAAATAGATATGAAGTAGGATAATGATAAGAATGCACATGAGATGATTCAAACCGCATAGCAGAATCTTGACAGAAATTAAAAGCATGTTTATCATAAAAGGAAGACTGTCTAGCAGTTTTAGATAACAGGAATAGTTGCTTAAAAGAGTATTTCAGTTTAGGAGCAACATTCATATTCAAAGTATCTGAACTAGACATATTCTTATTACAATAAACAGAATCAAAAGATTTAAAGGTCTTGTCAAGCTTCCGTTTGGGTTGCCATTTCTTGGTCATAACTGAAACAGTTGAAACCTTTGAGTTAGACATTAGAGAAACAACTGAATGCATTTTCTTTGGGTTACCAGTATTGATCGGCTTCTGTGAATGCTTCTTGCCTTTAGCATTTTTAGCTTTCACAGAGACTGAGTTATCAACTCGCGTTGATTTTGCACTGTTAACAGGCTTACTGGTTGATCCAACAAATTTCTTAAGAAAGGATGAATGGTTTGGAAGTTTTGCATTAAAGTCAAATTGTTCAAAACAATCATCTAAACCACCGTTAGAGTTCAGAAAATCAAACCCTTGATTTGATGAACTAACCATATTCTCAGAGTTTGAAGCCTTAGAAAGAACAGAATTTGTAAACACAGTTGTAAAAATATTATGTTCAATGTTTATCAAAAGTCTTTCATCTGACAAGGAATTCTCGAGTTCAGAAATTTTACTTTCTAAAACGAGAGGAGGGACATATAGTTTACCTTGAGTAGGTTTCGCCTCCATTTCCTTTTCAGAATAACTTAGAAAGAAGTCATCTGAAAGAGTTTTCTTCTTTTCAGGTTTCTTATCATAGCTATTATTCAGCTTCGCATAATAAAATGGAAGATGAACTTTAGATGATATTAAATGGTTTTCTGTTTCTTTGGCTTCATCCTCTTCAGATAGTTTAGTCCAATAAACTTTAAGTTCAGGGATTCTTCTAGCTAACTTCATAGAAAGAATATCATAAAGTGCAGGCACTTCAGACATTCCCTTTTGAAGATAGTGAGGATTCTTATAACCGATTCCCCATCTTTCTTTGTTCTCTATTGGTTTGTTAAGATGAATGGTTTGCTCAGTTTGACCTAATGAGTACAACTTCTTTTCCAAAGCATCCATTTTTGCAATTAAAGATTTGTTTTCTTCGATAGACGAAGAATGCATTTGTGTAACCTCGTAAAAGTCAATCTCACGTTTTAGCAGTTTAGACTTGAGTTCAGAATTCTCACTAAGAATTATTGTCTTCTCCGTTGCGTTGGTGTCATTGTTTTTATGTAAAACCTCAACCAGTACTTTCTTCTCAGCAATTTCATTGCTAAGTTTCTGTATTGATTGGTTTTTGTCAGTAATGACACCCTTTTCACGCTTTAGGTTCGACTCTAACTCTTTGAGTTTATCATTCATGGCATGCAATTGATTTATGAATTCAGCATACGATAAGTTGCATACTTCTTCTTCATTCTCTGAATCAGCTTCATCATCTGATTCATGCTTTCCCATCAAGCACAGGTTGACAACTTCATCTTTCTCTTCATCTTCTTCATCATCATCAGAATGATCGAGCCAGAAAACGTCTTCAGCCATCAATGCCTTCCCAGCCTCTTGTTGCTTTGCAAGCAACATCTTGTTCTTGTAGTAGTCCGAGTTCTTGACTTTTGGCTTTCGGCAATCTCTGGCATAATGACCGGTTTTGCCACAGTTGTAGCACGTTATAGGTTCTGTCTGACCTGATCCTTCTGCTTGAAACCTTCTCTCTTCAGGTTTCCTTTCCTCTGATCTCTTTCCTTCAGCAAGATCTCTTCTATCTTCTGGTTTCCTCTCCTCCATTCTCCTTCCTTCAAACCTTCTTCCTTCAAATCTACTTCCTTCGACCCTTTCTCTATGAGCGTAGTTGTTTGGACCAGACGAATACCTCTGACTGTTTGAGCTTGGCTTTGTGTAGAATTTCTTCTGGAAAGCCTTAGTCAACAAAAGCAATGCTTGCTTTAGTTGTTCACATTCATCTTCGTCAAAGTTTGCTTCAGCTTTATCTTCATCTGATTCATACACAGTCGCTTTGTTCTTCTTCTTCTTGACAACAAGAGCAACTGTGTCTTCAACCTTCTTTCCTCTCTGCCTTTTCTCTTCTAGAATTTCATCCACTTCTTCTTCATTTTGTTTGAGGGTCTCATACACCTCATGAAGTGGAATCTCATTCAGATCTTTAATCTGCTTCATCTGCCTCGCAAATCTCTTCCATTCTGGCTGTAGAACGCTTAGAAATTTGACATTTAGCTCAATTTGAGATTTGTGGACCTTGTTCTTGCTTAGCTCATTCAGCAAGGTCACAAACCTGTCATGTACTTCTTCTAAAGTTTCTCCGGCTCTGCCTCTAAATTCTTCATAGTTATTTAGGCAGTTGGAGATCTTTAGTTGATTTCCCACCTTAGAACCCAACATCATCTTCTCCAGCTGATCCCACATTTCCTTAGCTGAGGCCTTGTAGCTGTCAATCTTTATGTAGATTTCATTGGGGATTCCTTGAAGAATGTATGACATAGCTAGCTTATCACCTTTAGCTCTGTTTAGGTTGTCACCGTCAAGCTCATGGTACTTCAGTTCAACTTGTGTTGGCAATGTTCCAACCAGACGAGTTGTCTTTATTGGTTGCATATTTCCTTCTGCAAATGACTGTCTGATGAACTCACAAAGCTCATGTCTGTCTATGAAGTTTAGAAATCGATCCTTCCACTGTTCGTATTCACCTTTAAATAGAACTGGTGGTTTGGAATCAGTTCCAATGGCAAGAGCTTCTCTGGAAGTCATAATTGAACAAGATTTAAGATGCGAGAGGCTTTGAGATGCGTGAGGCTTGAGATGCGAGAGGCTTTGAGATATGAGAGAATTTTTTTTTAAAATTCAAAAGTTTGCGCGAGTTGTTGATTGCGCAAAGTGAGGATCGACCGATAAGACGTAAAGAACTGGAAAGATTTTCGACCGATTAAACTGATTGACCGGTAAAAGGATTGGATCGGTAAAAAGTGAGTGGAATGCAATAATGATTTTCTTGGATCAAAATTACAAATGATACTTTGCAAATTAATTTACAAATGTTACTTTGCAAATTAATTTAGAAAGGTGAAAGTGAAAGTGTGTGAATTGTTTACTTTGCAAATTAATTGTGTGATTGGTGGAAATTGAGAATGGAATACATGAATGAAATTGAGAATGGAAATTGAGTGGAACACGTGAATGAAATAGTGAGTGGGTTAGGAATTGTGAGTGGTCACGTGAGTGGGTTAGGAATTGACTCAAAGACCGGAGAGTGGGGTTAGACCGGGGGGGGGGGGGGCGAGAATTTTAAATGGTTTGACCGATATGTTGTGGGTTTTGATTTTGATTCGACCGGTGTTGATTTGGATTTGACCGGAGGTGGTTTTCAAGTTCGACCGGATAAAAGAATTCGACCGGAAGAGTTTCTTTGACCGAGGAAGTGGGTTTGGGTATGTGATTCGATCGGTGGTGTTTGTGGGAGTTTGAAATTTAGTTTTACCGTATGTGAGAGTTTTAGATAAGACCGGATGTGTGTTTTGTGTGATTCGACCGGATGAGTTAATTTCCTATCACCGGGGAAATGTAGTGGAAAAGTGGGGTTCGACCGGGGAAGTGAGTTTTACTTTGACCGGATAAAAAAAAATACTCGACCGGAAAAAAAAATTCGACCGGTACAAAGTTTGTGAGATTCGACCGGGGAAGTGAGGGTCCGGTCGAATGCTTAAGACCGATAGAATGTAAAAACTAAGGTTCGACCGGTACGCTTAAGACCGATACGTCGTCTTCTCCGATTAAATCGACTGTAACTCTAAAATTAACCAAGCTAGAGGTCGATTTACCACACCAAATTTTGACACAACGATCTCCTTATCAATTAGAACAAGACACAACCTTTTGATTTCGAAAATAACCGTAAAATCAAGTTTTGATTTATAACACAGTGTTCTTCAAAAATGAAGAACACAGAGATGAAAATTTTGATTTTGATCCTGGTAGAAGCTCTGATACCAATTGTGAGTCCGTGATCGTTACCAGATAAATCAAACAACAAACAATATAAAGATAAACCAACCTGTTTGGATTATAAACGCGGATTACACGGTTGATTGCTTTGAGTTTTCTCTTTGTTTGTTTTTCTCTCTTTTACACTTTGAATATGTGTATGTGTGTGGATTGTTGTGATCTGATGTGTATATTAGAGAGATAACAACTAACATAATATCTAGATATATAATATCTAGATATTATATTTAAACTAATATAATAACTAAACTTAATATCTAAACTATAATATCTAAATATTAAAACAACTTTGACTTTATTACAGAATAGACCCTAGACTATTGTTGAGAGTAACTTTCAACTTTTAACTTCAGATTGCGATCTTCGTTTTGGATGATCTTGAATCCAATGAGACTGTGCTCTAACAATATATATATATATATATATATATATATATATATATATATATATTGATTGATGATTGTTGGCTTATTCACTTAATATAAGTTTTCATTTATATACATTGTTAGTAATTCATATTTGCTTTTTAAATTATAAAATTATGTAAGGTTTGATTTATAAACATTGTTAGATTAGAAAGAAAAAATAATTTTTTCAATACGGTGAAGAATATATCAAATCAACGACAATTCACCAATACCCCAATACTCAAACCACATGATGTCACATCATTTGATTAACCATAGATGTACTATATTTATCTACTATATTTGGAGGCATAGATCTTTATACATCTTCGTGCTACCGGGGTGTATGGAATAATTGGACTTGTGGGCTTCTTCCAAGAGTAATTCATGGTTCCTTCCCAACTTCGGTACCCATATCCGGCCTTGGAATAATTTGAGGCCATGACCATCTTCCGTCAACAATTCCCGTTGTTTTACCATAACCTCGGCCTTGAGGTTTCCCTCCTGAAGAAATAATGTAACATATCTACATTAATATAAAAATTTTAATTAATTCTAAAATATTGGATTGTGGTTAACTTTGGTTATCCTACATTGATAGAAAGATGAAATGTGAACATGAAGATGATTATAAAAGGAAAAAGATGTGAACTATTTTTTTACATGATTTATGATTTGTTTTAATCCATTTTGGATTAAAGAGTTGCTTTTTAGTTACAAATTTGTTGGTGTTGATATATATTGTATTACAACTAATAAGATACACTTATTTCATTTAATTTGTTTATTTTTTATATCTTTTTGTCTTTGTATACATAAAATGAAAAACAAGACAAAATGACATGTCATGATGTGGATTAAGAAATCTAATATATATATATATAAAAGTAAAATTATCCAAGAGAAATGACACGCCTCAAATAAGAATCATCAATATATATATATATATATATATATTTATATTTATATAAAAGAAAGAACCATAGAGAATGATATGACATTGTGAGATTTGAGTAATGTAGGTACCTATAAGAAACGAGGACATTTGGATTTGATATGAGATACGAGTACTCTCAAATACTACTATATTATGGTGGTGTTTTACACATCTCACATTGATGAGTGAATATAAGATTGGAGAATGAAGATATACCTGTAGAAACACAGAGATTTAGATTTTGATAAATTAAAGGATTACTTGGCTAAATATTCTTTTTGGCCGACCCCTATTTTTGTTAAAAATACCCATTTATATAAGCAAATAAATCGATAGACAAATGTATACTTGGAGCTCTCGATTCCGTGGCACGGCTCAACGAAGCAGCCGCACCGTCCTACCTATTTAAAGTTTGAGAATAGGTCGAGGGTGTTGCGCCCCCGATGCCTTTAATCATTCGCTTTACCGGATAGAACTCGCACCCGGGCTCCAGCTATCCTGAGGGAAACTTCGGAGGAACCAACTACTAGACGGTTCGATTAGTCTTTCGCCCCTATATCCAAGTCAGACGAACGATTTGCACGTCAGTATCGCTGCGGGCCTCCACCAGAGTTTCCTCTGGCTTCGCCCCGCTCAGTATATCAAACGTATGAGGCTTAATGGGCTTGAGGCCCATTTACAAATCAACTATCAAATAATTACAATTCAACCCCTTATAAATGTGTTGTACAAATTTCAACGCACTAGGACTTTCAGTCTTAACAATATTGAAATTGAAGGAGTAGTTGAATGAAAGACTTACAAGTAGTAACGTATATGTGTACCATGGTGATGAGGCTTTGATGCTCTTTCGAATATTTGGCGATCTTAAGAGCTTGTTTCTACTTGTGTCACTTACTACAAAAAAACACAAAAACAACCATAAATAATGAGATGACATTGTGAGATTTCAGTATTCTAAAATATTGCATTGTGTTGTAGTTCAATTATCCCACCTTGATGCGAGGTGCAAGATTGGAGAATGAAGATGACTGTAAGAAACAAGGGTTGATTTTGATAATCAAAATTTTAGTTGGATAAATATGTTTTAGCTCACGATTGGAATCCAATAATAAATTAGCAAGAAAGTAGGATTTGGAAGAGAGGGTTGATATTAGTTGTCAACTCTCATTTTCAAAAAAAAAATTATATATATATATATTGTAACATCCCGCCTACCTCGACAACAATATTGTCCGCTTTGCCCCTGGATTTAACCAACGTGTAGCGCACGGATTTGTTTCTGGCGACCTGGTGAGAAACTTCCCAGGGGGTCACCCATCCTGGGACTACTCCCACCCAAGCACGCTTAACCTCAGAGTTCCCAGAACCTGACGTGCTTGTGGCCCCAAAACGCGTTGTTGTTAGGAAGGCCAATATATTACTTATAACACCCAGCATCACTCATGTCCACGGCCGATATGGGATATGCCTAAGGTGTTACAAACACCCCCCCTTGGGACTCATCGTCCTCGATGAGGTTTGCCCCATATCCCGAACGGCACAGGAGTGGCTCTGATACCATCTGTAACATCCCGCCTACCTCGACAACAATATTGTCCGCTTTGCCCCTGGATTTAACCAACGTGTAGCGCACGGATTTGTTTCTGGCGACCTGGTGAGAAACTTCCCAGGGGGTCACCCATCCTGGGATTACTCCCACCCAAGCACGCTTAACCTCAGAGTTCCCAGAACCTGACGTGCTTGTGGCCCCAAAACGCGTTGTTGTTAGGAAGGCCAAGATATTACTTATAACACCCAGCATCACTCCTGTCCACGGCCGATATGGGATATGCCTAAGGTGTTACAATATATATATATATATATATATATATATATATATAATTTTTTTTTTGGAAAATGAGAGTTGACAGCCAATATCAACCCTCTTTTCCAAATCCTACCTTCTTGCTAATTTATTATGGGATTTCAATCGTGAGCTAAAACATATTTATCCAACTAAAATTTTGATTATCAAAATCAACCCTTGTTTCTTACGGTCATCTTCATTCTCCAATCTTGCACCTCGCATCAAGGTGGGATAATTGAACTACAACACAATGCAATATTTTAGAATACTGAAATCTCACAATGTCATTTCATTATTTATGGTTGTTCTTTTTATATAAATAAAGTCATATAAATATTAATATTTTATAAAATTTGATTTTTAGCGAAAGAGGTCGACTAAAATGAGACAACCACTTAGGTTGCAAACTTGTAAGTCATCTTATCCGCCTTTTCTTTTGTTTACCTCATCTTCCAAATTTATTATCTTTACGTTGATGTGGATTAACCAAATAAGACAGCTCATGCACCTTTTATATACAAATATCTTCTTTCAAATCTATCTTTTTTTTACCGATGTTGGATAAATAAATAAGACATTTCATCCAACTTTTATATACTAACATCTTCTTCCAAATCTATTGTTTTTATGTCGATGTGGGACAATCAAATAAGACATCTCATTCAACTTTTACATACTCATCCATTCTTCCAAATTTATTTTCTTTCTATCAATGTGGGATAACCAAATAACATCACAATTCAAGATTTGAGTATACTTAAATATTCTTGTGAGTTGTGAGATAATAAAAAGACATCAAGGTTCAACATTGATAATATTTGTATAAATTGATGAAATATGATGATTTGTATACATTTATCTATCGATTTATTTGCTTATATAAATGGGTTTTTTTAACAAAAATAGGGGTCGGCCAAAAAGAATATTTAGCCAAGTAACCCTTTAATTTATCAAAATCTAAATCTCCGTGTTTCTACAGGTATATCTTCATTCTCCAATCTTATATTCACTCATCAATATGAAATGTGTAAAACACCACCAGAATATAGTAGTATTTGAGAATACTAGTATCTCATATCAAATCCAAATGTCCTCGTTTCTTATAGGTACCTACATTACTCAAATCTCACAATCTCATATCATTCTCTATGCTTCTTTCTTTTATATACATATATATATATATATATATATATATATTGATGATTCTTATTGAGGTATTAATAAGTTTAACATATAAATTTTAATAGTACATATTAATATAAAATTTTAGAATATATTTTTTAAATTGATTTTTTACCTTTTGATTAACATTTTTAATAGTACATATTTTGTCACCGTATAACAAAAGAATTATCGTGTGAGCCTGAGCTTCTTTCATCATTTGACGTGCAATTTCGACCTTCTCGGTAGTAACTTGTACCAATTATGGACCTTCGAGAATACGTTCTCCAACTTCATTCCAACAAGTCGGTGTTCGACATTTTCGGCCATAAAGTACTTCATAAGGAGCAATGTCGATACTCGAATGCCAGCTATTTATAGGAGAACTCTATTAGGTACAAGTAACTATCCCAACTTCCATGCCATTCAACGCACATGCTCGGAACATATCCTTCAGTGTTTGAATCGTACATTCAGATTGCCCATCAGTTTTCGGATGAAAGGTTGTACAAAAATTCAAATGTGTGCTCCAAGCTTTATGTAAACCTTCCCAAAATTGATATGTAAAGCGTGGGTATCGATCGAAGGTAATCGATACAGGAGTGCCATGGAGACGTACAATCTCACGTTGGAATACTTCTGTTAATTTATCAATTGACCAAGTTTGTCGGATAGGAAGAAAATGAGCCGATTTCGTTAGTCGGTCAACCACTACCCAAATTGCATCATGTTTCAAGGTCGTGTGGGGTAGTCCGACTACAAAATCCATAGTTATATGTTCCCATTTCCATACGGGAATGTTCAGTGATTGGAGAAGACCACCCGGACGTTGATATTCACTTTTAACTTGTTGACAAGTGAGACAACGAGTTACAAAGTCGACGATATCTCGCTTCATTCCAACCCACCAGTAATGGTTCTTTAAGTCGCGATACATTTTTGTTGCACCTGGGTGAACAGAAAACATTGATTTATGAGCTTCGGTCATAATCTGATCTTTAAGCTCCAAGTTATTCGGAACACAAAGACGATCTCAAAACCACAACACGTGATCATCATTGATCCTGAATTCCGAACTAACATTCTCTTGTGCTTGCAGAAAGTTTGCCCACAATTCACTGTCTTCTTGTTGGGCTTCTTTGTTTCGAGAAATTAGAGTCGGTTCTAGCATCAGATTCGATAGAATTTCCATTTGCGAACTCGGATAGATTTCCAGTCCGAACCGTTCAATTTCCAAATCCTACTCTGTAGGAACAAGTAAAGAAGAAACATGTTCCACGGCTTTACGACTTAAGGCGTCGGCGACTACATTAGTCTTATCCGGATGATACTGTATATCAACATCATAATCCTTTAGAAGTTCGAGCCATCTCCGTGATGCATATTTAACTTTTTTTTTTAGTAAATATATATTTAAGGCTCTTGTGGTCGGTGAAAACTTCACATGTCTCACCGTATAAATAATGACGCCAAATCTTGAGTGTGAAGATAACCACAACCAATTCGAGATCATGAGTAGGATAATTGACGACATAAGGCTTTAATTGACGTGATGCATATGCGATCACTCTTACGTTTTGCATAAGAACACAACCGAGACATTTCTTTGAAGCATCACTGTAAACTTGAAACCCGCTGGTGCCAGACGGTAATACAAGAACAGGCGCGATAACCAATCGATGCTTCAGTTCCTCGAAACTAGATTCTTGTTCGGAACCCCAATTGAATTTGACTCCTTTTCGGAGTAATCGGGTTAACAGTAGAGATATTTTAGAAAAGTTGTCAACAAATCGTCTATAATAACCAGCCAGAACCAGAAAATCACGAACTTCAAATACATTCGTAGGTCGAGGCCATTTAGTGACGGTTTCAATTTTCGTTGGATCGACTATGACACCTTCCGCAGAGATTACATGTCCGAGAAAAGATACTTGATCAAGCTAAAGTTCACACTTGGAACGTTTTGCGTATAAATTTTTCGTTCGAAGAGTTTCCAAAACGATGTGAAGATGTTGATCATGTTGCTCTCTTGACTTTGATTATATTAATATGTCATCGATAAATACGACAACAAAGTCGTCGAGATAATCCTTGAAAATCCGATTCATAAGATCCATAAAGACCAATAGAGCATTAGTTAGCCCGAAAGGCATTACTAAGAATTCGTAGTGCCCATAGCGAGTTTTGAATGCGAGTTTTGAATGCGAGTTTTGAATGCGAGTTTTAAATGCGGTTTTCAAAATATCACAATCTCGGATACGAAGTTGATGGTACCTGGACCGAAGATCAATTTTGGAAAATTATCGTGCCCCTTGTAATTGATCGAACATATCGTCAATTTTCGGCAACGGATACTTGTTATGGATCGTTACTTTATTAAGCTCCGGGTAATCAATACAAAGACGCATCGTACCGTCTTTCTTTTTGACAAAGAGAACCGGAACTCCCCAGGGTGAGACACTGGGTCGAATGAAACCTTTCCTCAATAGATCATCGAGTTGAGTTTTGAGTTCCTTCATTTCAGTTGGAGTTATTCGATAGGGAGCCTTGGAAATAGAAGAAGCTCCCGAGACTAGATCGATGGTAAATTTGACTTCACGGACTGGTGGTATACCCGGTAGATCGTCGGAAAAGACATCAAGATATTCGGAAACAACAAGTGTAGGTGCAGAAGTAGGGAATACCTGTTCGGGATCTTGTAACGAGGCCAAAAAACCTTCGTTACTTTGCCAAGTATACTGCTTCACAGTAATAGAGTTTAAAGCACTAACATCTTCTTTTGGAGTACCTCCTTGGAAGATTGCCTCTGCTTTGTCAATATCCCCACATAATATTTATTTGGCATTACAGTCTATAGTTGCACGGTGGTGTGTCAACCAGTCCATACCCAATATTAATTGAAAGTGGGACATATGCATTGGAAGTTGAGTGACCTCCCATATGAGATCTCCAATAAATAATGGACAGTTTGAAAATCAAGTTAACACACAGATTGAACCACCCATAGTGGTAGATATCACGACTGTAATTTAGGTGGTTTGCTCAAAAGGTTTTTAACTGGGATTCTATTTGTTCAGAAACAACAGAGTGTGTTGCCTCGGTATCAAACAAGGCATAAGCAGATAAATCGATTAAGTTAACATGGTCTGCTTAATGTATATATGCATCATAATTGACATGGTCTGACGGACCACATCAACAATATTCGGCTCACTTGTACCCCTCACTGGATTGGTTTGGGTAACCCTCAGGTTAACATCTGGATTTGTGTGGGCGACCACGTCTCGACATTCTAACACATAACAAGATCAAGATCGGAATTCAAAACAGTTACGGATTAAAATCGGTAAATAGAATTAAATTCTAATCTACCCATTCTAATGTCTACCCAATCCTCACAGGTCAAACATATTTAATCTACAAGTCGAAACCTATGCTCTGATACCATATTTGTAACATCCCCCGTCCCCGTGGTCCGGAACGGGTGATGTCACGAACGGGACTTAACATAATTACACAACTAAATCAGAGCTACTAATAAACTCCAAACATATATTACAATCCAAAATCTTACACTTCAAAAAGTGTTTATAAACTTAGAACGTTTATATAATAATGTGAGTCTAAGAACTCCAAAATTTCACGTTCGATCTCAAGTCCCGTCCCCGTAAACGTCACTTCGAACCTGCCGTGTCAGAAAACAAAAACACGGCTGAGCACAGGGCTCAGTGAATGGATTATAATATAAATTCGTAAATAATAATGAAAACATCGATAACGAAGTGGAAGACATAAAAATTCGATTCGAAGAAAGTTCTTTGAGACTGAAGTTCATAGTTCATTTAAATCAAGAGAAACGTTTGGTAATATAATCAAAAGCAATAATGTAACATCCCCCGTCCCCGTGGTCCGGAACGGTTGATGTCACATACGAGACTTAACATAATTACACAACTAAATCAGAGCTACTAATAAACTCTAAACATATATTACAATCCAAAATCTTATACTTCAAAAGATTTTATAAACTTAGAACGTTTATATAATAATGCGATTCTAAGAACTCCAAAATAACACGCTCGATCTCAAGTCCCGTCCCCGTAAACGTCACTTCGAACCTGCCGTGTCAGAAAACAAAAACACGGCTGAGCACAGTGCTCAGTGAATGGATTATAATATAAATTCGTAAATAATAATAAAAACATCGATAACGAAGCGGAAGACTTAAAAATTCAATTCGAAGAAAGTTCTTGAGACTGAAGTTCATAGTTCATTTAAATCAAAAGAAACGTTCGGTAATATAATCAAAAACAATAATCTCAAGAATAGTTCACACTTTAACTTCAAAATGTAATATAAATAAAGTCCGTCAATTCCAGTCGTTGTGTTCGTGGGGTGGCCAAACCACACGAACTGGGTCGGCATGCGGGCACACACAACGGATCCCCCGTGAATTTAACCACGGTCACATATTCTGTGGGTAAAATCTAGAATCGATTCATCCGCCCTGGAGCCAACAAAGTCAGCCAAGTCCTCCCAGAGTGGGTTCACGTAAGCCACATAGGCTTAACTCTGGTGGACCGTCATCTGCAGGACGCTATGACAACAAAGCCGCCATAGAAGGCATCCCAAATAATGTGCCCATTTATTGGGTTCTTCTAAAATCAATGAAAACTAAACATATGCCACTTACCCAAATGGCGATCACAGAAATTATAATCTATATACTTCACATTTTTCATAAACAATCTCATACGAGACACATTTTAATAAAACATCAAAATGTTCAAACAATTGATTCAATAAACCAAATCAATGTGTATGTGTGTGTGTATATTTCCACATTTGTTGATCACGTTCGATTGATCAATCACAAGGTGGTGAACCACCTTTAGGAAGGGTCAACTACAACAAATAGTTGCCCACGATTCAAAAGAAATGAAATCCATACCTTAACCAAATTGAGACGTAACACGCGAGACTGAAGACGAACTTTAACCCGTTCGATTGCCTATTTAAACTACCAATTATTAATAATCGCATAACCTAAAACTCAATGATTATATTATAAGCTTAAGCACGGATTTTGTTCACGTAGACATTAAACCGATCACTTGGTGTGCGGTTAAACATCTAGATACAAATATCACCATTTTGATTCTAAACTTTACCCGTTTGTAATTTTGACAAAAACAAACATTCCTATACATATACATGATTATAACTTTGTATTATATAATCATAATCTACCAACCAACTTTAACTACCCTAACTTACCAACTTAAATAACTTAAGAAGAAATTTATACCTCTAAGAAGGGTTCGTCGCGTAGATTCCGAATATGTAGTTATTTTGTCGATTACTTCAACGGATCGTAAGATAATCTAGAGAGAAGTTATTTGAAAGTTTAGAGAGAGAGAGATGAGAGAGAGACGGGCGGTGCAGGGACGATATGTAATTTACTCTTATGAATGAATTTTTTTTTTTTTTTTTTATATATATAATTATATAGTTTGGTTAATTGACGGTTTTAATCCCTCAACTATCTTTAGTTGCTATATTTAATTACGGTTCAATTCGGGTAAGAAAAAAAAATATACGTTTTATTTTAAAACCGGGTCTTACAAATAATCTCAAGAACATTTCACGCTTTAACTTCAAAACTTATATAAATAAAGTCCGTCAATTCCAGTCGTGTTCGTGGGGTGATCAGCCACACGAACTGGGTCGGCATGCGGGCACACACAACGAGTCCCCCGTGAATTTAACCACGGTCACATATTTTGTGGGTAAATTTCTAGAATCGATTCATCCGCCCTGGAGCCAACAAAGTCAGCCAAGTCCCCCCAGAGTGGGTTCATGTAAGCCACATAGGCTTAACTCTGGTGGACCGTCATCTGCAGGACGCTATGACAACAAAGCCGCCATAGAAGGCATCCCAAATAATGTGCCCATTTATTGGGTTCTTCTAAAATCAACGAAAACTAAACAAATACCACTTACCCAAATGGCGATCACAGAAATTATAGTCTATATACTTCACATTTTTCATAAACAATCTCATACGAGACAAATTTTAATAAAACATCAAAATGTTAAACAATTGATTCAATAAACCAAAATCAAGTGTATGTGTGTGTATAATTTCACATTTGTTGATCACGTTCGGTTGATCAATCACAAGGTGGTGAGCCACCTTTAGGAAGGGTCAACTACAACAAATAGTTGCCCACGATTCAAAAGAAACGAAATCCATACCTTAACCAAATTGAGACGTATCACTCGATCAACCGAGAGTCACGACGAACTTTAACTCGTTCGATTGCCTATTTAAACATCGAATTATTATCACTCGCATAACATAAAACTTAATGGTTATCATCCTAAGCTTAATCACGAAATTATATTCTCTTAGACATTAAACCGATCACTTGGTGTGCGGTTAAACATCTAGATATAAATATCACCATTTTGATTCTAAACTTTACCCTTTTATAATTTTGACAAACCTAAGCATTCCTAAACATATATTTGATTATAACTTTACAATATATAATCATAATCTACCAACCAACTTCAACTACCCTAACTTACCAACTTAAATAACTTAAGAAGAAATTTATACCTCTAGGAAGGGTTCGTCGCGTAAATTCTGAATATGTAATTATATCTTCGATTACTTCAACGGATTTGATAGAAATTTAGAGAGAAGCTTTTGAAAGTTTAGAGAGAGATGAGAGGAAGATGGCGGTCATGGTGATGATGTGAACGATCAAAATTGTAGTTTACTAAGATTTGGTTAACTTTTGGTTTTATATATAATTTTTTTTTCTTTCTTTTTTTTCTAATAATTAATTATAATGAGTTTGGTTAATTGGCGGTTTTAACCCCTCAACTATCTTTAGTTGCTATTTTTAATTACGGTTCAATTCGGGTAAGAATAATTACACTTTTTAAAACCGAGTCTTACATGTAATATTAGACAGTGTCGTAATGGATCCATAGGCACGTAAGTCTGTCGGTTATGTAAGGCCTGAGGTTTTAGGTTACTTTTAGTGACCGCTCGGGTTTGCTAGCAAGTGGACAACGAGTGGCATGAGCTGCAGAGGGGGAAACTCGTCTAGATTGGATAGGCACCCATGTTTGTAAGTCCTTGAAAGTGGAACTCGACGGAGTAAGGCTAGAGGCATAAACGGTCCGAGGTTGTGATGTCGGTGGTGGCATGGGAACTAGGATGTCGGGATGTGTGGTGAAATCCAATAACATCACGGGTGGCCCCATTCACGTGTTCTCGCCACCCCAGATGGAAACGTTTATAGGACATGCAAGGAAGTCGCGTGAATGGCCTACTTGCGTGTTTCTCTATTCTCAGTATTTTCGGATCTCCTCATCGTTGATTCGTGGTATTTTTACATGGCAATGTCGTATTTTACCAACTTTGGTTTTTATGTAGTCGACGATAAATGATGGCTTTAATATTGGGTTTTCCCCACGTATATTAAGGTTGGAATGAAACGCGTCATTTCTACGTTTCAGTATTTGGTTTATTTCCATTTTATGACTGCGTGAGTTTTGGGTCTATTGTCCGTGTTCATGGCAATATTTATTTATATAGATTTTCATCTATGGTTTATGAGTTGTGCAACATGTTTCCCTCCGTGTTGGGTATTTCGAGATATAATATTTTACCCGCGTTTTATAAAATTGGGAGTTCCCTCTTTATTCTCATTTGGAGCAAGTCTTGATTTAAATCTAAATTTACGAAAGTACGTTTTATATTGGGATCTTCGCCTTTAAAACAGTTTGGTTTGGTTAGCGATTAACTTGGCGTCTTTTTCGTTTACAATGCATGTTTATGGGTAAACAAGTCCTTTTCATAAGAGAAGCATATCATTTTGAAAGAGTATGATTTAATTGCATCCTTCCATTTTAAACGATTCATTTATTTATGTTGAAAACTCTTGAGCTCACTAGGCGTTAAGCCTAACCTTTTTATTTGTCGACATGTGCATCAGGTTCCAGATAGGGGTTTGGTTCTAGCAGTTCTATGAGGAGACGTGCTTAGTTTTTCACAAGCGTAAGTATTTGGTAAAGTCTTCCGCAGAGATAGCGACCATTATTGGGTTTTAGTAACACCCGTCCTTATTTTAGACTGTTTGTATAGAATTAATGTGTGTATTGAGATTAAATATTAAATGGTGGTTGTAGATGATTCATTTATTGGTGTATTTAGAAAATTTTAAATTAGTTGCTATTTCCGGATTTCAGGGTGTTACAGTATGCACTGGTAAATTATGTTGTTTTTTGGTTTTTATGCACAAGTGCATATGCACAAATGCATGTTACAAATTAGATGTATGCACTTGTGCATACCGTCCAGATGAAGGACTGCCAGAGTGTTCCTCAGTTTTTCGTTTTTTTTAGGTTTTTCCCTGAACCGGACCCTATATATATATATATATTCACCACATCCATACATCACACACACACACACACATATATATATATATATATATATATATATATTTATTGAAAATAAACATTTGTTATTTGTTTTTTTAACACAATAATATTTATATTATTTAAAAATTTATTCATTTTAAATTAAAGAAACTAATCAAACTTTTTAACAAAAAAAATCCAAATTTACCAAAAATTAAAATCCCGCTCTCCCCTCCCCCCTTTTTTCCTTCTTCCCCCCAACCAGGTTAAAAAATGGAGCACTATTGTCAATTTCCTCATCCTCTCTCTACAGGTTCGTCTGCTTCCTCTCCTGTACTCACTTGAATTCTATATTTGCTTGATTTTTGATGTTTGATTTTCGCTTTGTTCATTAATTTTGGTATGAATCGATTGCTTGATTTTTGTTTCATTAGATGTATCGACTTTTAATTTGTTTAATCTGTTTACGAAGTGTACTTTGTGAAAATTGTATCGGTTTTACGATACCTGTATGACGTTATCATCTATAGTTTGTGCATGTTACGGTTTTAAGTTTAGTTTTTTTTTGGTTGTTGTTCTATTGATGCACGTAGATTGGATGACGGAGCGAGAGGATGAAAGCCAATGGCGACTTTTGATGGTAATGATTCTTTGAATACTAGGAAAAAGAGGATTCTTCACGTTTATAACAACAATCTGCAGTTCAGTTGTGTCTTCGTACATGACTGTTGTTCAGCTTGCGGAAGCGGACGTGGACTGCTGTCCATAAAATTTACGAGTTTTAGCGGTTGTTTCTATATAAAATTGCGGTTCTGGCTGATTTCAGCAGTTATTGTCCGTTTTGAAAATTAATTTTTGCATCTGATTTTCTAAATCTGGTAGTTGTAATCCGTGTGTTGATTTCTCAATTTATCTATTTTTGGGGATTATTGTAGTTTTAGACTATCTATTTTTATATGGTTTTAGAAGATTTGGTGTGTTTTTTTGAAGTATGGTTAGTTGAATTTTTTTTAGTGTCAAGGGTCCTACCAATTTTAGTGTTTTTGGTGTTATTTTTGGTGATGGTCTTACCGATGTTGAATTAGTTGACTATCAGACGTGAAAAATATTGCATCCCCTAAAAGACTAGTATTTGTGATTTTAGTTTACCATTTTTGTGTTGTTCTTTTTAATCATTCTACTCGTGCTTAATTTTGGCAACAGGTTCTAATTTTCTCCCAGTGGACTAAAATTTTGGATATCATGCATTACTATTTCAGTGAGAAGGGTATGGAAGTATGTAGAATTGATGGCAATATGAAATTGGAGAGAAGAAGACAAGTAAGTATAGCAATAATAAGCTCATAAAACTTTCTTTATGTGGTTCATCCAATATTCAATTACTAGTTGTTTTCCCTGTGGTCTGTTTCTTGTTAATTGAGCATTATATCGATGTTGTCCTGCCCTAACGATGAATTTTTTGTTGATGTTAAAGCTGTTGTAGCAAACATATTCCCTATTGTTCTTAGATTTCGTGATTTCTGATATGATTTTGTGATGCATCAAAACGACGTCTCACATTAGGTTTTTTGATTTCAGAAAGAGTGGAGAGATGAAGGGACTAGTTCAAAAAGAAAGTTGGTCGTTTTTGTGATTCAAACCAACGAACTTGTTATGATGGGATGACATTTGAAGAGCTTGTATTTGGTCATTTGAAGTAGTATATTAGTTTTTTTGAACGTATGTAATTTGTAATATTATTT
The DNA here is from genome assembly GCA_954870635.1 of Arctium minus. Taxonomy (NCBI): domain Eukaryota; kingdom Viridiplantae; phylum Streptophyta; class Magnoliopsida; order Asterales; family Asteraceae; genus Arctium; species Arctium minus. Next base: position 5,043,496 of record OX941090.1, read on the forward strand.
GTTATTTGATAAAATTCTAATTAATAAGAAATTTTGATTTTTTTAAAAAAAATGCGTAAGGCAACATATGCAAATATAGTATGTTGTCTTAGTTGATACCTTAGGCAACACATGCATAAATCTAATGTTGTCTTAGTGTTTGTTTGGTGCAACATATGTTTTTTTCATAGGCAACATAAGCTGTTGTGTGTTGCTTAAGGAGTCTTCTTAGGCAACATATGATGTTTGCCTATGTTGCCTAAGTTTCTTATGCAACATTGATAAGGCAACATTGCTTAGGCAACATTGCTTAGGCAACACATAAACCCATCTTAAGCAACATTTTTCATTTGTTGCCTAAGTGACATTTGGTGTAGTGTATTTATTATTATAATTTTAATTTTAATCTTTATTATTTCTCAAATTCTTTTACTAACAACTGATAGGGTTGCTAATCTTAATCGAACATGTTTTTGGAAAAAAAAATAATAATCTTTATACACTTCGTAACAAGTACAACAATAGTGATATAGTTTTAGGACATGTCGTTTAATTTAACATAAAAACAAAATTATTATTGATGCATTTAAAACATTTCAGAACAATAAATGATTATCAATATATACAAATTAACCACTTATTAAAATACTTTTGTTGTTTTAGCTTTTATCTCATTAATTGTTAAACGATGAATTACAGTTTAATTTAACTCGATCAAATAATTATTTAAAAGAATTATCGTATCCGCGCAACATTTACCAATCATTTGTACAACATTTTATCAATGAACACAAAGTCATCAATTCATCTTTCTTATACACCTCTTTGTTCTAATGTTTCAACTTCTCACTAATGTGGGATGGCTACAACTCAACCACAATCCATCATTTTGAGAATACTCAACTCTCATGGTGTCACTTCATCACTCTTGGGTTTCCTTTTATATATATACTAGTGTGTGACACCGCGCGTTGCGCGGTGTCAAGAAAGTTGTATTATAAAACATGTAAGTAGATTAAGATAACATGTAACTTGTGAATTGCTAGCTAATAAAAGGCAATGTGAAGAAATCAATAGAAACGATTACATAAATTATTAGTGATGAGATGTGTAGTGATAACCAAATATGTTATATAGTTAAATTCGTATTACAATTAAACAATATAAAATGGAATAAAAGTATATAATTAATTGTTTAACGGTAAAAAATATCCAATAAATATTGGGAAATAGTAGGATGCATTATGCAATGTGTAATGTAATAACATGAGCTATATCAAGAGAAAATGTATCGTGCATCGTAAATGAGGACATAAAATTATTAGCCAACCAATTGGAATAACTAAATATTAAAAAATGTTATCTTGAATCAAATATGGGAGAGATAGATGTTGATAAGAACATCGTTTAAACAATATTTTTAGGTGTCTTCAATCCTCCACATCTTCATTGGCATTTAGTATGGGAAGCTCTTTACACGACGTAAGTGTAACTCAAGATATGTAGTAACCATAAATTCATAATAATTACTAAAATATACAGGTTTACCCCTAAAATAATAACACATTTTGAACCATATAAGATAAGGAAAAAAGGAACCTATTATTGCATCATTGAGGATTCCGGTTTATGATCTCTATAAATGTGATTGCAACTGGTTCAAACATAATGAGCTCAACAACTAAAATGAACAAACCAAAAAAAAGTTTATTTTAAACAAAAAGATAAAACAAACAAATAATGGGTATAAACACCTAAAAAAACAAAATATATCCCCAAAGGACATACCTATTACTATACCCATTTATAATTTTGAAATTCAAATTCCCAATGTTCCATACAAAATTTCTCCAATGCAGCTTTTGATGTAAAATGCTTCCTAGGAGTATCGACATAAAACTTGCACCCTAAAGCATATAAAGAAAAATACCCAATAGCTATTAGCATCATCACCGTTGATTAAAATTTATATGTTACATTATATTAATACGGTATAACATTTAAATGTACTTTAATATTACATATTTCGTCACCGTATAACACATTAATATTAAATGTAAAAAATATAGATAAAGGTGTAAAATATACAAGTTTAAAAAAATCTCAACTTCTACTATGAAATATATTATAAAGAAATATAGTTCCATGACTATGACGGTATAACCCTGCTGATTCTTTCAAAGATCAAGGAAACAATGGCAACACAAGGCAGCCTCTGGGAAAACAATAACTACAACTAATATAAATTAAAAATTAAAAAGATACATACACTATGCTAACTGGACGAACCGCATTCATAAACAACATTTGCAAGTAAAAATCTTAAATCTAGTTACTTGATTTCAGGAGACATCGCCAACCAACGCCACCATTCGAGAACCAGTAAAATTTTACAAGTTTTATTAAATATAGAAACAAGGGTTGATTTTGATAATCAAAATTTTAGTTGGATAAATATGTTTTACCTCACGATTGAAATCCCATAATAAATTAGCAAGAAAGTAGGATTTGGAAGAGAGGGTTGATATTGGCTGCCAACTCTCATTTTCCAAAAAAAATTATATATATATATATATATATATATATATATAATTAACCACTCATTGAAACACATCAATTATTTTATATTGTATTCAATTAACTGTTAACTGACGAATTATGTTTTATATATCTTATCTCGATACATATATTTCCTGAAATAATTATCGCCACAACTGATGATGTGGCCTAACCAAGTTCGAGTATTATTAAACGTTAAATTATGGTTTGGTTAAATTATCCCACATTACTATGAAGATGATAAAATTTAAAAATAGATGGTTATATATGAGTATAAGTTGGCTTGAAAAATTTAAAAATAGGTTTGACTAAATATATTGGCCAACAATAATTTTTCAAAAAATCTATACATCTACTTTAGGCCTTATGTTTAAAACTTAATGTCAACATGTTTGTTAGAGTGTTTTTATTATATGTCATCTTATATATAAACTCAAGAGCATCAAACAAACTTTTGGAACGAATCAAATTGTATATCATATTAGCGCATTATAAGTTTGAGTCATTAAAATAATAAGCAACATTTTTTAAGTTCAAACTTCAAAATTATCAAACTCAAATTTGAGCCAGACGGTGATTCCTCAAAACTTTCGTAACAACAATAATGATATGGGTGTATGACATGTTGTTTCATTCTAAATAACATAACAAAAAAGTTAATGTCAATACGTGTCAAACTCTTCGTAACAATAAAAGGTTATCGATACGTGAAAATAAACCACTTATGTAAATACATTCTTCATTTTAAATTGTATCTCATTAATTATTAAGTAAGAAATTATGTTCTATTTTAACTCAGTCAAGTACTTCTTTAAAAAAAATTATCGCTACCGTGCAACGCACGGGGTTGCCACTAGTTTATAATAGTGTAAAAAAGTTGAAACTGTCTAATCATAGGCAAAGGTGCCAAGCCGGCAATGCCTTATAATTATAAAACCAAATATAAAATCCAAAAGTAAAACAATGCCTAAACGACGAACACATATCCATCTATTTAGTTAATTTCGGGTATATATATATATATATATTTATATGAGCAATTGGTTGAGGTATATGAAGACATGGTAAATATTTTATTTTTTGTTTGATATGTTGAACAATTTTATAGTATATTCTTGAGTCCAGGGTTCAAGATTCTTTTTGAGTCTTTGATAAAGAGGTTTACATATAATTCCTAAATCTTGGAAAAAATCATGAACATAGTTTAAACATCCTAAAAATCTTTGGAGTTGAGTTTTATCTTTTATTTCATCTGGAAATTTATTTGAAAACTCAAGGCTTCTTTGAATTGGTCTTATAGTTCCTTGCATAATATCATGTCCTAAAAATCTAACATTCGTTTGAAAAAGATGCATTTTTGGAGCGGATACAACCAATCCATTTTTGTAAATTAAATCATATAATATATTTAAATGTTTGAAATGTTGATCAATCGATTTTGAAAAGATTAAGACATCATCAATATAAACAATAGCAAAATTGCTTATTGGCATTATGATGTCATTCATGATATTTTGAAATTCAGATGGAACATTTTTTAGTCCAAAGGGCATAACATTCCATTCATAATAACCAAAGGGAACATTAAAACCTGTTTTGTATTTATTAGTTTCATGAATTTGTATTTGCCAGAATCCTGACTTCATATCAAATTTTGAAAATATATTTGAATCATATAATTTTTTGAGTAAATCTCTTTTATTTGGGATTGGATATCTTATCCATTCTAAAACCTTATTTAGAGGTTTATAATTAATGACTAATCTTGGACATTCTCGTTCTATCTCAGTTGCATTCATAACATAGAAAGTTGAACAAGACCAAGGAGATTTTGAGGGTCTTATGTGTTTTTTTTTTCTAAAAGTTATTGAATCTCTTTTTTACAATGCTCTTGTAATTCATTTGACATATGAATAGCTCTTGATCTTGATGAGATATTTCTTTCATTGAATTCTTTGATATAAGGTAATTTGACTATGTGTTATTTTCTTTTCCAAAAGGCATTTGAAATATTAGAGCAAACATTGTTTTCAAAATTTTCTTTTATTTCTTTTATTTTATTTTGATTAATCTGATTATGAATTTGATCAGAAATTTTTAAGCTATTAATTTCATTTCTTAAATATTTTGCTTGATTAATCTTGTTCTCTAAATGATTTAATTTTGTAGAAGTAATTGGATTATCAAATTTGAAAAATACTTATTTACCTAATACTTTTGTAGAAATTCCATCTTTTGATATTAAAAAGGGGTATAATTGAGAAATGAATGGAGTTCCTAGAATTAACGTTGAAGTTAAATTATTTGCAAGTATTAATGAAGTTTTGAGACAATATCCATTGTTGCAGATATGAACTTTTGAAACTTTGTATTCTATATTTAGGGAAGATCCGCTAGCGGTTGACAACCGGTTAGCTGTCTTCTCATAATATTTGGTGGGTATGATTCCTTCTTGAATACAATTCATATCAGCACCACTGTCAATTAGTGCTAAAACTGTTACTTTGAAATCTTTTTTTATACATAATTGAATATATGTATTCCACCTTTGAAAATTTATTCTTTTTGGTATTTTCTTGATTTCTTTGATTTCTGTATTACTTTCTTCTGAATCATATGTATGACTTTCATCTTTAATAATTTCTTTATTCTTCTTGACTTTTGATAATCTTTCTTTGATTAATCTTATTTCTGTTTTGACATTATTAAGTTCTTCTTGTAAATCTTGAACAATTATTAATGTATTTGGTTTTGAAAATCTTTTGAAAACTTCCTGAAGATTGAACATCTCATTTGGATTTGGATTTGAAATTATTGGTTCCTTTTTGTTATAATTGAGAAATTTATTTAAGGCTTGTTCTTTGATTGTTTGATCTGGAATTTGATCTAACAATTCTATCATTTCTCTATCTTTATCTGTAATTACATTGATTTGATTGCAAGTGCAATTTCCTATACATTCATAACTTGCTTCTGAATTTGATGTTGAGTAATTTTTGACATTGTTTAAATCATTTTCTTCAAAGTCAGATAGACTAGATGATTCACTAGAACTATCATTGTTGAGCATTAATTTACACATTTGAGCCTTTAACTTATCTGATATATCTAATTGATTAATTTTTCTTTTAACATAACAGTCTTTTGCCATATGACCTGTTTTGCCACATTTATAACATATGATTATATCTTTGGATTCCTTTTGATTATTTTTATGAAAATTTGGTTTCTTTGTATACTTCTTGTGATAAATTTTCTTCTTATGATCATCCTTATCATATTTAGAAGTATATCTTTTATTTGAAAAACTTTTCTTTGAAAAATGCTTTTTTGATTTGGATGAAGAAGGAGTTGAAATAGGTTGATAACCATATTGTTGACAAAAGTCTCCTAATTCGTTTTTACTAGTGATTCTGTCCTTTTTGAGTTTAGCTTTGAACTTTACGTCTGAACAGATTGCCAAACCTTCTCTATTAACATGATTAATTAACTCACCATAAGTTAAATCTCTATATGGGATTTGATTATTATATTTTTCTTTTAAATTATTTCTAATCTTTTCTGCGAATAAGTTTAGTAATCCTGTAATGAATCTTTCTTTCCAGTAAGCTTCTTTGCAATCTAGTCTTAACATGACTTTTGTTAAAAACATATCTTTGTACCATCTGAAATCTTGTAGTTTTCTACAAGTTAGGTTGAGGAGTATTTCTGCACCTCTTTCTTGGAACATTGTTGGATCTCCTATATAATTATTCATTATGGCATATATAAGAGTAGGAATTATATCGAGTTCTTGAGTTTGAATCTGTTGGTTATTTTCTGTTTTGATTATTGTTTTAGTGGCGTTTAAGATATTAGCCTTTTCATCTGGGGTAACATATTGATCCCACCAACCCCTTAAATTGCCAGTAAAGCCTGAAATTAACAATTCGGCGATTTGCCTTTGATTATTCCCTTTAATGGTGTAAGCATTTACAGCCATGTTTAGTTCTTGAAGTAAATTTAAAATTTGATGTTTTTATAATCCATCTAGATTCCTTTCATATACTGATGAACCATCAAATTGACTTCTAACAAAAGAGAGGTCTATTGCCTCATATTGAACATCTGGGAAAGTGGGTCTTGAATAATAATTTAAGGTTTGAGGTCTGCTTGTTGAAGCAGAATTGTCACTAAATTTTATTTTATTAATATTATCAATTTGTAGATTATTTGAAAATTGTTCCTGAATTTGAGAAATTTTTTCTTCATTTGATTCACTATCAGAATAGTCTTGGGATGAATTATTTGAATCTTGATTAATGACATTGACTTTCATATTATTTAACTTTTCACTTAATTCATCAATTATCTTTTTATTATATCCAAGGTTTATTTTTGAATCTATCTGTTGAGGTATGAACATTGGATTCTCGATTTTTATAGGTGCTTTTGATTCTTGTTTTTCTTCAATTTTTATTTCTTTAGAATTGTTTTCAATTCTATTTAATTGTTGACTAATTGTATATAATATTTCATTTGAATAATTATTTTGATATATTATATCTTCAAGATGTTTGTCTCTTTCTGCTATTCTTCTAATGCCTATTTGAGGAGTAGCTAAATATTTATCTTGTATTAATATATCCTATTTTGGTGGATGGATAGCTATGATTTCTTTTTGATTTGATATTGTTTTATATGTTTGAGTCAATTTTGAAGATTCATAAATATTTAAAAAAAGATTTGGAATATTGTTTTGTTTGCAAAACACTTGTTCATACCATTCAAAGAATGAAATATGAACTTTTCGTTTGATAATATATATTCTCCATTGAAGTTGATGTCTACATTCTTCATCACTATCATTGACAAATTTGTAATACCATCCTCTTCTTTTTTTATTATGATCAACATGGAATTCTTTTTTAAGATATTCCATATTAATTGTTGATTCTACAATCTTAACAAATTATTAACTCTGATTTAGCTTCTTGAATCCATTGGAACATTATTTTGATTCTTTCTTCAAGTTGTTTTATTCTTATTATAATTTTTCCTAAATACATTATTTGAGTAGGTGTTAATTTATTATAAAGATTCCATTCTTTATATTGATTTTGGTTTTTATTTTGTAGTATTTTTGTTCTTTTGAGTATGGCTAATTCCTTTGAATCCATTTGTATAATTTGCCAACAAGAGCTTATAAGGAGTGCTTGAATTTTATTTTGATTACACAAAATTTGAGTTTTATTACTCATATTGAGGCTTTGAATCTATTTATTTATGATGATAACATGTCTGAATGAGTTAGGCTAGGTAACCCTTCAGACTCACTTTTATTATCTTCTTGATATATTGGCTTTGGTATATTTTGATTAAAATCTACATATCTTAATGATTTAGATTTTTGAAAACAAGTATCTCCTAAATTAATAGTACTAGTTGTTGAACCTGTTGAAAATCTTGACGAAACAAATTGAATAGTATTAAAATTAATATCAACAGAACCATCTTCATGTTCTATGATATTTGATATTTGATTTGTGTAATTACCCAATTGTTTACAAATATAAATAATGTAAACAATCATGATTTCCGAGGGTTATGCTGATGGATCTTATAGCACCGGTGATGTCGCTACAGAAACCATCAAATTAGGTGGTCGGGCCCTCCAAGATTTCGTTTTTGGTTGTTCGTTTCACAACGACCTTATTTTCCAAAAAGCCTCGGACGGCATTATTGGTCTTGGCGGAGGAGACTTCTCTCTTGTGTCACAAGTAGGTACTTTAGTGACACCCAAGTTTTCATACTGTCTTATCCCATTCCCAGCGGATGATCATTTGTCGAAATTGTCCAGTAAAATAATCTTCGGTGACATTAATTTCGGCTCACAAGCCGTTTCGACCCCGCTCGTCCCAAAATTGCCGACCACGTTTTATTACGTCACGCTCGAAGGGATCACTGTCGGCGATACACGACTGAATTACAGCGACGCCTCGAACCCCACAGACCCAATGCATAAAGGAAACATGATCTTGGATTCTGGTACAACATTAACAATGTTACCTGAAAAGTTATACAATAAAGTCGAGACGGCTATTAAGGAGAATCTTAAAAATGTGAGAACGGTTAAAGATCCTCAAAAACAACTGAGTTTGTGTTATCGTTCGAAACGAGTAAAGCACGCTCCTAAATTCACAATGCATTTTGAGGGGGCGGATGTCTCGTTGCTTAGATATAACATATTTGTGGAGGTCAGTAAGCATATCATATGTTTAGCGATGACGCCAAATTCAGATGATGCGGTTTTAGGGAACATGGCACAAAGTAATTTATTGGTAGGTTATGATTTAGAAAAGAAGAGTGTGTCATTTAGGCATACTGATTGTATAATGTTTAAGGTGTAAGTCACCGATGGTTTTGTTGTGTTGAATCAAATATGATTGTTCGGAATAAAGATGCATATTGTATTGTTATAACTTTTATTTTATTGTATATTTTTTAATTTGATACATAATTTCAGAAGGTTTTTTGGCAAAGGGTATCCTGGGCCTTTGGCCCAAACTAATCCCTTGGCAAAGAAATCGGCTGCGAAAGCATGCAGCCCTGAGGTTAAACCCAGTGGCCACAAAGTTGCTAATGCAGGGAATCGAACCCGGATTGAGTGTTATGAACTCCCCAGGTGATTACTGCTACAGCACAAGTCTTGTGGTTTATAATTTCAGAAGGTTGTTGGATTATATTGACATATTTGAAATATTTTTAATAATAAAAATTAATGCTTAAAAAAGATAACATTAAAAAACCTTTGGAAAAATATATTTATTGCTTTCTAATTCAACCTTTTGAATCGATGCTATAATTCAAATAAAATAAAGAATTTATTACATCGTATAACTTTTTTTGAAGTCAACAAACATTAATTGGAATATTGTAAGATAATTGAAATTTTATTATAATTAGTTTTTAATTTTAACAGATTTTAAAAAATATAGAAAATGAAAATAAAAAGTCAAAACCTTTAAAAAGTTTATGTTCAAGTTCACTATATTTGTGAGTTTTTATATTATAATATTAATTATATTATTAAAATATTTAATTTATTTAATAAAATATTATTTATTTCTTTAAACATTTAATTTGAAAAACTGTTATAGATAAAACATAATAAAATATCATTTTTCACTTTTAAGCAATTACTTTTAGATATTCTTCAAATTTAGAGATTTTTTAAGCATCACCAACAAATTCTTTAAAATGGAGATTTTGAAATTTCTTTTCCAACGTATTTTTAAATCCACAAAGGAATACTTATGAAAGAAAAATTATTTTTTTATTTTTCATACCAATAAAAACATTTGAGATTTAATATTAGGAGAGAAAATAATATATTTTTATAATATAATATTGTAATCTAAATAAAAGTTGTTGGAGATGAACAAATTTCTTTTTTCTTGAAAATTTTGCTTTTCGATTCTCCATTTTAGAAGATCTATTGGAGATACTTATACCTTTACTCCTCTACTTTTCTCTATTTTGAAAAACGTTTTAGAGATCTATTAAAGGGGGAAAATCCCTAAAATCTTCATTTTCTCATTTTAGAGAATTTGTGAGAGATACTCTTAATTTACATTCAATTATCTTAAAATGTACAGCATACAATCATCATCTAAAAAACAATATCATAAACTATTATTAATTTGATGGTAATTGGATTGCAACTTGATGAATAGTTTGAATTGTATCGGTTTAGTTTTTGGATTTTGGATCATCATCCAAGAATCAACCGATCCAATTTTGTTGTTAAAATTTTGGATCCAATCAAATTCAATTATATAAAATTGGATATCAAATTATAATTGGTCGATTATGATCGGATAGGTCATTTCTAACTGGATCAGATGTTTTTCTACACACACCTAATCATAATCAATCATCTAATAGATTTTCTATAATTTAAAAAAAAAGTTAATTAAAATCTTTAAATAAAAGTATGTTCTACTCCAACGATTTTTTATGCAAAATATTTCAACATTAATTATATTTTTAAAATAATAAAATATAATTTTATCAATCTAATAAACTTTTTGAAACAACTTATTTAAAATAATAAAAATTACCATTAATATTATTATAAAGTTATTATTACATAATAAAAATTGCAAATTTGGTCCATATGGTTTGTTGTTTTTCTCGATTTTGGTTCCTACAAAATTTTTATTACAAGAAAACCCTCGTGGTATGCAAAAGTGCTTGATTTTGGTCCCTGAAACTAAGGGGCTGTTTGGTTGGTTTTCCATTAAGTTCTGTATGGATAAAGTTGTCTGTATGGATTAATCTGTCTGTATAGATTTAGAAGGTTTTTATTTGAGAGGGTTTTTTCATAGATGAAATGTACTTGTTTTTTAATGGGAGAGACTGGTTTGGACTATTAAAGTACATTTAAAATTTCATTATATAAAAATATTTTGTAACTGTTATTAAGTTTTAGTAACATCCGCACTTATTATAGATTATGTATAGAGATTGAATTGTGTTTATTGAAGTAAATTCTTAAATTATGATTATAGATGAATCATTTATCGAGGTATTTAGAAAATTTTAAATTAATTGTTATTTCCGGATTTGATGGTGTTACTTTGTCTCTTAATGGAACCATTAAAAGGTAAACAAACAGCCTTGTAGTTTACTTTAACACCTTATTATTTCGTTTTTAATTTTAGACCCTTATCATATTAAGATAAATAATTCGTATATGAACTAAAATGAATTAAAAATTACATTTCTTTTTTTTATAAATTATACAATTGCAATTGTTTCATCAATACTTTCGAAATAAGTCCAATATTGAATATTTTTGGATTTAATCATATTATTAAATATCATTAATATATACAAATTAATTTGTTTTACATTTCTTATATTTTTATTTTATACCCTGGTCATATTAAAAATACAAAAATTATAAATTAACTAAAATGCATTATAAAATGCATTTCTTTTTCTTTCACAAATTATATCTTTATAATTCTCTCGTCGATATTTTGAAAATAAGTTCATTGAATATTTTTTAAGTTAATAGTATTGTAAAATATCATAAATACGTATCGAGAATTTCAAGAATGATTTATCGAGATTTTTTTAAACTTGTATATTTTACACCTTTATCTATATTTATTTATCTATATTTTTTAAAGAAATTCTACTATGGTTATACGGTGAATTAAATAAATCTGAATTTACCTCGGAGTCAGAATTATTTTGAGAAAATATTTTAAAATTGGAAACTTCCTTTTTATTATCTTTAGAATCAGAAGAAAGGCTAGAAAATAGAATCTTGATGTCAAGAAAAAAAGAATAATATCAGATTCAATTTCTTTTAAAATATTTTGATCTTCCATCTTATCTTCAAGATCAATGATTTTGCCTTCTAATATTAAAGGAGGAGTATATCTCTTAGAATCATAAATGATTGGAGATATATTTTCCTTATCAGATTGATTGGCAAAAATATCAACAAAATCATATACTGAAGACTTGACAGGAGATATATTATTTAAACCTTTTCTGCCTCTTCTTGATTTATCAGGAAAATATTTGGCATTTTCAAACGTGTAAACAAAAGGAATTTCCTTTTTCTTGTTATTTGTCCTTTTCTCATTTTCGATTTCTAACATTTGCTTATCATTCATCCAATCAATTTTAAATTGAGGAGCATATTTAGCAAGAGTTAGATAATCGTATTTATATAAAGTAGGGGATTTTTCAATCGCATTGTTTAAACAATGTGGATTTTTAAAACCAAGTCCCCATCTTTCTTTTAACGCTTCCTCACTCCTTGGTTTGTTCATAAAGATTGTTTGCTCAGATTGGTTTCTTCGATATAATTTTTCTTCTAATTTATTTATTTTATCCAAAAGACTGTCTTTTAAATTGGTCATATCGGTCAAAGACTCAAGATAAGTCTTATTTGAATTTTCCAAATCATCCAATTTCTTTTGAAAGATGTCTTTTGTATTTTCCAAAATAGATTTTTCATCTTTCAAAGAAATCTTCAATTTGTCAATCAAATCTGACTTTTCAGCATTTAAGTTCTTTTCAGATAATAACTTTAAACGTAAATAAGATAAAGCAGTTATCATAATATTCATCTGAGAAGATATGAAATTGTAATCAAATTCTGAATATACCTCATCTTCATCAGTATCAGAATCATCTGACTGGTCATTTCCAACCAAGCACATCTGAGCGATCTCGACATTTGTAGCTTCATCGTCGGAATGATCCAGCCAGAATTCTTCTTCGGCAAGTAAAGCAGTTCCGTTCTCTCTCTTTTCAGCCAGTTCCAATTTCTTTCGATAATAAGCGGAGTCCCTAACCTTCTTCACTCGACACTCTTTTGAAATGTGACCCGACTTTCCACAATTATAGCAGACAGCAGTCTTTGGCTCAGGCACTTTGACTTTAGAACCGGAAGTGAAGCAAGAAGTGTTGGAGCTCGAATGAGGCTGGAACTTTTTCTGGTAATGATGAGAGAGAAGGATCATAACTTTCTCTAATGCCTCGCCATCATCTTCAGATGACCCGTTGTAAGCATTATCAGACAATGCTTGTTCTGTCAGATGTTTCGTGAGAAGAGCAACCTGGTCCACTGACTTCTTGTTCTTTTTGTTCAGTTTGGCTTTCTTCTCTAGCACCAAGCTCTCATCAGTCATCAGAATCTCATATAATTAATGGATCTGCATAGTTGAGACCCGAACGTCGTTCCTCAGTCTGTGACATGATTTGTTCCATTCAGGCTGAAGAGCATTGAGGAATTTCAGATTCATCTCAAGCTCTGTCTTGTTCACATTTATCTTTCGTAAATCATTCAACACTGTATAGAATTTTTCGAAAACACTCTTTAGAGACTCAGATTCTTTGGCTTTAAACTCCTCAAAATTGTTCATATAACGTGTATGGCGGAGTTGAGTTGCGACTGATAAACCAAGCATGATCTTTTCCAATTGTGCCCACAACAGATTTGGATAATCCTTGCAATGATCAACCCGGTTGTAGACAGAGTTTGGTAATGCTAGCATCAGATTATCTTTTAATTCTTTATCAGTTTTCATTCGCAAAGCCTCTTCAGTTGTTGCAGGAGTCTCTTTATTAGGCTTTATGAAAGGTCCTTCAGTTAGAGATTTCATCATGTTACCTCCATTAGCTTGACGCTCGATAAAGTTCAGGAACCTATCTTGCCATTGAGTGAATTCATTTTCGTCAACTAGAACTGGAGGACGAGTTTCTGTGCCTAATTGCATCATCAGATCACTCTTGTAAAATTGAGCTTGGAAAGCAAACTTCGTAGAATCCATAATTCAGAAACTCCGAAAAATTCTAAGTCTAGACTGAGAACTGGCACAAACTTGAGCTTTGCGTGAGAAGTAGAAGACGCAAACTGAGCTTGTCGCGAGCAGGAGAAGACGCAAACGAGATTTGCGTAATCCAAGTGATACGCAAACAAAACTTTGCGTTAGCAGAAGGTCGCGCAAACAGAACTTTGCGTGAGACGAGTAAGACGCAAACTGAAACTTCTCGCGAGCAGAATGAAACTCAAACGTGACTTTTCGTGAACAAGCTGTGATGCAAAAGAGCTTTGCGTAAGAAGGCGATTGCGCAAACTAGGTTTGCGTTAGCAGAAAGAGACGCAAAGTATGATTTTCGTGACTTGCTGATGGCGAGAACTTAACCTTTGCGTGATGAACTGGATACGCAAGACTTGCTTTGCGTGAGCTCAAGGATACGCAAAATAAACTTTGCTTGATGAACTGGAGACTCAAAGTTCACTTCTCGTGAACAGAAGGAGACGCAAAGTAGCTTCTCGTGATATACAGGATACGCAAAGTTTGCTTTGCGTTAATAGCCCAATGCGAAAAGTTACTTCTTGAGACGAAAACCTGAAATACACTAACACAAAGATTAGAACAACAATATGAACTTGCGCAAACTAGTATGAACTTGTGCAAACCTATATGAACTCGCGCAAACCTCTGAAAATCAAGTAAAACTTGCAAGAATTGATTATAACCATGAAATTAATGCAACAAATTCACACACAATGAACGAAAACAGGTTTCTAACACATTTCAATCACCAAAAACGATTAAAAACCACAAAATCGATATTTTGAGAATGTAACAGTACGCAAGAACGGGTTTTCCAGAAAAACACAAAAACTCAAAATCGATGATCAAAACTTGAATTTCTTGAAATTTGATGTGAATTAAAAAAGTTCTACTTGTAAAACCGAATCCAACAAACCAAAATTCAACGAAAAACAATCACAAACAGGGCCGAATTTGATGAAAAATCTAAAAACGAGATTTTCTTGAAAAAATCAAGAAAATTGATCAAATTTTCAGATTTAAACTATAAATTCAGAAACGAAAATAGTTCTCTCAATTCTCTCAAGATTCAGAAGGCTCTGATACCAATTGATAGTCCAAGATCAATAAATCCTAGAGAGAGAAAGTAGAGAGAGAGATATCAAGGCGCAAAGTAAGTTTGTATTGATGTATGCGTGAAGTTCTTACAAACAACCAAGACCAAATGGACTTAAATACCCTTGGTCAATACTACACAATATTGGCCTCTAAACACAAGATTTGACCAAGCCTATAAATACAATGATTACTATAAAATCAGACTTAACAATATCTTTTTAATTTTATTTTTTATTTATTTTTAATAAGTCGTCGTAAAACCGTTGGAAAAATTAATGATATACCGACGGCTTACCGACGGTTTTTTTATTTTATTTTATATTTATTTTTAATAAGTAAATACCGTCGGTAACTGGAACCGTTGGTAAGCTGTCGATAGTTGTCGTCGAAAAACCGTCGCTAAATATTACAGACCAGCTTTTTACCAACGGTCATCCCCGTCGAAAAACCGTCGCTAAATGTAACAACCCGGCCAAAAACAACAAGGTAACATTGAATCCTAATCCTAATAATAATAATAATAATAATAATAATGCCAAAACAGCCCCAAGCGTACAAAATAATTTCAAGGTTTTTAATAGACAACCTATTCACAACTGAGATACTTTTAATAGTAGGAACTAAGATGAGGGTCTTCTATCTGATCCCACTACATCTTCTCCTTCCCTTTATTTGCCCTTTCTAAAACTCGCTTGCCTGAAAAGATTTTTAGTTTTGAAAGAGCGAGGGTTAGACCGAAGGTCTAGTGAGTCTCCTCCAACAGATAGCAACAAATAAAACTTTCCAGAACATTTTAAACAACGGATTTATATCACATAAAGATAAAACACGCTACTGATCACACAACCGTTGTTAACCCAGTTTAATCTAGTTGATAAACAATCACACACAATAATATAGATCAAGAGATATAAAGATTATAATAACATACCACAATCCCTTGAATAATCAATGAAAACCTTGTGTGTTCTTGATACCTTGAATGTAGGATTACAATACTGATACGGCTACCTCTCTCTCTAAACAATAATTATGAAAGTAATTCTAAGAGGTTTTTTTAAAAACCTAATTAACTAAAACATTAAATACTTAGGCGTTTAAGGCCTAATGGGATTGGGCCCATTTACAACTCAACTATCAACTTATTACACATTAGACCCTCTAACTAGCTTTAACACAATTGCAATTTAAACCCTTAACTTTAACTTTAATCTTGAATACAATTTATGATCCAACAATCTTCCACTTTGGATTCAAGATTAAAAAAAATTTGGCAATAGTTTTCAGGTCTTCACTTTTCTTGAAAACTTCATGTCTTCATCATTCCTTCCTTTAAATGAAGTGTCCTTCTGACGATCATCTTCAGTCAGGCTTTTGATATTCAAATAAGTTCAGACACTTTGATATCTTTGAAATTCTTCAGCAGTCTTTAGATTATATTCTCCCCCTTTGTATATTCTACCTTTTGATTATTCTCCCCCTTTTTGATGAGTGGTGAGAATCATCATCATCAAAACATATCAAAACAATCTCTCCCTTGTCTTTATAGACTTCAACTAAGCACACAGTCTTCATGTATAGATCCTTGTGTGGAAATAAGAGCAGTCTCTTCAAATGGAAAGAGTGATTATTTCAATCTTTTCAGATTCAAGTAATAAAAAATGGTAACCCTGAATCAACAAATGACTCAGTTAGAATGTCTGTCAATGACACAAAGTCACTAAGTAATACAAAGTTACTATATAAGGAGCTGGTTTGATGTTGGCTCCCCAGGACTTCCATTCAATTATCGAATAACACATGATTATCTATGAATGTTCTGACAGAAAACAAATTTCTATGTGCTCGTGCAAGTGTATGAAAGAATTAAGCATAGATGATTGCTTTTTAATGTAGGCTCAAATTATGTAAACTTGTTGAGACAGCAACAAATTATACAAAGACTCAATGTGCATGAGAAAGGGTTCGAAGGTGGGGCAACTTTCCATCTTTTTCAATATTAGTATCTTCCAAATGAAGAACCAATAACATATGTTCTGCTTCCCCAGAAAATGTGAAACATTCACTTTTTGAGAAAAAAATGAGTAGCTGGTGGGGTTTTATGCAAGAGATGGCATGGGCTAGGTGCGTTTTTCAATGATGGTCACCAAAGAATGTGAACCAATCAGATTATGTGGCTGCCCGGCTCAGAAAGAAGTTTGGTGCAGAGTCTGATATTCTTTTACTCTGTTCTCTCACCCTCTTTCTTTTAATTCTCACTTCTAACCAATCTCTCTTTTCCATTTTACCTCTTCACACACCAACACTCAATCTTTTGACCCCTCTCCCCTTAAGCACTCAGAGAATACTTCCTGGGTAGGAAACACTGGTTATCGTGAATCCATGGAAGTTATGTCAAGCTCACACACTGAATCCCATGTATTTTCCTAAAAGAACGTGTTGTTCAACAGGCTTTTGTACATGTATGCACAAAGGAATACAGTTACATGAAGAATAAAATTTTGGAGAAGTCAAAACAATTGTGTTTGACAATTATATTCTCCCCCTCAAACTAAAGGAGTCTGATACCTCGCACAAAAACATGTGGCAAACATTATATCTGGGCGACTGGCAGTCAGATAAAGTACAATCATGCTACGATACACCTTTTGATCAACAGGTTTCCCGGAGGGATCTGCGTCTAAGAGTGTACCAGTAGCCATTGGTGTTTTCATGACAGAACTATCTGACATATTGAACTTTTTCAAAACATATTTTATGTATTTATCTTGATTAATAAATATGCCTTCAGGTAATTGCTTTACTTGTAAACCAAGAAAGAAATTCAGTTCACCATCATCGACATTTCAAACTTTGTTTCCATTATCTTTGAAAAGTTCTTGCAAAATTTCTGATTTGTCGACCCAAATATTATGTCGTCAACATAAATCTGAATGAGAATCAAGTCCTCACCTTGCCTTTTAAGTAATAAGGTAGTATCAAATGTACCTTTCTTGAAACCAGAAGCTAAGAGAAATTTAGTGAGAGTTTCATACCAGACTCGTGGTGCTTGTTTAAGACCATAAAGCGCTTTGTCTAAAACATAGACATGATCAGGGTAATGAGGATCAACGAAACCTTCAGGTTGTGCCACGTAGACCTCCTCATGCAGAACGCCGTTCAGGAAAGCTGACTTTACATCCATTTGATAGACTGTAAAGTTTTTGTGCGCTGCATAGGCTAGGAATATTCTGATGGCTTCGATCCTTGCAACCGGGGCGAATGTTTCGTCATAGTCAATGCCCTCCTGTTGACAGTACCCTTTTGCAACCAATCGAGCTTTGTTTCTCACAACTACTCCAGCCTCCTCTTTCTTGTTTCTGAAAACCCACTTTGTTCCAATCACAGATTTACCTTTAGGTAGTGGGATCAAACGCCATACCTTGTTCCTTTCGAATTGCAGAAGCTCGTCTTGCATAGCAGAAATCCAGAATGGATCACGTAGAGCTTCTGATGCTTTCTTTGGTTCTAAGGAACTAAGGAAGCTTGAAAACATGCAGAAATTCGCTGATGCAGATCTTATTGTGACACCAGATTGTACGTCACCTATCACGTTATGCAGGGGATGATCCTTAGTCCAACGATGTGTGCTTGGTAAGGATTCAATTGTTTGTTGCGTATTTGATGCATCGTTTTCATCATGCACGACAAGTAGATCCACATATGTACTCGGGACATCTTGTACAGAAGTTCCTGATACTGAAGCTTCTGGACTAGCAGGTGAAGTACTCGTGACTTCGTTTCCAGAAGAACTATCTGCAGATACAGATTCAGCATTAGCAGAGTCAGAAACTAACGGTTTAGTTATACCTGATTGAGATGAAGTTTCAGTGACTTCTTCGGACGATCCAGACAAGTATTCAGAAATAGTAAGGACCTCCGAGCTTGTTATTGATGTAAATATGCCTTTATCAAAATCTGCACAAATATCATCGAAGACATCAATAAACAATAAATCTAACTCAGATGAAGTAGAGTTAGAGTTAGAAGAAGTGGATCCTTTATAAGTTGGTTATATTATGGATTGAATAGAAGCTTTGTCCTTTATAAGTTGGTTCTGGACTGTTGTGTCCAGAAGTCCTAGTATAATTCTCATCAAAGGAGACATTCATGCTCTCAACAACCGTCTTAGTTCGAATAATGTAAATTCGATAAGCTTTGGATGTCAGAGAGTATCCAACGAGATATCCTTCATCCGCTTTCTTATCAAATTTGGATAATCCTTGACGCTCTCGAAGAATGTAACACCTGCAACCAAAAATACGAAGGAATTTGATGTTAGGCTTACGATTGTTGATTAACTCATATGCTGTTTTATTAAAGCGCTTGACCACAATGGTACGATTCTGTGTAAAGCATGTTGTCACGAACGCCTCGGCCCAGAGGTACATAGGTAGATCTGAATAAGCAAGCATAGTACGAGCTGCTTCAACAAGAGTGCGGTTCTTCCGTTCAACAATGCCGTTTTGCTGTGGAGTGTAGGCTGCGGAGAAGTTATGTGAAATTCCTAAAGAGATAAGATAGCTCTGCAAGGTGGCATTCTTGAACTTTGTGCCGTTATCACTGTGAATGGTTCGGACCGGCAATTGAAGACGTACTTGGATGCGCTTGATAAAAGCGATAATCAACTCTGGCGCATCTGACTTGTTGCGAAGAAACTGGAGCCATGTATACCTTGAATAGTCATCTATCATTACTAAAACATACTTCTTGCCGTTGATAGATGTTGTTCGCATTGGGCCACAAAGGTCCATATGAAGGAGTTCCAGTGCAGATGAGGTCGATGATTCAACTTTGGACTTGAAGGATCTTCGCTTCATTTTGCCCAACTCACATGCAGAACACAGTGAGTCTTTCTCAAACCTCATTTCTGGTAGACCTTTGACCAAACCTTGTCTCTGTAACTTAGCTATAGATTTGAATTTTTGATGAGACAAGCGTCGATGTCACGTCCACGATTGTGCTTTAGAAGCTTTGGCTAGTAGACATACTAGACGTGTGGCAGACAGTGTAGGAAAATCTACATAGTATAGATTTCCATGGCGCTCAGCTTTGAAGACTTCGTAACCATCGGGATCCTCTAGATAGCAATGAGTGGTTGTGAAGCGGACTTGATATTTCATGTCACAGAAGTGACTGGTACTAAACAGATTGTGATCAAGTCCTTCAACATATAACACTCTTTGAATCTTCACAACACCATTATCGAGCATTCCATATCCTCTGACGTGTCCTTCTACTTCAGAATTGGCAAATCTAACTGCTCCGGCAGGCTCATCCACATAGTTATGCAAGAAGTGCTTGAATCCTGTCATGTGGCGTGAGCATCCGGAATCTATCACCCACAGCCGACAGGCCTGCAAAAAAGAGACAATTAGTTTTGCTTAGGTACCCATATCAAGATGGGTCCTTCGCGGTTAGAATTGAAAAAATGATTGTGTTAAAAAAATTTTATATTAATCGTATAACAAATTTTATAGTACAAATTTTAAAATCGATAAAAAATCGATAAATAAATATAGATAAATTCTACTATCATTATTGAAGAAATTTTATCATACCTTATTGCAATAAATCGATAGACAAATTTTAATCACTAACCCCGTTAAAAATCAATGTTATTGGCAGAGGTATTTTGGTCCAATCATGTTTTATCTTCCTTTTGCACTTTTTATTTGTTTTTTTTCTTGTGTGGTAAGAACCACAATAATCTAGGGACCTGTTGCGTAAATAATCTTCATCATCCACCACAAAGAAGAATGTTTGACCAAATAAAGTCAAAATCAAACTTTGCTATGAACAAAGGCAACCACCATTATGATCCCCTCTGAAATTGCATCATGTTCTCTTAGTGGAGTTGTTTATGATTACAACATCCAAATGTTTCCTTTTCTATCCACTTTTGGATGAAAATTCAAATTATACTTTTGGATGAGAGGCAATCCACACACACACACACACATATATATATATATACACACACATATATAATAAAACCTACATATATATATATATATATATATCATCATCACCCCTGTGATAAACCCACATACATATATATATATGTATATACACACATGCATATACCAATATATATATATATACACATACCATCATCATCATCCATGATACTTGAAGAGAACCAAAACCTGCAATTTAGTATCCCTAATTGCTATCTAGAATCAATTACATCAATTAATCATAGGGACGATCGATATTCACCACAGGGATGAAACCAAATTCACAGGTGGTCGGAGTTGAGATATTGTCCTATGGTTTCGTTCCTGTCGACACTATATATACACTTCACATGGACCATCTTCCCCAACCACATGATCAAAACTCATTGACTATATATATGGTTTATATATATATATATATATATATATATATATATATATATATATATTGTTGGGTCATTTAGAGATTTGAAAATGACCTCACGATCTTCCATTTTGTATCATCATAGTTAGAATATTTTGAGGTTCTTTTAGCAACTTGGTTTCTATACAAATGTTCGGTGAAGTCGAAGATTAGCCGAAGAAGACAAAGAAGGAGTATATCTCTCAAAGCGGATTGAAGATAGACTCCTCAACTTAAAGCCAAGTATTCCTACTTGATCAACACCATTGGCCAGGATGGTGCCGATCTCAGTCTTTAGGAGACGAAGACTGTAACACCCTCAAATCTGGAAATAGCAACTAATTTAAAATTTTCTAAATACATCAATGAATGATTCATCTATAAGCACAAATTAAGATTCAACCTCAATACACACATTCATTCTACACATACAGTCTATAATAAAGACGGGTGTTACTAAAACCCAATAATAGTCACTATCTCCAACTACGGAAGACTTCACCAAACTACTTACTCTCGTGTAAGTCTAATGCTCAACTCTTCAAAGCACTTCAAGAACCACACCCCAACTGGAACCTGATGCACATGCCGACAAATAAAAAGGTTAGGCTTAACGCCTAGTGAGCTCAAAAGTTTTCATTAGAGATAAATAAAGCATTAACTTTAATAATGTTATTTAAAGTTACGATTTCCAAAATGCAATACATTTGATTTGAAAGCAACCAAAAATGAAATACATTAAATCTCAAAACAATCTCCTTTCCTTATTCACCCTTTTCGTGATTAAAAATCATAAAAGAAACGCCTCTTTAAATAAATCCAAAACCCAAAGCGCACGTAAAACATAACTGACATTATAATGATCAAACACTGAAAACGTAGATAACTCCAACTTCCAAAACATCCCAATAACTCGAATGAGTTTCAATAACTACAACTTTAAAACATAGATAAATACCCATATCCAAACGTCTCCGAAAACATGGATAATAAAACTCCATAACCAAAACCCCACCTATTGGTGACGGGGTAGAACCGATTACATTGTACGTGACGGAACACAAAGTAGGTCACATAATTATGTAAGAAATCAAAACATGTGGGTTACACATAAAACACCCACCGAGCTCAACTCCTCTGAGTCTATCACTCGAAAACATCAAGTCAACCCCTCTAGGTCTATTCTTGAGAGTTCCAAAACGGGGAACTCTAGCACAAGGGAATTACACCTTACTGCCCATGAGACGTTGTCCGACCGTATAGGTCCACACCTTACTTATCATGGTGACCCGATGCCTATTCCGTGCCAAGTGGCGAACCTAATGTCCAAATCGGGGACATAGGAACACCGTGCCTATGGATCCATTGCACTAACTAAACCATTACATGACTCAAAACGAATGAACTATTGCATTCAAACATGTAATTCTCAACTAAGATGCAGTAAATGCAAATCATAACCAAACGCTCAACATTGAGCAATTAAAAGCGGACAAGTGTCCTCAAAACCCAACAAATAATATGATAAAGGTAATTTGAGCCATTTTTATATAAATATTGATAAATATTTGTAAGGTAACTAAAACCTCCTAACCTTTGATCTTCATTTTAAAGGTAAAACCTTCAATTATTTTCATCTTCATTCTTGAAGGTGAAACCTCAAAACCATTCCATGTTGCATCATGATTTGTTCATTATTATATGTCTTCTTCTCCCTCTCCATCGCTTGATGTATTATTCATTTCACAAATCATTATTCTTCAACAAGATCGTTTTTCAGGTAAGCTATTTTCCTCCCTCTCCATCAATCACTTGATTTTTTTCTTTCATTTCTTAAAGTGTTATTCATCAACAAAATCGTTTTCTAGGTTTATGTATTATTCTTTATTGGCTTCTGCTGATTTTAGAGTTTATTTTTTACTTTTTGTCTTCTATATTTTTTCTTATCTTTTTTTTCTAATGGAACCGGGTGTTTGTTCTTGGCAACGGTTTAAGTTGGTAACAACGATTCAATAATTGATCAAATCTTCCAAGTACGTATTACAATTTATGATATAACCTTAACAAATCAATATGTTCTTTTTCAATGGTTATTTCTATTTTTTCAGGTTTATTTCGAGAATACTAATCTGGGTATACAGAGACTTTTGTTGGGATTTTAGAGTTCTTTTTATTAAATCTTCTATATTTTTTCTAAGTTTTAAGTTTTACTAATAATTTTAACTTTTATTAAAAATAATACTTTTTATTTGCACAACACTTGAATATAATAATATGGGTTCATCACTAAATGTCTTATTCTTCTTCTTTTTCTTCCTCACTTGATGTATTATTCATTTCACAAACCATTATTTTTCAACATAATTGTTTTTCAGGTAAACTCTTTTTCTCCCTCTCTATTGATTACTTGATTTGTTCTTTTATTTCACAAAATTGTTTTTCTTCAACAAAATAGTTTTTCGGGTTTACTTTGGGAACACTAATTTGGGTATTATTCCTTATTGACTTTCGTTAGGATTTTAGAGTTTATTTTTCCGTTTGTCTTCTATATTTGTCTTATTTATTTTTTCTCAAATGCTTTGTTCTTGACCGTGGTTTTAGAGTTTTGATAGCAACAATTGTTCGATAATTGAATCTTTCAAGTACGCATTATAATCTGTGATATAACCTTAAGAAATTTCAGTGTGTTCTTTTTCAATCATCATTTTTATTTTTTCAGGTTTATTTCGAGAAGACTAATATGGGTGTACATTTCTTTTGACTTTTGTTGGGATATTAGAGTTCTTTTGTTTTTGTCTTCTATATTTTTCCTAAGTATTAAATTTTACTAATCATTTTAACTCTTATTAAAATCAATGTTTTTTATTTACACGACACTTGAATATAATAATATGTATATTTTTATTTACATAACAATTGATACAATAAGAAGTTTATTATAATTGAGATAAATTAATAAGAAATGTAAATAAACACAACTATATGTTAGATCAATTTTAGTTGTAACCTTTGTATTTATTTTACTTTGAGGGTATATAAACCCTTGACTTTGTTGTTTTTAATACAATAGTTTACTTTTGCATATCTTGAATGCAATACTACTTTTGGCTCCACATTCACTTTCTCTCTCTAGCTTTCTCTCTCTATAATCTTTAGATCTTGAGTTAACAATTGGTATCAGAGCAGGTTAGATTTTGAGAGATTTGAGAGTAGAGTTCTAATTTCGTGTTATCAGATCAATCGAATTTCAAATTCGTTAGAATTTTTTTTTGAAAATCGGTTTTCTGGTCATTTCTCTAGATCTATGTTGATTTTCTGAACGTTTTTCAGTGAATTTGGATTCAATTGCTCAGGAATACAGTTTAGAACAAGTTTTGTTCTTGATTCGTGCAAAGATTTGATCAATTTGTAATCGAATTTGTCAATTTTGAATATTCCAGAAAAGTTCTCGAGTTTTTCTGTTCTTCGCGAATTCTTGCTGATTTTTGGTGTTTGATCTATATTTGGATTAGTTTTGGATAATGAACCTGTTTCTAAGTGAATTCCGTGAGAGTGTTTTGAGAAATTTTGGACTTGTGTGATTTTCTTAGATCGTTAACTTGGCAGAATCGATTTTCGGTTCATTCATAAGGGTTTTCGGCTAAGGGTTTTCGTTCTTTTCAGTTTCATCTTCAACCGAGAAGCTAAGTTTTCGGTCTCTTATATAACCGAAAAGTTTGGTTTTCGGTTTCCTCAACAACCGAAAAGCGTGGTTTTCGGTTCTTATTTTCTTCAGCCGAAAAGCTCTCTGCTACTTTTCAGCATGTCTCTTCAATCTCAAGTCTATAAGAATGAGTTGATGATGTCTCTCGGGACAGATACTCGTCCCCCTGTGCTTATTAATGAGAATGAGTATTCTCAATGGAGAGATCGATTTATTAATTTTCCTGAGAGACAACAAAATGGGGATTACATGGTTCGAGCTTTAACCAATCCTCCTTTTGAGAGACCTGTCAAGATAATTCCAGCCACTGCTAATACTGAACAATCCACAATATTAAAGCCACTTGATGAGTACAATGAAGAAGAATCTTTAAAATACAATGGAGAAAGAATTGCTAAGTCTAATCTCATTCTTGCCTTGCCAAATCACATATACAACCGTGTATATTGTTACAAGAACAATCTAATGCTCATGTGGACTCATTTGGAGAAAATCATGCTTGGATCAGTAGTGGCTACTCAACTTCGAAAAACGAGATATATGAACAATTTTGAGGAGTTCAAAGCAAAGAGTGGGGAGATTTGAAGACTGTCTTTGATAGATTCTGTGCAGTGATAAATGATTTATACAAGATTAGTGTGGAAAAGTCCACGTTGGAAACAAACTTAAAGTTTCTGAACGCTCTTCAACCTGAATGGACAAAGGCATGTCATAGAATCCGTATTGATCCAAAGATTTCAATCATGCCAATTCAAGAAATGTTTGAAATTCTCCCGAATGAAGAAAATCTGATTGTGGCAAAGAAAGAAAAGCAAGAAAAGAAGAAGAAAGGAAAAGATGTAGATCCTATTGCTCTAATGGCTGCAAAATTTACTGAGCAAGCTTTTGAGAATGCTTATGATGGGAATATTGATGATGAAGGAGAAGCTCTTCAAAGAGCAATGATCTTACTTTCTCAGCAGTTTGCACGAAAGTTTCCTAACCAGGCCAGCTCCAACAACAATCTTCGACTTTCATCTGGGTCAAGGAAGGTGGATTTTTCTGGGTCAAAGACTATCTATCCAAAGCCTGATCATCCAAAGCTTGTGGAAGAAAAGAGGGATGAGAAGAAACCTCCCACATGTTACAACTGTGGTAAAGTAGGTCATTACTCTAAAGAATGCCGAACAATGGTGGTTCGTGATTCTACCTACTATCAAAAGAAGGCTGATATGTTGAAAAAGAAGGAAAGTGGAGCTGTTCTCTTAGCTGAGGGAGAATCATTTATTGATTTCTCTGATAATGAAGAAGAAAAAGAGGAAACTGCAGCAATGTGCTTTATCGGTGATGATCAATCTGATGATGAAGATGATGATTCAACTGATGAGTCTGAGGTATTTTCTAACTTAGAAATTAAGTTCATTAACTCTCAGTTTGATATTATCATTTCTGCCTTGCAAAAATTTCGAAAAATGCTTAAATCTGAAAAGGAAGTGAGTCAAGAAAAGTCTTATAAAATTGAAAAATTACAAATTTCTTTGGAAGATCAAAAATTGATTCTAAACGATACCAAAGAAAATTTGCAAAATAAAATAAATGAGTTGGAAAGTTCAAACAAGACTTATCTTGATTCATTGACTAGCTTGACCACTTCTAAAAATGAGCTTTCAAATAACATTGTTGATTTAGAAGAAAAAATATATATGAGAGCTCAATCTGAACAAACAATTAATATGAATAAACCTCGTAGTTATGAGTCCATTAAAGAAAAGTGGGGGCTTGGATATGAAAGTCCTAAATATTTAAATTTAGCCATTAACAAATCCCCCACTATATATCACTTTGAATATTTGAGACTTGCTCGTTATGCTCCCCAATTTATAATAGATTGGATGAATGAACAGCAAATCTTAGATATTGAGGCTAAGAGAAGAACGGAAAACACTAGAATGGAACTCCCATTTGTTTATTCGCGTGAAAATGCAAAATATTTTCCTGATCCTCAAAAGAAAAAGAAATCTGGAATATTTTTAAATACAAACTCATCTAACAAAACAACTTTACCAAACGACTATTTTGATTCTTATATTGTAAACAAAAATGAGGATAGTGTTTCTAAAACATCTTATGATACTAAGAAATACGTTCCTCCTTTGATTTTAGAATCTAAAATTGTTGAGTTGGAAGATAAGATAGATGATGTTTTTATTCAAAACAGTTTGGAAAAAGATATTTTTTTTACTGTTTTTAAATCTAGTTTTGAAGAGAATGTTATTTCTGAAAAACAAGTTTCTGGATTTTCTGAGGTTTCAGTTGAAAATAAAATGAGGTTTTCATCAAGTGTTGGTTCTCGGTCCAAGCTAGAAACGAAAACTGGACTTTTTCGGTCTCAGTTAGAAACGAAAACATCAGTTTTCGGTTCATCCTTGGAACGAAAACCAGATTCTAACTCCTATCATTGTGATAATTTTACGACTTGTGCTACTGATGGTGAATCATATAAGTTGTCTGATCAAATGGATGATTCTTTGACTTTCAATGATTTTTATTTTTCAAAGAAAAGAAAAAGAAGACGGTCAAGAAAGTCTAAGAAGAAAGATAAAGTTAAGTCTGATAAATCTGATTCTGATTCTTTCTTTTCAGATCGGCCTTTGAGAAAGGAAATCAAGATGGAATGGCGGGTGAAGAATAGAAAAATAGATGATATACATGTATTAGATAAACGTGATGATACTTGTAATAAAAACACATTTGCTAGTTTGAATAATGTTCAAAAATATTCTCGTGAGCAAATGTTGATTCTTCAACAGGATATCACATGTTTGTCTTCTCCATGTGATCTATCTTCTATTGCTTTACACATTTCATCTAAATGTACTAACTCTTCTTTGTTTCACTATGCAAAATCTTTTGTGAAAAGTACATTTTTCTTTAACAAACTCATGGAATGTTCTAATAAAAAGGGACCCATTCTGAAGTGGGTTCCTAAATCTTTGTGAGTTTTTCTACATGAATGCAGCCTAGTCATCTCTGGTATATGGACTCTGGATGTTCAAAACATATGACTGGCAATAAATCTTTATTGTCAAATTTTAAAGAACTGTCTGGAGGTCGTGTGAGATTCGGAAACAGAGGCACTTCTTCTATTCTTGGCTATGGCGATCTTGTACAAGGCAACATAACGATTAAAAGAGTTAGCTATGTTGAAGGCCTCGACTTCAATCTCTTTAGTATTGGGCAATTCTGTGATAAGAATTTGGAAGTGAATTTTAAATCAAAGAGAGTTACAGTCAAAGATGACAGTGGTAAGGAACTTCTTATTGGTAGAAGACGGTCAAATCTTTACACTATTGACTTCTCAACAGTTAAGTTCCCTTCCAAGACTTGTCTTCTTTTAAAGGCTTCAGTTCAAGAAAGCTGGTTGTGGCATAGACGGCTAGCTCATCTCAATTTCAAGTACATTGATCGTCTTGCTAAAAACGACTCAGTTCGTGGTCTTCCGACTCTTCGATTTCAAACAGACAAACTTTGCCGAGATTGTGAGAAAGGCAAAATGAAGAAAGTTGCACACAAGCCAAAGCCTGATTTTTGCACAAAGGATATTCTAGAAATCCTTCATGTAGACTTGTGTGGTCCAATGAAGACAAAGAGTATTGGTAAGAAACGCTATGTATTGGTCGTTGTTGATGATTATTCAAGATACACTTGGGTTCGTTTTCTGAAATCCAAAGACGAAACCCCGGAGATACTCATCACTCTCATCAAAACTACTCAGACTAACAAGCAAAAGCCAGTCAAGATTGTCCGATCAGACAATGGTACATAATTCAAGAACAACATTTTACAAGCTTTTTATAATGAACATGGCATCCAACAACAGTTTTCTGCCGCACGTACACCACAACAGAACGGAGTTGTTGAACGCCGCAATCGTACGCTTGTAGAAGCTGCTCGTTCCATGCTTTCTTACTCTGAACTTCCTATCTCTCTTTGGGCCGAGGCTATCTTTACTGCGTGTTATACTCAGAACCGTTCAATTCTTCATCGCAGATTCAATAAGACTCCATACGAATTGATGAATGGAATCAAACTCAATATCAAATACTTCAAAGCGTTTGGGTCAAAATGTTATGTTCTGAACGATCGAGATAACCTCAACAAGTTTGCACCAAAGGCTGATGAAGCAACCTTTCTTGGTTATTCAATTTCTTCAGTTTCTTATCGAGTATATCTTACTTCTTCGCGCAAAGTCATCGAAAGTGTCAATGTCAGATTTGATGAAGCTGCTGGTTTGGCTTCTGACCAGCCTGGATCAGAACCCGGTGTTATTAAGAATGCTTCTGATCAACCAAGATCAGAACCAGTGAAGATTTCTGATAATCAAGATTTTTCATCTAATACTTCATCTATTATTCTTACTGATCTTGATTTTTTATTTGAAAATTTTTATGATGATGTACCTAAAACTAATTCTTCTAATGTTTCTACTGCTGTATTACAGGAACCTGGCATTGCTTCTTCTAGTTCTTCCGCTGCTACACAAAATTCTGATGATGCAATTCCAGATGTTCCTGTGACTGAACTTCCTACATCAGCAGTTGAAACTACATCTCAACTGGAACCATCCATTGTTATAGAGCTGAATTTTTCTCCACCAGTTCAATCTGAAGATGCTCCAGCTATTTCTGATGACTCTCAAACAACATTTCCAGATGTTACTTTATCTGAATCAGTTGAAGTAGTCCCTCCTCCAACAATTAATACTACACAGATTATCTCTTCTGATTCAGAACCTCTCATAATTTCATCTCATGATATTCAAAGTGTTCAAGATGAAATAATTCCTCTACCTCATACGACAAAATGGACAAAGGCGCATCCTCTTCATCAAATCATTGGTGATCCTGCTTCTTCGGTATCAACTAGGTCAAAAGTTGCTTCTTCAAATGAATGTTTGTACACTTGTTTTCTAAGCAAGCTTGAACCTACAAAAGTTTCTGAAGCATTGGCCGACCCAGACTGGATCATTGCAATGCAAGAAGAACTGAATCAGTTCAAGGCATTAAAGGTATGGCGTCTTGTTCCAAAACCACGAGGAAAGAGTATTATCGGAACGAAGTGGATCTTTAAAAACAAGAAAGATTCAGAGGGTATTGTTGTCAGAAACAAAGCATGACTTGTTGCAAAAGGCTATCGTCAACAAGAAGGGATAGACTATGATGAGACATTTGCTCCCGTTGCACGTCTTGAAGCTATTCAAATGTTTCTTGCTTTTGCTGCTTATCAAAACTTTAAAGTTTATCAGATGGATGTAAAGACAGCGTTTCTTAACGGTCGTCTAAAAGAAGAGGTCTATGTCTCTCAACCGGAAGGCTTTATGGACAAAGATCATCCAGATCATGTTTACATCCTCGACAAAGCATTGTATGGCTTGAAACAAGCTCCAAGAGCGTGGTATGACGAATTGTCTGCATTTCTGTTAAGCTCAGGTTTCACAAAAGGTTTAATCGATACTACTCTGTTTGTTTTTAGAAAAGATTCTGATATTTGCTTAGTTCAAATTTATGTTGATGACATTATTTTCGGCGCTACTAATCCTTCACTTTGTACTTGGTTTTCCGATCTCATGACTTCTAGATTTCAGATGAGTATGATGGGAGAGATTAAATTCTTTCTTGGACTCAATGTTCAGCAACTTTCAGATGGGATTTTTATCAATCAAGCCAAATATGTCTTTGACATTCTGAAGAAGTTCAATATGGATAAATCTACAAGCATTGGAACTCCAATGGCTCATGGTGCAAAGATAGGCTTGGACCCAGATGGAAAAACTGTTGACATCAAGACTTACAGAGCCATGATAGGATCTCTAATGTATTTAACTGCCAGTAGACCGGACATCATGTTTTCAACATGCTTACTTGCACGATTTCAGGCGAATCCAAAGGAATCTCATCTGTTAGCTGTAAAACGGATCTTCCGTTACATCAAAGGAACACAATATCTAGGTTTGTGGTATCCTAAATCTTCTGATTATTCATTAACAGCTTTTTCAGATGCAGATTACGGAGGAAATCAGCTTGATCGCAAAAGCACTTCCGGGCATATCCAGTTTTTGGGAGATCGTTTGATTAGCTGGTCATCAAAGAAACAGAACTGTGTGTCAATCAGTACTGCTGAAGCAGAATATGTGGCCGCTGCAAGCTGCTGTGCTCAAGTGTTATGGATGAAAACACAGCTGCGGGACTATGGGATGAATTACAACAAGATTCCAATCTATTGTGATAGCAAATCTGCCATTGCTATTTCTGTAAACCCGGTTCAGCACACTAAAACAAAGCATATTGATATGAGATATCACTTTATAAAGCATCACGTTGAAGAAGGTACGATTGAACTTTATTTTGTACCTACTGAGTATCAATTAGCTCATATCTTTACTAAAGCATTGGATGAAAAACGCTTTAATTTTCTTCTGACGAAAATTGGAATGCTTAATTTAAAGATTCAAAATGATTAACAAATATTGTTTAACAGAATAGAATTTTTATAAATTTTCTATCTTTTGATTGCTTGTGCATGCCTAGGAAATATTTACAAGTTTATTGTTTATAAATGAGTGTTATTTGTTCAAATTTCAAAATTTCTGATCTCGATTGGTCCACTTCATGAAAATTTTGATATGTGTTTTAAGATATGTAGGTCAATATATAATAGTCATCAAGGCTTTATTATACAAATTTTATGGATGATTATGGAGATATAGGCTAAACTAATTAGTTAGTTGATCCTAGTGATTGAGATGATAAAATATTTCATATTTCATAATACAGAAATCATTTAGTTTGATAGTTCATATCTGTGACCTTTCTGGTTTGGAAGAGTAAGATCCGCGGGTTGCTTGACAACTGACCCCCTAAGGCTACGGTTTGGGAGCGGTCGATCAGAAATTCTGCTATAAAACCAGTTAGAAAGTCATGTTCTACTGATATGAATGGGCTTAGGGAATATCGATATAGCCTTTCTGATCTGGGTAAGTAAGTTCCGAGGGGTGCTTGTCACCTAGTCCCCTAAGGCTATGGTCTGGGAGCGGCTGATCAGAAAACCTGCTATAGGATCAGATAGAAAGTTATGTTTACGATGTTTTCTAGGCTTACTAAACTCTCTGGTTAAAAAGATGCCAAAGTGCACAAATGCAAAAGATGCTTTAAGAGCACACTCATTTGAAGATGCCAATGTGCACACTGTACAAAAAGATGCCAATGAGCACAACATCTCATGATATTTGGTGAAACTGCTAAGATGTGATAAACCTTTAAATCTATGAAAGTTCTATTTTTTTTTAGTGTGAGTAACAGCTGTTTTTACTCTTATATAGTGAAATACTTTTTTTCTTAAGACTGGTCATTTTTTTTCTCATGATTGTCCACCTATTAGAAGGATGAAAATCTTTGTTTTCGAACTTATATACACTCTTTATTCAACATTACATGTCTATAGTTCCAAAAGCATGCATAGGATTTCATTAGATGGTTTATTTTATGAAAATTTTATTAGGTAAAATTTTATTTGTCAATTATTTTTTATTCTTTAAAATACTCAGTAATTACAAAATCTTGTTTAATTTTATTTTCTAAAAATGTTGATGTAATATGAAATGATTTTCTTTTCTCAATATTTTAAATTTTTTTTTTCTCTTGAAAAACCCGGTTCTTTAAACGTTTTTCAAATTTCACTTTTCCCAAGGTCACTATTCATCTTCTTCTTCATTTTTTTTCTCTTCCATTCGGTTTCTTTGGGTTCCAGATTTTTTTTTCAAAGTTCAGATTATCATCGACTCATTTTGATTTCATTTGAGTATTTCGTGGTTCGCTGCTTCATCTTCGATTCGTCTTGATCATTTCGGTGGTGGTGAAGTTCAGGGGGAGTATTTGAATCGACTGGTTCTTCTAGATTTTAAGTCGTTTTTTTGTTTTTCAACAAATTCCGCATTACAGGTATGTTTTTCTACTCTTATGCTTCGATTGAAAGGTTTTATGTATGCATTTTTGTAGGGGGAGCAAAGGAAGTTCTTTCGATTATAATCTGGAATGAGTATTTCACTTCTCGGTTCACTCATATCCGAGAACTTCACTTCTCGGTTCACTCATATCCGAGAACTTCACTTCTCGGTTCACTCATAACCGAGAACTTCACTTCTCGGTTCTTTCATCAACCGAGAACTTCACTTCTCGGTTCTTTCATCAACCGAGAACTTCACTTCTCGGTTCTTTCATCACCCGAGAACTTCACTTCTCGGTTCTTTCACCAACCGAGAACTTCATCTCTCGGTTCTCTAACTAAACTTCTTTTCTCGGTTCCTTCCTTTCAACCGAGTACTTCAACCTTGGTTCACTATATATTTTTGTCACCTTTGCTTCTCGGTTCAATCCATACCCGAGAAGCTCATTTCTCGGTCTATGTTATAACCGAGAACCTCTCTTCTCGGTTCTTGGTGCAACCGAGAATCTTGCTTTTCGGTTCTTGTTTCAACCGAATTTTACCCTTTTCGGTTTGTTCTACAACCGAAAACCTCACTTGGTTCTTTCAGATTGATTATGTCCTAACTTTTTAACTATGCTTACTTTTCAGACTTAATGGATGATATTCAAGTACAACAAGATGAGAATGATCTCTTGGATCATCTTAATGATCAAGAACAGATTTCTAGGCTTCGTCCTATGCCTTCTCAGCCTTCAACAACAGCTGATCAATCTGCTCAAGGACTAGTTCCGGATGATTTTCTGCATCATTCTCACTTCCTTCCTTACAAGGGCAATAATCATTATGTTGATTTTGGACATCTGAATATACGTGGAGTGGTGAAAGAAATTTTAAGAGGACATCCCCTTGCTTATGCGTTGACAAAAACAGTTGATGTTCCTGAGGTATATGTGCAGCAAGCCTGGCACTATATTACAAAGAATGATAAAGTAAATCCTCCACATTTCCTGATAAATGTAGATCAGTTTGAATCTCGCCTTACTTTCAGAAGGTTACGTGTGCTTCTACAATTTCCAGGCCCTGATTCCAGACCAGGCAAAGTTGCTTATGATCCGTTCCCTTCTGATGAAACTGTTCTTGATGGCATTATTGCACTTGGTTATAATGGTGAACTCAGGAAAGTGACTCAGTTTCACAAGGCTAAGCTTCCACCTCTCTGGTATGATTTCTTCTCTATATTCAATCGGTGCTTAACTTCAAAGGCTATTGGTACAGATAGCACAAGCATGCCGATTCTGAAGCTATTCTATTGTGTTATTCACGATCTTCATATCGATTATACTTTGGCCATCTGGACTGGTCTTTCAGAAGTTGTATATGCTAAAGCGACAAACAATAGGAGAAAGTTTGTGCCGTTTTTGCGATTTTTGAAGATCTTTGTTCGGAGCATTATGGATAGCACAGAGAATTTTCCTGCTCGCACACAGTGGCCTCGCATTGCTGATTATCAGTGTAAATACTTCCAGGTTCAAAAGCATACGTTTACGAATGAAGATCAATGGATGCCCATTCCAGCAATTCTTATTGTCAATTATGCAGATTTAACAAATGAAGCTGTGGTCGAATACATGCTAGATCATGATTACGAAATTCCACAGTCAGAGAATGCTGATACAGATGTTCAAGTTGCTCAATTACAACAACAAGTTCAAGACCAGGTTGCAGAGGAACATGTTGATGAAGTTCAAGAAGTTGCAGAGCATATTCAGAAACAACAACAGGCATTCCCTGTTGGTTCTCGTTTGGTTCAGGCAATCCCTGAGTCAGGTTCAGATATTCACTTTGTCATTGAAGATGAACTTGAGGAATTACATGCTGATGATGATAATCAAGAGTTTGTTGATTTTCAATCCAATCAAGAAGGTTCTGATGATGAGTCTGTTCCAATAAATCCAAGTGTTGGCCATCTTGCTGTAGACGAGCTTGATCTTTCACTGAAGAAATTTTCTGCTGCTCATGAATCTTCTACTGTTGTTGTTTCTACCACTGATTCAGCATTGGCTATGGTGTCCACTTCTTCTGGTTTGCACTCTTCTTCAAAACTAGATATTGTTCATAATCTTGTACGGACAACAAAGGCTTCTATGGATGCAGAAAGAGATACTCAATTAGCCAGGATGGAGGCGTTTCTGCAAGGAAATCTGTCAAATATTGATCCTTCTATTATCCCTCCACAGTTGTTGACCGGCAAACCCATAGAACTTCATCTTTCTCATTTAGAAGCTCTGGGTTCTGCACCTTCACTATCTGCACCGATTTTTTCGTCATCTACTATGTCATCGGGTTTTCTATCTTCTTCTGCTCAAATGGCTTCATGTGCTACTATGTCATCAACTTTTGCGGGTGCATCTTCTTCTTCTACTCCTGCAGGTCCTCGTATTGATGATCTTTCTGTTCAGGAAGTAGCTGAGCACTTAAGAGCTCGACTTGCATCTATGGCTCCAGCAAATCAACAGTCGATCGATCTTTTGTCTCTTCTCAGATCTTTTCAGCCATCATTTCGACCACCTACAACTGAAGATTCTCTCTCTGCTTTACGATCAGACTTTGAGAAATTTAGAGATGAGGTACAGTTAGGTTTGGGTCAATTGCAATCCACTGTTTTTGCCATTGCTCAACACTTGCAGGTTCCAAATGTCTCGTGTCGTGCTGAAGCTGGACCATCTAACAAGCGTTCACATGATCATGATGATTCTCAACCTGATCATGAGGGGGAGAAAAAGAGACGCTTGGATAAGTCTGCAGCTGATCTTTCTAAAGAAAATAAAGCAGAAACTGCTCCAAGTGAAACATGCTCTGCTGATAAAGAAAAACCTAAAGAAGCAGAAACAGAAATGCAGTCTATGTTTGAAGACATGTTAAGCAAAGTAAATCTTCCAGAGACTGACATTTCTACAGAAAACAATTTACAGCTGGTACTTTATGTTGATCCAGATTCTGAGCCAGTTTCTTCTGTTATACCAAAATCTGTGAATATGACTGAGGCTGAAGCATTTGAGAATTTCAGAGCATCTTACGAAAATATTATTGATGTGGATTCTGAAAATGAAATTGATGCCAAGTTTGAAAGCTTTTGGAAAGTTAAAGAAGAAGAAGAAGAAGAAGATGATGATGATAGTGATGCTGATGTATTGTATGCAGATCTTTCATCTCAAGAAGTTAGATTCCCTTTTCAAGATGAACAGAATTCTCCACAAGATGATTCTTCTCAGATTCAGTCTAAAGCAGTTTCAAATCCTCTGTTTGTCTCTACAACTCTTATATCTTCTACATCAGTTGTCTCTGAGCCTCCAGCAATTGTTTCTAATGTGTCTATTCCAGTCGTGATTCCACCTACCAAGATTCCTCGTGCTCCAACAAGTAAATCTGATAAGTCAGTTGATCCTAATTATATGACTCCTGATTTTATTCCAGAAAATCTTAGATCTTCAGGAATTCCTATTTCAAGGGAGCATAGACGACAAAGGTTTGAGGCTAGAGATATGAGACAGGTGTTTCGAAATGTATACCTTGAAGATACTCACAGAAGTATTTTTGTGAAACACAATACTGCTTTGAGTTTTGAGTTTTTCTTGGGCATTGAAAAAGAGTCTGATCTTGTTAAACAGAACTATTTGATGGCCATGAGGTATTTGAGACAAGGAAAAGAAACAGTATATTCTGAGAAGGGGATTGTACAAGTTAAATGTGTTTCCATGTTCAACATATTCAACATCTGGGTTTCTAATTTCACTGTTCAACGAAGAGACTGCAAAGACTATACCTTCACAGAAGCAGATTTTAATGAAGTTCATGTGGATGATATTGAGTTTCTATTCAATTTCTTCAGCTCTCTCAATGAACGATCAGATGATATGAATAGAGCCTTCAACACTGTCAGAAGACATATTATCAGAAAAATTCGCTTTTATAGCTTATTTGATTTTCAGTTGGGTGTCGAAAATCATCAACCTACGGTCAACTTGCACAAGCCAAAACAGAAGCTCGACAACATTAAAAGTTTCTTATTATATACTGTTGTTGATGAACCGTATGGTGTGGTGTACAGAAACTTGAAGGGTCGTCATTGTTTTATGAGATTTGAAGAAGTCTGCAAGTATTCTGATGGAACTTTGAAGCTTATCAAGATGCATCTAATTCAGAAGTTGAATTATGAAAAGCAGAATGTGGCAAACAGACAGAGATTCAATTTTTATCCACAAAAGGAAGGTAACAAAGAGTTACTGAGATTGGAGAAGGCAATTGATGTAATTCAAGACAGAATCAACTTTCGAAATGCTTTACGACGCCTTGAAGCTCAAGTGGATATCAGAAGATTTTCTTGATTTTAGAACTCGGTGCCAAAGGTTACAAAGGGGGAGATTGTTAGATCAATTTTAGTTGTAACCTTTGTATTTAATTTACTTTGAGGGTATATAAACCCTTGACTTTGTTGTTTTTAATACAATAGTTTACTTTTGCATATCTTGAATTCAATACTACTTTTGGCTCCACATTCACTTTCTCTCTCTAGCTTTCTCTCTCTAGAATCTTTAGATCTTGAGTTAACACTATATATAATGATAGGTCAATGATATATATAAATATAAAATGAGTATTATGTACATATTGATCTTTCAATTATGTCATTTATTTATATAACATAAATACAAAATGACTAATAAGTGTTATGTATATACTAATTAATGTTAATGGTCATCTTTTATGTAACTTAAATATGTGAACTAAATGTTAATAAATTGACTAATCAATATTCATGTCAATTCAACACATTTTAAGTTATTGCAATCAATATACATAAATGAAATGTTTATAATAATTTATTATAATATAATATTTATAATAATTTATTATAATATAATTTATCATTAATTATTTATTTACATAATGCTTTTATTTTTATATATAAGTGAATAATCCTTAACATTAATTAGTATTTACATAAGAATCATTTCTTTTGACTTTTGTTGGTATTTTAGAGTTATTTTTTATTTTTGTTTTCTACAATTTTTCTAAGTTCTAAATTTTACTAAGTATTTCAATTCTTATTAAAATCAATGTCTTTTATTTATATAATACTTGAAAACAATAATATGTATATTTTTATTTACACAACTATTGAATAAAGTAAAAATTTATTATAATTGATATAAATAAAGTTAAATTGAAGATGACAATTAATTGCATTAATTTTTAATAATTTATTATTAATTATTATTCACATAATAATCCTAAATTATATATAAGTGAATGACCATTGACATTAATCAATATCAATATCAATATATATATATATATATATTAAAGGAGAAACCAATCATCATGACGTGACATCTCCTAATATCATAATCGATTGCTATCTTTTTTGTCAATTTTTTGCTTTTCTTCTTTAATTTTTACATTCACCTCCACACTATTATCTCCTATATTAACTCAAGTTACATAATTCGATACTTTTCGCTTCCTTAGACTATTGATCTCCTCTCATATTAAAACTACGCAACTTCGATCATTCCTCTACTAAGTCTCAACATTATAATGAGGCATTTGTTGTCAATTTTTTTATGGATAAAATTTGACGGTGAAATAGTCTTGAAAGTTTATATTGGTTGTGTATGTTCTATTTGGTTGAGAATTTATGTTCTATTTGGTTGTGTATGTTCTATTGCATTCTTACTTGATATTGGACATAAACATATTTGTAAGTAGTCCTACTTTTAAAAATTGAATCATTCCCTTTGTTGGTGAATGAAAGTGAATTTGGTGTCTCTGAAAGATAACTAACATTTAACTTTGCATAGTTAAATGGTAGTTGCATTTTCTTTACATTCTTTCTATTTTCAGTTTCTTTGGCCTCAACTTCTTCTGGTAATTTGGTAACAAAATTGGGTTTTAAATGAGTATGTTTACCAGCACAAGCAAGAAAATCAAAATTATATAATGCTGGTTGTTTTCTGATGGATTTCTTTAAGTAATGAGGGTTTTGAAAACCAAGTCCCCATTTTTCCTTAACATCAGCCTCTTCGTTAGGTGCATTGAGAAAAATGGTTTGATCTGTTTGGCCTCTTGCATAGAGTTTAGCTTCCAGACCATTTACCTTCTTATTCAAAAGCTTGTTTTCAACCTGCAGTTTATGAACAGTTAGTGCAGATTCTTTCTTTTCAAACTCATACTTAGAAACTTTAACTTCAAAATCAGAAATCTTCTTTTCAAAACAATCTACTTGAAGTTTAGAATCAGAAGCAGACTTGCGTAAAGAATCAATTAGATCTTTGTTCCCAATAACAGACTTATTAAGCTCAAAGATCTTGTTGTTTCTTTTAGCAACTCTGTCTTTTTCTTTCTTTAGTTTTACTTGAAGGTCATTAAGCTTAACCATCATAGCTTCCATTTTGGTTATGAAATCTTTTTCAGTTAAGTTCATTACCTCATCAGCTGTCTCTTCATCTGATTCATCATACTTGACCTCTTTTCCCATTAGACAGAGATGAGCAATTTATTCCTTCTCTTTGTCATCCTCTTGATCAGAATGATCCAACCAAAATTCGTCTTCATCCATTAATGCTATGCCCGCTTCTTGTTGTTTGGCCAATAGCAGTTTGTTCTGATAATACTGGGAGTTTCGAACCTTTGGCTTTCGACAATCTTTAGCAAAATGTCCAATCTTGCCACAGTTGTAGCATTTAATTGGATCATTTGCTGGTTTTTCAGTAACGTTGTAATCATTCACAAACTTTTTCTTTTCTTCCGTATTCCTTTCCATATACCGGTTTTCTTCATTTCTCTTTCCTTCAACTCTTTCTCGGTGCTCATGATTCTTGGTGCTTGATGAAGAATATATTTGAGAATTTGATCCCGGCTTCTTGTAGAATTTCTTTTGAAATGCACGGGTCAGTAACAACATTGCTTGTTTCAGACTTTCTCCATCATCACCATCTGATTCAGATTCTGACTCAGAACTTGTAAGCACTTTCTTCTTTTTCTTCTTCTCT
This sequence comes from Arctium minus, assembly GCA_954870635.1. Lineage (NCBI taxonomy): Eukaryota > Viridiplantae > Streptophyta > Magnoliopsida > Asterales > Asteraceae > Arctium > Arctium minus. The sequence continues at coordinate 5,083,620 of OX941090.1, forward strand.
TTCTTTTCTTTCTTCTTCTCTCCAGCTACCAAAGCAATAGGATCAGGAACTTTTTCTGCCTTCTTTTTCTCAGCTCTTTTCTCTTCCACTTCTTCTTCATTTTGCCTCAGAGTCTCATAAACCTCATGTAACGGTATGTCATTCAGATCCTTCATCTGTTTCATCCTACGCGTATGCTTCTTCCATTCATGTTGTAGGATGCTCAGGAATTTGACATTGTTCTCAAGCTGCTTCTTTTTCACTTTATTCTTTGACAATTCATTTGACAGCAAGACAAACCATTCATAAGTATCTTCTAAGCTCTCAATCTCTTTGGCTTTGAATTCCTCGTAGCTATTGATACAATTTGCTACTTTCATTTGATTGCCGACCTTGGAACCCATCATCATTTTCTGCAACTGATCCCACATCTTCTTAGCATTTTCCTTGTAGCTGTCTATTTTGACGTAGATGTCATTCGGGATACTTTGAAGAAGAAGAGATCTTGCTTGCTTATCTGCTTTATATCGGCTTTTCTGTTCCTCTGGATATTGACCATACTCTACTGGAACTTTTTCATCTTCTGTTCTCTTTCCTCAGTACCATCTTCACTATCATATGAGTCATCATCAGGTATTTGAATTGTGATTGGTACCATAGGACCTTCTGTAATTGACAGCAGAATGTTTTCCCCGTTTGCATGTCTGTCTACAAAATCCAGAAATCTGTCTTTCCACTATTCGTATTCTCCTTTGAACAGAACAGGAGGCTTGACATCAGTGTCAATGGAAAGAGCATCTTTTGAAGTCATCTTGATTAAACCGGTTTGAGAAATATATGCAATAAGAAACTAGAACTGATCGTTAATCCAAATATGAAATCACAAGAAAAATCTTGAAAATATAGAAAAATCAGAAATATCGAAAAATTTGACTAAGTGACAAAACTCGCAAGTCACTATAGAGCTCGCACGTCACTATGCTGTAAAATCCGCAGACTAAGGCTTGCGCATTTGTGTAACTCGCACGCGAAGACTTGCGTGTTTTGAAAAACTCGCTAGTTGCTGAAACTCGCAAGTCGCTGAAACTCGCAAGAGACTGTTCTCGAAGAAACTCGCTAATGCCTGAACACGCAAGTAACTATTCACTGATGAACTCGCAGATAGAGGCGTGCGTGTTTGAAAATCTCGCTAGTCGTTACTAGCGCGTTTTGATAAAACTCGCTAATCACTGTTTACTTGAGGCGTGCGTGTTCCAACACTTAGAAAAATTCTAAGATTTTCAAACTCGTAGATGAACGAACTCGCAGATCACTGTTCCTGCTCAAACTCGCACCATTCGATTAGCGCGTTTGTAGAACTCGCTAACCACTACGTGCGTGTTCTGGTCCTTAGAAAAATTTCCCAACTTTCAAAACTCGCAGACTTCGATCAGCGAGTTTCTAGAACTCGCTAACAATGCCTTGCGCGTTTTGACCAAAACTGAGATTCTTCAGCTTGCGCGTTCTAACAGATGAGTCTTGCGTGTTTGTCCGATGAACTTGCGCGTTTTGAAGATCTTGCGCGTTCTTGAAGTTTTTCGAACAAAAACTTGATTTTCACTTCAAATTCGATTCAAATCTCCACCAAATGATCTGAAACTTTGCAGATTTATTCTAAATCATGTTTCGAACCAATTACAATGCAGATATTACAAACCAAAACAACAAAAATACAAGATTGATATATGTAACAGTGCTAAAAAAACTCGTGAACAAAAATACAACAAAATCCAAAAATATCAAACAATTACAGTGCAATTCTGAAATTAAACCATACAAACTCGATAGAAATCACTAATCACACAAAACCTGATCAATTACAACTCGAAATTCTCACTAATACTTAGAATTTGATTCTCGACTCAAGAACACAGTGTCGAACCACACTTTTTTCTATTTCTTGATCTGATTTCAATTTGGATTTGCTCTGATACCAATTGATATTCCCTAGATTCTAGTTTCTAATCACAAACAATTAATCAACAAACAAGTTTCAAACAATTACCTGTTTTGATTCAAATTCAATTCAACGATTACAATCTTTTCTCTCTAGAACTCTCTCTCTCTCTCTATAATTCTCTCTCTGTCGAATATTATCTCTCTCTAGAACTCTCCTTCTCTTCTTACACCTTCCAACTGAATACAACTACTTAACATAACAGAAGGACAAGGTATTTATACCTACAACTAATACAAGGAAAGTAAAAGTACAAAAACAAATACAAATACAAAAACTTTGACTTTTATTACAAAAGATTTTGACTTTCACATGAGAGTTGACTTTCTCAGCTTTGACTTCTTGAATTTTAACTTTTGTCTTCTTGATCTTGTATCCAACATACTTATGCTCTAACAGAAACATTCTCCTTTTTCACTCCCCCTTGAATACTGCTCAAACCCATTTAAAAAGATATATGAGAACACAATGATGACAAATAACAAGGTAAAAAGAAAAATATATTGAATATGAAATTTGAAACAACGAAGCAAGAAAAAAATTTAAACACTAAGCAAATAAAATTCTAATCAGTAAAAGATCACAGATTTATCAATCAGTTGAAATTAAATATATGTTGTTGGATACAGAAACAAATTTCATTGCATATCAAGTTAAAACATGTTCAGTTTCAAAAAATTTCATCAATCTATTAAGTGTGCTCGCATGTGAACTTCGATTAGCTTCAAAAAAATGCATTTCTAAAAATATAATAGAGAACTTTGCATGTAATCACACTAAGCCATCAAGAATTTAAGACTTTCACAAATTTACAGATTTATCACAACTCAGAAATATCACCAAGTATCATGAGATGTGTGCTCATTGGCATCTTTTAGCAGTGTGCTCATTGGCATCTTTTAAGCATGATTAGACACAGAATACCCTTGGTCAATACAACACAGAATACGACATTAGACACAGTATTTGACCAAGCCCTATAAATACAATGATTACTATAAAATCAGACCTAACAAAGATCATAAAGATTTGAAGACCAAAAGTCAAGAAGTCAAGAGTTGAAAGTCAACTCTCATTAAAGTCAAAGTCTATTTGTAATAAAAGTCAAAGTCAACATTTGTATTTTAGTTTTCTTGTAATTGTTGTGGATATAAATAGCCTTTGTTGTCTTTGTATGAAAAGTGACACTCATAATACGAATCAGAGAAGAATTGTATAGAATATATCATTCTAGTGAGAGAGTTTAGAGAGAGAAAACATATGAGATTGTAAAATGTGAGATACATGATTGAAATCAATGAATGTGATTTAGATTCTCATCTTGATTGGGTTTGTGTAGCAATTAGAACTTGAATCTAGGGAATAACATTAATGTTCATATCCTTTTGGTAGTTGTCTTAAATTTCTTGACGAATTGAAACCCTATGCGATCTTATCTTCTACTAAATAGAATTAAGACATGCTTAACTTCCAGAATGGGTATTGATTGACCCTTATGCTTAACTTGAAGGTGCTCGAACCAGAACCTGCCGGAATCGCTCCATAGAGATGGTTATGGCTCAGATCAAGATGTCCGACAAACGATGCCGACGCTATCGACTTTGGAATCGGACCTGTCAGTTTGTTATATGATAAATCCATCATCATGAAGTAAGATCTTGGCCCAAACACGCCAGGTATATCATCTTCAATGGCGTTTTTGCTAAGGTTCAAAATGCTAATGCCAGAGTTTATTAATATAGATCCGCCTGTCGCCGACTTATCTCAGACGCGATCGCGAATCCAGGTTTGGCAAACGAGGTAAGGCTTATACCTCTCTTTCTTTTTGTTTCATTTGTTTTAAATTTCGATGTTTTATCTTTGAATTCTAAGAAATCCTTCTGATTTTATCTTTGTTTTCTTTGCCTGCTCTAACGTCCAGGGGGTTTATTGAGGATGATTTTGTCAAAGTTGCTGAGTTATTTGATGTTTCTGTCAAGTTGACCTTCAAAATTAAGTCTGCTTCCACAGGTTAGATTGTTTTTTCCTGCGTGTATTTGACATTGAAAATTGAAAAAAATCAGAATTTTATCGAGCAAAATTGATAACAAAGCCACAAGGGTGGTAGCATGGTGGATATAGATAAGGGGAAGATAAAATCAACCCGAATTTTCATTTCAATTAAACGTTGGTATCGTAACCAACTTCATTTCAATACCATATCTTTTCATGTCGGTATCGTAATCGTGTGAATTTATTTGTTCTTCTGGTTTTGAAGTTTTTTTTGTTGTTGATTGTATGTTTGTTTGATGATTTGATTAGCAATTTGATTTGATGGGGAAGTTGATGCATAAGGTGGATACCAGACTATCTGCGGGATCTTATGGTGAAGATGAATTGATCAGTTTTATTCAAACGCAAGCTTCTTTCTTAACTGATTTGATTTATTCAAGTTACATGAGCACATTTTGATGCTTATGTGTCGAGTTTTTGTTAAGCCAGGGAACTTTGACCAACCTTAAAAAACGGAAAATTGAAGAAACTCTGCTAGTTGTTCATCTGAACGGTACGTCTATATGCACAAGTGCATAATGCATCTATATATATATAGGGTTTGAAATATGTATGCACTTTATTAATAGAATTTATTGGGTTCGTTCTATTGGTGATTTTTTCTTCACTATCTAATAGATGATGCAGATAAGTCGCTTTCTGCTCTTCGAATTCTTGCACAAAGTACTTACATATTATTGAACACAAAGTACTTACGCTACCGCGCAACGTGCGGTTTACACACTAGTCTATATATCTATTAAAAGAGAAACCACGTCTAATGACGTGGCCTCTCCTCATCCCAAAGAAACCCTTTCTCTTTTATCTCCTTCAATCTACATTTTCTCCAATCTCTCTTCATTTTGTATATCAACGATCTATCTTCTCCACTTTGTCGGTTACCGTTTCATAAATCAGTTGAAGAGTCTCCATTGCCTAAACCCCTCTCCACCCCCTGCACACCACGACCAAGGCGTCCTTCATTTTCCCACCAGAGAAACAGATCCAATCTGCCCTCTTCTCAAACCCCAACGATCAATAGGAAGAAGGGGATATTAAGAATCGTTCAAAACCCGATTTAAGGTCTATTCTCCTCTTTTATACGACAAAAAACCCGATTTCAAAACCCTAATTTAGTTTTAATTACTTTTTTTTATTGGTTTTGGCCTGTGAATTGGTACTTTTTTGTATCAAATCCGCCTCAAATATGTAGATAGTTTGATTTCCAATTTATCATTTACAGGTAGTAAAAGTTGGATTATTGTTGGTTTGGATATGTGCGTTTGTCTTAATCACATTCTCCTTCTATGCTACTACTCACATTTTGCCTTCTTCTTCATTTAAAGTCCATATTAAAAATCTTAATGGTTCAGAGTGTCCTACTGTTACAATATTTGCAGCTGCTAGGGCTTTTAGTGGTTCAATTGGGAGTAGACTGGTGTTTGCTATTAGATCATGTTCAAAGGGAAAAAAGGATTTGCTACGGGTAGTTTCAGATCAACAAGCTCTACAATCTGCTGCTCGGCGGTTTCGCCGGGGAAATACTCCGTCGACGGTATCAGCAAAGTCACTGTCAACAATGAAGTATAGGTGAAAACGTTGCAGGAACCAAAAAAACAGGTTTTAAAACATTGGTTCCAAGTTTTATTTTTATGTCAGTATAGAAGTATTCTTCATTTTGTCTAAGAAGTTTGTAAAGTTTGTTGTGTCATCTGTTTTGGATTCAATTTCTCATACACCACATTTGATTTGTATATCTCCATTTCAAATCAAAGCCCTCCAAATTTTGAGTGGGTGTTTATTATTATTGCTTAGATAAAAAAGGGTCAAACTCTAAAAACCTAAATGGGGTTGTGTTGTCTGGACCATTTAATTGGCACTAAGAAAGCTGCTGATGAGAACAATATATTTTAGTGTTCAAGTTTTTTTAATTTTTTTAATTGTTGTATTACTGAAGTATATCTCAGTTTTCAATAATTTCTAATTTGAGGCTTACTTTTATGGTTCCTATAATGTTAAGTAAGTTTAGGATTTTCAATTGATGCAGCCTTTCTGAAGTTATTTCTGCTAACCTACTACTGGTTATTTAGCTACTGATTATTCATCTATTTTGAGGTAGATGATGGTCTAGATGGATATCGAATTGCTATATTGAAAGAGTAGCGGTATCCTGTTAGCTGGCAATGAGTAGGCCTCCTTCATTTTTGGCGAGGGCAGATATGTTGACCCGGAATCTGTGCAAAAGTGGATTGTTGCATTTTGCATAATTAGATTCGATCTTGAACAGTGTCAGCTTATCGAAGATCACCAGGTAATCAATTTCCTAATGCATCAGCTGTTATAGTTAATCTATTGCTGAAATCATCTTTTCTGATCAGAAATGATCGGAAAGTAGATATTTACATCAAAACAGGAAAACATATCACAATTGAAGTAACGACTGGATAATTTGTGAATACAAGTAAAATTAACTACAATTAAAGTAAAGTCACACCATTAATTAATTGGTACAAAAACAGCAAAATGTAGATTACCCATAACGGAATTTAGAGAAGAATGGAGTGGAGAAGATAGAGAGAGAGGTAAATACTTTTCTTCTTCTTCTTCTTTGAACTTCAAACTTTTTATTTATTTATTTATGGCTACTGCGTCTTCCATAAGCTCACTATACATATTATGAAACACATGAAAATTTTGGGACATAAATTGAACAGGGTTGCAAGAAGAAGCAGGAAAAAAAAATTCAGCCAAAAGCAATCCCCAGTTCCCCACATCATTACATTGAAGTTTTAAAATTATAAAGTAGAACAAGATGTGATTTGAATGAGAGTTCTGCTTCTTCATTTCAATTCCTATGTAAGTTACTATATTTTTATTGCTTTTATAATTTGCACTGTCATTAGCATTTAACATGTCATTGGGTGACTTGGCAAGTATGAAAAGTAACAATGGATTTCAAGTGCCATCAAGTTTTACAAGCATTATTCATAAACTAGCCAATCAAAATCCCATACAATGACAAATTTATAAGCATTTGAACTGCACTATGTATAGCATAAACATGATTCCAAAGTGTCATTAATCAATTAAATTCATCCACTTTAGGACCATGATTAAACAAGAGCACCTATTAATCTCTGCATTCAACTGAATCACTATTAGACCAATCAGTCCAATGAATCATTACTAGATTATAAAGATGAGGTAACATCATGAAACTTCCTGTTTAATGGAAAAATAAAACATTTATCTTCCACACGAGAGAGAAACTTCCAACAAAAATTAGGAATGCGAAGAACAAAAATGAGAATGGTGCAATGCATGTTTAAATCAACTACAAATACGGCAACTAAAAATATAACTTCCAATGACACCCATTAGAGTGCATTTGGTACGCAAGAATGGCTCGACATGAGTGGACGGGCAAGAGTGAGGTGAAAGAACTAGACATGGTAGCTGGTTCTATTAATTTAGGGTTTAGGGTTCTATTGATTTACAGATCTAATTTGGTTAAGTTTTTTTGGGTGTGTGTGTGTGTGTGACTGTTCAGTAGTCTGTATTTCTTTTGAATCAGTAACAACTTCTAGAATTATTGAAAAATTGTAACGTATTGAGAAAGTATGCAACAGTCAATATAGAAAATGTTTCTCTTCTCTCCAAAAATGGAACTTATCGTCTGTTAGGTAATTTGCTAATTTTCCATCACAGGATCCTGTTTTGGAAGATTTATGTATGACTACAATTATTTGACCATCTGATTTAGCATCTAGGCCATTTGTTTCTATTGTAGCAATGCAATATCTTAAGAATATTTTTTCACTACGATACATATTATATGAGAGATTACTAATGAGTTCCTTTTATTTTTGAATGATTAAACTTGAGTATCGATCATTCATTTAGGTTTATATATATATATATATATATATATATATATATATATATATATATATCATTGGAACTTGAAGTCGTAATAATCACTTAATCCCCCCCCCAAATGCCTTTTGACCTTAAAAAAATAAACAATTAAAAGTTGAAGCACGTTCGAAAATGTTAGTTGGCTAAATGACTATATTTATTTTACAAAACAACCCTATTTATATGAAATCTTTATATATATTAAAGAAAGATAAAAGACATATGACGTGACATTATGAGAGTTAAGTAGTTTTAAATCTTGATACATGGTGTGATCTTGGTTATCCCATATTACAGAAAAATCTTTAGTTTGAAGAATAGATGTGGGTATATGAAATAATTGTGTTTTCTATTATCTGTTTCCGTGAAACCGCGTGAGACCAAGCCTTAAAACATGAAACTTAGGGTCAGGTTCACGTGAGATCAAACTGTTTCCGTGAGACCGCGTGAGACCAAACCTTAAAACATGAAACTTCACACCGAAACACTGTGAAGGTAAAAAACATTCGAACCTTCATAATGTAATCACACTATGAAGGTAAAAAAAACCTAAACCAAGTGAAGGTATATCCGAACCTTCACAGTGAAGACGCTGTGAAGGTAAAAAAACGAACATTCACAGCGAAAAACACCGTGAACGTAACATTTACGGTGTTTTCCCTAAAAAAAGTTCGATTTTTTTTACATTCACAGTTTTTTGGTGTGAAGTTTCGTATTTTAAAGCTTGGTCTCACCGGTCTCACGGAAACTGTTTGGTCTCACGCAAACTTAAGTCTATATATATATATATATATATATATATAGGGAATTTAATTAAAATACCCTAACATGAAAAATCAGTGCCCAATATGCCCCAAATCTTGTTATTTTTGTCAAAATACCCCATATGTCCGCATTTTTGGCTACGTTTTTTGAAAAAACGCAGGGTTGCACTATTTGGGTTCGCGTGTTGGTAAAAACGTGGGTATGGTCCGCGTTTTGTGCTAAAACGAGGGGTTGGGGTTAAACCACGGGGTGGGGTGCATAAACGCCGGGTGGTTATGTTAAATCAATTGTTGATTTTAAATAAATATATATTTACATTTTATACCCCTATAATTATTTAGTTAGTTTACTTTATACCTTTTACTTTTCTTTTTTTCAATTTTCATTTTCATCATATTAACACATAAAATCGTATATTAACTAAAATAATTAAAAAAATACGTTTTAATTTTAACAAGTTACAACATTATAATCGTCTCTTCAAAACCTTCGAAATGAACCCAATATTGAATATTTTTGGATTTAATTATTTAATTATATATCATATGTACTACATAAAACGTATGAAACGTATGCATATTTTATTTTTCTTTTTACCATAAAACATAAAACGTATTATATATCATATATACTACATATTTTTGGACAAGTTATTCATAATTTATGTTATTCTCTTTCTACCATTTTACTAATAACGATATTTTAGTAAAAATAACGATATTCTACCATTGGACTAAAAATAACGATATTTTAGTAAAAATAACGATATTCTACCATTTTACTAATAACGATATTTTAGTAAAAATAACGATATTCTACCATTGGACTAAAAATATCGTTATTAGTAAAATGGTAAAAAGAATAATAACATAAATTATGAATAATTTGTCCAAAAATATGTAGTATATATGATATATAATACGTTTTATGTTTTATGGTAAAAAAAAAATAACATATTCATACGTTTCATACGTTTTATGTAGTACATATGATATATAATTAAATAATTAAATAAAAAAATATTCAATATTAGGCTCATTTCGAAGGTTTCGAAGAGACGATTATAATGGTGTAACTTGTTAAAATTAAACGTATTTTTTAACGTATTTTAGTTAATATACGATTTTATGTGTTAATATGATGAAAATGAAAAATGAAAAATAGAAAAGTAAAAGGTATAAAGTAAACTAACTAAATAATTATAGGGGTATAAAATGTAAATATATATTTATTTAAAATCAATTGATTTAACATACCGTGTAACCACCCCGCGTTTATGCACCCCACCCCGTGTTTTAATCCCCAACCCCTCGTTTTAACACCAAACGCGGACCATACCCGCGTTTTTACCAACACGTGGACCCAAATAGTGCAACCCCGCGTTTTTTTTAAAAACGCGGCTAAAAACGCCGACATATGGGGTATTTTGGCAAAAATGACAAGATTTGGGGCATATTGGGCACTGATTTTTCATGTTAGGTATTTTAATTAAATTCCCATATATATATATATATATATATATATATATATATATATATATATATATATATATATATATATATATATACAAGACAGAGTACATCAACGCTTTTGGAGGTGAACATTGGGATATTACTTACAACACTTTAAACTTCTTTCGATCAGATCAATGTGCACCATTTGAACACTGGATGACAATGCCTGAAATAGGTGTCTTGATTACTTCAAAATATAATGTGATATTACATGTTATAATTATGACTGACAGTGGGACGTACTTGCCGCTTAGGTCCACTCCGCCAACGTGGCATGAACATGTTGTTTTTACAATTGGGTACGTTAATGATAACCATTATGTGAAATTAGATATGACAGAAGGATATCCGTTTCCGCAAATTGTAGAACATTTTTTCCGTTACAGTTATTAATGTGTTGCTGGATGGGCTACCCCGTATTCAGAGCGAATACAGAATTACATGCAACTTTTACGTGTTAATTGTACTACGGATAATGTTATTTTAGAATAATCGAATGTAATATAGATTATTTTATGTTCGATTTATATTTTAAATCGCAATATTTATGTTTTATTTTTATAATTATATAATTATAAAAAAATTAGTAATATTTATATTTATAAATATTTATTTCTTTTTAAATCAAACCAAAAAGTAAAAAAAAACTTTTAAAACTATATAATACAAATAAATAAAATATATAACAAAAATAAATAAAAGAAAAAAAGAAAAGACAAAAAAAACACAATTAATATTCCAATCATTAAGGTGCAAATAACAATCTTTTTGGTGCAAATAGCCTCCCTATATATATATATATATATATATATATATATATATATAGGGTGAGATCAATTGGAAACCAAGTTTCGTTGGAAACTTTGGAAACCAAATTTCAGTCATTGATCTTTTTAATCAATGGTTAAGATTCATTTGAATTATATATGGTAATAAATTAATTAATTTATTAATAAAAGATAATAATAATATGTCAAAAGGGTAAATGTGACCTTTTCTTTTGTGTTTCAAATTTAGCAACAAAGATGAAATATAAAAATAAATTAATTAATTTATTAGTAAAAGATAATAATTATATATGGTAATAAATTAATTAATTTATTAATAAAAGATAATAACAATATATCACGACTACCTTTTTATTACATGTTCATCAATATGCAGTATATAAAACCCAATTAAGTTTCATTACAATTATTGTTTCATTACCTTTTCATTATGTTTCACTATATCAAATATGTTTCACTATATCAAATCTGTTTCATCAGGTTTCACTATATTAATATTTTGTTTCACTATATTAATATTTTGTTTCACTACCTTTTCATTATGTTTCACTATATCAAATCTGTTTCATCAGGTTTCACTATATTAATATTTTGTTTCACTACCTTTCCATTATGTTTCACTATATCAAATATGTTTCATCAGGTTTCACTATATTAATATTTTGTTTCACTATATCAATCCATTATGTTTCACTATATTAATATTTTGTATTTGGAGGTAATTTCATATGAATACTTGAAAAATTAAATATTTATTTTTTATATTAATATTTTAATCAATAAATGATTCATCAGAATCAAAAATAGAGGATCCGTATGATTAAAATTTGTTTTCCTAAATTAAATATCCAATTTTTACATTAATAAATGACTAACATTACCATATATAAAATAAATTAAAAATAAATAATTATTAATATAATAATAATAACAATTACCATATATATTATGAAATTATGTAAAAGACTAAAATAACCTTATCAATTAAAAAAAAATTAAAAAAAAAGAAATTCAATGATTGGTTGATTTCGGTTTTCAAAGTTTCCAATGTAATATTGGTTTCCAATTGATCTCCTCTCTCTCTATATATATCTATATCTATATCTATATATATATATAGCTATATATATATATAGATTGATTTATACACACATACAATTTCATTTTAAAGCATTAAATCAAACACTCAACTTTTGAAGAGACATAAATGATAGAACACATCAATTTCCTCAAACATGTGCATGTGAAGAACCTATTCATAGTTGATTTTTCTCCGTCTAAACATTATTGATCATGGTACATATTACTATTATAATAATGCTTTTCTTAGAGAATGCATTATAAAATAATTTAATTTTTTATTTTATTTTTATATTAAAAAATATTTCTTCTCAAAATAAGTGTCTACATTTCTATTTATATTTGTCCGAAAATAAATATCAATTTTCAAAAATAAATAAATTATTGCACAAATACTTAACAGATGATAAGATAGATGAATTAATTAAGAATAGAAGCGTACTCGCGCAATGCAGCGAGATACATCACGATTTTAATGTTTCATTTTATTTTTTGTTTTTTTGTCGATTTACAATACGATTTTGGATGGTTTTAAGAAAGTGATAATATTTTTTTTATAAATTTGTTTAATTTAGGCTTAATAATATAACGCTTTTTATATAAAAAAATCAAGTATTTTGTTAGAATTCAATGATTATCTTATATATTTTAATGACATCTAGAAAAAATAACCAATTACATATTTAATAATATCATTAAAACAAATTTATAGTAATATAATATATTAATTAATAGTTATATATGGAAAAGTCTGCATAAAAGGAAGACCCTGCACATACCAAATTGGTGGGTGTTAAAAGTCTGCAGTAGTAATATGTATCTTGTGCTTTGATACTTGTAAATTAAGAGATTTTTAAAATCTTGCATAAAATGATGGTACCTTGTGCCTAATAATTTGTATTTAAGAGTTTTTTTATCCGTGCTTTATAATATAGTATAGATATAGATTAAAGTTGTAATTTGGTTGATTAAAAGGTGTACTAATTATGAATGTATAAAACTATGTATCCTTTTCTTTATAGACACTTATTTTGGGACAGATGGAGTAACTTTTTGTTTCATCAGGTTATGTACAAACGTATTAGAGCAGATCTAAAACACAATCAACGGTTGTACAAAATAATTATTATAATATAAAAGAAAATAATTAATTATATAGTAAACTACACTTTTGGTCGCTGTGGTTTCCTGAAAGTAACACCTTTCGTCCTTGCAGTTTCGAAATTACAGTTTGACTATTGTGGTTTGGAAAAACGACTGAATATAGTCCCTGCCACTAACGGGCGTTAAAAGAATCCGTTAAGTCAGAGGTATTTTAGTCTTTTTCACTTTTATCTCATTTTCTTTAAAAACTAAAAAAATTAATTAATACGTATACATATCACCCTTTCCGGTCATCTTCTCCGGTGAAACCACCGGCCACCTTCTCGGCCAAAATTAAACCCTCCGGCCAACCCAAATCCAAACACCAACATTAAAATAAAACCCAAATCCAAATGTAAATCCAAACATCCATGCCAAACTTCTAATCCTAACTCAATTGATGAACTCAACTTTAAACCAAAATCAAATCAAAATAAACTTATCTGATGAACATAATTGTTAACCATCATTGCTAAGAACAATCAAGAATATCAAGAAAATTAACTACAAATATTTGCCCATTAATCCAAAAAAAAACTTAATACAAAACTATCAAAATAGTAAATCAAAAATCTAGATCAAACCCTAAAAAAACTTAAATCAGTTTTAAACAAACAAAACCCAAAACCCTAAATTGATTGGTGATGCATTTGTCCACACAATGAAACTAAAGCTTTTGATCACACATCGTAACCTTACAAAAAGAATAAATATAAGGAGATGAGGGGGGGTTCATGATGCTGCACGGATGGAGAAAGATCTGCTAGTACTCCGGTGGAGGAGAGCGAATAGGGGTAGGGGTGGGGATGGATTTGTCACGGTGGAGTTTTCCACCTTAGGTTCATAAGAGTTTTTTGTCAGTATCGGAGAGGGGAGAGTGAGGAGAGTGAACATCAGTGGTCGTAGAAGAGTGAACGTCTTCACCAGAGTTTTGCAGATCAAATAGAGATGGGGTGGGCATGGGACTGGTGCTTCGATGAACAAAGAAATAAGCATAGTCGTGAGCAAGGGGTGGGGGTTTGGGTCATGGTGGATGGAGGAGTAGCAGTTGGTTCCTGGTGATGTTGGTCACCAGCGAAGACGTTGATCCACCGGTGAAGATAAGGACGTAGGTGAGTTATGTGTTGAGCGACTGATCTTGAAATGTGTGTATATATATCATGTATGTATATATTAGAGTAAGTTACATTTTTGGCCCATGTAATTTATATATTTATTTATTATTACAGAAAAATGAGATAAAAGTGAAAAAGACAAAATACCCCTAACTTAACGGATTCTTTTAACGCCCGTTAGTCGTAGGAACCATATCCGGTCGTTTTTGCAAACCACGATGGCCAAACTATAATTTCAAAGCTGCAAGGACGAAAGGTGTTACTTTCGAGAAACCACAGGGACCAAAAGTGTAGTTTACTCTTAATTATATTCACAAAATACAATATGAAACTATACCAAATGGGATCCAATATTAACCGTTTACGGTTAAAGTTTTTGTGTTCCACTTTTATTAACCATCAAAACTTAAATTTAAGCTTTGATATGTATATTGCAGTCTCTCGGCTTTTCGACGACTATACCCTAAACGTATCACCTTTAAGAGTCGTAAATTTGTTACCACAACATGGGACAATTGAGCGGTAATACAAGTTCTCTCCGCCCTTACATTAATTCACCTATGATTCCCCTCACGTGTCCACACGTACCTTTGTCATTATCGTGTCATCAATTTCCTTAAAGTTTTGTTTGACCTAGTCAAGGTAGTCCTATTAGGGTTGTAAACGAACAGTTCATGTTCGTTCGTTTAACTTAACTGAACAAACGAACGAACACGAACGGTAAATGAACGAAATTTTGTGTGTTCAAGTTTGTTCGTTTATGTTCGTTCATTAAGAGCTAAACAAACGTAAACGAACGATCATAAATGAACATATACGAACGTAAACGAACGAACATAAATGAATAAACGAACACAAATGAATAAAAAACAACCACCGTTACTTATCATTTCGTTCGTAAAAAATAACATAACAAAATTAAAAAAAACGGATAAACTTAGGAGGTATAAAAAAGGAATTTTAAAAAATTAATTTAATTAATGCCTTGACACATTAATGTCATAATATATATAAATATATTTATATAATATAAACAAATATAAACGAACATTAATGAACGAATGTTCACGAACGTAAATGAACGAACGAGACCATTGTTCACGTTCGTTCATTTAACTAAACGAACAAAAAAATGTGTTCATGTTCGTTCATTTATTAAATAAACGAATATAAACGAACTTCCCGCCAAACAATTCACTAACGATTCGCTGAACGTTCGGTTCGTTTACAACCCTAGTCCTATAATCAACCATGACCTACTCATGTTGTGTTAAAGTGATTTCCTCGAAAAAGAGAGGATAATTGAATCTTTCATAGCGATCATTGTTTTTGGGTTCTCCATGCCAGCAACTTTGTTGCCAACTATCACCCTCACGATTTCGAACATGTTTTCCGAACTCCATATGATATTAACGACAATGATTTATACTTGGTTGAGCTAAGAAAGCTATATAATGAGCAAAGATTGGATGAATATAGACAACACTCAATTGAAAGCGTACGTGTATTTCATAATTTTACACATTTTAGTGTATGAATATGTAGAAAAATTGTATAGAACTTGTTAGTTCATTGATTTCGATCATGTGTTCATTTGTTGCATTCATGTTGTTTTGATTATTTGGCAAACCTTTTCATTGTACTAACGAATTTATTTAGGTGCCGTTTGTTTTTTAGGAGGTCTAAAGTCTGAAGTTTTATTTTAGTTATGATTAATAAGAGGTTCAGACTTAAGAGCCATTAAGAGTTTTTTTTTTTTTTAAAACAAACATCCCCTTAGTGTTGTGAATGATTTGTTAATTTTGTATTATTCAGGAGGATGGGAGCACAACTTGTGCATAATGGAAACTTGGAATCCAACCATTTGGAAACGTGCCTAAAAAAGCCAGGTAGACTTAAAGAAATCTCGAGGATCACTTACCACTTTATGTAAACAAGTAAATCTAAGTTGTTCTCATTTTCATGTCCATAGATGAGTTGTGCACTTGTCGAACCTTTAACTTGAAAATATTTTCCAGCGGAATTTTTTTTCAAAAAAGTTGTTCTTTGCCTTTAAATAATATGAATAAAGAAAGAAAATAGTGAAAATCTTGATGTGGTCGTCTCAGTAGTTCCTCGTGGATGTCTGTAACGGTGTAACGGTTTGTTGTCAGTTTTGTCATTTTTCTGCAACGTCCATTTTCAGTCAAATGGTATTTTTCAAGTATTGATTTCCGTAATTTGAAATCAAATTTTGTCATTTTTGCAATGGCTCTCTGTCAGGTCTAACGGTCAAATTTTGGGATTCAGACGTCTAAAACATGACTTTTGATAGAGAGAGAGAGAGAGAGAGAGAGAGAGAGAGGATCTTTTGTTTTTCAAGAATATGGTGTTAACTTTGTTAACTTATTGGACCAATTATAAGATCCACTCTTTGGTAGAAGTTACTTCAAATGTTTGATTTAATGATGAAGGACAAAAAAAGTAATCTTTTATGTGTAAGTTACTTTTATGGTATTTAATGAGATATTACAAATGAGATTCATTCTTATAAGTTACTTACATGTTTTTATGGATCATAATCATATCGTCATATTTCAAGATTCTATAATGATTATCTTAAATTTAACGTGAATAATGATTAATCAAAGTGAACATATATTGCAAGTTCATATGTGAAATGTTTCCAAACACAGTCGACTTGTTAACCATATTAATCTGAATTACATTAATAAATGATGTTCATAGGTGTTCATAAGAATGTGTTCATAATCATAAGGTCTTCGATCATAAGAATGTGCTCATTGGTGTTCATAACCATAAGACGTTCATAAGCTTGTGTTCATAACCATATGGTGTTCATAGGTGTTCATATGCCATGATCTTTTCCACAAATACCCCTGTTCAATAATGTTCACCAATATTTATTTCTCTTCAATTTTTCATTTATTACAAACTAGTGTTTTAACCGTGCGTTGCACGGTGATCGCAATCTAATCTAGAATGTAGTTTTGAGAATGATGAAATTGGATATAAAAAATTTTATCATTTCAATTTAGCTTATAATGATTGCTTTCAAAACTATTTGATTATATGATTACGGAACATGTTGGATATGCACATTCCAAGCGATACATCTTATTTGACCTTTTCGTCGAAAGATGAGAGCAACTGTTAGATCATTTTTAGTTGTAACCTTTGTATTTATTTTACCTTGTGGGTATATAAGCCCTTGACTTAGTTGTTTTTTAAAAAAATAGGAGAATATATTTTCATATCTTGAATACATAACTACTTTTGGCTCCATATTTACTTTATCTCTCTAGCTTTCTCTCTCTAGAATCTTTAGATCTTGAGTTCACAATTGGTATCAGAGCAGGTTAGATTTTGAGAGATTTGAGAGTAGAGTTCTAATTTCGTGTTATCAGATCATTTGATTTTCTAATTCGTCAGATTTTTTTTAAGAAAATCGTTTTCTGGACATTTTTCTAGATCTAGGTTGTTTTTCTGAACGATTTTCAGTGAATTTGGATTCAATTGCTTCGGAATACAGTTTAGAACAAGTTTTGTTCTTGTTTTGTGCAAAGATTTGATCATTTTGTAATCAAATTTGTCAATTTTGTATATTCCAGATAAGTTCTCGAGTTTTCTGTTCTTCGCGAATTCTTGCTGAATTTGGCTGTTTGATCTATTTTTGGATTAATTTTGGATTATGAACCTGTTTCTAAATGAATTCCGCGAGAGTGTTTTGAGGAATTTTGGACTTGTATGTTTTTCTTAGATCGTAATCTTGGCAGAATCTTTTTTCGGTTCATTCATCAGAGTTTTCGGTTCATTCTTCAGGATTTTCGGTTCATTCATCTGGATTTTGGGTATTTAGGGAAGTTTTCGATTTGTTCTTTTCGGCTAAGGTTTTCGGCTAAGAGTTTTCGATCTTCTCAGTATCTCGCTTAGTCTTTCGGTTTCTTCTTCAACCGAGAAGCTAGGTTTTCGGTTTCCTATATAACCGAAAAAGGTGGTTTTCGGTTTCTTCAACAACCGAAAAAGGTGGTTTTCGGTTTCTTCAACAACCGAAAAAGGTGATTTTCGGTCCTTATTTTCTTCAGCGGAAAAGCACTCTGCTTCTATTCAGCATGTCTCTTCAATCACAAGTTTATAAGAATGAGTTGATGATGTCTCTCGGGACAGATACACGTCCCCCTGTGCTTATCAATGAGAATGAGTATTCTCAATGGAGAGATCGATTTATTAATTTTCTTGAGAGACAACAAAATGGGGATTACATGGTTCGAGCTTTAACCAATCCTCCTTTTGAGAGACCTGTCAAGATCATTCCAGCCACTGCTAATTCTGCACAATCCACAATACTAAAGCCAGTTGATGAATACAATGAAGAAGAATCTTTAAAGTACAACGGAGAAAGAATTGCTAAGTCTAATCTCATTCTTGCCTTGCCAAATCACATATACAATCGTGTAGATTGTTACAAGAACAATCTAATGCTTATATGGACTCATTTGGAGAAAATCATGCTTGGCTCAGTGGTGGCTACTCAACTTCGAAAAACGAGATATATGAACAGCTTTGAGGAGTTCAAAGCAAAGAGTGGGGAGGATTTGAAGACTGTCTTTGACAGATTCTGTGCTGTGATAAATGATTTATACAAGATTAGTGTGGAAAAGTCCCCGTTGGAAACAAACTTAAAGTTTCTGAACGCTCTTCAACCTGAATGGACAAAGGCATGTCATAGACTCCGTATTGATCCAAAGATTTCAATCATGCCAATTCAAGAAATGTTTGAAATTCTTCTGAATGAAGAAAATCTGATTGTGGCAAAGAAAGAAAAACAAGAAAAGAAGAAGAAAGGAAAAGATGTAGATCCTATTGCTCTAATGACTGCAAAATTTACTGAGCAAGCTTTTGAGAATGCTTATGATGGGAATATTGATGATGAAGGAGAAGCTCTTCAAAGAGCAATGATCTTACTTTCTCAGCAGTTTGCACGAAAGTTTCCTAACCGAGCCAGCTCCAACAACAATCTTCGACTTTCATCTGGGTCAAGGAAGGTGGATTTTTCTGGGTCAAAGACTATCTATCCAAAGCCTGATCATCCAAAGCTTGTGGAAGAAAAGAGGGATGAGAAGAAACTTCCCACATGCTACAATTGTGGTAAAGTAGGTCATTACTCTAAAGAATGTCGAACAAAGGTGGTTCGTGATTCTACCTACTATCAAAAGAAGGCTGATATGTTGAAAAAGAAGAAAAGTGGAGCTGTTCTCTTAGCTGAGGAAGAATCATTTATTGATTTCTCTGATAATGAAGAAGAAAAAGAGGAAACTGCAGCAATGTGCTTTATCGGTGATGATCAATCTGATGATGAAGATGATGATTCAACTGATGAGTCTGAGGTATATTCTGACTTAGAAATTAAATTCATTAACTCTCAGTTTAATGTTATCATTTCTGCCTTGCAAAAATTTCGAAAAATGCTTAAATCTGAAAAGGAAGTGAGTCAAGAAAAGTCTTATAAAATTGAAAAATTACAAATTTCTTTGGAAGATCAAAAATTGATTCTAAACGATACCAAAGAAAATTTGCAAAATAAAATAAATGAGTTGGAAAGTTCAAACAAGACTTATCTTGATTCATTGACTAGCTTGACCACTTCTAAAAATGAGCTTTCAAATAACATTGTTGATTTAGAAGAAAAAATATATATGAGAGCTCAATCTGAACAAACAATTAATATGAATAAACCTCGTAGTTATGAGTCCATTAAAGAAAAGTGGGGGCTTGGATATGAAAGTCCTAAATATTTAAATTTAGCCATTAACAAATCCCCCACTATATATCACTTTGAATATTTGAGACTTGCTCGTTATGCTCCCCAATTTATAATAGATTGGATGAATGAACAGCAAATCTTAGATATTGAGGCTAAGAGAAGAACGGAAAACACTAGAATGGAACCCCCATTTGTTTATTCGCATGAAAATGCAAAATATTTTCCTGATCCTCAAAAGAAAAAGAAATCTGGAATATTTTTAAATACAAACTCATCTAACAAAACAACTTTACCAAACGACTATTTTGATTCTTATATTGTAAACAAAAATGAGGATAGTGTTTCTAAAACATCTTATGATACTAAGAAATACGTTCCTCCTTTGATTTTAGAATCTAAAATTGTTGAGTTGGAAAATAAGATAGATGATGATTTTATTCAAAACAGTTTGGAAAAAGATATCATTTTTACTGTTTTTAAATCTAGTTTTGAAGAGAATGTTATTTCTGAAAAACAAGTTTCTGGATTTTCTGAGGTTTCAGTTGAAAATAAAATGGGATTTTCATCAAGTGTTGGTTCTCGGTCCAAGCTAGAAACGAAAACTGAATCTTCTCGGTCTCAGTTAGAAACGAACACTGGACTCTCTCGGTCCCAGTTCGAAACGAAAACTGGACTCTCTCGGTCTCAGTTAGAAACGAAAACATCAGTTTTCGGTTCATCCTTGGAACGAAAACCAGATTCTAACTCTTATCATTGTAATAATTTTACGACTTGTGCTACTGATGGTGAATCATATAAGTTGTCTGATCAAATGGATGATTCTTTGACTTTCAATGATTTTTATTTTTCAAAGAAAAGAAAAAGAAGACGGTCAAGAAAGTCTAAGAAGAAAGATAAGGTTGAGTCTGATAAATCTGATTCTGATTCTTCCTTTTCAGATCGGCCTTTGAGAAAGGAAATCAAGATGGAATGGCGGGTGAAGAATAAAAAAATAGATGATATACATGTATTAGATAAACGTGATGATACTTGTAATAAAAAAAAAAATTTGCTAGTTTGAATAATGTTCAAAAATATTCTCGTGAGCAAATGTTGAATCTTCAACAGGATATCACATGTTTGTCTTCTCCATGTGATCTATCTTCTATTGCTTTACACACTTCATCTAAATGTACTAACTCTTCTTTGTTTCACTATGCAAAATATTTTGTGAAAAGTACATTTTTCTTTAACAAACTCATGGAATGTTCTAATAAAAAGGGACCCATTCTGAAGTGGGTTCCTAAATCTTTGTGAGTTTTTTTTTTTACATGAATGCAACCTAGTCATCTCTGGTACATGGACTCTGGATGTTCAAAACATATGACTGGCAATAAATCTTTATTGTCAAATTTTAAAGAACAGTCTGGAGGTCGTGTGAGATTCGGAAACAGAGACACTTCTCCTATTCTTGGCTATGGTGATCTTGTACAAGGCAACATAACGATTAAAAGAGTTAGCTATGTTGAAGGCCTCGACTTCAATCTCTTTAGTATTGGGCAATTCTGTGATAAGAATTTGGGAGTCAATTTTAAATCAAAGAGAGTTACAGTCAAAGATGATAGTGGTAAGGAACTTCTCATTGGTAGAAGACGGTCAAATCTTTACACTATTGACTTCTCAACAGCCAAGTTCCCTTCCAAGACTTGTCTTCTTTCAAAGGCTTCAGTTCAAGAAAGCTGGTTGTGGCATAGACGGCTAGCTCATCTCAATTTCAAGTACATTGATCGTCTTGCTAAAAACGACTCAGTTCGTGGTCTTCCGATTCTTCGATTTCAAACAGACAAACTTTGCCGAGATTGTGAGAAAGGTAAAATGAAGAAAGTTGCACACAAGCCAAAGCCTGATTTTTGCACAAAGGATATTCTAGAAATCCTTCATGTAGACTTGTGTGGCCCAATGAAGACAAAGAGTATTGGTAAGAAACGCTATGTATTGTATGGCTTGAAACAAGCTCCAAGAGCGTGGTATGACGAATTGTCTGCATTTCTGCTAAGCTCAGGTTTCACAAAAGGTTTAATCGATACTACTCTGTTTGTTTTTAGAAAAGATTCTGATATTTTCTTAGTTCAAATTTATGTTGATGACATTATTTTCGGCGCTACTAATCCTTCACTTTGTACTTGGTTTTCCGATCTCATGACTTCTCGATTTCAGATGAGTATGATGGGAGAGATTAAATTCTTTCTCGGACTCAATGTTCAGCAACTTTCAGATGGGATTTTCATCAATCAAGCCAAATATGTCTTTGACATTCTGAAGAAGTTCAATATGGATAAATCTACGAGCATTGGAACTCCAATGGCTCATGGTGCAAAGATAGGCTTAGACCCAGATGGAAAAGCTGTTGACATCAAGACTTACAGAGCCATGATAGGATCTCTAATGTATTTAACTGCCAGTAGACCGGACATCATGTTTTCAACATGCTTACTTGCACGATTTCAGGCGAATCCAAAGGATTCTCATCTGTTAGCTGTAAAGCGGCTCTTCCGTTACATCAAAGGAACACCATATCTAGGTTTGTGGTATCCTAAATCATCTGATTATTCATTAACATCTTTTTCAGATGCAGATTACGGAGGTAATCATATTGATCGCAAAAGCACTTCCGGGCATATCCAGTTTTTGGGAGATTGTTTGATTAGCTGGTCATCTGGAATATTTTTAAATACAAACTCATCTAACAAAACAACTTTACCAAACGACTATTTTGATTCTTATATTGTAAACAAAAATGAGGATAGTGTTTCTAAAACATCTTATGATACTAAGAAATACGTTCCTCCTTTGATTTTAGAATCTAAAATTGTTGAGTTGGAAGATAAGATAGATGATGTTTTTATTCAAAACAGTTTGGAAAAAGATATTTTTTTTACTGTTTTTAAATCTAGTTTTGAAGAGAATGTTATTTCTGAAAAACAAGTTTCTGGATTTTCTGAGGTTTCAGTTGAAAATAAAATGAGGTTTTCATCAAGTGTTGGTTCTCGGTCCAAGCTAGAAACGAAAACTGGACTTTTTCGGTCTCAGTTAGAAACGAAAACATCAGTTTTCGGTTCATCCTTGGAACGAAAACCAGATTCTAACTCCTATCATTGTGATAATTTTATGACTTGTGCTACTGATGGTGAATCATATAAGTTGTCTGATCAAATGGATGATTCTTTGACTTTCAATGATTTTTATTTTTCAAAGAAAAGAAAAAGAAGACGGTCAAGAAAGTCTAAGAAGAAAGATAAAGTTAAGTCTGATAAATCTGATTCTGATTCTTTCTTTTCAGATCGGCCTTTGAGAAAGGAAATCAAGATGGAATGGCGGGTGAAGAATAGAAAAATAGATGATATACATGTATTAGATAAACGTGATGATACTTGTAATAAAAACACATTTGCTAGTTTGAATAATGTTCAAAAATATTCTCGTGAGCAAATGTTGATTCTTCAACAGGATATCACATGTTTGTCTTCTCCATGTGATCTATCTTCTATTGCTTTACACACTTCATCTAAATGTACTAACTCTTCTTTGTTTCACTATGCAAAATCTTTTGTGAAAAGTACATTTTTCTTTAACAAACTCATGGAATGTTCTAATAAAAAGGGACCCATTCTGAAGTGGGTTCCTAAATCTTTGTGAGTTTTTCTACATGAATGCAGCCTAGTCATCTCTGGTATATGGACTCTGGATGTTCAAAACATATGACTGGCAATAAATCTTTATTGTCAAATTTTAAAGAACTGTCTGGAGGTCGTGTGAGATTCGGAAACAGAGGCACTTCTTCTATTCTTGGCTATGGCGATCTTGTACAAGGCAACATAACGATTAAAAGAGTTAGCTATGTTGAAGGCCTCGACTTCAATCTCTTTATTATTGGGCAATTCTGTGATAAGAATTTGGAAGTGAATTTTAAATCAAAGAGAGTTACAGTCAAAGATGACAGTGGTAAGGAACTTCTTATTGGTAGAAGACGGTCAAATCTTTACACTATTGACTTCTCAACAGTTAAGTTCCCTTCCAAGACTTGTCTTCTTTTAAAGGCTTCAGTTCAAGAAAGCTGGTTGTGGCATAGACGGCTAGCTCATCTCAATTTCAAGTACATTGATCGTCTTGCTAAAAACGACTCAGTTCGTGGTCTTCCGACTCTTCGATTTCAAACAGACAAACTTTGCCGAGATTGTGAGAAAGGCAAAATGAAGAAAGTTGCACACAAGCCAAAGCCTGATTTTTGCACAAAGGATATTCTAGAAATCCTTCATGTAGACTTGTGTGGTCCAATGAAGACAAAGAGTATTGGTAAGAAACGCTATGTATTGGTCGTTGTTGATGATTATTCAAGATACACTTGGGTTCGTTTTCTGAAATCCAAAGACGAAACCCCGGAGATACTCATCACTCTCATCAAAACTACTCAGACTAACAAGCAAAAGCCAGTCAAGATTGTCCGATCAGACAATGGTACATAATTCAAGAACAACATTTTACAAGCTTTTTATAATGAACATGGCATCCAACAACAGTTTTCTGCCGCACGTACACCACAACAGAACGGAGTTGTTGAACGCCGCAATCGTACGCTTGTAGAAGCTGCTCGTTCCATGCTTTCTTACTCTGAACTTCCTATCTCTCTTTGGGCCGAGGCTATCTTTACTGCGTGTTATACTCAGAACCGTTCAATTCTTCATCGCAGATTCAATAAGACTCCATACGAATTGATGAATGGAATCAAGCTCAATATCAAATACTTCAAAGCGTTTGGGTCAAAATGTTATGTTCTGAACGATCGAGATAACCTCAACAAGTTTGCACCAAAGGCTGATGAAGCAACCTTTCTTGGTTATGAATATATGAGAGCTCAATCTGAACAAAAATTAATATGAATAAACCTCGTAGTTATGAGTCCATTAAAGAAAAGTGGGGGCTTGGATATGAAAGTCCTAAATATTTAAATTTAGCCATTAACAAATCCCCCACTATATATCACTTTGAATATTTGAGACTTGCTCGTTATGCTCCCCAATTTATAATAGATTGGATGAATGAACAGCAAATCTTAGATATTGAGGCTAAGAGAAGAACGGAAAACACTAGAATGGAACCCCCATTTGTTTATTCGCATGAAAATGCAAAATATTTTCCTGATCCTCAAAAGAAAAAGAAATCTGGAATATTTTTAAATACAAACTCATCTAACAAAACAACTTTACCAAACGACTATTTTGATTCTTATATTGTAAACAAAAATGAGGATAGTGTTTCTAAAACATCTTATGATACTAAGAAATACGTTCCTCCTTTGATTTTAGAATCTAAAATTGTTGAGTTGGAAAATAAGATAGATGATGATTTTATTCAAAACAGTTTGGAAAAAGATATCATTTTTACTGTTTTTAAATCTAGTTTTGAAGAGAATGTTATTTCTGAAAAACAAGTTTCTGGATTTTCTGAGGTTTCAGTTGAAAATAAAATGGGATTTTCATCAAGTGTTGGTTCTCGGTCCAAGCTAGAAACGAAAACTGAATCTTCTCGGTCTCAGTTAGAAACGAACACTGGACTCTCTCGGTCCCAGTTCGAAACGAAAACTGGACTCTCTCGGTCTCAGTTAGAAACGAAAACATCAGTTTTCGGTTCATCCTTGGAACGAAAACCAGATTCTAACTCTTATCATTGTAATAATTTTACGACTTGTGCTACTGATGGTGAATCATATAAGTTGTCTGATCAAATGGATGATTCTTTGACTTTCAATGATTTTTATTTTTCAAAGAAAAGAAAAAGAAGACGGTCAAGAAAGTCTAAGAAGAAAGATAAGGTTGAGTCTGATAAATCTGATTCTGATTCTTCCTTTTCAGATCGGCCTTTGAGAAAGGAAATCAAGATGGAATGGCGGGTGAAGAATAAAAAAATAGATGATATACATGTATTAGATAAACGTGATGATACTTGTAATAAAAAAAAAAATTTGCTAGTTTGAATAATGTTCAAAAATATTCTCGTGAGCAAATGTTGAATCTTCAACAGGATATCACATGTTTGTCTTCTCCATGTGATCTATCTTCTATTGCTTTACACACTTCATCTAAATGTACTAACTCTTCTTTGTTTCACTATGCAAAATATTTTGTGAAAAGTACATTTTTCTTTAACAAACTCATGGAATGTTCTAATAAAAAGGGACCCATTCTGAAGTGGGTTCCTAAATCTTTGTGAGTTTTTTTTTTTACATGAATGCAACCTAGTCATCTCTGGTACATGGACTCTGGATGTTCAAAACATATGACTGGCAATAAATCTTTATTGTCAAATTTTAAAGAACAGTCTGGAGGTCGTGTGAGATTCGGAAACAGAGACACTTCTCCTATTCTTGGCTATGGTGATCTTGTACAAGGCAACATAACGATTAAAAGAGTTAGCTATGTTGAAGGCCTCGACTTCAATCTCTTTAGTATTGGGCAATTCTGTGATAAGAATTTGGGAGTCAATTTTAAATCAAAGAGAGTTACAGTCAAAGATGATAGTGGTAAGGAACTTCTCATTGGTAGAAGACGGTCAAATCTTTACACTATTGACTTCTCAACAGCCAAGTTCCCTTCCAAGACTTGTCTTCTTTCAAAGGCTTCAGTTCAAGAAAGCTGGTTGTGGCATAGACGGCTAGCTCATCTCAATTTCAAGTACATTGATCGTCTTGCTAAAAACGACTCAGTTCGTGGTCTTCCGATTCTTCGATTTCAAACAGACAAACTTTGCCGAGATTGTGAGAAAGGTAAAATGAAGAAAGTTGCACACAAGCCAAAGCCTGATTTTTGCACAAAGGATATTCTAGAAATCCTTCATGTAGACTTGTGTGGCCCAATGAAGACAAAGAGTATTGGTAAGAAACGCTATGTATTGTATGGCTTGAAACAAGCTCCAAGAGCGTGGTATGACGAATTGTCTGCATTTCTGCTAAGCTCAGGTTTCACAAAAGGTTTAATCGATACTACTCTGTTTGTTTTTAGAAAAGATTCTGATATTTTCTTAGTTCAAATTTATGTTGATGACATTATTTTCGGCGCTACTAATCCTTCACTTTGTACTTGGTTTTCCGATCTCATGACTTCTCGATTTCAGATGAGTATGATGGGAGAGATTAAATTCTTTCTCGGACTCAATGTTCAGCAACTTTCAGATGGGATTTTCATCAATCAAGCCAAATATGTCTTTGACATTCTGAAGAAGTTCAATATGGATAAATCTACGAGCATTGGAACTCCAATGGCTCATGGTGCAAAGATAGGCTTAGACCCAGATGGAAAAGCTGTTGACATCAAGACTTACAGAGCCATGATAGGATCTCTAATGTATTTAACTGCCAGTAGACCGGACATCATGTTTTCAACATGCTTACTTGCACGATTTCAGGCGAATCCAAAGGATTCTCATCTGTTAGCTGTAAAGCGGCTCTTCCGTTACATCAAAGGAACACCATATCTAGGTTTGTGGTATCCTAAATCATCTGATTATTCATTAACATCTTTTTCAGATGCAGATTACGGAGGTAATCATATTGATCGCAAAAGCACTTCCGGGCATATCCAGTTTTTGGGAGATTGTTTGATTAGCTGGTCATCAAAGAAACAGAACTGTGTGTCAATCAGTACTGCTGAAGCAGAATATGTGGCCGCTGCAAGCTGCTGTGCTCAAGTGTTATGGATGAAAACACAGCTGTGGGACTATGGGATGAATTATAACAAGATACCAATCTTCTGTGACAGCAAGTCTGCCATTGCTATTTCTGTAAACCCGGTTCAGCACACTAAAACAAAGCATATTGATATGAGATATCACTTTATAAAGCATCACGTCGAAGAAGGTACGTTTGAACTTTATTTTGTACCTACTGAGTATCAATTAGCTGATATCTTTACTAAAGCATTGGATGAAAAACGCTTTAATTTTCTTCTATCAAAAATTGGAATGCTTAATTTAAAGATTCAAAATGATTAACAAATATTGTTTAACAGAATAGAATTTTTATAAATTTTCTATCTTTTGATTGCCTGTGCATGCCTAGGAAATATTTACAAGTTTATTGTTTATAAATGAGTGTTATTTGTTCAAATTTCAAAATTTCTGATCTCGAATGGTCCACTTCATGAAAATTTTGATATGTGTTTTAAGATATGTAGGTCAATATATAATAGTCATCAAGGCTTTATTATACAAATTTTATGGATGATTATGGAGATATAGGCTAAACTAATTAGTTAGTTGATCCTAGTGATTGAGATGATAAAATAATTCATATTTCGTAATACAGAAATCATTTAGTTTGATAGTTCATATCTGTGACCTTTCTGGTTTGGAAGAGTAAGATCCGCGGGGTGCTTGACATCTGACCCCCTAAGGCTACGGTTTGGGAGCGGTCGATCAGAAATTCTGCTATAAAACCAGTTAGAAAGTCATGTTCTACTGATATGAATGGGCTTAGGGAATATCGATATAGCCTTTCTGATCTGGGTAAGTAAGTTCCGAGGGGTGCTTGTCACCTAGTCCCCTAAGGCTATGGTCTGGGAGCGACTGATCAGAAAACCTACTATAGGATCAGATAGAAAGTTATGTTTACGATGTTTTCTAGGCTTACTAAACTCTCTGGTTAAAAAGATGCCAAAGTGCACAAATGCAAAAGATGCTATAAGAGCACACTCATTTGAAGATGCCAATGTGCACACTGTACAAAAAGATGCCAATGAGCACAACATCTCATGATACTTGGTGAAACTGCTAAGATGTGATAAACCTGTAAATCTATGGAAGTTCTATTTTTTTAGTGTGAGTAACAACTGCTTTTACTCTTATATAGTGAAATACATTTTTCTTAAGACTGGTCATTTTTTCTCATGTTTGTCCACCTATTAGAAGGATGAAAATCTTTGTTTTCGAACTTATATAAACTCTTTATGCAATAATACATGTCTATAGTTCCAAAAGCATGCATAGGATTTCTTTAGATGGTTTATTTTATGAAAATTTTATTAGGTCAAATTTTATTTGTCAATTATTTTTTATTCTTTAAAATACTCAGTAATTACAAAATCTTGTTCAATTTTATTTTCTAAAAATGTTGATGTAATATGAACTGATTTTCTTTTCTCAATATTTTAAATATTTTTTTTGTCCTTTTCTTGAAAACCCGGTTCTTTAATTTTTTTTTTCAAATTTTCACTTTTCCCAAAGGTCACTATTCATCTTCTTCTTCATTTTCTCTTCCATTCGGTCTCTTTGGGTTCCAGATCTCTTTTCAAATTTCAGATTGTCTTCGACTCATTTTGATTTCATTTGTGTGTTTCGTGGTTCGCCGATTCATCTTCGAATCGATTTGCTCATTACGGTGGTGGTGAAGTTCAGGGGGAGTATTCAAATCGCCTTGTTCTTCTATAGTTTAAGTCGATTTTTTTGTCTTTTAACAAATTCCGCGTTACAGGTATGTTTTTCTACTCTTATGCTTCGATTGGAAGTTTTTTTTTTTTGTATACATTTTTGTAGGGGGAGCAAAGGGGGTTCTTTCGATTCTAATTTGGAACGAGAACTTCATTTCTCGGTCTTCTCAAAATCTGAGAACTTTACTTATCGGTCCCCCCTCATATCCGAGAACTTCACTTCTCGGTTCACTCATCAACCGAGAACTTCACTTCTCGGTTCTCTCACCAACCGAGAACTTCACTTCTCGGTTCTCTCACCAACCGAGAACTTCACTTCTCGGTTCACTCACCAACCGAGAACTTCACTTCTCGGTTCCTTCCTTTCAACCGAGAACTTCAACCTTGGTTCACTCTATGTTTTGCTATCTTTGCTTCTCGGTTCAATCCATACCCGAGAAGCTCATTTCTCGGTCTATGTTATAACCGAGAACCTCTCTTCTCGGTTCTTGGTGCAACCGAGAACCTTGTTTTTCGGTTCTTGTTTCAACCGAATTTTTCGATTTTCGATTTGTTCTACAACCGACAACCTCTCTTGGTTCTTTCAGATTGATTATGTCCTAACTTTTTAACTATGCTTACTTTTCAGACTTAATGGCTGATGTTCAAGTACAACAAGATGAGAATGATCTCTTAGATCATCTTAATGATCAAGAACATATTTCTAGGCTTCGTCCTATGCCTTCTCAGCCTTCCACAACAGCTGATCAATCTGCTCAAGGACTAGTTCCGGATGATTTTCTGCATCATTCTCACTTCCTTCCATACAAGGGCAATAATCATTATATTGATTTTGGACATCTGAACATACGTGGTGTGGTGAAAGAAATTTTAAGAGGACATCCCCTTGTTTATGAGTTGACAAAAACAGTTGATGTTCCTGAGGTATATGTGCAGCAAGCCTGGCACTATATTACAAAGAATGATAAAGTAAATCCTCCACATTTCCTGATAAATGTCGATCAGTTTGAATCTCGGCTTACTTTCAGAAGGTTACGTGTGCTTCTACAATTTCCAGGCCCTGATTCCAGACCAGGCAAAGTTGCTTATGATCCGTTCCCTTCTGATCAAACTGTTCTTGATGGCATTATTGCACTTGGTTATAATGGTGAACTCAGGAAAGTGACTAAGTTTCACAAGGCTAAGCTTCCACCTCACTGGTATGATTTCTTCTCTATATTCAATCGGTGCTTAACTTCAAAGGCTACTGGTACAGATAGCACAAGCATGCCGATTCTGAAGCTATTCTACTGTGTTATTCACGATCTTCATATCGATTATACTTTGGCCATCTGGACTGGTCTTTCAAAAGTTGTATATGCTAAAGCGACAAACAATAGGAGAAAGTTTGTGCCGTTTTTGAGATTTTTGAAGATCTTTGTTCGGAGCATTATGGATAGCACAGAGAATTTTCCTGCTCGCACACAGTGGCCTCGCATTGCCGATTATCAGTGTAAATACTTCCAGATTCAAAATCATACGTTTACGAATGAAGATCAATGGATGCCCATTCCAGCAAGTCTTATCGTGAATTATGCAGATTTGACAAATGAAGCTATGGTCGAATACATGCTAGATCATGATTACGAGATTTCACAGGCAGAGAATGCTGATGCAGATGTTCAAGTTGCTCAATTACAACGACAAGTTCAAGACCAGGTTGCAGAGGAACATGTTGATGAAGTTCAAGAAGTTGCAGAGCAAATTCAGAAACAACAACAGGCATTCCCTGTTGGTTCTCGTTTGGTTCAGGCATTCCCTGAATCAGGTTCAGATATTCACTTTGTCATTGAAGATGAACTTGAGGAATTACATGTTGATGATGATAATCAAGAGTTTGTTGATTTTCAATCCAATCAAGAAGGTTCTGATGATGAGTCTGTTCCAATAAATCCAAGTGTTGGCCATCTTGCTGTAGACGAGCTTGATCTTTCACTGAAGAAATTTTCTGCTGCTCATGAATCTTCTACTGTTGTTGTATCTACCACTGATTCAGCATTGGCTATGGTGTCCAATTCTTCTGGTTTGCACTCTTCTTCAAAACTAGACATTGTTCATAATCTTCTACGGACAACAAAGGCTTCTATGGATGCAGAAAGAGATACTCAATTAGCCAGGATGGAGGCGTTTCTGCAAGGAAATCTGTCAAATATTGATCCTTCTATTATCCCTCCACAGTTGTTGACCGGAAAACCCATAGAACTTCATCTTTCTCATTCAGCAGCTCTGGGTTCTGCACCTTCACTATCTGCACCGATCTTTTCGTCATTTACTATGTCATCAGTTCGTCTATCTTCTTCTGCCCAAATGGCTTCATGTGCTACTATGTCATCAACTTTTGCGGGTGTATCTTCCTCTTCTACTCCTGCAAGCCCTCGTATTGATTATCTTTCTGTTCAGGAAGTAGCTGAGCACTTAAGAGCTCGACTTGCATCTATGGCTCCAGCAAATCAACAGTCGATCGATCTTTTGTCTCTTCTCAGATCTTTTCAGCCATCATTTCGACCACCTACAACTGAAGATTCTCTCTCTGCTTTACGATCAGACTTTAAGAAATTTAGAGATGAGGTACAGTTAGGTTTGGGTCAATTGCAATCCACTGTTTTTGCTATTGCTCAACACTTGCAGGTTCCAAATGTCTCGTGTCGTGCTGAAGCTGGACCATCTAACAAGCGTTCACATGATCATGATGATTCTCAACCTGATCATGAGGGGGAGAAAAAGAGACGCTTGGATGAGTCTGCATCTGATCTTTCTAAAGAAAATAAAGCAGAAACTGCTCCAAGTGAAACATGCTCTGCTGATAAAGAAAAGCCTAAAGAAGCAGAAACAGAAATGCAGTCTATGTTTGAAGACATGTTGAGAAAAGTAAATCTTCCAGAGACTGAAATTTCTACAGAAAACAATTTACAGCTGGTACTTTATATTGATCCAGATTCTGAGCCAGTTTCTTCTGTTATACCAAAATCTGTGAATATGACTGAGGCTGAAGCGTTTGAGAATTTCAGAGCATCTTACGAAAATATTATTGATGTGGATTCTGAAAATGAAATTGATGTCAAGTTTGAAAGCTTTTGGAAAGTCAAAGAAGAAGAAGAAGATGATGATGATGATGATAGTGATGCTGATGTATTGTATGTAGATCTTTCATCTCAAGAAGTTAGATTCCCTTTTCACGATGATCAGAATTCTCCACAAGATTATTCTTCTCAGATTCAGTCTGAAGCAGTTTCAAATCCTCTGGTTGTCTCTACAACTCTTATATCTTCTACATCAGTTGTCTCTGAGCCTCCAGCAATTGTTTCTAATGTGTCTATTCCAGTTGTGATTCCACCTACCAAGATTCCTCGTGCTCCAACAAGTAAATCTGGTAAGTCAGTTGATCCTAATTATATGGCTCCTGATTTTATATTCCAGAAAACCTTAGATCTTCAGGAATTCTTATTTCAAGGGAGCATAGACGACAAAGGTTTGAGGCTAGAGATATGAGACAGGTGTTTCGAAATGTATACCTTGAAGATACTCACCGAATTATTTTTGTGAAACACAAGACTGCTTTGAGTATTGAGTTTTTCTTGGGCATTGAAAAAGAGTTTGATCTTGTTAAACAGAATTATTTGATGGCCATGAGGTATTTGAGACAAGGGAAAGAAACAGTATATTCTGAGAAGGGGATTGTACAAGTTAAATGTGTTTCCATGTTCAACATATTCAACATCTGGGTTTCTAATTTCACTGTTCAACGAAGAGACTGCAAAGACTATACCTTCACAGAAGCAGATTTTAATGAAGTTCATGTGGATGATATTGAGTTTCTATTCAATTTCTTCAGCTCTCTCAATGAACGATCAGATGATATGAATAGAGCCTTCAACACTGTCAGAAGACATATTATCAGAACAATTCGCTTTTATAGCGTATTTGACTTTCAGTTGGGTGTTGAAAATCATCAACCTACGGTCAACTTGCACAAGCCAAAACAGAAGCTCAATAACATTGAAAGTTTCTTATTATATACTGTTGTTGATGAACCGTATGGTGTGGT
Organism: Arctium minus; assembly: GCA_954870635.1. Classification (NCBI taxonomy): domain Eukaryota; kingdom Viridiplantae; phylum Streptophyta; class Magnoliopsida; order Asterales; family Asteraceae; genus Arctium; species Arctium minus. The sequence continues at coordinate 5,117,252 of OX941090.1, forward strand.
GTATAGAAACTTGAAGGGTCGTCATTGTTTTATGAGATTTGAAGAAGTCTGCAAGTATTCTGATGGAACTTTGAAGCTTATCAAGATGCATCTAATTCAGAAGTTGAATTATGAAAAGCAGAATGTGGCAAACAGACAGAGATTCAATTTTTATCCACAAAAGGAAGGAAACAAGGAGTTATTGAGATTGGAGAAGGCAATTGATGTAATTCAAGACCGAATCAACTTTCGAAATGCTTTACGTCGCCTTGAAGCTCAAGTGGATATCAGAAGATTTTCTTGATTTTAGAGCTCGGTGCCAAAGGTTACAAAGGGGGAGATTGTTAGATCATTTTTAGTTGTAACCTTTGTATTTATTTTACCTTGTGGGTATATAAGCCCTTGACTTAGTTGTTTTTAAAAAAAATAGGAGAATATATTTTCATATCTTGAATACATAACTACTTTTGGCTCCATATTTACTTTCTCTCTCTAGCTTTCTCTCTCTAGAATCTTTAGATCTTGAGTTCACAGCAACATTTATCATCCTCATATGGATCTCTTACCGATCCATAATATGTTTGATTAATTAACATATATTGTATATTGTCATGCCTTGAAAAATTATATGTAACATTTGATGTAAAGAGGTTTTTTATAAATACGTGAACATATATATATATATAGAGAGAGAGAGAGAAAAGTCCAAAAAAACCCAATGGACTTTAGTGTTTAAAGTGATTAAATCCTTGGACAATTTTTTGGAACAAATAAGTCCTTAGACATTTCAAAACACACTAAATAAATCCTTGGATTTTTCTAAACCTGTTAAATACATCCTTATTGCTTAAAAATGTAACTTGCAACCTACATAACAGATAAAACTACAAATTAAAAAAAAAAAGATGTCACCTACTTTAACTCCCTACAGATTAAAAAATGTAAAAATTAACTAAAATAGTCAATCTTATCAACCAAATTCATTTTTTAAACACTTTTCAAAATCTCTTTTCAAAATAGTCTAAGTTTATGCATAATTTTTTTTTGCCTTAAGAGTTGTTTTTGGCAAAAAAAAAAAAAAAATAGTAAACATCTTTATAATTTGTTATTTAATTTACTTTATATCTTCTACTTTTTTAATTTCAAGTTAACCCTTTATTATATTAACACACATAATCGTATATTAATTAAAATACATTAAAAAGAATATGTTCTTTTTTCATATTACACGACTATAATTGTCTCGTCAATGCGTTTAAAATGAGTTTAATATTGAATTTTTTGAATTTAATCTCATATTATTAAATATCATAAATACGTATGAATTATATTTAATATTTACACTTTCTATCCTTTTAGGGTTATTTATTTAATAATATAACATAAATCTGTAACTATAAGTATTAAAAATAGTTCGTACGTATTTATGATATTGAATAATATAAGATTAAATTCAAAAACAATATTGAGTTCATTTTGAACGTATTGACCAAACGATTATAATGATATAATTTGTAAAAGAATAAACCACTTTTTTTTTATATATTTTAGTTAATATGCGATTATGTGTTAACATAATAAAAATGTAAAATGAAAAAGTAATGCATATAAAATAAATCAAATAACTAATTATAGCTTTATAAGGATGGAAAGTGTATTTTTTTTTTCTAAAACTATAAGCAAAGTGAATATTTATACACAAAATTTTCTATGTAATGATGTTTTTTATTTTATTTTTTGGAAAAAACAATCCTTACACAGAAAAAAAAAATTATGTGCAAACTTTAACTATTTTAGAAAAAAAAAACTTTGAAAAGTAGTTAAAAAATGAACTTGATTGATGAGATTGACTTATTTCAGTTAAATTTCTTATTTTTAGTTTGTAGGTGGATAAAGTATGTGACGTTTCTTTTTTAATTTGTAGTTTTACCTGTTATGTATGTTGCAAGTTACATTTTTTAAGTAATAAGAATGTATTCAACATGTTATCAAAAGTCTAAGGATTTATTTAACGGGTTTTGAAATGTCCAATGACTTATTTGTTCGAAAAAATTGTCCAAGGACTTAATCACTCCAAACCCTAAAGTCCGTTGGGTTTTTTTGAACTTTTCCCATATATATAAAGTAACATGCATCATACTGAAGTACTTTGAAAGAATCACCTTTTAACATATTCGAAGGAGTGAACGCAAGTTGTTCCTACCAATATAGTTTTAAACATGATTCAAAACTATGGTTACATTTTCTAAAAATCTTGATTTCTCAAATGAAACATTAAAACCATTTATTTAGTAGATACCAAATCAATAATTGAAACTAAAAAATGTGGATTTTACAACCCCTTTGGCGAGTAATAATGTTATATTATAATAAATGATACCGAAATGTTTTTTTAACGTTGTGGATGACTTGTGTGACATAAATACTTGTAAAAAATCAAAATAAAAATTAAATTGAGGTTGGAGAATCATATAGAATGACTTATATGCAATAATATATATATATATATATATATATATATATGTACCGTGACGATGAGTTTTCATGTTTCGACATATTTCGGGATCTTCATGATGTGTTTAGACAATACATTGTTTGTTTTTATTTTAATTGTTTCATATCTAAATAAATAAGTGTAAAAACTCGACACAACACTAAATATTTTAACGATAAATAAACGATCACTACTTAGAATAATATTTTAGCAAGAAATTTAGTGAAAGAAAGTCAAATCTAGTAAGACAGATAAGAGATAAAATTATTTATAATAAGTTTTTTTAATTGTCGTAACTCTTTCATATATATACATTCATTACTTATTAATTCTAATAAGTTTCATTTCATTTATTTTATCATGTATACTAAAATGTATTAAATTTCTGATAAGTATTTCATTTATATACATTGATTCATAATAATTAAAAGAAAAATATAAAAAATTAGACCAATTAATGAGATATATTGATTTATAATAATTAAAATATATATAAATATTTTAACCAATTAATATGATATATTGATTTTAGAAAACTAAAAATGGATAAAATAGTAAAAAGTATAATAAAAAAACTTTAAAAATGACAACGCACATTTTTTAAATTTTTTTTTAATGATATGTTGATATTAATATATTGATTGTCATGTAAATAAAAATGAAAGGTTTAGTAATAAATGTATTGATTTTATATTAAAAATAAGAGTAAACTAAAATAAAAGAAAAAAAATAATAAAATGATTGAAAAATTGTTTTTAAGCCATGCATTAGTTTTTACTTTAATATATATAATATATGTATTGACGTTTTTCTTTAAAAAATAGGTAACTAATTTGAGATCATGAAATGGAATTTGTCAATTAAATAACCATTAAGAAAATACAATGTACCACAATAAACATATTTTAGCGTATTATAGATGTAAATTAATTTTATTTATATTGTTTCTACAAAGAGAATTTCAAACATGTTCTTATATTTTATCAAACAATTAATTTTTCAATGTAATTTTATGTTTGTACATAAATGATTAGTCGCAAATATCTATGCAATATCAAACATAATTATTGTAGAACTCAAAATTAATATCCTAAATTTAGCTTATAATGCTTATATTGCAATCTCATTATAAAAAAATAATAGATTGTACATAGAAATTTATCACTAACCGACACACGAAAGTTATTTTACATAATATAATTTGTTTGCAAAAAATAAAAGAAGAAACAATATATTATAACTACTTATTTTTAAGGAACATTACCTCAAACGTCAACTCCTAGAAGGATTTTTTATCCACATAAATTATTGCACAGAGTGAAAAAGAATATGTGAACAAACTAAAAAACAGTGAACTGCGATGAGTAACTCTGAGACGCTCCGAAATCGGTTGTGTTTAATCAACAATCGCTCCTAAAGAGATTTCTCTGTCTTGGGAGTGACTTTGAAATAATTTCGATTAACCACCATTTTGTTATTAATTTATAAAAGGAACAATGATTATATGAGAACATATGAAATATGGAAGGGAAAAACGGATAAGACGTAAGTAAACAAAACCTGGATTTATGATGGAGTTTCGACCATGTGTTGGGAACTGAGAAATAACTCAAGTCTTTAATGCTGCTAGTTCAGAATTACTACTGCTAGAAGACTCCAAAGTTAATACTGCTGAGTATTACTACTGCTAGTAGAATTAATACTGCTAGTCAAAGTTAGTGCTGCTTGAACAAAGTTAGTACTGCTTAGCTAGTTAGTACTGCTAGTGGTTAGTGCTGCTTAGTAGTTAATGCTGCCAAGACTTAATGCTGCTTATAAGGTAATGTGAAGATAATGATGAAGAGATCGTGATAAACAAGGATATTCTGAAGATATTTATGGAAGATATACTGAAGATATTTTATTTTATTTGTAATTATCGTTTTGTTCAGTATATGTATAGATTTGACAAAATTGTTTAGATATAGTTTTTACAGATTTAATTCTAAAGTTTTTTTTGTTTTAGAGAGAATCAACCTCAAGGCATAATTCCTAATTCTAGAGAATTAGAATTCGTCTTGAAAGAGCTTGTTCTTCAAGATTGAGGTTGTGTGTGTAATCTTGTGATTTTAATACAAGTTTACAAATTGTTTATTATATACTGTTTATTTACTGTTCCATTGAATATCAAAGTGTTATTCCGCAACTTCTTTGATATTGTTTCTGAGAATTTATTCTTGTTAAGAATTTGATCATGACAAGATGATTTCGATTTTTTGCCTCTCAATCGAACATCTCTGTGATGCAATTCTCTCTCGCCACGACTATCTCCTTCGTCGGCTCTCCAATTCCAACCGTGTAGAATAATATGGATTTATGGTGTAGCTTTCTAATTATAGCATCTAACCAAATGAACTTATTGAAGAATAACTAATAATTAATTATTAGGGAGATGGAGAGTAAGGGAAGATGTTATTAACTTATAGAAGGAAACAATGATTATACAAAAAAAATGGAATATGGAACGGAAAAACGGAGAAGACATAAGTAAAAAAAACCCTGGATTTATGATGGAGTTTCGACCATGATTTCAACTTTTTGCCTCTCAAGCAACTCTCTCTCCCTACGACTACCTCCTTCGTCGAGTCTCCAATTCCAACCGTGTAGAAGAATATGGATTTGTGTTGAAGCTCTCCAATTATAGGGTAGAAGAATATTATCGATTTGCGATGGAGATTGCATCTAACCAAATGAACTTATTGACGAATAATTAATAATTAATTATTAGGGAGATGGAGAGTAAAAGAAGAGGAAACCAAAAAGGTTATTTGGAGGTTATTCTAAAATTCAAGTATGTAAAAATACCAAATTAACCGATTATCAGGGAGAGGGAAAGTAAAGGAAGAGGAAACCAAAAAGTTATTTGGAGGTTATTCTAAATTTTAAGTATATAAAAATACCAAAAATAACCTTGTGGATAATAAAACAAACATCTACATATAAGGGTAGAAAAATATTTACAATATTAGACATTTAAAAAAAATAAAAAATCTAGAAAAAAGATAAATATGAATCTTGCTCTTAGAAGATGCCACCTAGGACTATTGGGTTTTTTTGGAAAATGAGAGTTGGCAGCCAATATCAACCCTTTCTTCCAAATCCTACTTTTTTGCTAATTTATTATGGGATTCCAATCGTGAGCTAAAACATATTTATCCAACTAAAATTTTGATTATCAAAATCAACCATTGTTTCTTACAATCATCTTCATTCTCTAATTTTGCACCTCGCATCAAGGTGGGATAATTGAACTACAACACAATGCAATATTTTAGAATACTGAAATCTCACAATTTCATCTCATTATTTATGGTTGTTCTTTTTATATAAATAAAGTCACATAAAGATTAATATTTTATAAAATTTGATTTTTAGCGAAAGAGGTTGACTAAAATGAGACAACCACATAGGTTGCCATAAACTTTTAAACTTGTAAGTCATCTTATCCGCATTTTCTTTTGTTTACCTCATCTTCCAAATTTATTATCTTTACGTTGATGTGGATTAACCAAATAAGACAGCTCATGCACCTTTTATATACTAACCTATTCTTCAAATCTATCTTTTTTTACCGATGTGGGATAAATAAATAAGACATTTCATCCAACTTTTATATACTAACATCTTCTTCCAAATCTATTGTCTTTATGTCGGTGGGACAATCAAATAAGACATCTCATTCAACTTTTACATACTCATCCATTCTTCCAAATTTATTTTCTTTCTATCAATGTGGGATAACCAAATAACATCACAATTCAAGATTTGAGAATACTTAAATCTTCTTGTGACTTGTGAGATAATAAAAAGACATCAAGGTTCAACATTGATATTATTGTATAAATTGATAAAATATGATGATTTGTATACATTTGTCTATCGATTTATTTGCTTATATAAATGAGTATTTTTAACAAAAATAGGGGTCGGCCAAAAAGAATATTTAGCCAAGTAATCCTTTAATTTATCAAAATCTAAATCTCTGTGTTTCTACAGGTATATATTCATTCTCCAATTTTATATTCACTCGTCAATGTGAGATGTGTAAAACACCACCTAGTAGTATTTGAGAATACTCGTATCTCATATCAAATCCAAATGTCCTCGTTTCTTATAGGTACGTACATTACTCAAATCTCACAATGTCATATCATTCTCTATGGTTCTTTCTTTTATATAAATATATATATATATATATATATATATATATATAAAAGTAAAATTACCCAAGAGAAATGACACGCCTCAAATAAGAATATATATATATATATATTAGATTTCTTAATCCACATCATGACATGTCACTTTGTCTTGTTTTTCATTTTATGTATACAAAGACAAAAAGATATAAAAATAAACAAATTAAATGAAATAAGTGTATCTTATTAGTTGTAATACAATATATATCAACACCAACAAATTTGTAACTAAAAATCAACCCTTTAATCAAAAATGGATTAAAATAAATCATAAATCATGTAAAAAAAAGTTGGCATCCTTTTCCTTTTATAATCATCTTCATGTTCCAACATTTCATCTTTCTATCAATGTAGGATAGCCAAAGTTAACCACAATCCAATATTTTAGAATTCTTAATCCACATTGTACCGTGTCATTTATCTTGGTTTTTTCTTTTATATATACTAGAAGTGTACTCGCGCAATGCCGCTAGATACATCACGATTTTAATGTTTCATTTTATTTTTTATTTTTTGTCGATTTACATTACGATTTTGGTTGGTTGTGCGAGAGTGATAATGATTTTTTTTGTATAAATTTATTTAATTTAGAATTAATAATATAATGTAATTTATTTTGGTTTAATAATATAATTTTTTTACAAAATATTTTGTTAGATTTTTTTTAATTATATTTTATAATTTTATATTTAAAATTTGATTTTTATTATATATTTAATTATGCTAAGAGTTATTTTAGGGGAGTTAAATTGGGAAATGATTTTAGAAGAGTTAAAATGGTTAGAGATAATGATTGAAAATTAATAAATAGCATTAAATGTAGTACATACAGCTTTAATGGTTATTTTTTAAGTAATTAGCATTAAATAACAGTACATTAAGCTTTAAGACTTGTTTTTAAGAGTTTTTTATGCCATCTTTATAATATACTATAGATAAAGATAAAGATAGTTGTAATACAATATATAATATATATTCAACATCAACAAATTTGTAACTAAGAATAAACTCTTTAATCCAAAATGGATTAAAACAAATCATAGGTCATGTAAAAAAAGTTGGCATTCTTCTCTTTTTATAATCAACTTAATGTTCCAACATTTCATTATTCTATCAATGTGGGATAGCCAAAGTTAACCACAATCCAAAATTTTAAAATTCTCAATCCACATTGTGCCATGTCATTTCTCTTGGTTTTTACTTTTATATATATAAAGATATAGATAGATAGATAGATAGATAGATGGATATAGATAAAGATGTTTAATTATTCAATTCATATATTGATGCTAAAATCATTTTAAAATAAATGAAAATTATTAATATGAACTTAACTTAATCAATAAACTTAGGCTTACCTATATTTAGCTAAACACCATTTCACATTATTTCAACATTAATCTACCTTTATATACACATCTTCATCTTTCAATTTTCTATCTTTCAACCAATGTGGGACAACCTTAGCAACATAATGTTTCATCTATTTATCAAGGCCAACCTTTTTAAGTAAAAAAAAATTGTTTTCCTTTTATATATTCAATTTTCTATCTTTCAACCAATGTGAGACAACCTTAATAACATAATGTTTCATCTTTTAAGTAAAAAAATTGTTTTCCTTTTATATATATAAAGATTTTCTATCTTTCAACCAATGTGGGACAACTTTAACAACATAATGTTTCACCTATTCATCAAGGCAAACCTTTTTAAATAAAAAAGTTCAAAATTATGAGAATCTAGATAAATAGAAATGAAGGTCTCTCGTGATGCCACCTTATCAATTTTGGGTTTTCCTTTTATATATATAAAGATTTTATCTAACTTTTGTAATTTTTATTTTTTTAGTTAAGCTAACAATGCTTATAAATTAAAATTTTTATTAAAATAATTTAATTGATATTGATGATATTGAGAAATGATTAATATTTAAATGTTATGGAGATTGAAAGTAAGGGAAGAGGAAGCAAAAGGTTATGATTAATAATAAGTTTTTTAATTAAAAAAATTCAAAATTGTGATAAAATAGAAAAATGTGAATGGAGAACCCTCATGATGCCACCTAAGCACCACCAAGTTTTGCTTTTATATATATACTAGTGGCAACCCCGTGCGTTGCACGGTAGCGATAAATTTTTTTAAAGAAGTACTTGACCGAGTTAAAATAGAACATAATTTCTTGCTTAATAATTAATGAGATATAATTTAAAATGAAGAATGTATTTACATAAGTGGTTTATTTTCACGTATTGATAACCTTTTACTGTTACGAAGAGTTTGACACGTATTGACATTAACTTTTTTGTTATGTTATTTAGAATGAAACAACATGTCATACACCCATATCATTATTGTTGTTACGAAAGTTTTGAGGAATCACCGTCTGGCTCAAATTTGAGTTTGATAATTTTGAAGTTTGAACTTAAAAAATGTTGCTTATTATTTTAATGACTCAAACTTGTAATGTGCTAATATGATATCCAACTTGATTCGTTCCAAAAGTTCGTTTGATGCTCTTGAGTTTATATATAAGGTGTCATTTAATAAAAACACTCTAACAAACATGTTGACATTAAGTTTTAAACTTAAGGCCTAAAGTAGATGTATAGATTTTTTGAAAAATTATTGTTGGCCAATATATTTAGTCAAACCTATTTTTAAAATTTTCAAGCCAACTTCTACTCATATATAACCATCTATTTTTAAATTTTATCATCTTCATAGTAATGTGGGATAATTTAACGTTGAATTATACTCAAACTTGGTTAGGCCACATCATCAGTTGTGGCGATAATTATTTCAGGAAATATATGTATCGAGATAAGATATATAAAACATAATTCGTCAGTTAATAGTTAATTGAATACAATATAAAATAATTGATGTGTTTCAATGAGTGGTTAATTTGTATGTATATATATATATATATATATAATTTTTTTTGGAAAATGAGAGTTGGCAGCCAATATCAACCCTCTCTTCCAAATCCTACTTTCTTGCTAATTTATGGGACTTCAATCGTGAGGTAAAACATATTTATCCAACTAAAATTTTGATTATCAAAATCAACCCTTGTTTCTTACAGTCATCTTCATTCTCCAATCTTGCACCTTGCATACAGGTGGGATAATTAAACTACAACACAATGCAATATTTTAGAATACTGAAATCTCACAATGTCATCTCATTATTTATGGTTGCTCTTTTTTATATAAATAAAGTCACATAAAGATTAATATTTTATAAATTTTGATTTTTAGCGAAAGAGGTCGACTAAAATGAGACAACCACATAGGTTGCCACAAACTTTTAAACTTGTAAGTCATCTTATCCGCATTTTCTTTTGTTTACCTCATCTTCCAAATTTATTATCTTTACGTTGATATGGATTAACCAAATAAGACAGCTCATGCACCTTTTATATACTAACCTCTTCTTTCAAATCTATCTTTTTTTACCGATGTTGGATAAATAAATAAGACATTTCATCCAGCTTTTATATACTAACATCTTCTTCCAAATCTATTGTCTTTATGTCGATGTGGGACAATCAAATAAGACATCTCATTCAACTTTTACATACTCATCCATTCTTCCAAATTTATTTTCTTTCTATCAATGTGGGATAACCAAATAACATCACAATTCAAGATTTGAGAATACTTAAATCTTCTTGTGACTTGTGAGAAAATAAAAGGACATCAAGGTTCAACATTGATAATATTGTATAAATTGATGAAATATGATGATTTGTATATACATTTGTCTATCGATTTATTTGCTTATATAAATGAGTATTTTTAACAAAAATAGGGGTCGGCCAAAAAGAATATTTAGCCAAGTAATCCTTTAATTTATCAAAATCTAAATCTCTGTGTTTCTACAGGTATATCTTCATTCTCCAATCTTATATTCATTCATCAATGTGAGATGTGTAAAACACCACCAGAATATAGTAGTATTTGAGAATATTCGTATCTTATATCAAATCCAAATGTCCTCGTTTCTTATAGGTACCTACATTACTTATATCTCACAATGTCATATCATTCTTTATGGTTCTTTCTTTTATATAAATATAAATATATATATATATATATATATATATATATATATATATATATATATATTGATGATTCTTATTTAAGGCGTGTCATTTCTCTTGGGTAATTTTACTTTTATATATATATTAGATTTCTTAATCCACATCATGATATGTCATTTTGTCTTGTTTTTCATTTTATGTATACAAAGACAAAAAGATATAAAAAATAAACAAATTAAATGAAATAAGTATATCTTATTAGTTGTAATACAATATATATCAACACCAATAAATTTGTAACTAAAAATCAACTCTTTAATCCAAAATGGATTAAAACAAATCATAAATAATGTAAAAAAAAGTTGGCATACTTTTCCTTTTATAACCATCTTCATGTTCCAACATTTCATCTTTCTATCAATGTAGGATAGTCAAAGTTAACCACAATCCAATATTTTAGAATTTTCAATCCACATTGTACCATGTCATTTATCTTGGTTTTTGCTTTTATATATTTAAAGATAAAGATAGTTGTAATACAATACATAATATATATTCAACATCAACAAATTTGTAACTAAAAATAAACTCTTTAATCCAAAATAGATTAAAACAAATCATAGGTCATGTCAAAAAAGTTGGCATTCTTTTCTTTTTATAACCAACTTCATGTTCCAACATTTCATTATTCTATCAATGTGAGATGGCCAAAGTTAACCACAATCCAATATTTTAGAATTCTCAATCCACATTGTGCCATGTCATTTCTCTTAATTTTTGCTTTTATATATATAAAGATAAAGATGTATAAAAATAAAGATAGTTGTAATACAATATATAATATATATATTCAACATCAACAAATTTGTAACTAAAAATAAACTCTTTAATCCAAAATAGATTAAAACAAATCATAGGTCATGTCAAAAAAGTTGACATTTTTCTCTTTTTATAACCAACTTCATGTTCCAACATTTCATTATTCTATCAATATGGGATGACTAAAGTTAACCACAATCCAATATTTTAGAATTCTCAATTCTCATTGTGCCATGTCATATCTCTTGGTTTTTGTTTTTATATATATAAAGATATATTGATGTTTCAACATGTAGACTAAAAATAACTATTTTTTATTAAAAATTATGGGTTAAAATGACATGAGTAGCCAAATGACTCTTTAGTTTTCAAAGGCTCATCCTCATCGTTTATATACATAAATCTTCTATTGATATATCACCTTTCTTATCAATGTGGGACACTCCAAATTTACCTACAATCCACAATTTGTAAATACTAAATTCTCATGGTGCGCCCCCAACTCTATATATAAAGATATATTGATTGATGATATAATAATGTTTCAACATGTAGACTAAAAAATAACTATTTTTTTTATTAAAAATTGGGGGTTAAAATTACATGAGTAGTCAAGTGACCCTTCAGTTTTCAAAGACTCATCTTTATCCTTTATATACATAAATTTTCTATTGATATATCACTTTTCTTTTCAATGTGGGATACTCCAAATTTAACTACAATCCATCATTTGAGAATATATTTTATTCTCATGGTGCCATCTCAACTCTCCTTGGTTGTTGCTTTAATATATATATATGGATTAAAATGACATGAGTAACCAAATGACTCTTTAGTTTTCAAAGGCTCATCCTCATCGTTTATATACATAAATCTTCTATTGATATATCACCTTTCTTATCAATGTGGAACACTCCAAATTTACCTACAATCCACAATTTGTAAATACTAAATTCTCATGGTGCGCCCCCAACTCTATATATAAAGATATATTGATTGATGATATAATAATGTTTCAACATGTAGACTAAAAAATAACTATTTTTTTATTAAAAATTGGGGGTTAAAATTACATGAGTAGTCAAGTGACCCTTTAGTTTTCAAAGGCTCATCTGTATCCTTTATATACATAAATTTTCTATTGATATATCACTTTTCTTATCAATGTGGGATACTCCAAATTTAACTACAATCCATCATTTGAGAATATTTTATTCTCATGGTGTCATCTCAACTCTTCTTGGTTGTTGCTTTAATATATATAAAGATATATATGTCATGACTAATTTTAATCCATATATTTCAAGGATTAAGAGTTAAGATTGGTTCACATAGTTAACATCAATTATTTGATTAACAATATATATATATAGGGGAGTGATAAAATGGAAACCACTATAATTTTGAAAACCATGGAAACCCTCGATTTCATTGGTTAAGTTAATGAAATTGTTTCATGAAACTGTTAAATTTGATGAAATTGTTACATATAATTCTTTTATTGATGAAATTGTTGCATATATTTGTGTTTTTTATATAAAAATGAAAAAGTTTCATCAGACCGCGAAAATACATGAAACAATTTCACCAGAATGAGAAAAATAGATGAAACTACATAAAAAAAACACAAATATATGAAACAATTTCATTAACAAAAGAATTATATGAAACAACTTGATCATATTAAACAACTTTATGAACCAATTTCATTAATTTAACTAATGAAATTGACGGTTTCCAAAGTTTCCAATCTAATATGGTTTCAATTGAAACCACCTCTCTCTCTATATATAGGGTTAGGTTCTTTTGTTAACCCTTGTTTTGTTGTTAACTTTATGAACTAATCTCAAGCATCCATCTTAACATTGGATGGTTGAGATTAACACTAATTTTGTAATTAATAAAATAAGTTTTATTTATTAAATGGACATGTGAACATATGTGGTTAGGGGTAATTTGGGGAATCAAATAATCATTCCTTTAAACCCCCATTTAGTGGCTCATTAATTTCCCCTTAAACCATCATAACCGATGATTCCTCTACGATTCATTATTTTGAAATTGAGATTGTTAATTAGTTCATCCTTTACTAATGTTCATATATCGCCAATAATTAGGATTCACTTATCAAATCCTCTTCATTATATGTTTTACACATCTATAATGATAATATATATGAACATCATGTATACAATGTTCATGTGCATCCAAGGTGAATCAAAGTGTACATTTACACCTTTTCTGTAACACCTTAGACATATCCCATATCGGCCGTGGACAGGAGTGATGCTGGGTGTTATAAGTAATATCTTGGCCTTCCTAACAACAACGCGTTTTGGGGCCATAAGCACGTCAGGTTCTGGGAACTCTGAGGTTAAACGTGCTTGGGTGGGAGTAGTCCCAGGATGGGTGACCCCCTGGGAAGTTTCTCACCAGGTCGCCAGAAACAAATCCGTGCGCTACACGTTGGTTAAATCCAGGGGCAAAGCGGACAATATTGTTGTCGAGGCAGGCGGGATGTTACATTTTCATTACACCGTTCATTCATTTTCACTACATATATTTGAACATTGATGAATATTATAAACAATGAACGTTGCTGAACATTATAAATATGAACATTGAAAATTATTTTTCGTTACAGTGATCATTCATTTTTTCACTACATATATGGTATATTATAAACAATGAACGTTGCTGAACATTGATAAATATTTTTCATTACAATGTTCATTCATTTTCACTACATATATTTGAACATTGATGAACATTATTAACAATGAACGTTGCTGAACATTATAAATATGAACATATATTTTCGTTACACTGTTCATTCATTTTCACTACATAAATTCGGGATATTTCTTCATGTTGCCACATACAATAATCGAAATGTTTTACTAAAAGTTGTAGTGTTTACCAAACGATTCAGAATGACATATACGGTCAATGTGCATTATATGCTTGAATATCTTTCAAATGAGAAAAAAATAATTTAAAAATCGTAGATATTATATACAATGATCATTAATGTTAAAAATGAAGATGTTTGTTCATCGTCATGTTTAAAAAAATAATATAAAAATCAAAGATATTAAACAATGTTTGATTATTTGTTAATTTTGTTATGTTCATAACGAAAGGACATCAACGTTCATTGGATGTCGTTGTTGCAGAAATTTCAGGGATGTTAATGTGTTTTCTGAATTAAGATGACTACCGGAGAAATTTCTTGAAAACAACGACTATACGATTTTATCAAACATATGAACCTGAAGACTTTAGTAATATTGATATGATTTAAAAAATATGATGAAAATGGACAAAATAATACAATCATAACCTATAATATAATTATGGAATCTTCATTTTGTAACTCCCAATAAAATTAATGAAAAATTGGTTACTTACAAAATGACGTTTCTACCCTTTTACATTAAATATTTACACAATTTAAACAACAACCATCCTTGCATTTCTATTGGTTGAGCAAGGTTTATAAAGTTAACAAGAAATGGATGGTTAACAAATTATCCTTGCTCTCTCTCTCTCTCTCTCTCTCTCTCTATATATATATATATATATATATATATATATATATATATAGGGTCATTCAAGGGAGAACTTGTTTTTTTGTGATAACCGTGAGATCCAATCTCAACCACAAATCAATGAATAAATTAGGAAATTATTAATTTTGGTAATTTTAACTTATGATTTTAATTAAAGGGCAACTTAGGTATTTTAAAAATAGTCTCTCTCCTCTTTTCTCTCTTTTCTCTCCGGCGAACTTTTTCCCGACGAATTTTATTCCGGCAAAAACATGATGCACAATGTAATACCCTTAATAAAATAACGAAAAGATATACTGTGATACACTTAGCAAAGCAAAACACTACCTGATACAATGTAATACACTTCGTAAAACAAGAAAAATACATTGTGATACCCAATAACTTTTAACAATAAGGCATTACAATGACTATGATACATAATGTGATGCCCAAATAACTTTGAACAGTAAGGCATTAAATGACTATGATACATGTGATACCCAAGAACTTATAACAGTAACACATTAAATGACTATGATACACACTGTGATGCCTAATAACTTGTAGCAGCAAGTTATTATATGACTATGATACACAGTGTGATACCTAATAGATTGTGGTCGACAGTTAAGTTTAAATTAATAAATTACGGTAAATTGAAATCATTTAAATTTGGAATGAGTCAAATAAGGAATTGATTTTTTTATTAGAAGAAATTCAAGTTATCAAATTACCAAATTATCCTTTTACATTATTTTAAAAACAAAATTAGTTATATTAAATGAGTGGCTCACATTGGATCTCACGGTTACCACAAACTACCTAGTTCTCATTTGATTAGGCCCCTATATATATATATATATATATATGTAGGGGGTCTTTCAAGGGAGAACTGAATTATTTGTGATAACTGTGAGATCCAATCTCAACCACAAATCAAATGATAAATTAGAAAATTATTAATTTTGGTAATTATAATTAAAGGGAAATTTAGGTATTTTAAAAATATCTTCTCTCCTGCCTACTCTCTCTTCCCTCCTCTCTCCAACAAACTTTTTTCTGGCGAAATTTTTTCCGGCGAAATTTTTTCCGGCAAACACATGCATACTATGATACCCTTAACAAAATAACGAAAATAAAGAAAAAAACATAGTGTGATACACTTAGTAAAACAACACCACCTGATACTTTGTGATACACTTCGTAAAACAAAGGAAATACATTGTGATACCAATGTGATACCTCATTATGATACCAAATGTGATATCCTACTGTTATACCAAATGTGATACCCCATTGTGATACCGTACTGTTATACCAAAAGTGATACGAATGTGATACCTCATTATGATACCAAATGTGATATCCTACTGTTACACCGTGATACACTTTCTAAACATCAAAAAATACATGATAGCCCACTATAATACCCTTTTGTAAACATCGAATAAACATCGAAAAAACCCTACCTAAAAAACCCACCATTGCCACCAGGTTTAGAGTTAGACTCCGTCGTTTCAAAGAAACCACCTTTCCCGCCACCGCCACCACCACCCATCCTTCTGCAACTATGTAGAAATCATATCCATGAAGATGGATTGGGTGGTTCTCGGCTGTGAAGATACTTGTACCTTGGAACACTATCTTATCCTTTGCTCCATATTTTAACTTGTAGACCTTGGTGCCACGTGTAGGTTGCCACAAAGACCGGCTTATGTTACAGTGTAATCAAAGGTCACTGGAGGCTTCGTCGGGAAGTAGGTGGTGAAAACTCCGGGAAGTCGATGGTGAAAACTCCTCTTCCTGGTGCTGCCCTCCCGTCGTCGTCTCATCCCACAAACCCCCACCTATGCCTCCACACGTCGTCGCAACCATTTCTCTGGTGGCTCTATCGCCGGAATCTTGCGAAGATGTTAGAGCATATATTTGTTGGATACAAGACCATAAAAAATGAAGGCTGAAAGTCAACCAAGTCAAAGCTCAAAGTCAACTCTTAAAACAAAGTCAAAGTCAAATTGTAATAAAGAGTCAAAGTCAAAGTCAAAGTCTTGTGTCTTGTAATTGTGTTTTGTATGCATTTTTCTTTTAATAGATATATGACTAATGTTCTGTTAGAGTTAGTTGTTAACAGTTGCAAGTTAGAGGATTGTGTTCGCATAACTGTTGTAGAGAGAGAAAGTTTGAGAGAGAACTGTTGTATACAAGATCTTGAATTGAAAATCAAATAACAGGTTGAGTAATTAATTCTTGTCATCTTGTTAATCAAATTGTGTTTAGAAATTGATAATTGGGACATATCAGAAGAGGAAAATGAAAAAAGGAATTAGGTACGTATAAGAGAAAAGGAAAAGGGAGTTTTAACACATTTAATCGGCGAATATGTATAAGAGAAAAGGAGAGATTTTAGGAATTAAACAAAGTTATTAAAATACCCTTTTCTATCTATTTAAAATTAAAATTAATTATTTTAAATGTGTGGTTCACATTGAATCTCACAGTTACCACAAACTACCTAGTTATCATTTAATTAAGCCCCTGTCTATATATGTGTGTATATATATATATATATATATATATATATATATATATATATATGAACCTCATTTTTAAGATTTAACATCTCCCACTCTTTGATAACTTATATCACATATATATCCGAAAGTAAGATGGGAGAAAAGTCATTATTTTTATGAAAACTTATATTCGCAATTTACATTCGTTTCTCGAGACGACAATGATATAATCAATTGAGCATATTCGTATGTTGGTATCAAAATACTAATTTGAGTGAAATGTGAGGGAGTTCCCTACATTTATATTGGTATGTGATTTCACTTGTAAGCATCACATTTATTCCAGCGAATCACCTCTCGAGATGGATCTAAAGGAAAGTGAAATATGATAAGGGATCTAAACCACTCTATATGCCCATGTCTATTATTCTACTCAACCTCTTTTTATTTTCTCCCTTATGGTTGAATTGCACTTTGTATTGTTAGTTGTTTTTACATTAATGCTTCCAAAATGTAAAACCGGCAAAATCATGAAAAAGATGATAATAACCCATTCACCCCTCTAGGTTGTCCAACAGGATTGGTCCATTTGTTATACCGCTTAAGGAAAATAAGAAATAAATAAAGGGGAAGGGATCTGAACCTTCTCTTTTGAAAGTAGCAGTACAAAAATATTTGTCGTTCGAAAGTAGCACTAATAAAGTACTCAAGATTCTTAATTTTATAACACTGTCAATTGTGCATTTTTTAGGGTAAATTACGTTTTTAGTCCCTATGGTTTGTTGAAAATTGCTATTTTCTTTCTTGTGCTTTTGAAATTACGATGTAACACCCGTAATTTTCGGTAAGTAAATGTCACCCGGACGTTTCTGTGACTTGTAAACAGTAGGGTTTTGTTGGGAAATGTATTGTTTAAAGTCCCTCGGAGTATCGGGAGTTTTGACAGTGAAAAAGTCGAGTTTCGGGGCTCCAGAAAGGTCCCGCGACAATGCCCGGCGACTATGACAGTGTCATGGTCGCACTGTCACAGTCACAGAGAAGGAACAAAAGTCTGGGGGCACCTGGCGATATTGCCCTGGGCAATGTCGCTGGTCATTGTCGCACAAAGGGCCCAGGCTGCTGTTAAGTCGCGAAATTCAGCCTTTTCTCATTCACTTCCATCCAAACTTCTTCTATTCTCTCCCAAAATCGTTTTCCTTCTTCTCCCTTCAAACCCTAACTCATATTTGGCTCAAACCCTTGTATTTTATGAAGACGAAACTCCATCAAGTGGTAAAATGGAAAGCTTTGGTCAATGATTCACCATCTCCATCTTCTTCTTCAACCTCAAACTCATTGTTGGGTTTTCTAGGTTTTCGTCAAACCTAAGTGGTAAGTGTATCCCTTTCATTTCTAAACCTTAAAATAAGTTATAAATTCTCCATTGATGATTTCCTAAGTATTATGTTTCTCCATTTTCGGTTTGGAAGATTTTGGAGGAGTTAAGTCAAAATTAGCTTTTTGGGTATAAGTTGAGGTTTTGATGTAAAATGTTTGGGGAATGTTTCTATATGGTTGAATATGGTTATTTACGGTTGAAAATGTTTTGATCTAGGTTTTGGAGGTTTTGTCTTGGAGGATTCAAATTTCGTCAAGGAAGCTCAAAGTGGGGTAAAATCTAGATTTAGCCTAAATCTAGCAAGGTGAGTTCAAGTTGATTTGTGAAAACGGTGTACATGCCAAAATGTTCATTTTAAAGTGTTTTGTGTTTTACATGAAATTGTTAACTGCTGATCACCTGATAAGTTTGGTTATTTTGAAATGTTTAGTTTTATAAACATGGTGAAACACCCAGTTTGGGATCTTTGAGAATTTTAGTAAATAAATGATGTTGAAATGTTCTTTGATGATTTTACATATATAATTGGAGTTCATTTGACGTAAGTGTCATTTTGTGTATTTGATCTTATAAACCTTTTCGGAAAATGCATATTATCGCGTTATGAGGCATTTTGGAAATATAAGAGTATGAGTTCATTTGGAAAATGGTTTGCCTCAACCAATGATGAGATTTGAGTTAATCATACTTTTGGTCGTTGTGTTAGCATGATAGTTGGTCAAACGCGTTTCAATGTTTACTACTGGCTTTCATTTGCGGTTTACGTAAATTGTTGGGCCTTTGGTTCGGTTTTGACTAAATTGAGTATTGAGGACATATGTCCGGATTAATAACTGTTGTGGGGTTTTGAGTATGATGGCACATTTTCGTGGCATTTTAGAGTTACATGTTTTGGGAGCTTTGGTCTATTATTTGGAGTCATGTAACGTTAGACAGTGTTGTAATGGATCCATAGGCATGTAAGTCTGTCTGTTTTGGGAAAGAGGGTAAGGTTGGTTATGATCGTTGACCGCTTGGGTTCGCTAGCGAGTAGGCAATAGGTGGCACGAGCCTCCGAGTTGAAACTCGTCTAGATTGGATAGTCACCCGTGTCCGTAAGTCCTTGGGGTGGAACTCGACGGGGTATGGCTAGAGGCAGTAAACGGTCTGAGGTTGTGATGTCTGGTATGGCATGGGAACTAAGTCCGGGATACGTAGTGAAATCCAATAACATCAAGGGTGGCCCCATTCATGTGTTCTCGCCACCCAAGATGGAAACGTTTAGATGACACGCAAGGAAGTTGTATGGGCGGCCTACTTGCGTGTTCCTCTATTCTCAATGTATACGGGTCTCTCCGTCGTAGATACGTGGTATTTTAAATGTTGATGTAGTATTTTTACCAACTTTGGTTTTGGGTGGTCGACGATAAATGATGGCCTTAATATTGGGTTTTCCCCATGTATATTAAGGTTTGAATGAAATGCATCATTTCTACATTTCAGTATTTGATTTCTTTCCTTTTTATGGTTGCGTGAGTTTTGGTTCTAATGACCGTGTTCACGACGATATTTAATTATATGGGGTTTTATCTTTGGTTTTATGAGTTGTGGGTCATGTTCCACCCGTGTTGGGTATTTCGAGATATAACATTTTACCTGCATTTTATAGAATTGGGAGTCCTCTTCCTATTCTCATTTTGAGTAAGTTTTGAGTTGAACTTGAATTTACGAAAGAACGTTTTATATTGGGATCTTTGCTTTTAAAACAGTTTGGTTTGGTTAACGATTAAATCGGTGTTTCTTTCGTTTAAAATACATATTTATTGGTAAATGAGTCATTTTCATAAGTGAAGTATATCATTTGGAAAGATTATGATTTTAACTGCATTTTCTATTTTTAAACGATTAATTTATATATGTTGAAAACACATGAGCTCACTAGGCGTTAAGCCTAACATTTTTATTTGTCGGCATGTACATCAGGTTCCCGTTGGGGTTTGGTACTAGCAGCTATGAAGAGTTAAGCCTTAGCTTTGTGCAAGTGTAAGTAGTTGTTGATGTCTTCCACAGTTTGAAGATAGCGACTATTATTGGGGTTTTAGTAGCACCCGTCCTTGTTATAGACTGTATGTAGAGAATAAATCTTATTTGTTGAGGTTAAAACTTTATTTTGTGATTATAGATGAATCAATTATCGATGTATTTAGAAAATTTTAAATTAGTTGCTATTTCAAGAATTGAGAGTGTTACATACGATATTCATCCTTGTTTGTTTGTTCGATGGCTTGTACAAAGGGAGGGGATCGCGTAGGTTGGGTGTGGGATGGGTAGTGATAAGTCACGAAGAAGGTCCGTGAAGGGCTGTTTGGTCGATGGCTGCAGATCGAGGGGAGGGCAGGGATTGGCGTGGGTTTAAAGTGAGTTGGGAGGGGGGTCTAAGCCACGAACAAGCCGCGCTAAGGGTTGTTTGTTTGTGTTCGATCGAGAGAGGGGAAAGGGAGTGGTCTCGAGTAGGTTTTGCGTAGGTTAGGAGAGATCAACTCACGACAAAGGTTCGCGATGGGCTGTTTTGCGAGTTTTTCTTTCCCAAAATCACTTAAAAACTCACCCATCTTTTATTAAAACACCATTCTAATCCAATTTTAATCTCACCATGAACCTCCTCACTCTTTTCTCTCAATCCCATTATTCAAAATTCAATCACATGAAACCAAAGGCTTTTACCCCAACCTCTTACTCCTCTCGATTTCCATCTCTTCTCTCCAACGTTAACCAAAACAAAAATAACTTACCTTGTCGCGCGGGAAATTCTCTGAATCTCGAGAGACCTAAAATGAAACGAAACAAAACTCCTACGAACACCAATTAATTAAAATAAAAACAACTACAAATTAAAAAAACAACACACCTAGTGGGTTGCCTCCCACCTAGTGCCTTAGTTAGGGTCGTTGCACGACCTTTTTGCGGCGATTACTCGGTTGGTTCTTGTAGAAATGTGGTGTCTGCTACCACCGTTTCCCCTCCAAAATACGGCTTCACACGTTGGATGTTCACTTTAAAAGTTGTTCCGTCCTTGCCTTGTAGTTCAACTGTACCATATAGAGACACCTCCTTGACCGTGAAGGGACCCGACCACTTGGATTTTAGCTTCCCTAGGAATAAACGCAACCGTGAGTTAAACAATAACACTTTCATATCTGGAACAATTAACTTTTGATGGAGTCGTCTGTCATGAAATCTTTTCGTACGCTCCTTGTATATGGCGGCATTTTCGAAAGCATCTTGTCTGATCTCTTCTAGCCCGTTTAATTGCAAGAACCGACGTTGACCAGCGTCCTTTAAGTTCATATTGAGCTGCTTGATTGCCCAATAAGACTTATGCTCGAGCTCAACTAGTAGATGTCATGACTTTCCAAATACAAGTCGATACGGAGTAGTTCCAAGTGGAGTCTTATATGATGTCCGATACGCCCATAGTGCATCGTCTAGCTTAGATGACCAATCCTTGCGTGAAGCGCTAACGGTGTTCTCAAGTATCTGCTTAAGTTACCGATTGGACACCTCACCTAAAACGTTAGCCTGCGGATGGTAAGGTGTGGTTACCTTATGCTTGACAGAGTACTTTTTCAACACCGCATCTAAGTAACGGTTGCAGAAGTGACTCCCACCGTCACTAATCAACGCCCTCGGAACCCTAAACCGAGAGAAGATATTTTTCTATAAGAATTTAATCACCACTTTTGAGTCATTAGTTGGAGTTGTGACGCTTCAACCCACTTGGAAACGAAATCCACGACCACTAAAATATACTAATTACGACCTGAATTCGGGAATGGGCCCATGAAGTCAATCCCCCAGACATCGAAAAGCTCGACTTCCATGAAGATTCTCATGGGAATTTCATCTCTTTTAGTCATGTTCACCACTCGTTGACAACGATCACATCGAGAGATGAACTCTCTCGTCTCCTTAAACATTAGCGGCTAGAAGAAACCTGATTGAAGGATTTTCGCGACTGTTCGATCCGTGTAGAAATGGCCGCCACATTCTAATGTATGGCAGTGATTTATAATATCGGATTACTCTTCGTTTAGCACACATCTTCGGATCATGCCATCGACACATAACTTGTAGAGATATGGATCGTCCCAATAATATATTTTTGCGTATGATAAGAACTTCTTCTTTTGATGTGAATTTATATTATAAGGTACGATCACCCCTATCAAATAGTTTACGAAATCCACATACCAAGGCTCTGAATGACTGACCTTCAACAATTGCTCGTCCGAGAAAGAATCATTTATGATAGATTTGTCTATTGCTCCATTATCCTCGAGTCTGGATAAGTGATCGGCTACCGTATTCTCCGAGCCCTTTTTGTCCAGAATCTCCAAATCAAATTCTTGGAGTAACAGTACCCAACGAATAGGCCTAGGTTTCGCATCCTTCTTGGTCATCAAGTATTTTAAGTGCCGAGTGGTCTGTGTAAACTATTACCTTTGCACCCACCAAGTAGGATCTGAACTTTTCACATGCATAGACAACAACCACGAGCTATTTCTCAGTTGTAGCATAGTTGACTTGAGCTTCATCCAGTGTCTTGTTTGCATAGTAAATAACATGCAGTCTCTTATCCTTCTTTTTCCCCAACACGACACCAACGGCGGTGTCACTTGCATCGCACATCAAGACAAACGGAAGGTTCCAATCAGGTGCTGTCAGGATTGGTGCTGAAGTGAGCTCCTTTTTTAACCTGTCAAAGGCAGAAATACATTCATAAGAAAATTCGAATTTAGCATCTTTAAGTAATAAAGAACATAAAGGTTTTGTAATCTTAGAAAAATCCTTAATAAAGCGCCGGTAGAATCCAGCGTGTCCCAAGAAGCTCCGAACGCCCTTGACTGAGTTCAGGTACAGTAGATTTCTATGACCGCAACCTTGGACTTATCCACTTCAATGCCTTCTCTTGAAACTTTGTGGCCAAGCACAGTTCCTTCGGTCACCATGAAGTGACACTTCACCCAATTAAGAACTAGGCTTGTTTCCTTGCATCTTTGCAGGACCGCTTCCAAATGAGCCAAACAAGTGTCAAAGAATGGTCCAAATACTGAGAAGTTGTACATGAAAATCTCTATAGTTCTCTCCACCATATCAGAAAATATTGCCATCATGCACCTCTGGAATGTAGATGGAGCATTACACAACCCAAACGACATTCTCCGGTAGGCTAATGTGTCGTACGGACAAATAAATGTCGTCTTGTCTTGATCTTCCGGGGCTATGGGTGTTTGATTATACCCGGAATATCCTTCTAAGAAGCAATAATACTCGTTCCCCACTAAGTGTTCCAACATCTGGTCAATAAATGGAAGAGGAAAGTGATCTTTCTTTGTAGCGTCGTTTAACTTCCGGTAATCGATACAAACTCTCCATCCAGTGATTGTCCGTGAGGGGATAAGCTCGTTATTATTGTTTCGAACGACTATAATACCTCCTTTCTTTGGCACTACTTGAACCGGACTGACCCATGGACTATCCGGAACTGGGTAGATGATTCCAGGATCAAGGAGTTTAAGTATTTCCTTAGGAACGACCTCTTTCATGTTTGGGTTGAGACGACGTTGGTGTTAAACCGCTGGACGGTGCCCTTCTTCAAGATTGATTATGTGAGTAAAAAAAGTAGGGCTTAATCCCTTAAGGTCGACAACGTTCCACCCAATAGCCGCCTGATGCTCTCTAAGGACTCTCAGTAGTTTCTCTTTCTTGTCAACACTCAAATGAGAAGATATGATCATGGGTAAAGTCTCGTGACCCCCCAAATATGCATATTTAAGATGTTCTGGAATCTGCTTATGTTCTAGCTTTGGTGGGACTTGCGATGAAGGTTGAGACTTTGGGATAGGTGTTCCTAAATCCTCAATTTGTGGTCTTCGAGGCCCTTTAAACGTAGGTAATGCATTTAATTGCATCACTTCCTCACTTTCTGAATCTGTCTCAGTACCGGTCAGTGCCTTCATTAGTTGATCATCTGATACTTGTTGACTATATGTATCTCTAAGAAGAGAATAAATAGTATCTACTCGATAGCATTCATTAGATTCCATACTATGCTTTGCTTCCCGAAACACATTGAATATGACCTCCTCTTCACCTACTCTCAGTGTCAACTTACCTCCTCTCACATCAATTAGAGCTCCTCCGGTGGCTAAAAACGGTCGGCCAAGGATATGTGGTATCTCTTTGTTCTCGTCCATGTCCAATACCACAAAGTCCACTGGAAAATAGAACTTGTCCACTTTGACCAATACGTCTTCAATCACTCCATACGGGTACTTGATCGATCTGTCAGCAAGTTGGAGTGTGATGGTTGTCGGCTGCACTTCTCCTAATCCAATCTTCTTGAAAATAGACAACGACATTAGATTAATACTCTCACCTAAATCACATAAAGCTTTGCTAAATTCGGAAGTCCCTATATGAACAGGGATAGTAAAATTCCCGGGATCCTTTAGTTTATGGAGAAGCTTGTGCTGGATGATTGCAATGCACTCTTCAGTAAGTGCAACAGTGGCTTGCTCTTCTATCTTCCTTTTGTTGGAGAGGATGTCTTTTAAGAACTTCACATAGGACGACATCTGTGCCAAGGCATCTGCAAAAGGGATATTAATATATAACTTTTTAAACACTTCTAGAAATTTGGCAAAATTTACATCATCCTTGTGAGCTTTCAGGCGGTTAGGATATGGAACTTTAGGGATGGTAGGCTTGATTGGCTGCTTCACGGTGGTGCTTTCTTGCCCTTTTTCTTTATCCTTAATGTAACACCCTCAAATTTGGTAAGAGCAACTAATTAAAAATTTCGACATTTCATCAAGTAAAAGGTAGCTCTCCAAATAAAACTTTCTATTTAACTCCAACAAATACAAACTCCAGCCTTATACAAGGACTAGACCAGAGTTGGTGTTACTTAATCCCAACTATAAGTCGCTCTTCCCGAAAACTAGTGCGGAAGACTTCACTAAGATATCCACCTCTTGAGCACACGACTAGCACTCCTCTCAGCACAGTGTCACAAGAGTTATTCCCAACCGGAACCTGTTGCACATGCCGACAAATAAAAAGGTTAGGCTAACGCCTAGTGAGTTCAAGAGTTTTCCACGCGAATAAAGATATTTTTGAAAAGAGGTAATGCAGTTTAAATCATAATCTTTCAAGATGATATGCTTTAAACATGAAAACGACTCTTTTTCCAATAATATGCATTTTGGGCAAAGAAACACCAATATAAACGTTTTCAAATCCAGACTACTTCAAGGACAAGGTCCCAACATATAACGTTCTTTCGTAAATTAATTTCAACCCAAACTCACTCAAAACGTGAATAGAAATCAAACTCTCTATTTACGAAAAAGCGGTTAAAACTCTATATACTGAAACACCCAAAACACGGGTGGGGCATAATACTCAACCCATACATCATGGATAAAAATCCATTTATACAAAACGTCACCGAAAACTGGATTAATAAAACTCAATACCCAAAGTAACACTTTTCAGTGACGGGGGAGACCCGATTCCATAAAATGTGACGGTACACAAAGTAAGCCCATTTTATGTTGTTAAGACTAGTCATATAAACAAGTACACGCATGGGATGTCAGACTCGGTGGCTTTAAACGTACAACCATGGGATATCAACTTCAACCGCAAAAGGTCCTTACGTTGAGTCCCTCATCCAATATCGTAATACTTAGCACGTAGGACTTATAGCCCAATCTGATGCCTAAACGTGCCTCAATGTGGAAAACTATCGTTCCATCATTGGACGTAATGATTCCAAGCGCATGGGATGTCAGGCTCAGTGGCTTTAAACGTACACCCACAGGATATCAATTTCAACCGCGAAAGGTCCTTACGTTGAGTCCCTCATCCAATATCGCAACCAAAGCTCGAAGTCGAGTTATCAAAACTGGACAAATGTCCTAAAACCCAATCATAATAAAATACCGAGCCACAGGCTCAAACAACCAAATGACTAATTGTCAAAGGAAATAAAATGCAATAAAACGCACTCGATCAACATTTATGAAAACACGTGCTCCAAAGTACACGACCAACTCCAACACAACTTAGAACAAGATAGATCATTTCCCAAACAAGATTATACCATAGACACATACTCAATTGCTCGGAATTTACTCTTTGAAATACTTAAAATGCATCTTTTCCCCAAAACAAAGATTTGAAGTTTCCAAAAATATTCACAAGGTCGGAAATGACCAAAACCTAAGGACTCATCCATTGTTGTTTTCAAACCTCTCATAACCCAAATTATGCCTATTTCCAACCAACACATAAACGCATTTTACCAAATAATCTTCATGCATGAAATGAAATAATAACACACTTTAGTTTATAACTTATTCATCAAAATGCCCAAAAGTCCCAAATGTGGGTGTTTTATTAAGTTTAATAGGCTAAATACTTCAAATAATCAAAAGTTACCAAATAACTCAACAGTTGATAATTTCATGTAAAACACATAAATGCTTTAAAATAGACATTTTGGCATGTACAACGTTTTCACAAATCAACTTGAACTCACCTTGCTAAGTTAGGTTAAACCTAGGTTCCAAATCCAACCATTAGCCTTCAATAGTGTAGATCCACCATTTCCAAGTTATTACCAACAAAAGCTAAGGTTTCCAAACAACCCATTCCTTCAAGTCTAGCATAAACATCAACAAGTAAACCTTCAGATCTATAAATATCCTTATACCAAAAAGCGTAGATTACTCAAGGAAACTTACCATATCGGATATTGAGACTTTACACCCAAAGCTATCCAAACCACCCATCAAACCTTCAACCCGAGCTTCCAAATATCGAACCCTTGAGTTTTGTTTGGACCAATCCACCATAGTTGCACCCAAATACGAAACCCTAGTTCCCAAAACGAACTAAAGAGGAGAGAAAAGGAGAGAGGATGATGAAAATGAGAGAAAACCCTAAAACTGGGGTTTTAGATCGTTCAGACTACTCCCGTGGCCTTGGCCGCGACCTCAAGTCGCGGGCCAAGCCGTGCGTGTCCTCTGAATGCAAAACTCCAATGACTTACACGGCTTTGGTCGCGGCTTGAGGCCGCGGGCCAAACCGCGCGTGTCACTTGTTGTGCATCCTCGCGTCTTATGATAAATCGCTCCCCGACCGTTTCTCTCGGTTGGCCGCTGACCGTTCCTTGACCGATCGTTGACTGTTCTTTTGGAATTTACGGGTGTTACAATCCCTCCAACCTTAAAAGAGATTCCGTCCTCGAAATCTTGCATCGACCAAACCCCGTAATTCATATCTAACAGAACTAATTGGTTCGCTATAATTCGGCTCTTCCTGATAACCAAGCTTCGACTCAGAAATTCCTTGAAATTTATATGTTACCAGCTTCCCTTTCCAGAGAGTACAAGGATTATGGATGGCGCACCTGACGGTTCAAAACGTCACCCAACCCGGAAAACGAGTCCGACAAATGGGAGTTTCCTCCACTCACCCGAAAAAAGCTTACAATCATGCGCTGAGGACCTTAGACGACACCATTTTCCAAAACGACTGGTTCCCTATCCAAAAGAGGTGCCTCAATGGTACTTTACCTCATATACGAACCCGACTATATTCCGTTCAAGTCTGCCATCGCGTTCCTCTTAACGAGTTGCCACAAACCCAACCTCCCCATTCGATACATCTCCCTGATGACGAGATGAACTTCGAATCCTTATGTAAGTCAATTTCCTAGCGTCAAGATCTCGGTTGTCTCCCAACCTTAGATTGTTCATGAAGCCTCAGGAGTAGTCCCACCAAGAATACCCCAAAGTGAACTTTTCCTTTAGATACTTCTAATTCCGACACATCAAGGTCTCTTCAATAAATGATGTGTACTTAAAGTCTACCTCGGCATTCTCACCAAATTTCTCCAATGATCATTATCACCAAAGATTAATCGCCCTTCCTTGGCGAAATTTCCTAACAACTAGTTTGGTGTGATCCACATAACCTTCGGTTCGTTCCTCAAAGCTGACACAGACACGACATCTACAAGGGCTCCCGAAACTTTCATAGATACAAGCATTGGTTTGATGTTTCTTCTAGAAACGTACCATTGTGCTCTACAGATAGTCGATTATCCCAAACCCCATGGTTACACAACTACCATAAGGCATTCGATCATCGATCGAAGAATCAACGAAATCCTTGACGATTACCGAAACACCAATGATTGATTCTTACTTATCAACATCTAATCTCTTCAAGGTTACCACTTGACCTGCAAACATACCATGTCCAACGGAAGTGCACTGCAGCACACATACAGTCATGGTCCTCAAAACCGAACGTCGACACCTAACCTCGGAATGTCCATTCTGTAAACGTGGGTATACCACCAAATATAGATCATTCCAGACTTGCATCGACGAGTTAAAGTTAACACCTACCATGACACTAAAATTTAAACCTTATATAACCAACAAGCGAATCACCGTATTTTCTTTATCTCCGAAGACTTACCGGATGACACACATATGACCCATACATGATGTCGAATTTCAACCCATTAATTCATCTATAACCATGAGTAATTAACCATGCAAAGCTTTAACCCGTAGTTTTACCGAACAAGACGGTCACCACTTAACCAATGGAAGAATGCATAAATCTAATACATCAATTACCTCTGCATGGACCAGTCCATAAAATGTTGGTCCCGAAGGTGCTTAACAAGTTTGTAGAGGGGGGGGGGGGGCTGAATACAAACACAGAATTTAAAGTTTAATAAATTGTTTATTGATAAATCAAATACAATTTACAAGTTTGTTGCGGAATAAGATTAAGACAAACTCAATCTAAACAAACTTAAGAAACACTAAGATGGTTGCACAAGAAATTCAGAGAAAGGAGGATTAAGAGATATAGAAAACAAAGGTTTCTATTTGGAGTTCAAGGATTGAGCATCCCCTCAGATGGAGGGGTGAACTTCCTATTTATACCCAATGCATTAAATGCATGGCAGGGCACTTTACACGTGACGTTTACTGATTGGCTTTGAATGTCTGACTTTGGGAGACATGCTTTCGGCCGGATCATGAACAGTGTAGTTGACAGAGTTGTTGTACGAATTGTGGCAGAGGCATGTCCGTTCTGACACATCGTACTGAGTTGTGCAAGGTTAGACAAAAAGAAACTTGAGGTATAAGCTAAGTGATCACTCAATCGCTGAATATCTCTTTCAGCAAAGATATCAAGAGTTCAGCGATCGTTGAAGCTTTACTCATGTTCCTTCGCGTATAAGTAGAGTTGTCTTTGCTTCACTGATATCCGCATTAGGTCACTAGTAGACTTCTCTTTGTTCAGCAGCTTCGTCTTCGATTCAGCTATGAACATCTGTTGATGCGAGACTTGTCTTCAGGGATTACGTTACTGTTTACATCAGAACTGTCAGCGATAACAGACTCAGTTTGATCACTGATGGTGAAACACTAATACATATTAAATGTTTGAGAAAGACTATCAGCGATAACTGAACAGACTCAGTCTGATCGCTGATGGTGAAACACTAATACATATTAAACGTAATTTTCACTAAGTATAGAAAAGGGTCGTTATCAAATCACTGAGAGAGCTTGGATCAACAATCTCCCCCTATTTGATAATGACAAAGTAACTGAAGAAAATTACTTTATAATTCAAAATGATGGAATAATCAGGACTCATAACATACATGTCCCAATTACTATTTTGAGGGATCTTTTACAGTACTGATAGAGTTAAGTACTTCACTGAAATTCTCATTAATCCAAGAAAAAAGATTACAAGGTATGAAAATTACAAGTACAAGTGATGTATTAACTGCTGTAAGTTAAACTAATAGATTACAAGAAAGAAGACTAATCTATCAGCTATCTAAAGAGGGTTTAGGAGGATTGATCAAATACTCAGGTATTTCTTCTCCTTTTTGCCTTCGCTCTAAAGATTCTTTGCAGATGATCGCTATGATTGGCTCAGCAGCAGGAGAGAGAGTACATCATAGGCACATGAGATCCTTGAGAAGAGCGAGGGGACAGATAGGTATTTCAGAGACTCTTTGAAATCTGAGTTGTTCCTCGTCATCTCTGAAGAAGATTCCAAAAGGTTCTTCAAGAACTTGTCCTGC
The DNA here is from genome assembly GCA_954870635.1 of Arctium minus. Taxonomy (NCBI): domain Eukaryota; kingdom Viridiplantae; phylum Streptophyta; class Magnoliopsida; order Asterales; family Asteraceae; genus Arctium; species Arctium minus. The sequence continues at coordinate 5,148,453 of OX941090.1, forward strand.
AACATATGGTCCGCCAGGAGGCAGAGAGTGATCCAGAACTGAAAGATCAGGAGGAGGACCGAACAGAGCTTCTCTTGAGAATTTGATGGAGGTTTCATTTCTGATCACTGCGACATTATCAGATGAGGAGGAGACAGACTTTCTCTTGATTTGCTTGGACTTTGGAGGACGAGTAGATGACACGTTTAGTATAGCAGCGACTCTGTTGATGAGGGCATCATTTACCCTTTCAACATAGCCTCTGTATGTTGACTTTGATTTCTTCAGCGCATCTTTGAACTCAAGCCACTCCATGTAGCCAAATTCTTCCAGCTTTGAAATGAACATAGCCTTGCAGCTTCCATCCTCTCTGGTAATCTCCATTGTGACAGAGAGTTTATCCTTCTTCTTTCTCCCAGAGATAGCAACAGCTATGATCTTCATTGGGTCATAGCGATAGTCAATTTTGTGTTTGCACCAATCGACTATATTATCGCTGACCGCTTTTTCTTTGGAGCGTTCCTCTTCAATCTCTTTCAAAAGAGTTGCCTGGACTTCCACTGGTTTGCTCTTCAGCTTCTTGTCTTTGACTTGAGAGGACTGAATTTTGAGAGCTAGAGAGGCATCTCTTTGACAGTCAGCAATCAGCTTCTCAGCCCTGACGGATTCTTCGATTTCAGCTTCAGTCAGGAACTCCAGATCTGATGATTGAGAGGGGATCTTTCGTCGTTGACTCTCCAGATGAGAGATCATCTCTGTTCTTTTCTTTCTCTCTTCCTCTGACTAATGAGAGGGTCTAGAGGGCCTTCCATGATGTTGCAGGGACTCTTCTTCTTCTTCATCCTCTTCATCAATCTCTCTTACAGAGATTGGACTTATTTGATCATCAGCTTCAGCAGCTGGGATTATTTGGAGTTCTTTACCCTTAAGCAGGGGAGAGAACTATCTGGTCAGAAAAAGAAAAAGGTTAGATTTAGTTTTAGGGAAGGAGAGAGATAAAGGCTAGAAAGAAACAGGGGTTGGATTTTTATAGAAGGATAAGGGAACAAGAGTAAGGCATACCTGAGAAGGATTCTCCTCAGGTAGTGAAATCATCTTCAGGGTTCCATCAGCAGTTGCACCTTTGCTTTGGGAAGGGGTTCCTGAAAGTGTCTCTTGACTCCCCCCTGCTTTGATAACTTCTTTCGAAGCTATCGCTGATGAAGTGACGACTGAAGAACACCATAGAGATTGATCTTCATCGTCATCATCATCATCTTGATGAGAATCTTCCTCTTGATCTTCAAGATCAAGGTCTTCATCATCATCGTCTTCTTCTTCTTCATCATCGATTAAATCTTCGAGAGAAGGAGGGGCTTTTTCAGCAGCTATCTCCCCCTCAACTTGAGAGGGAGTTTCCTTCTGTTGGACCTCAGCAGCGACTTCAAACTTCGTATTTTCTTCAGCTGCTTTCTCCCCCTCTTTGTCATTATCATTGAGGGAGAGATCTTTGGAAGGAGATGAAGCTTTTGCAGCGGCCAACACCTGAACTTCAGCCTCCAAACTGTCCAGTCGGCCTTCAAACGCAGAAAGATCTGACGTAGCCTGATGAATAAACTCCACGGCAATGTTCAGCGATGTACGATCGTTCTCTGTGAATGAGGGAGTAGGAGTAGGAGCTGGTGCCTTCAGGTGAGTCAGGATTTGCTGAAGAAGGACTTCACAAGAATCAACCTTTGTAGTCAGAGCTGCAAACTGTTGTTGTGAGTCTTCTCTGACTTTGACAATCGCTTCTTGGAGAGTAGCGATTTGAGAAACGTCAGCTTTGGAGGCACAGGTGGCAGTCAGCGTCTTCAGTGCTTCACCAGCTGATTGAACAGCGTTGGTGGTGTTGTTGAGAGAGGCAGTAAGAGATTCCACCTTTGCACTCAGATTGTTGACATTTGTGTCAACATTCGCCAAACTAGGACCTGAAATATAAGTTAGTTTTTGAGAAATAAGCTTATATGGTGAGTTGGGAGAAGTGTTTAAGGTTATAGGGATACCTGAATTATCAAACATTTTGTAGAATTGTAAAGATTCCTCAAAAGATTGATGTTCAGGTCCTATGGGTCCAAACTGTGGAGTAGAAATAGATGGAGGGTTAGAGATCAAAGAAATATAAGGACTAGAGATGGGGATAGAAGATGTAGGGATAGGGGTAGTTACCTCAGGTTGTTGTTGAACTGAGATTGTAGGTTGCGTCACTGTTGTTGTGACAACGACCGAGATCGCTGGGACGGTTGAAGTGGTTATAGCTGAGGATGTGGAGGAGATACCCACGAAAGCATCCAAGGAAGTTTGTTGATAAACATCCTTAGGTATAGATCTAGAGGTAGCTTTCTTCTTGGTGACCTTGGCCTTCTTCGAAGGACCAAGGGAGCCAGTTGATGGTCGTTTGGAAGGGGTAGCGGCAGGGATAGCAGAAGAAGGAACCTCCTGCGTGGCCGCTGAAGTAGAAGAAGTGAGGAGAGAGAGTTGGGAGCGAAGTTCAGATATACTTACCTCGTTGGGGAGCGTCTTGACCTCTAGGGAGCGCTGACCCACTTTTGGAAAAGATGCATCCGAGTTAGTGGGGTAAGTAGCAGGGTAGAGGAACTTCAGGTACGCACAAATAAAGCGTACGTAGGGGACCTTGGGATCCCTTTCGGTCTTCTCTATTTTTGACTTGAGATCGTCAAAGATAGCTGTTGCGTAGTCGAAGTTTCGTCCAGTGATCACTGAGTAAGCCATCTGGACCTGAATCTTGCTTGCTTGGTCCAATGACCCACTCTTCCCACTCATACACTGAATGAAGTGTGAGAAGATGTAGTTAAGCTGAGAAGGCTTCAGTACCTTCTTCACAAGTGTCAGCTTCTTGTTTGGAATTGTCGTCCTTGGCTTGGGTTCCCAAGTGTATTCCATGGCATCCATAAATTGGATGAGTTCAGCATCAGTTGGCAAAGCGTCGAATCCATTCCTGGGTTTGTCAGGAAAACACAGAGCTTTCCTCAGGCCTAAAGCAGTCATCATTCCTGAGCCAAGTTGAGTGCTGAAGGAGATAGCAGGAACTTCCTTCAGATGTGGGTACTTAACATCGTCAAAATCGAGGCGAGCGAGATGATTGTTCTTTGGAAGCTCCGAGTCAGTGATGGCGAACTTGATGTTCTTAGAGGCGACAAGTGCAGATTGAGACATTCTGAGCTATGAGTAGATAAAAGGTGTTCTTGACAGAAGATACAAGAAGATTTGTCCAGTTTCTATTTTGGGAAAGAAACATAGGGAAATCAACAAATTTGAAGATTAAAAAGGTGTTCTTGACAGAAGATACAAGAACAAGAAGAAAAACCAAGGATTTTGAATGAAGAACAATCAAAAGAGAATGGTTTTTAAAGAATAAAATCAAAAATGAAAATGATTTTATGTGATTAGAATCTTATAAACCCATAAATGGAGTTTTATGTAAAAAGATTTAAGATAAGAATTTGAAAAAAGATCAAGAATAACCTGTTGATCTTTGAAGAAGATGATGCAACTGCTTGAGAATGCTAGAATGCTTGAGAGAGTATTCTTGCTTTGAAAGTATTTCCAGAAAGCGTAAAATGATAAGAAGGGAAAAACATTCCTTTTATATGTGAGAGAAAGGAGAGAGAATGTGAGAGGCGGGAAAACAAATGCTCATCATGACATGGACACGTCCCACGAAGTTGATTGGATAGAAGGGCAACGGATGAACGTGTCAGAAAAAGGCATGTCGTGGATTGTCGGTTCAAATGACGTCATAGAAAAGAGACTGTTCATTTGTCCGTTTTGAAATTATCGCTGAAGAAAAGTCAGCGATAGATTTTTCTTTTTGAAAGTATCCCTGATGGTAAAGATAGGGATAGATTTTCTTTTAAAGGATCACTGATTAGAAATATCAGTGATAAATTTATTTTTCAAAAAGCTTTTAATCATTTGAAGAAAGTTCAGTGATTAAGGTTTATATTTTGAAAAACAACTGAATGAAGATTCAGTTGTAGGGATTGAGAGAACATACCTGAGAGTCAGAATATTTATCAGAGAATGATAAAAGGGGAACTTATGAGTACTGACACAATGCATTAAAGCTGAAGAATTATTCTTCGAGATTCAACATTCCAAGCTCACTGATGAGAAAGTTGAACCTTGTCTCATCAAGAGGTTTGGTGAATAAATCAGCAAGCTGAAAGTCAGTAAGGATAAAGTTAAGTTCAATATCACCATTCATCACATGATCTCTGATAAAGTGATATCTGATCTCTATGTGTTTCGTCTTTGAATGTAGCACTGGATTATTTGCTATAGCGATAGCACTAGTGCTGTCGCAATAGATAGGAATCTTTGACAACTGAAGGTCATAGTCTAAGAGTTGATTTCTCAACCACAAGATTTGAGAACAACAGCTTCCAGCGGCTACATATTCAGCTTCAGCTGTGGAAGTGGACACTGAATTTTGCTTTTTGCTTGTCCAGCTTACCAGCTTTCCTCCGATGAGTTGACATCCACCAGTGGTACTCTTTCTGTCAAGTTTACAGCCTGCAAAATCACTATCAGAATAACCAGTTAGATCGAACCCTGAGTCTTTGGGATACCAAAGACCGAGGTTAGGAGTTCCTTTCAGATATCTGAATATACGCTTAACAGCGATCAGATGGGATTCCTTGGGTTCAGATTGATAGCGTGCACATAAACAAGTAGAATACATGATGTCAGGTCGGCTCGCCGTAAGATACAGCAGGGAGCCTATCATTCCTCTATAGGCAGTGACATTAACAGGTTTTCTAGAAGGATCTTTGTTAAGTGTCAGGGGTGGTGCCATAGGAGTTTTCATTGATGAAGTTTGTGTAAGATCAAACTTCTTCAGCATATCTTTAACATACTTACCTTGGCTGATGAAAGTACCTTTATCAGATTGTTTAATCTGAAGACCAAGAAAATATGTCAGCTCACCCATCATACTCATTTTATATTCTTTCTTCATTCTTTCAGCGAAGCGAGTACATAGAGATGGGTTAGTAGAACCAAATATTATGTCATCAACATATATTTGTACAAAAATTATATGACCTTTTATCTTTCTGAAAAATAACGTATTATCAATCTTGCCACGTTCAAAATTTTCAGAAATAAGAAATGATGAGAGAGTGTCATACCAAGCACGAGGGGCTTGTTTTAGACCATAGAGAGCCTTATCCAATTTATAAACATAATTTGGATACTTAGGGTCATAGAACCCTGGTGGTTGTTCTACATATACTTCTTCATTCAGCTTTCCATTGAGGAACGCTGATTTTACGTCCATTTGATAAACGATGAAGTCTTTATAGACTGCATAAGCTAAGAATAGTCGAATTGCTTCGAGCCTAGCCACAGGGGCAAAGGTTTCATCATAGTCTATGCCTTCCTTTTGTCTGTATCCCTGAGCAACAAGTCGAGCCTTGTTGCGGGTTACAGTTCCATGTTCATCTAACTTGTTTCTAAACACCCATTTGGTGCTTATAACAGTTTTTTCAGATGGTCTAGGAACGAGATTCCAAACTTTGTTACGGGTAAACTCAGTCAGCTCTTCTTGCATAGCGCTGACCCAGTTTGGATCTCTGAGGGCATCATCAGTCTTCTTTGGTTCTATTAAAGATAGAAAGTTGACAAAGAGACAGATATTACCTGAGCTTCGTCGTGTCTGAATACCTGCATCTGGATTACCAAGAATTTGATCTACTGGATGATCTCTGGTCCATCGCTGAGCAGGAGCATGATCGCTCAACTCAGAGGTTGAATCAACAATTGGGATGTTTACTGATGAGGACGTTTGAGGTTCATCAGCAATTAACTGTTGAGTAGTGGACAGCCTGTTGTTATCAGAGAGGTTTTCAGACAGAGGTAGATCTGATGGTAGCACGGTGTTTAGAGATTCGGCTGAAACCCATGAGTTGGATTCAGCGCTAGGAGGTATAATGTTTGGATCATCATCAGCGGCTGGAGAATCTGAATGCTGATGGTTTGAGAAGAAGGTTCAGTTTCCTTGTAGTGAGAAAACATCCAAGCATTTAACTCTTCATTGTCAGTGATTGGTTTGGAGTTCGCTGAGCGAGTTTCATCAAAAGTCACATGAATTGTTTCTTCCACAGATTGTCTTCGTTTGTTGAAAACTCTGTAGGCTTTTGAGATGGAGGAATATCCTAGAAATATTCCATCATCATCTTTTGGGTCGAACTTTCCAAGCTGATCTTTGTTGTTTAAGATAAAGCACTGACAACCAAAGATATGAAGAAAGCTGATAGAAGGCTTCCTTCCATGAAAGAGTTCATAAGTTGTCTTACCAAATCGCTTTACTATCAGCGATCTGTTTTGAGTAAAACATGCAGTGTTTACAGCTTCTGCCCAAAATTGAGTAGGGAGATGAGAATCGCTGAGCATTGATCTAGCAGCTTCAATGATCGTTCTGTTTCTTCTTTCAGCGACTCCGTTTTGCTGAGGTGTTCTTACTGTAGAGAAGTTATGAGAAATTCCGTTGTTTTCAAAGAAATTGTTCAGGGAACTATTTTTGAATTCAGTTCCATGATCACTTCTTATTGAACGAACAGTAAGATTATTCAGCACTTCCATCTTTTTAACAAAAGATGTTAGTTCTTCTGGAGTATCACTCTTACAGCGAAGAAAGATAACCCAGGTATAGCAAGAGAATTCATCTACAATGACAAGCGTATATTTCTTTCCAGCTATTGATTGGATATTGACAGGGCCAAATAGATCCATATGCAAGAGCTGAAGAGGACTTGTCACTGAGGAAACTTGTTTAGACTTGAAACTAGCTTTTGTTTGTTTTCCTTTTTCACATGCTGAGCGGAGAGATTCTTTAGCATATGAGTGTTGAGGAAGACCAGAAACCAGTTCTTTAGATGAGAGAGAATTCAAGGTTTTGAAGTTTAGATGAGAGAGCCTTTTGTGCCATAGCTAGTTGACATCAGAAGAGGCCTTAGAGAGAAAACATAAGTTTTCAGTGGTAGTAGAGTCCATATCTATTACGTAGACATTTTCTCTGTGATAACCACTGAGAGCAAGTTTTCCTTTCTCATCCACCACTGAACATGCTTTTTTAGAAAAGCGAACTTCGTAGTCTTTATCACATAGCTGACTGATGCTTAGAAGGTTGTGCTTCAGTCCATCTACATAAGCGACTCTTCGAAAGGTAGTTGTCCCATTGCTGAGGACACCAAACCCTCGAGTATATCCTTTTCCATTTCCACCGAAGGTCACAGAGGGACCTTTCTCTTCCTTGTATTCAGTGAGCATGTCTTTTTGTCCAGTCATATGACGAGAACATCCACTATCGAGATACCAGATGCCCTTTGATCCCTGCACATATAAGGAATATTAAGCATTGTTTGGTACCCACTTTTCAATGGGTCCTTTAGAGTTAGTGGATGTGGAAGCTTCAGCAGTCTTCACAGCAGATGAAAGATTCAGCTTCAGTGGTGATCTTCACTTTGGTTAATTTCTTAACCTTAGTGGTTTTCTTCACTTTGGTTGGTTTTCAGCTTTAGTGACCTTTTCAGCCTTGGAGGCATTCATCTTCACTTTAACTGATTTATTAGCTTTAGTGCCAGTTGGACATTTTCTTGCAATATGGTCAGTAAAACCACAGTGATAGCATTTTCTATATTTGAAAATGGTTTTAGGACCAGAAGTAGAAGGTTTTGCAAGTTTAAGATGAGCAGGGCCAGGTCCAAGAATGCTTTTCTCATGAGATCTGGGAGGAATTTTCATTTCTTCAGATTTCATGGGTCTTAGATCAATCTTTAGCTTTGGAGGACAGAGATCGAAGATTTCTATCACAGAGCTAGAAGATTGATTTACTGAAGGTTTAGAAGGAACTTTCAGTTTTGCTTTCTTGGTAGCTTTTTGGAGACGAAGAATGGACTTTCCTTTATCCTCAGACTTAGTGTCTTTGGATTTTTCCTCAGGGATAGAATTAGAAGAAGGATAAAATTGATCATACGAAGTGTCAGAGATAGGAGTGACAAACGTTCCAAACTTAAGCATGAAACTTTCTTCTTTAGGCTCATCCTGTGGTGTCCAAAAGACAAGACCAGTTTTATCACTTTCAGAAGTTTGAGCATTTATTATCTCAGAGATCTTTGTTGATGATTTGCACCATTTTTCAACATGAGCCTTTTCTACTTTTAGAGCAGCGATGGCTTGTTCGCGTTCAATGCTGATGATTTCATTTATAATGACTTGATCTTTCAACTTTTCTTCTAAAAGATTTAGTTCTCTGATCTTTTCATGACATTTCTCTAGCTCTTGAGTTAAATGAACATTTTTATTCTCAGCTTGAGTTTTGTCGTTTAGAGCATTATAAAGGTCAATCGTCAGCACATCAACAACGCGACTTCTCTCAGCTTCAGGAAGAGAGGGATTTGTAGAGATAGATACCTGAGATGATATGTAGCTCATAGAAGGTTCAGATGGTTCTTCCACTTCTTCTTTAATCTCGGCCATGAGGCAAAGATTAGTGACTTCTTCTTCATCAGAACTTGATTCTTCTGATTCAGCCCAGTCATGTTCTTCAGCGATGAGACCTTTACCTTTTCGCTTATAGCTTTTCAGCTTTTGATATTTGTTCTTCAGCTTTAGGTATTTGTCATCACTGGATCTTCTTGAGGTAGAAGGTTTGAACACCTTTTTCGATCTGCACTCACTAGCAAATTGTCCAATCTTTTCACAGTTATAGCAAGTGGCAGTAGCCTTATCAACAGGCGTTGATTTTGGCTTTTCAGTAAGAGAAAGAGGCTTACTTCTTCGGAAGTTGCTCTTTCTTGCAAATCTCTTAAAAGAGTTTGTCAAGAGTGCTAAGGATTCATCAAACTCTGAAAGATCAGGGTCTGATAGATCCTCAGATTCAGAATCTAACTCAGTGATGGTGAGAGTAGATCGCTGAGATGGAATTATCTCTGAAGAGACTAAAGCAACAGGAGTGCTTTTAGAGTCCTTAGAATCTTTAACAAGATTCTTTTTTAGGAGATTCGATTGCTCATAGTTGAGCAATATTCCATACAAAGTGCTTAGAGAGAGAGAATTTAAGTCTTTTGTCAGCTTAAGACATATTGAATAACTGTCCCAGCTTTCAGGAAGACATTCTAAGAATTTTGTTAAGACCTCAGAATTAGAATAAGTCCTACCAACAGTTCTTAGATCAATGATTAAGCAGTTAAATCGCTGATGAACGTCAGAAAGAGATTCATTCTTACGAGCGATAAAACTTTCATACTGTCTTACCAAGTTAATCTTTCGAGTCTCTTGGATTTCAGTGGTGCCCTCATATTGAACACATATGGTTTCCCACATTTCTTTAGAAGTTTTCAGATGCATGATGGAATGGAAAACTTCATCAGGCAGAGCCATTGAGATAATGGTCTTTGCTCTTGCATCTATACCTACCTTCTTTTTGTCTTCATCACTCCACTGTCTTATTTCCTTAACGACATAGCGTTCAGGGACAGCTTCAGTGGTGGCAGTAGCGGGAACTGCAGCTATAATTCTAACAGGTTCATAGGGTCCATTTTCTATATATTCAGGTATAGTAGGATCAACACCTTCAAGAAATAGCATTATTCGATTTTTCCATAGAGAAAAGTTATCTCTGCTAAATCGAGGAGGTTTAGAAAGTGAACCATTATCATAGTAGTTTGTGTTTGTGTTAAGTGCCATTTAGAATAGCAAAGAAGAGAATAAAGCAAGATCTTGTTTATTAGATTAAACAGACTGCTCTGATACCACTTGTTGGTCCCGAAGGTGCTTAACAAGTTTGTAGAAGGGGGGTGGGGTTGAATACAAACACAGAATTTAAAGTTTAATAAATTGTTTATTGATAAATCAAATACAATTTACAAGTTTGTTGCGGAATAAGATTAAGACAGACTCAATCTAAACAAACTTAAGAAACACTAAGAGGGTTGCACAAGAAATTCAGAGAAAGGAGGATTAAGAGATATAGAAAACAAAGGTTTCTATTTGGAGTTCAAGGATTGAGCACCCCCTCAGATGGAGGGGTGAACTTCCTATTTATACCCTATGCATTAAATGCATGGCAGGGCACTTTACACGTGGCGTTTATTGATTGGCTTTGAATGTCTGACTTTGGGAGACATGCTTTCGGCCGGATCATGAACAGTGTAGTTAACAGAGTTGTTGTACGAATTGTGGCAGAGGCATGTCCGTTTTGACACATCGTACTGAGTTGGGCAAGGTTAGACAAAAAGAAACTTGAGGTATAAGCTAAGTGATCATTCAATCACTGAATATCTCTTTCAGCAGAGATATCAAGAGTTCAGCGATCGCTGAAGCTTTACTCATGTTCCTTCGCGTATAAGTAGAGTTGTCTTTGCTTCACTGATATCCGCATCAGGTCACTAGTAGACTTCTCTTTGTTCAGCAGCTTTGTCTTCGATTCAGCTATGAACATCTGTTGACGCGAGACTTGTCTTCAGGGATTACGTTACTGTTTACATCAGAACTATCAGCGATAACTGAACAGACTCAGTTTGATCACTGATGGTGAAACACTAATACATATTAAATGTTTGAGAAAGACTATCAGCGATAACTGAACAAACTCAGTCTGATCGCTGATGGTGAAACACTAATACATATTAAACGTAATTTTCACTAAGTATAGAAAATGGTCGTTATCAAATCAGTGAGAGAGCTTGGATCAACATAAAACCGAAACCCCAAATTCAAAACTAGCCATAGGTCAAGTCCTCCGACACTTCAACCTCCGAGGACTCCTTTAGTCCTTAAACACGACCTCTACCACAAGAGGGTTTGCACCTATAGCTCTAATGAGTTCGAGGTTTTTCAAACTACAATGCCAATTTGGATTTTCACAAAACTTCTAAATGCAAAAGTTTTATAATAAGTAATCATACGAATAAAAAAATCTACTACCGTTTACTCGGTAGGTGTACAAAGTGGTCACAACCGCCACACATATAAAACCATTTCGAAAAATATTTGGTCACTAATCAAGCTAATACTGACACCAAAGAAAGATATTTCAACAACCTTTTTCAAAGGAACCGCTACAGTCCCAACATGCATAAATTTATGTAATGAGTGAGGAATAGTTTTACGTACTAAAACAGTGTATAACAAAGCGTTTGTACAAAACTATAGAAGGGGAAATACACGAAATCAAAACCCCAAATTTCACATTTAGCCATACAATGTCATGAAATAAGATTTCCCAACGTGGTTCGCATATATCAGTTTATTCCCCAAAACTCAGTAAAAGGCAGATGCATGCGATTTAATCAAACATAAGAATAATTTAGCTTGATTCCAAACTTTAGGTCATACAGATAAAATGCTTGCAAAACCCAAAACAGAATTTTCATGATATCAAACTCTTAAAGTTTTCTCTCTTGGTTTTGAACTAATGGCCTACATAGACGCAGATCATGCAGGCAACAAATTAGATCGGAAGAGAACCTCTGGAGCATGCCAGTACTTGGGTGACAAGTTAGTAAGTTGGTCATCTAAGAAGCAAAACTGTGTATCAACTTCTACAACTGAAGCATAATATGTTGCAGCTGCTAGTTGTTGCTCACAGGTTCTGTGGATGATGACACAACTGAAGGACTATGGGTATAAATTCAACAAGGTACCCATCTACTGTGACTCCAAGAGCACCATAGCAATAACCTCTAATCCGGTACAACATTCTAAAACTAAGCACATCGACATCAGGTACCATTTTATAAAAGATTATGTTGAGAAAGGAAATATAGATATGCATTTTGTTTCGACTGATTTTGAGGTTTCTGACTTATTTACAAAACCTCTTGATGAAAAGAGATTTACATTTTTGGTCAGCAAACTTGGAATGTTGAACCTTGATGCATAGTTATATTTTTATTTATGTACCTGTTGTTGAGGGGGAGTTGAGTCTATCTGTTTTGTGTTCTGATCAATATTCTGTTTCAAAAGTTTGATACTATTAACAAATGTGGACTCATGTACAATGAGTACCAAAGACTCATCTTGTTTTGTAGTGTAAAAGTCTCATGCAGTACACAGAAATATCATATCATGGACTATGACTTCTGATCACATCAGATTAGGACTCGTACTTCAGTATGCTGAGCTGAAAGGAATACAAACATGCACACATCTAGGGGGAGCATATTGTAAAGTCTGTAAGTTGGTGTGTGAGTGTGTATTTTCAAATGGTTTTGAAATCAGAAAGAAATTTACTGAGAAAAAGTTCATTTTTGTGCTTAAAAATGATTTTACAAAACTTGCTATTTTTGGATAGAAGCTTAAAGTATTTTTGGAAAGTTTCCATTTTTGGAAAATTTTCAAAATTTTTCTAAGTGTAGAACGCGCATAGCCTTATGCAAGTTTCTATTTCGTGCAAATCATTGCGTGCGCAAAGTGTAGAATGCGCACACTTCGTCGTGCGAGTTCTCACTTCGCGCATGACAAAGGTTGCGCGAAGTACAAAACTCGCAAGCTATGTCATGCGCGTTTCTACTTCGTGCACACAACTGTATGCAAGTTTGTACTGTTCATCAAGCTTCGCGCATATAAGGTCATGCGAGTTTTATGTTCGCGTAAGCTATATCATGCGAGTTCTTCACACTTCGCGCACATCATTCATGCGTGAAGTACACACACGATCTTGTCATTCTTCATGCGGCAAGTCTTTCTTCTTTGTTATGCGAGAAGTGTATCAACCAATCAAATCGTGCCACGTGTCAACTCCTTCTCAGAGTATATATTTGCGAGTTTTCCAGTTTCTCGATTCACTTCTCTCATTTACTTCAGCGAGTTTTACACTTAGATAAATTTTTCTCTCGAGCTTCTTTTGCGACTTTCTCGATTTCAGATTCATCTTTTCATCGATTCAGTGTAGGTGGATATATTTTATGTTCGATTCTTGTTTTCTTTTCTATATATTTATCTTTGTTTGTATTGTTTGTCAGATTTGCTTTGTAATTTCTAGGGTTTGTTTCCAGAATCGGTTCGTGTCTGTTCATCTTCTTGAACGACACTTGATATTTTTTGAATCTTGTTCTTTCAAAATCTTGATTGTGTTGCAAATAATACTTATTTTTCTATCTGGGTTTGTCGATTATTGATTCTTTGCAGGTGTACCCCAACTCTTGGAAATTTCTGAACTGAAATTTTTGAACTTTTGGAACTTGATATCATGAACAGAACTGTTGGACTCGATCTTGAACTATTTGATTCATTTGGACTAACTCTGGATTAAAAGCTAAATTAAACTTCCATCTGAATATTTTAACATACATTGAACTAATCAAAGGAAATACTTCAGATTGTTGGATACTTGAAATTTAAATTTCAAATTTATTTTTAGTGAACAGTGTTCTGAGAGTTCATCACTCAGAAAACTTGTTCATGAGAGTTTCAGATTCTTGTGAGTTTCAAGTTCATGAGTGTTTCTAATGATCATGCGAAATCTATAAGAGTTTTGGGACATTTTGCGAGTTTCTATGACATGCGAGTTCTCTAAGTCTCTCACTGTCTTGAGAGTTCTGTACTTAGAGAAATTTTCAAAAAAAAATTCAAATTTTCAAGTGTTTTTGCAATACAACATGTTTTGTCAGTACAATTCAAAATAACAAGTGTTTTGTTCAAAGTTTGTGTCATTTTTGGTTTATTTCTTTAATTTTGTTCAAAGTTACATTTTTCAATCTTGTAACTTTTTGTGCCAATTTGTTCTGTGCTTAAAGTACAATTCTTTCTGTACTTGATACTTCGTGTATCAAAATGATTTTCTGAAAAACATATGTTGAGCTTATTGACTAACATATTGGATTTTATCCAATACTTGTTATCTTTTTCAGGTAATCAATGGCGGAAGAAAAATTCATGAACCAAGTGTCCATATGGATGAACATGATCCAAATGTCTCTAAGGCAACTCCTATGCCTTCTTCCAGATCTCATTTCCAGTCAGAAGTCGGAGTAGATCCTGATCTTGCATTGATACAACAGTCTGAGTATCTGTTATCTTATCCAAACAACCACCTTGTGGGCTTTGACTCACTAAATGGAAATCCACTTGTAGTGGAAATTCTGAAAGGACATCCACTGAATCATGCTCTGACAGACACTGCTGCCATTTCGATGATCTACTTGCAGCAAGCCTGGAAAACAATTGAGTATGTGGTTGAAAGTGAAAAGGTCAAATACTTCAAGATTCGGATTGACAACTTCACATCCATCTTGACCTACCAAAGACTCAGATTGATACTTGATCTACTAGAGGCAGACTCTAGACCACACAGAACATCTTTTGATTCATATCCGGTGGATTCAGAAGTATTTGAAAGCATCAAAGCCTTGGGATATGATGGTCCACTTACAAAGATTAGTGAATTCAAGAAGACTAATCTTCCTCCTTTCTACTATCAGATGTTTTCTGTCTTCAACAGATGCTTCACTTCAAGAAATTCCGGTCTTGACAACACAAATATGCACACTCTAAGGTTATTTCATGCAGTCGTGTACGATCTACACGTCGATTACTCAGTGGTCTTCTGGACGGAACTATATGAGAAAGTGATCAGTAAGAGAACTTCTAAGAGACCTATCTATGTGCCTTACCAGAGATTTCTACAGCTGATTATCCGAAGTATGATCCGCTCAAATCAAGATATTCCTAAAAGATCTCAGCATGAACTTGCTCCAGAATTTGAGATGAAATATCTTCAAAAGCAAAGGAAGCAGTTCAATTACTCCATGCCAGTTCCACAAGCTCTACTCTCATATGCCAATCCGAACTCTAAGTGCGTAATAGATTACAGAGAGTCTATGGGAATACCAGCACCGGTAATCCCTACCCAAGACTCAACCCTTAGGCGAGAGGAGTTGGTGAGGGTTCCTGAGACTTCGGGGGTCCAGGAGCCGAGAGAGATGAGGGAAAATCCAGAGAGGGGAACAGGTGGGGTTCAGAACATCACATCTGAAGCTGTGGAGACCTCGGCACAAGATGCCACACGTCTAGAGGTTTCCACATCTGAACCTGAAAGGACTTTTTTCCGTCAATTAAGTCCTCAGGCAAGGATAGCTGATGAAGATGTGAATTCTGATACTGAGTCGGATCAGCATGCTAGTTCATCAGAGACAATTCCTTCAGCTACTTCGGATCATCATGCTGAAGATCTTACACATGATGCTGATGTTGATAATGAAAATATCCAACACAACTTTGGATTTTTAGAAGATGTCTCTTTACATCATGATGATATGGAGATCGACACTGCTGGTACAGAAATTGCTCAAGTTCTAGGAGATATAAGGAGATCAGAGGGAGGTATAGTTGAAAATGTTGAAATGGTGAGACAAAGAGAGATTGTAGAAAAAGAATATGGTGAGCGTGAATGCAACATAACCTACCAATCCAGAGGGGTAACCAAATCTAGTGCTCAGTTGCATGTGTTGCAATCGGAAGCACAAGACATAAGTCGCCCACTTATGCAACTGCACACCTCAGCCAACCATTCTACTGCCTCTCAACAGGCTGTAGTCTCATCTTCTCACGGGGTATTAGCACAAACTCTATCTGTATTTCACTCGGAAATGGCAGGTATTGAAACTAGAGCTCAACTACCCCCGAGCTCAATTTCTTTCACTGCACCTTTGAGTCTAGAGCCCATTGATATATCATTTTCATACCTAGGACACATACACAAACTTCTGCTATCACTGGTCGTCTAAGTGACCCATTCGGAACACCTGTAGTAGCTCCACAGTCCGGACTACGAGGATCAGGTGGATGTCCTGTCATTACTACCGAGATTCCAGCTTTGAACACAAGCCACACTGTTGGATCATCAATAGTTGTGACAACGGGAAGTCTAAGTGACCCCGGAGTTATCTTACCTGACTTTGTGTCAAAGGAATACCTCGACGACGCCTTAAAGGTTGTTAAACATGTCACTGAGAGCTTATCTGCCAAGTTTGAGGAGGAGATTGCTAAAGTAAAGAGTCTACTGAAGGGGAAAGGCCCAGCGGTTGAGGAGCATGTTCAGCCACCTCCATCACCACCAGTTCAGCCAGTTGATCTCTCGGTAGAGGAGCTGAAATCTTTATTATATGCCAAACTTTTATCCCAGGCACCAACTGAGGAGACTGATGCTGATCTCATTAGATTACTGAGAAGTCAACAACCTTATGCACAAACTGATGTTGTTTCCATATCTGAATTCCAAGCTTTCAAGACAGAAATGGTTCACCATATCCAGAAGTTAACCAAAGCAGTTCAAGATTCATGCAAAGCTCAAGCAGGTTCAAAGAAAAGGCATGATCATGATTCAGATCATGACCATGAGGGGGAGAAAAGCAAACGCCAAAGAACTGCTACAGAATCTGAACATGCAGTTGGTGGATCAGAAAGAGGTGAGGATACAGAAATGATTGATCTTGAAAGTGAGGAGCATATGAATAGGGGTGAAGGTCAGGGTATGGAATTGATCTTATACGTTAATGAAGATGTAGAACCATTGGTTGAAAAGCCCGTGGTTGCTACAAGAGAAGAGATCATAAGGCTCACTGGTTTGGAGGAGATTTGTGTGATTTATTTATCTTCAGATGACGAAGAAACATCCATTGAGAAGTATGATAATTTTTGGAGAATTAAGGAGGAGGAAAGGGAGTTTATAGGAGAAGGTGAAGCGAATATTCTGGACATCCTTGCTTGTTCTCAAGAAGACATTCTACTGAATCCTGTGCACACAGAACTTCCAGAAACTAACCTTCAACAACCTGATATCCCATCTTTCAAAGACATAAACCTTTCAAAACCTTCCAACCAACCTCCACAAACCCCATAAATCCAACCTACCCAACCTACCCAATCAACCCAACCTACCCAACCTATCCAAACTACCCAAACAACTACAACTAGCCAATCCATTCCACCTACTCAAACAAACTTTCCAAGCCCACAAAGACTACCAAGCCCAAACCATGATGAACAACCTATAAATACTGAATCTGAACCTTTCTTTCCCTCTAACCCATCCGAAGCCCAAGCCGGTCCCTCTGACCAACCTCAACTACCTCTTGCCCCTTCTGACGATCAAATCAGGAAAATGAGGAATACTTTGAGGCAACCATTTCTGGAAGAAGAGATGAAGAATGTTTTTGTTTAAAGGATAAGAGAAATGGATAAATTCAAAGTCTTGGGTATCTCAGATCAACATCCAGAATATCAAGAAGAGTATGCTCGAATGATGAGTTGGGTTAGACAACCTGAGAGAAATGTGAAAAACAAGTCTGGGATTGTGTCATTGAAGCAAGTAAGGCTTGTACAGTTCGTTCATATTTGGTATCCAGTATTCCATGTGCAAAGGAGAGACTTGTATGAATGTACATTTTCTGAATCCGATTTCTGTTTTCTGAATGTGGATGACATCGAGTATCTCTACCATCTCTTCATAAATATGACTATCAGAAAAGATAATATTCTTGCTGCCTTGGATGCTGTGAAAAGGTTCATGAGAAGACAGGTGAACTACACTTACTGCTATGACTTCCAACTCGAAATAGAAATGAATCAAAGGAAAGTCAATATGAAGAAACCTGATCTTATCTTGGAAAATATTGATGGTTACAATCTGTTCACTGTGCTTGACAAGCCAGAACTTGGTGTGGTTTACAAGACTTCTGAGAACAAAAAGAGGTTCTTCAGATTATCAGAAATCACCAAGTTTTCAGATGGAACCTTGAATGTGATCAAGATGCAATTGGAGAGGAAGCTTAAAGAAAACAAAGAGAAGCTGAGGCAAGGTGAAAAAGGAATGGGAAAGCTTCTCAAGATCCGAACTAAAAGAATTGTAGATGCAATTTATGATCGTTTCAACTTTAGGCGCGAAATCAAAAACTTTGAATCATTGGTTGGTATTCGACAAGGAAGACTATCTCAGTGGGGAAGACCGATTATCAACACTTGATCTAAAAGGGGGAGATTGTTAATGCTTTGTTTAGATCAAGTGTGTTTGACTTTTGTCTTTGACTTTATGTTTTGTACTTTACTTTGCTTTGAGAGAACATGTAGTGAGGTTCTTTTGTAATGGTTTGAGAGAAGTAGTTTAAGAGTTTCTTATCTTGTGAGAAGTACTTGTTTAAATAGCTTTGTTGTGAGAGAACTTGTAACTCTTGAGAATTGTACGCATACACTTGTGACTTAATAGACGTATGACTTTCTCTCTCTAGAATCTTGATCTGATTTGTGTTTGAATTGTTAATCATGGCTTGAATTGGACATTATCAAAACATGGCGCAGAATAAGATCCCACAACAAAACTTGCATGAGACGAATTGTTTTACAAGACTAGTAAGGTGACATGTGTACGTGCTTTGGTTAAAGCATGAAATAGTCTATGTCGGTTTCAAGTTCAAAGCCAAATAAAACATGCTCTCATCGTTCTAAAACATTGGCTAAAACGTCCTGACGGAAATTCCCAATAAAAATATGCATACATGCTAAGTGCAACCAAACTGCTCACACAAAACTCAAAGGGAAAACAATACAACTGGACGCCATTAAAATTCCACATCAAATCAACAAAACCCCATAAAATAAAATTCTCAATAAAACTCAAACATCAAAATAATGGAAGGTAACTCTTCGTCCAAAACCTTAACATATGTGGAGGAGATCCAATGTTAAAGTCATAAACGGTAGTTACTTGTCCAAGACCCTAGACAACATCAAAATGCGCACATCGCAAAATCCGAAATAGCGTTGGACAAAAATGAGAATAAGAAAATCTTCAGCAAAGTTTGCAACCTCATGCCATAAAACAATTTTGTGCATGCTTGAAATCATGGTTTAAAACCTTGTATGTGCTAAAACATTGCTCCAAGATTTGTAGTATAATCCACATGACGATTTGGAAACATGAGAAATAATCGATGCCATTTATTTCAGAAATACATTTCGTGCATGAATTTGATTGGCACTCAACACCTCGAAACCACGCTCCTTGATTTCTTAGTTACACTATTGTAATCCAGATGCTCAACATCTTAAGGCAAAGATCAAGGACTTCATTGGTTCACCTCACAATTTCTCTTTGAAATAACATCGGTTCCAAAAGTCTATGGTTCTAATCCAGCCAATCAATCCGACCCGCAACGAACCACTTAATGCAATCACCATGCTTACCGACACTCCAAATAATGAATACTAAAATCATCAACTTCTTCTAATGGCTACCCGTATAGAAACTTCTTCACTACCCTAACGATTATCATACCAAGGTAGTTCAAGCATACACACGTAACTCGTAGTTCACCATAACACTAGCCAGGTGCTATTATGAACGTATTGTACATGATCATCCTTGCCATTTTTGACGTGATTCCCGTTCCTAGTGGCTCCACTCACCTCGAGTCATCAAATCTTAAAGTGCCTAATTGTGAAATCTCACATTCAATCACTTAAAATTATGCTAGTTTGAGTCTACGCATTCAAAATCAACACCTAATTCTCTCAAACTTAAGCTCTGATACCAACTTGTAACACCCTTAAATTTGGTAAGAGCAACTAATTAAAATTTTCGACATTTCATCAAGTAAAAGGTAGCTCTCCAAAATAAAACTTTCTATTTTACTTCAACAAATACAAACTCCAGCCTTATACAAGGACTAGACCAGAGTTGGTGTTACTTAATCCCAGCTATAAGCTGCTCTTCCCGAAAACTAGTGCGGAAGACTTCACTAAGATATCCACCTCTTGAGCACACGACTAGTACTCCTCTCAGCATAGTGTCACTAGAGTTATTCCCAACCGGAACCTGTTGCACATGCCGACAAATAAAAAGGTTAGGCTAACGCCTAGTGAGTTCAAGAGTTTTCCACACAAATAAAGATATCTTTGAAAAGAGGTAATGCAGTTTAAAGCATAATCTTTCAAGATGATATGCTTTGAACATGAAAACGACTCTTTTTCCAATAATATGCATTTTGGGCAAAGAAACACCAATATAAACGTTTTCAAATCCAGACTACTTCAAGGACAAGGTCCCAACATATAACGTTTTTTCGTAAATTAATTTCAACCCAAACTCACTCAAAACGTAAATATAAATCAAACTCTCTATTTACGAAAATGCGGTTAAAACTCTATATACTGAAACACCCAAAACACGGGTGGGGCATGTAACACCCCGACTTTCGAAAGGTATCATTTCAAGTTAATACAGAAACCGATATATCAAGGAAAAATAAGATATTTAATCTTGGACCTGAATCCTAGAATTTATAGTCTATATGGATGAAGGATTCAATTACGAGTCCAACGGTTCTTTCCGGAAAGAAAACGGAGCTATAACGAAGAAGTTATGGCCAAAACAGTGATCGGGGAAGTTTTCGGCCGCGGTACATTCTCGGCGAAAGTGCCCCGCGAGAGTGACACCTTGTCACTTTCACCGTCACTCTCGCGGGCAGCGTCTGGACGATTAAAATTGCAATTTTCAGCCCCAAACTTCATTTCTTCATATCTCCTTCATCCTAGCTCCGATTTGAGTGATTCAAGCTGCTACGGTTTCGTTTTTGAGAGATCTTCAAGGATTTAGCAAGAGATTGAAAGTCTATTGAAGTATAATAGAGAATTTTGTGGTGGTAAGCTCCTCATATCTCCCATTTCATCTTCTTCACTAAGTTTTCTAGGGTTTCATCCACCCCTTTGTTCTCCCTTTCATAGATTGAAGGTTTGTGATCATTTTGGTGAACTAGAGGTGTTTTGATTGGTGGATTCAAGTTTGTTTTAAGGTAATATTCTATTCTCTTCGGTTATGAAAGTTAGAGTTTCGGTATTAGTTGAGGTATTCATGTATATGGTTTGGGTAGTGATTCCTTGTGGTTGATTATGGTTGGATGTGGTTATTTACGGTTGAAGTTGTGTGGATCTAGGTTTTTGGAGGATTTCGGCTTGAGGATTCAAGTGGCTTTCAAAAGAGCTCGTTGGGTGAAATCTAGATTTAGCACTAAATCTAGCAAGGTGAGTTCAAGTTGATTTGTGAAAACGGTGTACATGCCAAAATGTCTATTTTAAAGTGTTTACATGTTTTATATGAAATTGTTAACTGCTAATCATCTGATAAGTTTTGGTTATTTGGAAGTATTCAACTTTATAAACTTATAAAACACCCACATTTGGGATTTTGGGCATTTTGATAAATAAATCATATATTTTGGGTATTTAAATGATTTATTTCATGGAGTATATTTTTGACTATAAATGCATTTTATTGGGTGTCATGGGATGATTTGAAAGGATAAAAGGTATAAACCCACTTGTAAAATGTTTTGTCCCAATCTAAATCATGTTGGAGTTATTGTGCGTGTTGAAGCATGGGTTGCATTATTTCGGGTCATTTACATTTGATTTCATTTTATGATTTTCAACATTGGGTCTTTGGATTTGTTGAGCTTATGGCTCGGTTTGGTTTTGTTGGGTTTTGAGGACACTTGTCCGCTTTTAATAGCTCAATGTTGAGCGTTTGGTTATGATTTGCATTTACTACATCTTAGTTGAGAATTACATGTTTTGAATGCATTAGTTCATTCGTTTTGAGTAATGTAATGGTTTAGTTAGTGCAATGGATCCATAGGCACGGTGTTCCCATGTCCCCGTTTTGGACATTAGGTTCGCCACTTGGCACGGAATAGGCATCGGGTCACCATGATAAGTAAGGTGTGGACCTATACGGTCGGGCAGCGTCTCATGGGCAGTAAGGTGTAATTCCCTTGTGCTAGAGTTCCCCGTTTTGGAACTCTCAAGAATAGACCTAGAGGGGTTGACTTGATGTTTTCGAGTGATAGACTCAGAGGAGTTGAGCTCGGTGGGTGTTTTATGTGTAACCCACATGTTTTGATTTGTTACATAATTATGTGACATACTTTGTGTTCCATCACGTACCATGTAACCGGGTTTTCCCCATCACCATTAGGTGTGGTTTTGGATATGGAGTTTTATAATCCATGTTTTCGGAGACGTTTGAGTATGGGTATTTATCTATGTTTTAAGGTTTTGGTTATCAAAACTCATTCGAGTTATTGGGATGTTTTGGAAGTTGGAGTTATCTACGTTTTCAGTGTTTGATCATTTTAATGTCAGTTATGTTTTACGTGCGCTTCGGGTTTTGGCTTTATTTAAAGAAGCGTTCGTTTTATGATTTTAAATCACGAAAAGGGTGAATAATGAAAGGAGATTGCTTTGTGATTTAATGTATTCCATTTTTGGTTGCTTTCAAATCAAATGTATTGCATTTCGGAAATCATGATTTTTAAATAACATTCTTGAAGTTAATGCTTTATTTATCTCTAATGAAAACTCTTGAGCTCACTAGGCGTTAAGCCTAACCTTTTTATTTGTCGGCATGTGCATCAGGTTCTAGTTGGGGTTTGGTTCTAGCAGTGCTTGGAGGATTTGAGCATTAGACTTACACGAGAGTAAGTAGATTGATGAAGTCTTCCGCAGTTGGAGATAGTGACTATTATTGGGTTTAGTAGCACCCGTCCTTATTGTAGACTGTATGTGTAGAATGATTGTGTGTATTGAGGTTAAATCCTAAATTGTGTTTGTAGATGAATTATTTATCGATGTATTTAAATTTTTTTAAATTAGTTGTATTTCCGAATTTGAGGGTGTTACAGGGCATAATACTCAACCCATACATCATGGATAAAAATCCATTTATACAAAACGTCACCAAGAACTGGATTAATAAAACTCAATACCCAAAGTAACACTTTTCAGTGACGGAGGAGACCCGATTCCATAAAATGTGACGGTACACAAGGTAAGCCTATTTTATGTTGTTAAGACTAGTCATATAAACAAGTACACGCAAGGGATGTCAGGCTCGGTGGCTTTAAACGAACACCCATGGGATATCAACTTCAACCGTGAAAGGTCCTTACGTTGAGTCCCTCATCCAATATCGTAATACTTAGCACGTAGTACTTATAGCCCAATCTGATGCCTAAACGTGCCTCAATGTGGAAAACTATCGTTTCATCATTGGACATAATGATTCCAAGGGCAAGGGATGTCAGGCTCAGTGGCTTTAAACGTACACCCACGGGATATCAATTTCAACCGCGAATGGTCCTTACGTTGAGTCTCTCATCCAATATCGCAACCAAAGCTCGAAGTCGAGTTATCAAAACTGGACAAATGTCCTAAAACCCAATCATAATAAAATACCGAGCCATAGGCTCAAACAACCAAATGACTCATTATCAAAGGAAATAAAATGCAATAAAACGCACTTGATCAACATTTATGAAAACACGTGCTCCAAAGTACACGACCAACTCCAACACAACTTAGAACAAGATAGATCATTTCCCAAACAAGATTATACCATAGACACGTATTCAATTGCTCGGAATTTACTCTTTGAAATACTTAAAATGCATCTTTTCCCCAAAACAAAGATTTGAAGTTTCCAAAAATATTCACAAGGTCGGAAATGACCAAAACCCAAGGACTCATCCATTGTTGTTTTCAAACCTCTCATAACCCAAATTATGCCTATTTCCAACCAACATAGAAACTCATTTTACCAAATAATCTTCATGCATGCAATGAAATAATAACACACTTTAGTTTATAACTTATTCATCAAAATGCCCAAAAGTCCCAAATGTGGGTGTTTTATAAAGTTTAATAGGCTAAATACTTCAAATAATCAAAAGTTACCAAATAACTCAACAGTTGATAATTTCATGTAAAACACATAAATGCTTTAAAATAGACATTTTGGCATGTACAACATTTTCACAAATCAACTTGAACTCACCTTGCTAGGTTAGGTTAAACCTAGGTTCCAAATCCAACCATTAGCCTTCAATAGTGTATATCCACCATTTCCAAGTTATTACCAACAAAAGCTAAGGTTTCCAAACAACCCATTCCTTCAAGTCTAGCATATACATCAACAAGTAAACCTTAAGATCTATAAATATCCTTATACCAAAAAGCTTAGATTACTCAAGGAAACTTACCATATCGGATATTGAGACTTTCCACCCAAAGCTATCCAAACCACCCATCAAACCTTCAACCCGAGCTTCCAAATACCGAACCCTTGAGTTTTGTTTGGACCAATCCACCATAGTTGCTCCCAAATACGAAACCCTAGTTCCCAAAACGAACTAAAGAGGAGAGAAAAGGAGAGGGGATGATGAAAATGAGAGAAAACCCTAAAAATGGGGTTTTAGATCGTTCAGACTACTCCCACGGCCTTGGCTGCGACCTCAAGTCGCGGGCCAAGCCGCGCGTGTCCTCCGAATGCAAAACTCTTGTGACTTACGTGGCTTTGGTCGCGGCTTGAGGCCGCAGGCCAAACCGCGCGTGTCACTTGTCGTGCATCCTCGCGTCTTATGATAAATCGCTCCCCGACCGTTTCTCTCGGTCGGCCGCTGACCGTTCCTTGACCGGTCGTTGACTGTTCTTTTGGAATTTACGGGTGTTACACTTAACTTCTGGCCTTTCCATCTCTATCCCTTCATCCGCCTCACTCTTTTCCACTTCAATTGAATCCACCTTAGTACCTTTGCCTTCAGGGTCATCAGTAACTTGTTCTCTGGTCGGATATCTGATCAATTGCTTACCACTTCTCAAATGGATAGCCTTGCAATCCTCCCTTGGTTTTCGTTCTGTCTGACTAGGGAATTGACCCTGATTACGAGATTGAAAAGCTTCAAATATTTGACCCATCTGTCTTTCTAAGATCTGGATGGAAGCAATATTCTGTTTTGTTGTTGCTTTTTACAGTGCCGACAGTGGTAGTCAAATTGCTTACGGAACAAGTAATTCCATCAACGGTAATGTCCATCTTTGTGATGAACATCATTATAACATCTTCCAATCCAGGCTTCTTCTCTCCAGATTGTCCTTCCTCCTACCTTCTCTAATTATAATCTGGGGGACAATAAACATTGTTAGCATGAAAAGAAGAAGAAAAATTAGAATTGTTACCATATTGTTGTTGATGTTGTCCCATAGTCTCTCTTGGTTGATTCCATGAGAGGTTGGGATGCCTCTTCCACCCTTCATTGTAGGTATTAGAGAATGGATCATTCCGAGGGAGATTGTTCCGATTTTTTAAGAATTGAACCTGTTCAGGTTCATGAGAAGCAGGGAACAAATCGGGAATGTCTCCCTCATAGTGATGTGCAGGTTGGATGGAAGTTCCTTTCAGTTGATTTGTAATGGCGGCCAGTTGGGCTTTTATCGCTTTAGCTCATCAAATTACTGAAAATTAGCTACACTTCTGGTATCGGATCGTGGAGTGTCATAATTGTGTTCAGCCAAATTTTCAATCAGCTCAACTGTCTCTTCATAGGTCTTGTTCATCAAGGCACTACCCGCTGCTGCAGTAATAACATTCTTGTACTGCGGGTGAAGTCCACCAAAGAAAGTCTGGATGATCACCCAGCCGTGTAACCCGTGATGTGGACACTTTTTGAGCATGTTCTTATATCTTTCCCACGTCTCGTAGAGTGTCTCCCGGTCCCATTGAGCAAAATGGGTTATTTCAGCCATTAATTGAGTTGTCCTACCCGGTGGAAAGAACTTCTGTAGGAACGTTGTAGTCATGTCTGCCCATGTATGGATCTGATCAGTTGGTAGGCTCTCTTCCCATATCTGTGCCCTTCCCTTCAGTGAAAAGTTGAACGACCTCAGTTTGACTGCGTCATCTGACACTCCATTAATCTTAAATGTGTTACAGATCTTTTCGAATGTAAGGAGATGTGCATGAGGATCTTCTGTTGGTGCTCCACCAAACTGTTTTTGTTGCAACATCTGGGTCATGCCATACTTTATCTCAAAGTTTTTTGCTCCTACTGCAGGGGCTTGAATACCTCTGTTGATAGCTGCCATATTCGGATTGGCAAAGGACCTCATTGGCACTCTTCCCGGAGGCGGAGGCGGAGGCGGAGGTGGAGGTGGCGGCGATATCTCCTCGTTTATGGGTCTTTCTTCACCCATTTATATCCACCTTCTAACTTTTGATGCTTTTCTCAGATGGCGCGCGGTTCATTCAATTTCTGGATCTATAGGCTCTAGACTTTTTCCTCGAGTACCTCTTGGCATAAACCAATTACTACCTGCAAAATCAGAAAAGAGAATTTAGTAACCAGAAATCAAACAATAAAAATAACTACAATAAAATAAAATGTTCAATGTAATAATGCTTATAGCTGGTAGTGCTATCAGTGCAAACTAGTTTCCCGGCAACGGCGCCAAAAATTTGATAGGCGGGTTTACACCCCCTAGTCTAACAGCAAGTGCACAGGTCGAATCAAGTAATATGTACTTGGAAATACGAGTATCGAACCAAGGGAACTAGGAACTGAGTATCACAATGACTATATTCATTATTAACTGAACGGTCAAAAGGTTGAATTTTTAGGAATGATTAACTGAATACCGATAAAAATAAATCAAACAAACACACTATTCAAATAAATACTTTGGAAACTTTTATGGAGACAAATAGTTGAGGGTTGGACATCCTATGATTTTCACTAATGAACAATAGCCTTGAAAACAATTATCAGTTGAACCCTTTAATGAAAATCTAATCTTTGAAATCACCGTTGTTCTTTCTCAAGCAACAACGAATTTTATTTTGAAAACCAAATCGTATCTCTCGATCTTAACACATGAGTTTAAAACACATTACGTTCCAGATCATAATGATACTAAGGTTTAGTTGGTATATCTCTATCCAATTTCTCACCTTAGGCATATAATTATAGTTCTTGTTAACAATTAATTCCCTTGAATTTAATTTATAACGAACAATTCAGATGCAAGTTGGTCAAACTCACAAAAGCATTAAAACCCAAATCATATGCTTCATTAGTTAAGAAAAATTGATAAAAATCCGAAATCACATGTTCATAAGCTTAAACCAAAGTCAAACCAACCCCCAACATCGAATGATTAGTTCATGTTAGGGGTATTAAACAAGAAAGTAGTAGGAGAAGTCATAGATCTAAGAAAAATCCCTCAAAGAATCAAAGATTGAAAAACTTTGTTTGTTTATGTAAAACCAACGAAGAATTGGAAGAAATCGGATTACGCTTCCCCAATCGTTTCCAAGCTTCAATTCGGTGTTCTTCACTTGCCAAAATCGCCCAAGTTCGTCTCCTCTTTATCCTTAGTTGCCAATTTTAGAGAGAGATGAAAAAGAGACCAAAAACCCTAAAAGATAAGTATAAAAACATGCAACCCCTCTCTCGTAGGTTGTCCGTGAGTTCAACATCAGCAACTCACATGAAAGTCACCCTTTTTTCTATTCTGGTGGGTTGTAAGTAGGTTCAGCTTCAGCAACCCACATGAAAGTCACTTCAGCCACTGATTTTGGCCCACTTTTGAAATTGATTTTTCTTCTTAACTTCACTTTCTCAACCAACCATTTCTCGGGCTTGGAACTTGACTGGAGTTATGCTCGATTATCGTTCGGAAAACCAACTTTTCGCACTCAATCTTGGCTATCTCATTACATGTTGCAATTCCTGAAATACTTGATTTAAATCATAAAAATTCCGCTAAATTTACTTGGAAATAGCAATTTTACCCAGTTAGTGATATGAAAATAACACCAAAAATTGGTGTTATCATGGTTTACAATTCATTATTATTTTCTTTCTTATATTTATAATTTATTGTTATTTTTGTTTCTACGATTTACAATTCTTCGCTATTTTAGTCCCTCATACTTTAAAGGTAAGAGTTAGGCTCAAGGATGAAAATAGCAATGAATTGCAACCACAAGAACGAAATTCATAATTTTCAACAAACCACACGGGGATGAAAACGTAATTTACTCTTTTTTTATAAACATGTTACAATAAATTGATAGGACGTAACTAAACAACGTAACAAGTTCTATCACAATGAAACAAATTCTTAAGAGGGTATTTAGTTTGATGAAATGGTTATGAGGGATTTGTATTTCATGGAAGGATTTGGAATTGGGGTGATTTGGATTTAAAATCTTTAGTATGTTTGGTTTGTAGAATTTGGAATATAATTTAATTTCATTTTTAATAAATAATCTATAAAAACAAATTATAAAAAATTATAAAGACGATTAAATTACATTGTGTTTTTGATATACCTTAAAGTTTTATTACAAACAAATCCAATGAAATATCACGAAATTCAATCATCCTCGTGGGATTTCAAAAACTTATGTTTGTGGGATCTCAATGAAATTCCAGGATTTCAATGAGATCCTAGGATATCAAATCCTAAAAATTCTTCAAACCAAACATGAGACTAAAATGATATTCAATTCCAAATTCCATCTGATCCTACAAACCAAAGAGACCTAATAGTTTTATTAAGACAATTTTTATATGTTTATTGAAAATATTCTGAAGACCATTTCTATATGTATTAATAGTTTTAATATACGTAAGTCCAATAAAATGAAATACCCAATATTTAACTTTAAACATATAACCAAATCAAATATATTGTAATAACTGAGATTGTGATTTTAAAGAATTGAATGTTGGTGGAATTTTGTGAAAATCTAACGTTCAAGGACTAAGCGATAAATAGTGGAAAAAGGGACTAAAACCCTAAAACCCTTCTCTCTTAATCATTTTTCTTGTGTGGAGGCTAAGGAAAACTGTGAGCAAGTTGGAGTGTGCGATTTTGGAAGAGAAGCAGGAAGGGTTGCTCGATTGGAAAGAGCTTTTGCATCAATCTTCATCAAGGTAACTTCTAACGCTATTACCTATTATTGATTCTTGGTGAGATTTGTTTTTTTTTTGGTAACCGTGGGTTTCCGGGCCAGCTTACGCGCACCGACTAATCCCCGGGCGACCACGAATGGCCTGGAGTCATCGCAGGTGAACCTCCATGGCCATAAGAGCTTTGGCAACGCCTAGATTTGAACCCTGGGTAGATGAGATCTTCCACTACATCCCCCAAAGGTTTTACCAGTGCGCCACAAGTAAGATTTGTTGTTGGGTTTTAGTCGTGAGGAATAAATGTTAATCGGTTGATTTAAATGAGGTTTGGGTATCTCTTTTGGGGATTGTTGTTGTTTATTTAATTAAGGAAAGTTTAGACAATTAACTACCGAGTTAGAGTCTTGGAATCGATTAAAAATCGGACAAATCATTCGATTTAAGGCTTTGGGCAGTGCAGGTTTACGATACCCGAGAATTGCCTAATATGTTTAAGGCCGAAACCCGGGTAATAGGGAAACTCTGAGAGGTAGGGTCTCGGAAGGGAAACCCCGGAAGGCGGGGTCTCGGGAAGGGAAACCCCGAGAGACGGCTCTCGTAAGGGGGAAACCCCCGGAGGCGGGGTCCCGGAAGGGAAACCCCATGAGGCAGGGTCCCGGTAGGGGAGTCCCCCGGGTGGGAGGCCGAAACCTGGCAGGGAAGGTCCCCAGGTGGGAGGCCAAAACCCGATAAAAGGGGGAGGGGCGGGTGGAGGGCCGAAACCCGGTAAATGGGAGGGTCATTGAGAGATAACCTTAAGGGATGATCGAGTGACTTATCTCTGCACTTCTTTAATCATAGGTATCCTGTTTAAGGATCAGAAGCATACGTGAAAGGAGTTAAACAAGAATGGCAGGTGAGTCTTTCTACCCAAATCGTTGTTGGCAAACATGTTCCTTTGCATGAGATGTTTATTAAACCACATGTTTTACATTGATATGAATGACGCTTTGTTACGTATGCATACATTTGAGTGTGAACATGTTATGGATTGAGTCAGGAAGTGTGATCCGCCAGTGCTCATACCGGGGGGTGTCCTGTTTATGCCAATGGGGGTGTGTCCTAGTTAAAGGCAGTATGAGCTAGAAACGTTGTCACAAGTGTGCGTGACTTCAGTGTGTGCCATTAACATGTGTCGTTTGTGTGTTAACTTTTAAAGCTGCAAATTGTTTATAGATGTTTATATATCTTTTTATATGTTGTTGTGGTGTGGATGTTCATTGTTAGAGGGAACTCACTAGACCTCAAGGTCTAACCCTCGCTTTTCCAAAAACTAAACTCTTTTCAGAAAAGTGGTTAGGAGAAGGCTCTAGTAGGGGCAAAGAGAAGATGTGAGTATCGAGCTTGGGAGTAGAAGGAAGATCTTTTATTTAGCATTCCAGACATGGTTCTTTTAAATTCTTAGTTATGTAATAGGTTTTAGTTCTTTTAAATTCTCAGTTGTGTAATAGGTTGTTTTCCGAAAAACCTTATCATGTACTCAGATGTTTGAGTTACCAGTTTGGGGGTCATTTTGGCGACTTACATTTTTTTATTATCTTGCTTAAAAATTCTGAGTTGAGTTGTTATAGTTGGTATAAGACTCGTAGTTTAAGGGATTTAGGTGACCGGATGGGCCTAAACTTAAAAAGTGGAAGTGGGCGCACAACTGAGAAATAGGAGGGCCTTAGGAAGACCTCAACAGGGACATGAATAATAGGGTAGTAGAACTAACATGTAAGGTAAATTTGGGATTACATCTAGCCAATGTAATTGTGAATTTACAGGTACATGTGTGGACTTATTTTGCCTTATTATGTTGGAACTGTTGGTTAATCTTTATGCTTGTGTGACTTTTCAGTGAGCAAGATGTCTGAGCGATCGTTGAGAAGTAGGTCGGTACCGATTGTTGAGACAATTTTGGTCAATGTGGTTTGGGCAAACGAACTGGTGGACCTCACAAGACAAGTGACCACTCGTGGAAGAGGTAGGGGTCGTGGAAGGGGCGGGGAAGAGTACCCCAAAGAGCTACCACTTAGGTGGATGGGACCGATGTAGGGAACCAGGGACGGAAGAAGACCTGTGCTACCCAACGGGCGAGGAGTGTGGAGATTCCGGGTGAGTGTGAGACATCTCAACAAGAGAGCTCGTCGACAGTGAGGGGAATGGATCAATCTCGAGGCCGCGGGTGAGGTCGTACTCAAGCCTTTGTGACCCAAGAGACGTTTGCCAATGAGATGGACAAACTAAGTGATTACATACTTTCTAATATGTTGAAACGGAATGTACACTAGATGAGAGTCATTTCTTGCAAAAAGGGGGATTTTGGCCTAAGTGAATGTCTCTTGTAGATGGGATTCATTTTCTTAGCTAATTAGATCTTTCCTTGGTATTGAATAATGGGTTGTCTTAACATATTTATGAGTTATGCCATGCCATGATTAGATAAGAGCTATATGTGGATATCATGATTTAAAGTGGTAATTGAAGCATGTATGGATAATGTCATTCTTACTTGGTTATGAACATAATGTGAAGCTTAATGTCTAGTTCCTTGTGCACGAGGACTTATATGTCATGATATACTTGGTTATAATTGTTGTCCATGTGTGGTCACTAGCGAGTAGGCAATGGGGGACTTTATAGTTCTTGAGGTGTAATGTAACACCCCGAGTTTCGAGAGGTATCAATGCAAGTTAAAATACAGAAACTGATATATTAAAGAAAAATAAGATATTTGATTTTGGACTTGAATCCTAGATTTTATAGTCTTGATGGATAAAGGATTCAATTACGAGTCCAACGGTTCTTTCCGGAGCAAAAACGGAGCTATAACGAAGAAGTTATGGCCAAAACGGGATTTAAGGCTTACTCTCGCGGACTGTGTGGTCGTGCGCCCTCCACGCACAAACCGCGCACGGGTCGTGCGCATCAGGCAGAGGCCTCAGCTCGGGCTTACAACCTGATTTCCGCCCCATTTCACCCAAAATTTCATTTCTTCATATCTTTTGATCTAGAGCTCCGATTTGGGTGATTCAAGTTGCTAAGGTTTCATTTTTGAGAGATTTTCAAGGATCTAGAAAGAGATTGGAAGTCTATTGGAGTATACTAGAGTATTTCGTGGTGGTAAGCTTCTCATCTCTCACTATTCATCTTCTTCACCAAAGTTTTCTAGGGTTTCATCCACCATTTGTTTTCCCTTGCTTAGATTGGAGGTTTGTAACCATTTTGGTGAACTAGAGGTGTTTTAGTTGGTGGATTCAAGCTTGGGTCAAGGTAATCTTTTATTCTCTTCATTTATGGAAGTTAGGGTTTCGGTATCTGTTGAGGTATTCATGTATAAGGTTGGGGATCGAGTATTTGTGGTTGTTTATGTTTTGATGGTTGGAAACTTATGGATCTAGGTTTTTGGAAGTTTTGCTTGAAGATTCAAGTTTCTTCAAAGGAGTTCATTGTGGGGCAAAATCTAGATTTAGCCTAAATCTAGCAAGGTGAGTTCAAGTTGATTTGTGAAAACGGTGTACATGCCAAAATGGTTAATTTAAAGTGTTTTACATGACATGGTTAACTGCTGATAAGTTTTGAGTATTTTGAAATAAAAATGTATTTCACTGGGTATTTGTCAAAGTGTGAGTATTTTAATGAGTTTTCATATTTGATAAACTTGGTTATTTTAGTTTCATGAAATGCTCATATTTGGGATTTGGACATCTTGATAAGTAATAGCATGATTTATGCATTTGGGGGATTTTGTACAAATAGAGTCCATTTCATGACCTATGCATCTTGGTGATTTTAGTATAAATGAAGTCTAGTTCATGTTATATGCATTTTGGTGTATATGCATTCATAAACCCTTTGGAAAACCTTTGGTCCCATTACGTGTTGAGTTTTGGGTTAAACACGTCTTTGTAGTGTGTGTCTTCATAAACGTTATTTTAAAGACATTTCATTATTTGGAGGACCGATAATTATTGGTCAAATGGGTTTTGAGCATCTTAGCTCGGTGTTGGCTTAAAATGAGTCGTGTGGACATTTGTCCGGAATTATAACCAGCGGGGGTTTTGAATAAGATGACGATTAATTTTCTATCGTTGGGGAGTTACATGTCTTGAGTGCGTTGGTCATTCAATTAGAGTCATGTAATGATAGACAGTGTTGTATTGGATCCATAGGCACGTAAGTCTGTCTGTCTTGTAATGCCTGAGGTTTTGGGTTACTTTTAGTGACCGCTCGGGTTTGCTAGCGAGTGGACAACGAGTGGCACGAGCTGCGGAGGGGGAAACTCGTCTAGATTGGATTGGCACCCATGTCTGTAAGTCCTTGGGGTGGAACTCGACGGAGTAGGGCCAGAGGCATTAAATGGTCTGTGGTATGATGTCGTGGGAGGCATGAGAACCAGGATGTCGGGATCTGTGGTGAAATCCAATAACATCGCGGGTGGCTCCATTCACGTGTTCTCGTCACCCAAGATGGAAACGTTTAGATGACATGCAAGGAAGTCGCGTGAACGGCCTACTTGCGTGTTTTCTATTCTCAGTGTTTACGGATCTCCTCGTCGTTGATTCGTGGTATTTACATGGTAATGTGGTATTTTACCAAATTGGGTTTTTAAGTGGTCGACGGTAAATGATGGCTTTAATATTGAGTTCTTCCCACGTATATTAAGTTTTGAAAGGAATGCGTCATTTCCACGTTTCGATGCTTGAATTAGTCCATATCTTGGTCGGGTGAGTTTTGGGACATGATGTGTTATTTATTTTTTATAAATTAAAGTATCGAACTATGACCCCGTTTTGGGTGAGTTTTGGGTTTCATCGTTTTATAAGAAATGTGTGTTTGGGAGCATTGTCTTTAAAAGTGCATATTATGAAATTGTGTCGTTTCCATTTTAAAGTATAAGATTTCGAAGGATCTCGCTTTAAACTGGTTTTCTTGCTTTTAAAGATTTATTCATTCATGTTAAAACTCTTGAGCTCACTAGGCGTTAGCCTAACCTTTTTATTTGTCGGCATGTGCATCAGGTTCCTGTTGGGGGTTCGGTTCTAGTAATGCTTCGAGAAGTCGAGCCTTAGTCTTGTGCAAGGGTATGTAGTGAGAGAAGTCTTCCGCAAGTTGGAGATAGCGTTTGTTATTGGGTATTAGTAGCACCCGCCTTTTTAACCTGTATGTATAGATTGTGTACGTGTATTGAGGTTGAATCTAAATTGTGGTTGTAGATGATTCAGTTATTGATGTATTTAGAAAATTTTAATTAATTTGCTATTTCCAGAATTGAGGGTGTTACATGTAACTCGTCTAGATTGGATAAACAATAATCTCCGTAAGTCCTTGAGGTGTAACACGATGGAGTAAGCAATAAAGGCATAAACGGTTTGAGGATTGTGATGTCTTGATGGCATGGGAACTAGAACCGGGACATGAGGTGTAATCCAATAAAATCATGGGTAACTCCATTCACGTGTTCTTGTCACCCACGATGGAAACGGGTCTCCCCCGTATTTCAAGGGTTATCTCTTGTATGTATTTGTTCAGGTGTGGAATATCTTTCCAAGTTGAGTCTTGGCATTGGTATAACCCTTGGGTGTATCGGTAACAATTAATTATGATGCAATTGCCTAAATTATAAATTGTTAAATCTTACAATATCACTAGACTATTGGTCTAACACTAGTTTGGTATTTTGTTGACTCACAGGTCCT
Organism: Arctium minus; assembly: GCA_954870635.1. NCBI lineage: Eukaryota > Viridiplantae > Streptophyta > Magnoliopsida > Asterales > Asteraceae > Arctium > Arctium minus. The sequence goes on from OX941090.1 coordinate 5,182,939, forward strand.
ACTAGTGGTGTGCATAAGACACCTTGATTTGTCGGTCGTGCACCTAGGAGTTCTTGAAGGATCGGGCTTTTGGGAATCTTTTGAGAAGAGCGTTTTGGAGACATAACGACACCCACCTTAATCTAGTTTTGAATGTTGTTCTAGATTAAATAAGTTGTTATGTTTTATGTCTCATTCCCCCACTTTTATATTTGATACAAACTACCCAAACTTTATTGGGCTTTTGGTCGTTCATATTCACAGGGTTTATAAACCTTCATATTTTAGACATTATATTGCCGAAATTTTAAGTTTTAAAATTCACCTTATTTCTAGGGTGTTACACATTTGAAACGATGTCTTGTTTTTGGATGAATTATTAAGAACAAGAGTGTCAAAGGGCTATGATGAAAAGAACGAATGGCCTATATCCCTTCCTAGAATTTAGAGCAAGTCTAGACCAAATGGTGTCCTAAAAAATATAGTGGCTAGTTCTAACAAAAAAATCAAATTAGGTTAAAGGATGGTAAAAAAAACTAGTAATTTATTGAGGCTATGAACATATTTAAGATAATATGAACAACTTACTTGGCTTGTAAAAAAAATATTTAAAATAAAAGACTTTTCCCAGATTCAAATAAATGAAAAATAAAGAATAAATTTTGGAGCTAAAGTGTCATGATTAAACCTTCCCTACTCCAATGGAGTAGGATGTGGTGGTGTTGTTGTTGTTGGCGATGCATGTTGCGGTACCAGACTCTGCTTATCCTTCTTTTAGCAAGGTGGACTCCTTTTTCAGCTAATGGATCACTTGTTGACAACTTCTTGAGGAACAGTGGAATTTTCTGGAGCACATCAGTATGCTCCCCAGCTTTAATGGTCCTCACCAACTTAATTTGGTGTTTTTCTTTCCACTTATGCTTATATTCTTTTCTGACCACTCACTTCACTGCTTGATCACGGCACAAGATTTCAGTGGCACAAATGGGGGAACATTTAATCCCATAAAGATTTTTCCACATCACCTCCCCAACAGTAGAACATAATTTTCTAAGGCTTCCCGAGTCCTTGGATTAATCGTCACGTCCCTTTCTCAAAACAACTTGAATATTTTCTGCACAACTTTGCTGCAGGGAAGCTGCAGCATCTGCAACAAGATGTTTTTTCTGTACATATTTACAGCGTGGGTCAATAAAAATCTTGGCATTTTGTTGCACCTCTTCACTGTTTTGAAGTGAAGAGGGGTTGCTCAAATGCTCAAGTGTTTCCTTGGAACTCTCTATCTCTTGACTACTCACCAAAGTATTAGCCTCAACCTCATCTTTACCAACACACTCAGGTTTTTCAATATCACTTGGTGTAGGAATTAGGCTTTGTGTAATGATCTCTTGTACATAAGTTGTGATATTGGCAACTGATGTTATTAGACTTTGTATGTAATCACTCATCATGGTTTCAAGAGATTTAAAGGTTTCAATTTGTTCCAAAGAGGGTGTAAGGGGTAAAAATGAGTTGTTAAAATCATCCCCTTGAAAACTCCCAGAGAAATCAACTTGTTCCTCCCAAGATTGATCAAAAGTGTTTGAATAAGTGTTACTCCAATCTTGGTAAGGATGTATTGGTGATGTGAAAGTGCCATGATCCTGATCATTTAAAAACAAATTAGGATAGGCCTTCCATGATTGAGTATAACCATTGAAGTGTGAGGTATCCCAATTACTATCTCCCATGAAATAATGGGATTCGGGGTTCGAAGGACAACTGTACGAGAAATGATTTCCGCCACAATAGTCATAGAAAACAGTTTCATACGACCCAAACGAATGTCCCATTGAATCCATATTCATAGAAAGATAAACTCAAAGATTTGTTACTCGTACATACATGGAGACGTATGACAAGCAACAAAGGTGGTAGAAAAATTTGCTTAACAAGACTCAATTTCTCAACAACCATAGATTTACGCCTATCCCCGGCAACGATGCCAAAAACTTGATAGTGTTTTTTACACACCTTAAGATATATGATAAATAGAACCAAAAAGCAAGTATACAAGATGTATCTATATCGTCTTTCAAGTAATAAAATGGTAAGAACCAAGTATCGTATTCCACAGGTATAGGTATCTTAAGTTGCAAGATCTCGAGATGAAAAACTAACTTTAGATGGCGATTTTGAAGACTTTGATTAGTTTGAGTGAACAGTTAATTAAAATAACAAAGAATAAAGAAAGCAAGGGTGTAAGACTTTTGGTGAGTATTAAACATAAGTTTATGTGGAACAATGCTATAGGGATGCTACAACATTGTGTCTCTCAACAACTAGTTTCACCATCTACTTTGAGAGTGATCCTTCTGAATTCTCACTATGGCACTTGTATTTAGCTTCTACCAGGCACATTCATGTGCAGTATCAGAACCATTAATAGTGTCAAACGGTGTCCTCAAAGTATATGGATAAACCTGTCAAGAATCAATCAGTTGGAAAAACATAGATAACAAGTTCCCTTGTTAGCAACTCTTCCAAGTATGCTTCTCATATCATTCAAATTGACGTGTATTCATGTGGCTCATGCCTGAGTCCACTACACTTTACCACTTTCAAAGTGATCAATTCGTCAAGAAGTGCATTTGGATTTATAAAACTTAGAATGAAATGGTGGAACATCATCATTGAGAAACGAGTCCACTTTATTTTGGTTTAAAAACTCACTCGTTGTCTCACACCCAAGCTAATGAAATTAACTACTCATTACGGAAAGTAAAGTGCAAGAAATGTAAAGAACGGAAATTAAAAGCATAACGTAAACGGCGTAATGTAAATGATAAGAATTAAATGACGGAATGTAAGTGCGATAAGCGTAAGAAAGTAAATACGAGAAAGCAATTAAGAACGAGAAGTAAAGTAATTGCAAGACTCGAATTAAAACATGAAATTTTTTTAGAGAGGAAATGTAACAATCGGTTTTTGGACCGATTGGGTCTTTCCCCAAATGAGATCCTAACCACTTCTATTTATACAAAAAGAGAGTGGCAAACTAGTAAATACTAAAGCTTAACAAACAAGATAAAAGTACAATAATGCAAAATAAAAGTATAATCCCCAAAAGTCTTCATGAGTACAAAAAAAAAGCAAGGATCCCATCATCTCCTAACCAGCCATAGATCTGGTTTGATTGTAACCAAAGGTTGGATTTGGACTAATTTCGTTGGCCATCTTCATCAAATTCACTTATAGCTCTTTCCACAAGCAGGTCGGGATGTTGTAGCATTGACTGGAAGCAATGAAATCAGCATAAAACCTAAGTTAGCTTTCATAAGTAGTAAAAGACAGGAAAATCATAAACTTAGCTCCATAAAATAAAAAGTAGAAAATAAGATAACAAAGGGACTCAAAGGTTGGGATAAAAGGAAAATTATTTGCCTAAAAGAGAAGAAAAGGTAATCTATGCATTGAATTCTCAATGCATATTACCACTTCGAAGGATCGACGATCTCTTTGATCGGCTGCAAGGGGCGAGCTTTTTTCTCAAAAATAGACCTGAGGTCGGGATACCATCAACTGAAAATGAGAGAAGAAGACTTACCTAAGACGGTTTTCCACACGAGATACGAGTACCATGAATTCTTAGTCATGCCTGTTGGTTTGACTAATGCCCCGACACTATTCATGGATTTGATGAATCGGGTGTGTAGCCCACTTTTGGATAAGTGTTTGATCGTTTTCATAGATGACATACTGATTTATTCCCAGTCTCAGAGTGATCACGAGGATCACCTTCGATTGGTGTTGGAGTTGCTAAAACGCGATAAATTGTATGCTACGTTTTCGAAGTGTGAGTTTTGGTTGAGGGAAGTCCAGTTCTTAGAGCATGTGGTGTCGAAGGATGGTATCAAGGTAGATCCGACTAAAATAGAAGCCATTAAGGGTTGGGAACCGCCGAAATCACCATCAGAGGTAAGGAGTTTCCTTGGTCTAGCGGGTTACTATCGGAAATTCATTCAGCACTTCTCATGAATGGCTACATCGTTGACCTCTCTGACTAAAAAGAATGTGAAGTTTGTATGGACTGAAGCTCAGGAAGCCGCTTTATGTAAATTAAAGGAAAGTTTGAGTAGTGCACTGATTTTATCTCTACCAAATGGATCCGAAGGGTTCATGATCTATAGTGATGCTTCTAAGTTGGGTTTAGGGTGTATGCTTATGCAAGACGGGAAGGTGATTGCCTATGAGTCCCGTCAATTGAAAGATCACGAGAAGAATTACCCTACGCATGATTTGGAGCTATGGGTGGTAGTAGTCGCCTTAAAAATTTGGAGACACTATTTATACGACGTCAAGTGTCATATTTTCACTGACCACAAGATTCTCCAACACCTATTCAATCAGAAAGAGTTGAATATGAGACAGAGGAAATGGATGGAGTTGTTGAGCGATTACGACTGTGAAATTCTTTACCATCCAGGTAAAGTGAATGTTGTAGCTGTCGCGCTAATTCGGAAGGAAAGAGGGGATTCGACCAAAGTAGTAGCCTTTCAAGTCGAAGCAACATTCAACCTCCTCAATGAGATTAAGAAGTTCCTAGAGGAAGCGTTGTTGGAAGAAAATTTAAAAAGCAAAAGGATTGTCGGGTTAGTAACCTCGTTGGGAGTCAACAGTAGCGGATTAAGGTGCCTAGAGAACCATGTGTGGGTTCCTAAGTTGGGAGATATGCAGAAGAGTGTATTAGAAGAAGCACATAATTCTCGTTATTCGGTACACCCAGGAACCAATAAGATGTATCGGGACTTGAGACATTTTTATTGGTGGCCAGGGATAAAGAAAGGCATCGCTCATTTCGTTGAACAGTATTTGACTTGTTTAAAAGTCAAAGCAGAGCACCATCGACCATACGAAGAACTTCGGTTCTTGGATATACCCGTGTTGAAGTGGGATGAGATCACAATGGACCTTGTCACAGGGTTGTCGCGGACACCGAAGGGTTATGACGCCATTTGGGTAATAGTGGATCGCCTCACCAAGTCAGCACATTCCATACCGATTAGAGAAACGTACCCATTCGAGAAGTTGGCTAGGTTGTATATAGATAAGATTCTATCGAGGCATGGAGTGTCGTCGTCTATAGTTTCAGACCGTGACAGTCGTTTCACATCGTCATTTTGGAGGATTCTTCAAAGGGAGTTAGGTTCATAACTCAAGTTGAGCACTGGTTATCACCTTCAAATGGATGACCGGAGTGAAAGGACCATACAAACGTTGGAAGATATGCTTCGAGCATGTGTGATTGATTTCAAGGGTTCATGGGAAGTTCATCTACCATTGATAGAGTTTTCATACAACAATAGTTATCACACTAGTATCAAGGCAGCACCGTTCGAAGTGTTGTACGGGCGCAAGTGTAGGACTTCGTTGTGTTGGCACGAGGTGGGAGAAAGTCAATTGGCGGGCCCAGAAATTATGCAAATGACTACTGATAAAATTAGTCAAATACGTGAGAAGTTGAGAACGACTCAAGACCGTCAGAAAATGTATGCAAACAAGAGAAGGAAACCGAGTGAATTTCAGGTAGGAGACATGGTAATGCTAAAAGTCTCACCTTGGAAGGGCGTAGTTCGTTTTGGAAAGAAAGGAAAGCTGAGGTCGAGTTATTTCGGGCCTTTCACTATATTAGAACGAGACGGAGAAGTGGCTTATAAATTGGATTTACCCAAGGAATTGCGGAGTATTCACCTTACGTTTCATGTATTGAATTTGAGGAAGTGTTTAACTGAATCCGACATGGTCATACCGTTAGATGACGTTCGTATAGACGATAAGTTGAGTTACATAGAGGAACCGGTGGCCATCTTAAACCGTAAAGTGAAGAAACTAAGGACAAAGGAGATCCGCCTTGTGAAGGTTCAGTGGCGATATCATAAAGGACAAGAGGCATCTTGGGAGGTAAAAGCAGACATGAAGTCCCAATACCCAAGTTTATTTGACGATGGAATTCCGAGGACGAAATTCTTTTGAGGGGAAATATTGTAATAACCAAGATTGTGATTTTAAATGATTGAGTGTTAGTGGAATTTTGTGAAAATCTAAAGTTCAAGGACTAAGCGGTAAATAGTGGAAAAATGGATTAAAACCCTAAAAACCTTCTCTCTTAATCATTTTTCTTGTGTGGAGGCTAAGGAAAACTGTGAGCAAGTTGGAGCGTGCGATTTTGGAAGATAAGCAGGAAGGGTTGCTAGATTGGAAAGAGCTTTTGCATCAATATTCATCAAGGTAACTTCTAACGCTATTACCTGCTATTGATTCTTGGTGAGATTTGTTGTTGGGTTTTTGTTGAAAATGAGCGATCTCCTTGATAGTCTTTATCGAGAGTATGGTTTGACCCCACCTACCCGTTTCTCCCCCTTTACAAGGGTCATTCGGCACTTGCTTGATAAGAACCCGAATGAAGATAGGTTTACTTAATTAACTTTTATGTATAACAACGATGAGGAATAAATGTTAATCCGTTGATTTCAATGAGGTTTGTGTATCTCTTTTGGGGATTGTTGTTGTTTATTTGATTAAGACAATTAACTATCGAATTAGAGTCTTGGAATCGATTAAAAATTGGGCAAATATCTTGATTTGAGGCTTTGGACAGTGCAGGTTTGTGATACCCGGGAATCGCCTAATCCGTTTAAGGTCGAAACATGGGTAAGGGGGAAACCCCGGGAGGCGGGGTTCCGGAAGGGAAACTCGGGAGGCAGGGTCCCGGGAAGGGAAACCCCGGGAGACGGGGTCCCGGTAGGGGAGGCCCCCGGGTGGGAGGCCAAAACCTGGCAGGTAGGTCCCCATGTGGGAGGCTGAAACCAGGTAACCTGTTTAAGGATCGAGTGACTTATCTCTGCAATTCTTTAATCATAGGTAACCTGTTTAAGGATCAGAAGCGTAAGTGAGAGGAGTTAACCAAGAACGACAGGTGAGTATTTCTACCCAAATCGTTGTTGACAACCATGTTCATTTGCATGAGATGTTTTTTAAACCGCATGTTTTACATTGACATGAATGACGCTTTGTTATGTATGCATACATTTGAGTGTGAGCATGTTACGGTTTGAGTCGGGAGGTGTAACCCGCCAGTGCTCATACGGGGGGGTGTCCCATTTATGCCAATGGGGGGGGTGTCCCAATTAAAGGCAGTATGAGCCAGACACGTTATCACAAGTGTGTGTGACTTCAGTGTATGCCATTAACATGTGTCGTTTATGTGTTAACTTTTAAAGCTACGGATTGTTTATAAATGCCTATATATCTTTTTAGATGTTGTTGTGGCGCGGATGTTTGTTGTTAGAGGGAACTCTAGACCTCACGGTCTAACCCTCGCTTTTCCAAAAAACTAAACTCTTTTCAGGAAAGCGGTTGGGAGAAGGCTCTAGTAGGGGTAAAGAGAAGATGTGAGTATCGAGCTTGGAAGTAGAAGGAAGATCTTTTATTTAGCATTCCGGACTTAGTTCTTTTAAATTCTCAGTTGTGTAATAAGTTGTTTTCCGCAAACCTTATCATGTATTCGGATGTTTGAGTTACCAGTTTGCGGCCGTTTTGACGATTTACCTTTTTTTTATTATCTTTGATTAAAATTCTGAGGTGGGTTGTTATATATATATATATATATATATATATATATATATATATATATATATCAGTTTTAAAATTCTACCTTCTAACTCATCATCAATCAAATAATTGTTTTAAATGATTAATCAACCACACCATAAACACCTCTTTATCCAATCTTGATCCGTGATATTTTCCTATAAAACCCCATGATTCTATCACATTCAATGAACAATTCCTAAACACTAATATTCCCCAATTATTGACTAATTTCATACACCTTTTCCCCCCTGTAAAATGATTAATATAAAATATTGTGGTTGGAGGTTCTAGTTTTTATTTTGTAAAATATTATTATAAAATATTGTGGTTGGCTTCCAATTTTTATTCCTTAATTTGCTTATAAATACCAAAAAAAAAAATCTAACAATTATTAAGCATAGAAGTCCTAGGAATACTGGATTAAAATGGAATTTAAAAGTATGCCAAAATATATTCTTTTTGAAATTTGTAAGTAAATATTATAATCAATATGATTAAAAAATTTATTAATAATAATCTAACTGTTATAAATCAAACTGGTTTTCAAATAAGAATACTAAATATCCTGGAAAGATAGCAACGAAAGGTAGAGTTGTTCACGGGCGGTACAACCCGCTAGACCTGGCCCGCCCGACCCGTTAGAAAAGCGGGCTTGGACAATCATTCTCAAAAAAATGGGCGGGCTCGGGCTGGACCGCTAAAATTAATGGGCGGGCTTGGGCAATGACAAAAAGAACTCGGACAAGCCCGCCCGGCCCGTTATATTATTATAGTTGATTAATTTTTTTATATAATTAATAATTTAATCATTTTATTCAAAATATTTATAAGTGGCTTTGTAACAACCATCACCCAAACATATATAATATGTATTGTGTTATATAGTACGTCTCGAATTTCGATCTTGTAAATATTAGGTGGATGAATATTTGTTATTAAAAAAACTCGAACTTTGAAAGTTGATAACTCATTAGAGAGAAAATGTCCATGATTTATATATTGTGAAACAATTATTTTTCATACGCTATGTACATTGATATATTTTACGTCTTATTTTATGCTCGAAAGAACTTACGCAATTTAAATGATTTTACATAACTTATGATTTTATATAAGTTTTGTTTTTCACATGTAAAAAAATAAGTCTGTTAACCCGTGGGCAAGCCCGACCCGTTTATAAAGGCAGGTACGGGCAAGTCCATAAGCCCGCAAAAACGAGCTTGGGTTGCTATATTAAGCCCGTTGGACAAAAAAATTAAGTTAAGCCCGGCCCAAGCCCACAAATGATCATCTCTAACGAAAGATTCATATGTGAATTATAAAAAAAAAAACTCGAAAAAATCTATTTGAAGATGCATAAGTGAATCGACGTTACAGATTATTTATATGAGTTCACATATGCACTTTCAAACGGACTTTTTAAATAATTCACGTATAAACATTACTTAACCTTCTCACGATATTTAATCTTCTTATTTAAATCTCCTACTATATACAGTGCATAATATTTAAAATTTTGAATAACTGTTAAACAGTTTGATTTGTTTTCTTACTAGTTCATTAGATCTATTAAAAATATAATATAATTAAAATGAATTTTTATATTCTATCATACAGGAATATGATCAAAATAATAAAAGATATAAAAGTAGATCTCAACCATCCAACTTATTCAATCAAGTGTCCTAAAGGGGAGGCTAATTGCACCCATAACTTTGCTAAGTGCACCATATGACAATTTTGTCTGCTTCTCTTAAGGAAGCAGGGGCAAATCAGGGAAAAGAAAAAATCAAGTTTCCTTAAATTTAGCATGGGCTTTGTTCTTTTGTTGGGAATAATAATAAAATGATTAAACTACAAATGTGGTCCTTGTAGTTTGTCAAAATAACACTTTTCATCCTATAATTTTACTATTATAACATGGCCATTGTGATTTGCAAAAACATCTGGGATTGGCACCTCCCTCTAAGGCTCTAACAACCGTTTAAAGATTCCGTTAAATAAGAGTCATTTTCGTCTTTATTTTGATTTTTTACCTAATCAAAAACCACGGATCAAAATCATAAAATCGATTATGATAGGTAAAAGACAAAAAAGATCTATAAAATGGCAAAAATACTCCTCACTTAACGGAATCTTTTTTTCTTTTTCTTTTTTTATACATTTAATTTGTAAAGGGTATTTTAGGGTTTTTAACAGTTCTTTTAATTTTATTTTTAGATATATTATTCACTATAAATATTATTTAATTTATTTTTTAGTTACTCTGTCTTCATGAAACCAATAACTTCATGAAAACTCGATTCTTCATGAAAACTCAGATCTTCATGAAACCCAGAACTTCATGAAAACTCAATTCTTCATGAAAACTCAGATCTTCATGAAACCCAGAACTTCATTAAAACTCAGATCTTCATGAAACCGAGAGCTTAATGAGAACCCAGATCTTCATGAACTTTGATAAATGAAACCTAGAAAACATAAACCCATGAAGAAGAAGAAGAAGATCGTTTCATGAAACCCAAATTTTCTGAAAGATACCAGAAAACAAATCTAAATAATACCAAAACAGTTCTGAAAAATACATAACTCGCTGTAGAAAATAGAAACCACGATGGTGGCGCCGCCTCTACGTGGGTGGTTTTCCGGTAAAAACGGGGCAAGAAAACCATGGTGATGAAGTTGGGTTAACCCCACCATGTTCCTGCTGGAAACCATGGTGAACCACCCGGTAAACCATGAGCCCAAGAAAAGGAGAAAGATGAAAACGTGTTAGCAGATTTAGGAGAGATGAAAAGTAGGGTTCAAATGAGATTTTTTTTTTCAGGAATACCCATGTTCATTGAAAAAATAGTGAAAATAATTCAAAAATATGTAATAGTTACCTTTTATGCACCGCTCAATATAAACCGTAGATCAATAAAATGTGTGCTCTAGATCAGTTTGTATAGTTTGTATAAATTGGATGGTTTGCAAAAGATACGCACCCTATATATATAGGGGTGGGTTCAAATGAAAACTCATATTTCATTGTGCACATGAGGATAAATCTTAACCATTGATCAAAACTTAGAAAATTAATCAATGGTTAATACATGATAAGGTTAATTGAGATGTGATTAAGGACAAAATTATAAATTTGAATCAACGACTACCTTGTTTGACCTTTTATTTTATTTTTTAATTAAAAAAATTTTACCCCCTTAAACTTTAAAATAAATTATCTTAAAAATTACTAATATTTTAATCAAACAAATTACACCAAAAAAACGAGAATTTCGTGTTCTTCGATATAACATCCATCTCAATATGGTTTTTTTTCGTTTTAACCGTTTTTTACGTGAAATTCTGTATATGTGTTATATTCATTATGAATATGCATGCACGTCCTCGGGTGTCCACATTCAGTATGAATAAAAAAGTTGAACGTTCATTCACTATTCATGATGAATAATACAGTATTCAGGATGAATAATACACAAATTCATGATTCGTGTATTATTTATCATGAATCGTGTATTATTCACCCTGAATGTTGTATTATTCATCATGAATGATACATTATTCATGATAAATAATATATGAATGACCCGTGAAGGTGTGGACACATGACGCACTTTCTTTTGTTTCCCAATTCATAATCGAAATTTGGTTTAATTCATTATGAATATGTATGCGCATCCCCGGATGTTCCACATTCAGTATGAATAACAAATGGAACGAATTCATGATGAATAATACAATTTTCAGGATGAATTACACAACATTCTTGATGAATAATACACGAATTAATGAATAGTGAACTATTCACCCGGAATGTTGTATTATTCATCCTGAATGATACATTATTCATGATGAATAATACATGAATGATACGTGAAGAAGTGGAGACGTGACGCACTCTCTTTTGTTCTCCGGTTCACAACAGAATTACTTGATCATAGGTTCTCGATTCGTCTTGATGGGTGTTGGGTTACGGTGCTGAATAAACGCGATGTGTTATGACGTTGAAGAAAGTGTTGAAGAAGGTGATGTCGAGTTACATACTTACGGTGTCGAGGTGTTGTACAAACTTGAAGGTACATAAATATTCATAATGAATATAACACATATATAGCATTTCTCGTAAAAAAAAATTAAAACAACAACAAAAACTATATCGAGATGGATGTCATATCGAAGAGTACTGTAACATCCCCCGTCCCCGTGGTCCGGAACGGGTGATGTCACATACGAGACTTAACATAAATACATATCTAAATTCAGAGCTATTAATAAACTCTAAACATATATTACAATCCAAACGATCATACCTCAAAAGTCTTTATAAACTTAGAAAGATAAAACAAAGTGATTCTAAGAACTCCAAAATAACACGCTCGATCTCAAGTCCCGTCCCCGTAAACGTCACTTCGTACCTGCCGTGTCAGAAAACAAAAACACGGCTGAGCACATAACTCAGTGAATGGATTATAATATAAGTTTGTAAATAATAATGAAAACATCAATAACGAAGCAGAAGACTTAAAAATTCATTCGATGAAAGTTCTTTAAACTCAAGTTCATAACAAAAGAGATGTTCAGTAATTTTCAAAGACAATAATTTCAAGAACAGTTCACACTTTAATTTCAAAACGTAATATAAATAACGTCCGTCAATTCCTATCGTTGTGTTCGTGGGTGGCCAAACCACACGAACTGGGTCGGCATGCGGGCACACACAACGGATCCCCCGTGAATTTAACCACGGTCACATATTATGTGGGTAAAATCTAGAATCGATTCATCCGCCCTGGAGCCAACAAAGTCAGCCATGTCCTCCCAGAGTGGGTTCACGTAAGCCACATAGGCTTAACTCTGGTGGACCGTCATCTGCAGGACGCTATGACAACAAAGCCGCCATAGAAGGCATCCCAAATAATGTGCCCATTTATTGGGTTCTTCTAAAATCAATGAAAACTAAACATATGCCACTTACCCAAATGGCGATCACAGAAATTATAATCTATATACTTCACATTTTTCATAAACAATCTCATACGAGACACATTTTAATAAAACATCAAAATGTTCAAACAATTGATTCAATAAACCAAATCAATGTGTATGTGTGTGTGTATAATTCCACATTTGTTGATCACGTTCGATTGATCAATCACAAGGTGGTGAACCACCTTTAGGAAGGGTCAACTACAACAACTAGTTGCCCACGATTCAAAAGAAATGAAATCCATACCTTGATTGGATTGAGATGCAACACGTGATTAATCGAGACCGACTACGAACTTTAACCCGTTCGATTGCCTATTTAAACCATCAATTATTAATAATCGCATAACCTAAAACTCAATGGTTATATTATAAGCTTAAGCACGGATTTTGTTCACGTAGACATTAAACCGATCACTTGGTGTGCGGTTAAACATCTAGATACAAATATTACCGTTTGATTCTAAACTTTACCCGTTTGTAATTTTGACAAAAACAAACATTCCTATACATATACATGATTATAACTTTGTATTATATAATCATAATCTACCAACCAACTTCAACTACCCTAACTTACCAACTTAAATAACTTAAGAAGAAATTTATACCTCTAAGAAGGGCTCGAAGCGTAGATTCCGAATATGTAATTGTTTCGTCGATTACTTCAACGGATTGATAGATATTTTAAAGAGAAGGAGAGTTCTATAGAGAGAGAATGAAAGACGGTGAAAACTGATTGAAGGAGACGATATGGATTGTCTTGTTTTGTATTTTTTTTTATATTATATATATATATATATATATATATATATATATATATATATAATTAATATAAGTTTAGTTAAATGACGATTTTAACCTTTAACTATCTTTGATTGTCATTTTTAATTACGGTTTAATTCGGGTAAGAATAAATATACGTTTTATTTTAAAACCGGGTCTTACAACGAAATTCTCGTTTTTTTATGTAATTTGTTTGATTAAATATTAGTAATTTTTAAGATAATTTTTTTAAACTTTAATTGGGTAAAAGTTTTTAATTAAAAAAAAATAAAAAGTCAAATATGGTATGCATGAGTTTAAATTATCTTCCATTTTTACCCCTAAGCATCTTAAAATAAAAAACTCTATTTAATATGAGTTGTTGGATCAATAGAGATGGAGTGACTGATATTTGTCATCACGTGCACAATGAAAATTGAGTTTTCATTTGAACTTTCCTTTCTCTCTCTCTCTCTCTCTATATATATATATATAAGTGAAAGATCAAATGGAAACCACTCTAATTTAGCAAACCGTGGAAACCGTCGATTTCATTGGTTAAGGTAATGAAATTGTTTAATTTGATTAAATTGTTCAATATAATTCTTTTATTGATGAAATTGTTGCATATATTTGCATTTTTTTATGTAAAAATGAAAAAGTTTTATCAGACTGTGAAAATACATGAAACAATTTCATCAGAATGAGAAAAATATATGAAATTACATTAAAAAAACACCAATATATGAAACAATTTCATTAACAAAAGAATTATATGAAACAATTTCATCATATTAAACAATAGTTGAAAAAATGTCTTATAAAAACAAGTGTCTTATAAAAATATATGATTATATGACACTTCTCAAAAGTAACCTATACAATAGATAATACCCACTTTATTTTTGAAAATGTTCTAAAAAACTTGTTAAACTCCGAAAAGCGTCTTATCAACTTATTACAACACTATTAGATAATACGTTTTATTGTTTGATCTTATAAACTAAAGACTTATTATAAAACGGTCTATATATTAGAACACTTAGATATTGTTTTTTTTTGGAAGGTGTCATAGGATATGCCTAGACTAATATCGTGGCAAATTATAACTGTAAGACATCAACCCTGATTAAACCTCAGTGGCCACATGTGTTGTGTACGCCTGGATTCGAACTCTGACAGATGGAATATTCCACCACATTCCTCAGGGTCTTAACCAGTATGCCACAACCCTTGTGGTTAACACTTAGATATTGTTGGTAACTTAGCATCATATAAATTCGATTTTATTATAATGTAATTTTATATGTAATTACATATAGAGGAAGGATCATGCGAGAAGTTAAACATTTTACGAAAATGCGAGAAGTGTGATATCATATATGATTGCACAACCTATAGATATGTTTAATCATATGTATTGCCAATATAACATGTGTTTAATCATATATGATTAAACACTTCTCGCTCTTGCAAAATGTTTAACTTCTCGTTTGAACCTGTCACATTAATATAATCATTCATTCATACCAATTATTAATCACATTTTCATGGAAAATTTTGAATAAATTTATTTATTTACAATTATCTTTTAAATAAATACATGGATATGAAAATACTATTTTTGATAGTTGAAATCGATGTGGGCCACTTTAGAGAAAAATATTCCATTGTTCGGTAAAACCGTTTGCTTTATACAATGAACCATGAATCGAATATAAATACAAGAACTTTAACGGGGCGTTTGGTTCGTAGAATGTTTTTGGATGGAATGGAATCTGTCAAAGGAATTTGACTTTGAAGGAATTGGAATAGAATGTTGTCAGCTTTGACCACCTATTTGGTTGAGAAAATTGGAATGAAATCTGTTAAGTGAATTGGAATTTTTCTGTTTGGTTCACAGATTGTAGCTTTTAGAATTGGAATGGAATTTTGGTAAATGACCAAAATACCCTTTTTGTTCATTTTAATTTTTTTCAACAAAAATTACTTTAATGAAATATTCATTAAATAGTTTAATTTTAACTAAAATTGCTTTGATTATTTTAGCACACGAATGATGATGAGAGAGAGAGAGGAGAGAGATATGAGAGAGAGAGAGAGAGGAGAGAAATAGGGAGAGAGGGGAGAGATTAAGAGAGAGAGAGAGAGTAGAGAGAGGTAGAGAGGAGAGAGAGAGGAGAGGAGAGAGAGAGAGAGGAGAGAGAGAGGATAGATTGAGAGAGTGAGATAGTAGAGGGAGAGGAGAGAGAGAGAAAGAGGAGAGAGAGGAAAGAGAGAGAGAGAGAGGAGAGAGAGGAGAGATGGAGAGAGGATAGATTGAGAGAGAGAGAGAGAGGAGAGAGAGGGAGAGAGAGAGAGTTGGTGTCTGCTAATAATGTTGAACTGTAGTGGTGGCCGGTGGTGGTGGTTGTCGGTGGTGGTGGTGGGCGGAGGTGGTGGTGGTCGATGGCGGTGGGCGGATGTGGTGGTGGCCGGTGTTGGTAGCCGGAGGTGGTGGTGGCTGGTGGTGGTTGGTGGTGGCCGGAGGTGGTGGTGGTGGTGGCCGGAGGTGGTCGATGGTGGCCGATGTTGGTAGCCGGAGGTGGTGGTCGGTGGTGGTAGCCGGAGGTGGTGGTCAATGGTGGCCGGTGGCGGTGGCGGGAGGTGGTGGTGCATATTAGGATGAGGGGCAATTTTGTCCAAAAAAATATGACATTCCATTCCAATGAAATACCCCCTCCCCCCTCCCCAAGGAATGTTGAATTCCTTCATTTGTGGAATTCATTGGAATTCAACATTCCAATTCCTTAAAAAGAATGAACCAAACGATGTAATGGAATCTGGTCAGCGAAATTCAACATTCCAATTCCATCAGATTCCATCAGAATCTGCGAACCAAACGCCCCATAATAGTTCAAGAATAAACATATATAAAATTATTGTTTAAGTTCTAAAAAATAGAGATAATGAAATCAATAACTTCTTATTGGAAAATAATTAGAAGTAAAAACTGAACGACAACGGGGTTCAAATTTTTTTTTCCTTCCAAAAGAGCCAGGTCTTGTAGCAAAGATGTGTTCTCAAATCAATTTTGGCATCAAATTAAAGCTTCTATCATGGTAGGACTCAACGAACTCTAAGGACACGTTTAGTTTTTCAGGATTGGATCGGAGGGATTTGTAATTGAATTTCATTTCAATCACATGTTTGGTTTAAAAGATTTACTGGATTTGAAATTATGAGATTTCATTGAAATCCCACAAAGGTAGAATTCTGAAATCTCATAGGGATGATTGGTATTACATAGGATTTGTATATTAAAATGTTTTAAAATATTTGTTTTTACAATAATCAATTAATAAAAATGTAATTTATTATTTTTATAATTATTTATAATTTGTTTTTATAAATTATTTATAAGAAATTGAATTCAATTCAATTTCAATTTCTACAAATCAAACAAATATTTTAACATATTTCAAAACATTATTATATACAAATCCTATGAAACACCAACCACCCCTATGAGATTTCAGAATTCTATGTTTGTGGGATTTCAATGAAATCTCGGGATTTCAAATCCAGTAAATCTTTCAAACCAAACATGGGATTGAAATGGAATTCAATTCCAAATCCCTCCAATCCAATCCCAAAAACCAAACGGGTCCTTAGAGTTCGTTGAGTCCTACCATGATAGAAGCTTTAATTTGATGCCAAAATTGATTTGAGAACACGTATTTGCCATAAGACCTGGATCTGATTTTGGAAGAAATTGATGTTTACTTAAATGTAACAACCCGAATTCCAATACAATTAACATATAACATTACAACCCAAATGAAATTTAGTACATAAAGCTCAACTCAAATCCACAACGGTAATACATGTCTACAACTAAGATAATCTATGTCTACCGGAACTTCGAGCTTCCACCAAGACTCTTCACGACATCACCTCCCTTCTTTCCCTTGGACGAACTTCTAACTAAACTTAACCCTTATCTGAAAATGGTTTTAGTTTTGAAAAGTGAGGGTTAGACCATGAGGTCTAGTGAGTTCCCTTTAGAAACAACTTCCGTGCCACAAATAATATTTAAACAATTTATAAGCATTTATAAAAATTCACGACTTTAAAACATTAAACGCATGAACGACATATGGAGATGGCACACGCTAAGGTAACGCACACCTGTGACAACGTGTCTGGCTCACACTGCCTTTAACTGGGACACACCCCCCATTGGCATAAATGGGACACACACCCCGGTATGAGCATTTGCGGGACACACACCCCCGACTTAATCCATAACATGCCCACTTTCAAAATGTATGCATACATATCTCATCACATTTTAAAATCAATATAAAACATGTAATTTCATAAACATCCCATGCGTTAAAATTCATACGTCAACAACACTTTCAGTTAGAAAGGCTCACCTGTCGTTCTTCCCCAGCTCTTTCTCACTTAAGCCTTTAGTCCTTAAACCGGACACCTACGATTTACCAAACACATAAAAGTGGTAAGTCGCTTGATTAAATCCGCCAAGACTCTCAATTATCCTTTAAAATACCCTTTGAACCCACCTCGAACCTAGCACAAAAGGACTAGCGCATAATCTCAAAATAAAGTCAACATCGTCCGGAAATTAGTTCCCGAAATAGCCCTCAACTGGGTTCCGCTCGACTGGATCTCCAACTTGCCTGGATTGAGTCCTTACCCGGATTCTCGTCCGGGTTCCCGACTCCCGGGACTTGCCGTCTAGGTTCCCGTCTCCCGGGAATGACCGTCCGGGTTCCCGTCTCCCGGGAATGCCCGTCCGGTTCCCGTCTCCCGGGAATGTCTTCTGGGTTTCCCGTCTCCTAGGATTCCCGTCCGTTCCCCCCTACCTGGGTTCTACCCACTCCCGTCCGAAATTCAACCATGTTCGGGTATCTCCTACCCAGATTTAGGCGATTCCTGGGCACATGGTTTATATAGAACTACGTATTTCTAGAAATCTCACTCAAACCATCTTAACCCATTCCAAAAATTGGCTTTAAGCCTCTACATCAAAGGGATTACATGTATAAACCTTCCTTTTTTTTGGGAAGGGTGTCCTAGGCTATGCCTAGACTAATCCCTTGGCAAAATATGACTGTAAGACATCAACCCTGATTAAACCTCAGTGACCACAATTGTTGTGTACGTCTGGATTCGGACCCTGGGCAAATGGGATATTCCATCACACCCCCAGTGTTTTAACCAGTATGCCATAACCCTTGTGGTTGTCTAAACCTTTCTTAACATTATCCAAACAATTAACAAACCAAACTCTCATTGGAATTAACAAAAGATTAACCCCTTTATCTCCAAAAACCCACTACGTATGATTTTACCAAAATAAACAGAGATGGATTAAGAGGATTTACCTTGATGAAGAACTTGAGGGTCCTTCCCAATTGCACCTCTTCTTTGCTTCCCTTCCAAAGTCCCACACCAAATTCCCTGCACTCTCTTTCTAGCCTCCACAATTGGAAAATGATTAGGAAAAAGAGGGTTTTAGGGTTTTAACCCTTTTATTGGTTATTTCCAAACTTAGTCCTTGACGTTTGAGCTTTCATCAAAATTCCGCTAGAAATTTAAATCTTTCCAAAATACGAACGTAGGTATTACATTAAATTTGATTATTGATTATATTAATCTGAGATTTTGTTGTTTATTTTGTAGGTAAATCCACATCCTTCGCACCTGAAATTGCGAGTCTTGCATATGAATTTTTTGAGACTTTTTATGGAAGCATTTATTATTGTCATATTACAGAAATTTAAAATTGTTTATCTGCTCATCTTGGTGTGAAAACATGTTCCAGGTTGTTAGCATGTCGATTGTTGTGTTCTTGAAGATGTATGGAGTATGGTTTCGATTTGGAGTTTGAAATAATTTGATTTGCAAACTTCAGTCTAAACTGCACAGTTTGAAAAAGAAAATTCTAATTAGCATGAGTTAGTCTGTTAAAAAAAAGTTAAATCGTTTAGACCAAACCGCCAACACCCTAGTGCCCACAAAAAGAAGTATATATTACAGATAATCAGCTTGAGTATACAAAAATCATGAACTTTTGAATACTTATATCCATTATACTTCTAGCTTAAAACAAATATAAATACAGACCAAAAACCTAAATATTTTGTAATTAACTCCAATCTTCAATATTTGACCACTACTTTGTGTTTTTAGGTTTTTTGTTCATTATTACTTTATTTTGTGTGGTCGGAAAAATAGAAAAATATAGTGTTTCAGAAGTATATGGTTATACGTGTCTATTATACTTTTGGAAATTAGTAGTGTCGATAGACCGAAATATATAATTGACAACAAGTTGGGTCGGATGGATTCGTCTATTTATAGGTCAAACGAGTGCACATATATACAAAATATTTATATTTTTAAAAAAATAATGTATGTGATGATTTGAATTCTATAAACAACTGATATTGATATATGCACACATGTCGGTATATCTACAAAGTTAACTAAAGGGGGTTGAATTCTTTTGAATGAATGTGACACACGATCTAACACAAGAAAGTGACATTTAATCAAACAAAAGAACGTAAAGATTTTAAAATCTTGTAAATTTAAAAATCCGATTTTTAAACATTTCCTAAATTACGGAAAATGTGTTAGTAATTAATATATATATATATATATAATTTCATTTATCAAATACAAATTTGTGAATATCTTAAAGAAAACATGGTATTTTTAAATACACTAGTTGTGTATCCATGCAAAGCGGCGAGATACATCTTGATTTCGAGGTTGACAACTAAAACCATAAGATCAAAAACGTATTACAGTTCAAATCCATATAAGAACATATATTTTTGACAACTAAACTTGGGTTTCCACTATGTATAGATAGAGACTCTCAGAGTTCAAAAACCTCGCCTTGGGGGTAGAACAACAACAAATAAAAACTAAGAGTGATGGCAAAGATCGAGAATATTACCAGGTAAGAGCGATACAAAGACCGAGAGTCTTACCCGGTAATTGAGGGTGATGACTCTTACCAATTAGCGATTACCGGAAAAATATTGCATACAATTTCGTTTCGATAAATTATAATCTTACCCAGCAAGTATTTAGGCTTTTAAATATACAAAAACTATATAAACATGTTTCCTTCCATTAAAAATCAATATGTTTCATCACTCCTATATAATGGTCAAATTCAATAAATATAAATAAGTATATAGAGCAACTTGATACTGTGAAAATAACCATGGTTTTATGGCATCTCTAATGTTTAATTGGGATTCATTTGGTTTTGTTTTGTGGTATTTAGCGGTATAAATGCTCAAACAACTTTCTTTTTTGGGAAAAACTTTATTCAAACCTAAAAGAAAACGTACAAATTACGAGGGGCATACCCCAAGATTTACAAACTGAGAGGACTAACCAAAATTGAATTTTGACCCAAAAAACCAAAGATGGAAAATACAACCAAAAAAACCATCTTACAAAAAACTAAAACACCAATCATTAAAAGATAACCCATAAAATGGTCCACCAAAAGAACAAGACCCAAGTCATCACCCAAATATTTATCCATTATTGATGAAAAAGCCCACAGTATGTGGGCCCAAAATGTTATTCGTTGTTGCCTCCAAGTTTTAACCACAACCCAACTCCAATTAATAATATTCCTGAATGGCCCATCTTAATCACATTTTTTAGCCCAAAATAAGGTTGGGCTTTGAGAAGAACCCACTGCAAATTAACATCCATCCTTGTTATCCCAAAAACCCACTCCATTCTTATCCACTTCAATTTTCCACATTTTCCTAAATTGTAAATAAACAAAACACAACCTTGTTTTAATCAGATTTCCACTCCAAAATCGAAAACCCAATAAATCTTGAAAGATGCCAATCATCAACAATATCTGTATGGATTCTCCCCAAGGATCAGACTGCTCAGGTGTACACAGTCTAACTTTTCTCACTTTATGAATAAAAATCCTTCTTCTACTCCTTAAACAATCCAGAAGCATCAAGCCCATAGAAATCATATCTTCAATCAAGTAATAGCAACCTGAGATTTTTATGAGACTTAGATCATTATCAATCCAAGTAACAGTGGCAGATTGGCCAATGGCCTTTACAATAAAGTCCAGACAAATCAGTGTTGCTATATTTTTAAATCCCAAATTACATTTGATCCATCTTTGAATCACATATTGATCAACAACCATTCCACCCATAGACATGCCTTTACCATCCCATATTTTGAGACCAAATGAAAAGCAAGTAGCCAAAGGTTGGGGAACCAGTTTAGCCCCCAACAGAAAGAAAAGACCAATTGAACAGGTGAGAATCAAAAGGTGAGGTACCAGTTTAGTACCTATTAGACCAATAAAAATAGAAGAGAACAACAAAAATTCAAGAGCCAATTTAGCCCCCAATAAAAGAAAAGAAAAGGCAGTATGAAGAATAGGCATAAAATCTATGGTTTCAATGCTTTTCATCCAATAAATCCATCCCACAGAATCAATTGTGATCTGCCAAGTCCAACACCATTTCTTGAGATCAGGGACCAATTGGGCAATCAACAGCAGGGATTTGACATAAACCAAATCCTACAACCAGTACCAAACCTTATTCCTCCATTTCCATTTTAATTGAAATCCAAAATTATCCCATTTTGGCATATGTATGACAGTACCAATCCAATCACAGTCTGAACCATATTGGGTATAATTCACATTGATCAACCTATAGCAGACTGTGCAAAACCAAACCCAATCTCTAAAAAACATAGAGGTAAGCATAAGCCACAGTGTAATGGCCAAAGGCCAAATTACACACAGATGCAAATTAGACCAAAGTTGCAACCATCCACTACCCATATCAGCCTTATTTCCCCATTCCTCACAGTTAGCATAATGAAATTACCCAACTCCATATAAGATTGAGGAATATACATTATGTTGCCAAAAGGAACAGATGTTGAGATGTCATTTTGAAACTCAACAAAAGAACAAATGTCAAGTGTTTGTTGCACATAAACCCCATTAGCAGCCAGTTATTACCCCAAAGCCTAAGAAAGAATCTAAAATATGTGAAGAACCAAAGAAAATATTCTAACACAGATTTAGATGAATCAAATAATACTAAGCACCCCCATCCCATATTCATTGAACAAGAAAAATAGTAACTCCATCCCCTATACACCAAGAAATATGGACTCCAACATATCACCCAAACCTCCCAAAGGGCCTCCATATCACTCCAAATCAAGAACAAGGAACTTAACTCCACTACCCTGCACTCCCTTATATCAATATCCCAAAACCCAATCCCAGAGCCCCAGTATTGTTTAGACAGACCAATAAGCAGATAGAAAAGCAAATGTTGATGGAACAAATTAGCCATCAACTGAAAGCATGTAAGAGAAAATAAGAGAGAAGCCAAAATCCTAGGCTTACTTGAACTCCAATTAGAGCACAATAACCAAAAAAACCACATGAACTTGGGAATTACCATAGCCAATTCTTTAATATCCCAAGCAGATAAGCTAGAAAGCAAAAACCATGACCTGTAAAGCCCAAATATGCACAAAAAACCAAATATATACCCAAGAAAGAAGACCAAATTCCATTTAGAACCAAAAAGTTGTTCTAAAGTAGAATTGGATGCAACAAGCCTATATCTATACCCAACCCTCACAATAAAGCTATGCACACCAAAAAGTTCCCATCCTCTATACATCAAAACAATAGGCCACCATACAACCTTCCAAACCTCCCAAAAAAACCTCCTTATAACACCAAAACAAGATCAAAATGTCTATCACCTCTACCCTACTTCCAATGCTCAAACAACTTGCCATTCCAGGTAGAATGAACTAATCCCCAAGTAACTACTCTTAAACTAACATCAACACATCCTGATTTTAGAAAAATCTTCATCAGATGGGTAAGCCACTTAAAAATTTATTGCAGTTAAATTTCAGAGTGGGGTAGATCCATTACAAGGCATCAAGAAGTTTTCATCTGTTTGATCAAAAAAGTAGAAAAATTGGACATAACAGCATCTGCTACCATCTGTGACATGATCTTTCTCCAAGACCGAGACCTTACCTGGGTCAACAAATGTTACAAATTCAAATCCACATAGAACTTTGTTAATCTCCATAGTTGTTAATTCTATATAGGAAAAAACAAGAACCACAAAATTAGAAAATTTAGAGACGCAAAAGTGCATCTGCAACACTTATGATATTCGTATGCAAATTTAATCAAAGGCTAAAAACAAACCCTATCAGAAAATAAAATCCTTTCACATCTCTATAACTCTTGTTTCTTCCCTATACAATAGACCTAGAGAAGGAGATGATAAACTTTGAACTGAAATTTGAAATAAGTGGCAGGAAATAAAAATCGAGAAGCTTAACATGATAGAATACAAGTTTTGCTCCACATGACAGAATACAACATAAGTATTGGTTGGTTGTTGCAAGTGAAATAATATAAGGATAATTATGCACCTTTAGTGAGTTTTGATGAGGCTTTCTGGTAGGAACTAACCCCAATTAGTGCTTCATCCATCCCACTAAGAGTTACTTGCTTGGATTTAGGATAATAGCATGTCTAGCAAAAATATAAAGATGATGAACATTATTTTAAATAAAATGCAAACCAGTTGGGATTTCCATCATTAAGGTGTTGTTTGTTTTTTAAGAGGTCTAAAGTCTGAAATCTTATTTTAGTTATGATTAATAAGAGGTAGTGTGTAAAAAGGTCTGAACGATTCAGACTTAAGAGCTATTAAGAGGTTTTTTTAAAAAAACAAACAACCCCTAAGCATCCATCCTTGAATGAGACTTTGAGTTGATCTTACCGTGAGACAATTCGTGAAAGTTTGGAGCGAAGCTTCGCCATTGATGGCGATGGTGGAAGATTTTGAGATCTAGAACGGTGGTCGACGATCGAGAGCAACGCCGAAACAATGGCGATGGTTAGGTATATGAACTCTCACGAAACAATTACACAAATCATCATATGAAAACGCATATACAAGCACTATCGTCAATTCGTCAAATACATTACCTCGAGATTGTGAACTGATCTTCATGAAAATGGTGCTTGATCTTCCTTCTTCAGCCATTTCAGTGCTTTTCAAACCAACAAGCTTCATTAATGGAACAGCTAGCGAACCATACGGTCAAGATCAGATTTGATTGGTCAAATATTTCGGCTTTGACTGGTCAAAAGTTGCGGCTATTCCAAAAATAGAAGAACACTTTCGTAATTTTTACAAAATTAACGAGTTGTGTTCATATATGAACCTGTATAATTCACATACGAACTATATGTTCATATGTGAATCAGTGTAATTCACATCTGAACTCTTTTAACTGATTCATATATGAACCTTTGTGATTCATATATGAACCTTTGTGATTCATATATGAACTAATTAACAGATTCACATATGAACTAATTAACTGTAAGTTCATATATGAATCAGTTGAACTAATTAACATATTTATATATGAACTTTTGTGATTCATATATGAACTAATTAACTGATTCACATATGAACTAATTAACTGATTCACATATGAACGTATAGTTCATATGTGAATTATATAGGTTTATATATGAATTCTTCACACGTATTTTACAAAACTACCCCTCTACCTTTTATAGACTATGCAAGGAATTATCCGGTGCTTCGCGGTCAAAGCCGCAAATGTTGACCAGATGAATGACTAAGATTACTTCTCTATTTCTCATACATTTACCATTTCTCAAATGAACCTCTCCCTATATATATATATATATTATATATATTAAAAGAGAAACCACACAACATGACATGGTAGTTTATCTGCATGAAGATTCTCATTTTCTTTTTTCTCCATTTATTCCATTTTTCTTAAAAATCTTCACACGGAGCTTGAAAACGTCTTTTCAAAATCAAACTTTTGCCTACCTTTGCACATTCTAAACCTTTTACTAATACATCAAATAGGCATTAAAGCCTCCTTTATGAAATCATGTGTATGCTTATAAGTGAGTTGTTTGGTAATTTATATACTGCCATTTATGTTATAAGTTTATCGGGAACTTTTCATTTGCCCTGTTGCATCTTCCTCCTCTCCATCTTTCGACCTCCATCATAAATCATTACCACAAGTTCTTCAATCACCAAACAAGCCATTCAAATCTCATATTCATATTTTTCTTCAATATTCACACAACACGCCTTCAATATTTAGAAACTTTTTAGAAATGACGCAAACTACCAACATTGTGAAGAGGGCTTCTCGCCGCCATCATTCTCTCTCTTCGGTAATAACCATTTCAACCCAGTCTATGCCTCTGACACCTTCAGTTCTCCCGACATAGGTGCAACATTATATATCTATCCCGATTTCAGGAGTTGTGATTGGATCGTAGAAGGCTTTTCGTCGCTGTCACTCTATCTGCGGTAGTCACCATTTCAACCCAGTCTATGGCTTCGACACCTTCTCCGATAGGTGCAACATTCTCTATCCTGCTCACATTGCTTCCATAGCTCCATTGTTCGTTTATGGAAAGAAAAAAAACATATATATGTATATATATACACACACAATTTATTTAGGAACAATTTGATGCATGAGTGTAAAGAAAGTAAAGAGCTTATTCTCTTTGTGATGATATATTATTGTTTGTTTGCGAATGTTAGATGTGTTGAAGGATTAAACAGGTTCCATTGGCTTTCTACATGAAAACACCTACTATTTGCTGGTAGGAGTTTTCAGTCACACCGGCCGGTAATCAAGAGTTTTCAGTCACACCGACCGGTAATCAAGAAATTGATGCAAAAAGACAGCAACCTGGTGAACCAATTATTCTTCCTTTTTTTTTACATTTTACATTTTATTATATAGATAGGGATCTTTCTATATATATATATATATATATATATATATATATATATATATATATATATATATTACTCTAAAAGGGAAGATAAATGATTCTTATGAATTGCTTCCTTTTTATGGTGGTTTCACACAACATTTAGATTTAAGAAAGAAAGAAAAAAGGTGGTGGAGATCCAAGCAAGAAGGCTAAAATATTATCCTCACCTTTTAAACACTTAAAAAATGAAAACACAATAGACGAAAGAACAAGAGAGAAGCAACAATAGCTCCTTCAATTGAAACTCAATTCAATGTTGGTGATTTTGAATGTAACGAAAGGGAAGATTATGGTTATTGGCTATTAAGGATGGACATGCAAAAGCTACATGGATGTACGAGTATTTCAAGGATAATGAAATAAATATGGATGAGATAGTTGGTGGTCTCTACATGATTGTTGATCGGGCCTTATGATGGGTGGCAAAGTATAAAATTGTACATTGAGTGTCAAATTTGAGTTATAAAAGGATGAGCAATAACAATTGCTTAAATACCATTGTTGTATATTTTTTTTCTTTTATTCATGCTTTTATATTCAGAGTGATATTATTTGGGGTATATGGGTATATAAAAATGTTTAGGGGCATAATATTGGTTCATTATTAGTGTTTCCCATAAACCATGTTTTTGGGTGACATTTAAAGATTTTGAAGGGGGATGCATATTCATCTTTTGTAATTTATTTTTTTGCGGTTCCACCTCCTTTATTCATTCTTTTTGATGATTATGTTCACAACGACTTTTGATTGACTTTTGGAAAAAAAATTCTTTTTAGAAATAGATCATTTTGTAATCGTTGATACCAAGTATTTATTTTGCATCTATCTTTCTCCGTTTTCATGAAATGTTCAATAAAAAGAGTTTTTATGGGGTTTTCTAATTACATGTTATCCTTTTCATGAAATGTTGAAAAGAAGAGCATTTATGGGGTTCTCTAATTACGTGCTCTCCGTTTTCATGAAATGTTGAAATGAAAGAGTCTCTGTGGGGTTATATAATTACGTGTACTCCGTTTTCACGAAATGTTGAAAAGAGTCTTTATGGGTTTTCTTTTAGTTATGTGTTCTCCGTTTTTCAAGATTTTTTTTACTTCGGTTGTATAGTTGGTCAGATTCTTGATTCTAGACAAATTGTGATTATTTATTACGTACGTTATTAGTTGAAACATACATCTTTCATATTTGGTTGGTTGGTTTGTTTGATGTGATTTTTAGTGCGTACCGTGATGTTTAATATTGTGTCTACTAAAATAATTTACATTCAAAACACTTAAATACAATGATGCATCGCATTTTGTTAGTTGTCAATTAATAAATTAGGTGTATCCGAACGTAGTTACATATTTCTTAACAATATAATTTCGTCACCACGCAACGCGTGATGGCACACACTAGTTTACACTAATTTGATACACAAAAATGGTGCAAATTGATTGGAGATAATCTAACAATTAATTAGTATGGAAAAGATCGATTCAATTTACAAATTTTCTTAATGTTGTCTTATTAAAATTTATTTTTGATATTTACTTATTAATATAAAATTTTAAACTATTTGGAGATGAAATGAGTATTTATGTTTGCAAAAAGTTTTTTCTTATTACTAAAGTTATGTGCGTGTACATACGTATAATTCTATGTGTATATATATATATATTGGAAGGATATTTTGCAACCCTGAAAAATGTTGCAACCCACATCTTAACCGTTGGATTCATGATCGACGGTTATTTTATTTTTATTTTTCTGTTTTTTTAATTAAAAATATTGGGCCCCATATCTATTGTAACCGCCGATCATGAATCTGACGGTTAAGATGTGGGTTGCAATGTTTGCAACTTTTTTAAGGGTTGCAAATAAAACAACCCCTATATATATATATATATATATATATATGTCATAGTTATTTTGCAACCCAGTAAAAGGTTACCGTGCAAAGGGGTGTAAATGAGACGAGACAACTCGCGAGTTACTCGAGATCGACTCGGTCAACACTCGACTCGAACTCGAGCTCGACTCGATATACTAACGAGTCGAGTCGAGCAACCTCATACTCGACTTGATAAGCTCGTGAGATACTCGATATATAAGCAAAATAATAATAATAATAATAATTAGTAATATTATTTTAATTTAATTGATGATGATGATGATAATATTAATAATAATAATAATAATAATAATAATAATAATAATAATAATAATAATAATAAACTCAAGTTTTAAAAAAAATGGAAAATAATAGTGTAAAAGATATAGGATGTGTCTCTAATCCATCCCACATTGGTGGAATATAGAACTCAAAGCTTAGAACTCCACTATATATTGACCTTTCTCTCCCTTGCTTTTACATTCTTTGTTTTTGCTAAATGGCTTGAGCCTAAGGGCTTGAGCCTATGTGCTTGTTTTAATAGGAGTACCATTTAAAAGTGGGTTCACCTTTAGTTCTTTTAAGCTATTTGTTCACCTTGAGTTCTTTTATGTATTAAACGAGTTCGAGCTTGATTCGAGTTTTCGAGCTCGAGTTCGAGCTTGATTCGAGTTTTCGAGCTTAAGTTCGAGTTGTGATTCGAGCTTGAAACGAGTTTGAGTTCGAGTTTGGAAATTGGTTATCGAGTTCGAGTCGAGTTTGTATTTTCACTACTCGTGAGTTTTCGAGTCGAGTTCGAGCTTGATAATCGAGTTTCGAGTTCGAGTCGAGTATAATGATACTCGAACTCGACTCACATCATTTACACCCCTACGTGCAACCCTCATCTAAACCATTCATTTAGCACATTCATTATGGATTCTCATTGAGACTCTAAATGAATTTACAAGATTTCGTCAACTTTCTGTAGCAAATGTCCATACATATAATGGTTCATGCAATGTATCGGATAACAATGGTATTTTCATGAAACAATATGCATTCCATGTTAGTGTATGATTTTAATGAAATACTATGCATTGCATGTAAGATTATTGCATGAAACTAGTAATCATTGATGAATCCATAATGAATGTGCTAAATGAATGGTTTAGATAAGGGTTGCACGGGGTTGTAACTTTTTACTGTGTTGCAAAATAAATCACCCCTATCGAAAACTTTGATCTCTCATAGTTAATCTTTTTTTAATGTAAAAATAATAAACAATAACTTACAATAACTCTTATAGTTCGGCTTTTGCACGACATTTTGACTCAACTTTTCTAGTTACAATCTCGACAGAAATATCACAAATGTTCGTCACCTTTGCTCCCATTTCTATGAGCTTAAAAATACTTACTTTCCCTTTCAACGTTGCCGTTGAGGTGAAGTTAAGATGACCAGAACCCATGTCATTATAGAAATCCGGATTCATCACCATTTTTTCCGTAGTCACATTAGCGTATGCCGTTATGGTAAAGTTACCATGAGCCGGGATCTTGGCTTGCTCGATTGGGATCTCAGCTATAAGGGTCCCTCGATAATCAACATATGCAGTTGAGCTACAAAACTTGAAACTTCCATAATTGCGATTGTTGATCGTCACGTTTAACACGATTGTTGCATTTATGCTAACGTTAGGGTATATTTGGAATTCAACATTTTCAAGGCTCGTAGGGTGGGTTGTGACCTTAGGGTTTTTCGGTTTGAAGACTGTGAATAACAAGATTATAAAAACAATAAGAAATATAAACAAAAGCAGTGCTACTACGCCACAACATATTGTTAGAACTCTTCTTGATTTCCCTTTCTTCGCTTCCATCGCTTCCAACTTGATTCGTAGAACTTATTTGTCATATTTTTAGATGATTGTTCTTTGAATATAAATAAGGGTAACAATGGAAAAGAGTTTGATGGCTATTTTGTTTGTTTTGTGAATGAGATAGGAAGTTTTGTTTGATTATAAGGGCACAAAACGACTAAAAAGAAGTAAAGGGTAGAAAATGAAAAATGTCACTCTCAAGATAAGAAGAATGTTATGTATTATTCTTTTATAAAAAGACAGAGATAACCAAACAAAAGATGAACAATTATACATACACGCGATATTAAAATTTACAGGTTTTATCTAACAAGGCTACGGGGCTAGCTGTTTGACAGTTGCTGGATGGTTTGGTGCAAAAATGATTAAGTGGTCAGAATGATTAAGAGACTTTTATGATATAATGCAAAATGAAATATGGTTGTTTGAGAATTGTTCAGAATGAAATTAAGACGTTTAATGGTTAAGAGAGACCCAAGATACAAAATCATTCAGAGGGTTTTAGAATCATTAAGATTTAAGAGACATATATATATATATATATATATATATATATATATATATATATAGGGGCAGGTTCAAACGAGAAGCTAAACATTTTGCGAGAAGGCGAGAAGTGTTTAATCATATATGATACACATGCTTAATCATATATGATTAAACACATGTTATATTGGCAATACATAGACGTTTAATCATATATGATTAAACACACCCACACACCGTGTAATCATATATGATATCACACTTCTCGCCTTCTCGCAAAATGTTTAACTTCTCGCATGATTCTTCCTCTCTCTCTCTCTCTCTCTCTCTCTCTATATATATATATATATATATATATAAAGAGAGAGAGAGAGGGATAATCATTTGCAAACTTTTTAAACCATGCAAACTTACAAACCCATCTAGACCATCCAAATTTTTAATCAGTGGTTGAGAATTTTTAGAATTTAGATTTATTAAAAAAAATAGAGAAAGAGCAGTTTGGGAATAATTTAAAAAAAAATAAATTTTAAATTTATTAATTAATTTAAATTAATCTGATTATGGTTATTATCTCCTTAATTTTCTCCATTTTTATCTAATCTCTCTCTCTCTCTCCACTCAAAAATTCAGCCAACATCTCTTTCTTTCTCTCTCAAAATTTCGGTCTCCGTCTTTCTCTTTTTCTCTCAAAAATCCGGCCGCATGATGAACAAGAATCCGACCACAATGATGAACAAGAAAGTGGACCCGTCTCTCTCTCTCTCTCTCTCTCTCTCAAAAGTTCCGGCCACCATGATGAACAAGAAAGTGAAATCGAAGAGGATACCAAACTCCGGTGGGTTTTCTGTATTTTCATTAATGGGTTCATATGTTTTTTTCTCATATGAAACGTGAAAATTTCGTAATAATCATATAT
Source organism: Arctium minus (assembly GCA_954870635.1). Taxonomy (NCBI): domain Eukaryota; kingdom Viridiplantae; phylum Streptophyta; class Magnoliopsida; order Asterales; family Asteraceae; genus Arctium; species Arctium minus. The sequence continues at coordinate 5,214,384 of OX941090.1, forward strand.
TTTTATATAACTTCATATATTTTCATTAACGATTTCAAATTTTTTCATAAAATGGTTTCATATATTTTTCTCTCGTATAAATAATCGAATTTTTAAGTTTCATATATTTTCTCCTATATGAATATTCATATTTTTTTTCGAAATAATCATATATTTTCGAAGTTTCATATGTTTTTTCTCGTATGAATCGTAAAATTTTTGAAGTTTTTTATGTTCTTTCTCATATGAAACTAGCCGGAAATGGTGGAGGTCGCCGGAGTGGGAGGAGGTCGCCGCCAGTGGGAGGATGTCATCGGAGCCCGGAAGTGGATGGTAACAGGGGATCGTGTGTGTGTGAGAGAGGGGGGGGGGAGATAATTAAGAAAGTTGGTTATTCCTAAAAATACGAAATTTGTAAATAGACAAAAATACCCTTGGGTTACATAGTTTGTACTTATAAAAAGTTTCTATTTGAAGGAACCTCTCTCTCTCTCTCTCTATATATATATATATATATATTTTGCCAAACAAGATTCAATTCTTAATAATTCAGATGATGTCTCTTAATAGAACTATTAAGAGGTAAACAAACAACAACTACATCATGAAAATCAGTAAATGGGTTTCTTTTATATGAGAAAAAATAATACAACAACAATTTTCTATTGACTATACATATTAACTAAGAAATATCTTTTAGAACACGAACAAAATAATATAATTCTCATATTTACAGTTTTTCCCTCACACATAGAAAAACAAAGTTGTCAACCTTTTTCATTAAGGGTCCTTATCATCATCTGGATTTCTTAGCAACTACCTTCTTCTTCAATATACAAATGATTCTATTTTTATGGCTTGACATTTATATATGACATTGATGACAAGAAATAATGCTGATAACACACACATTATGCATCGTATTAGTGAAAGAAAATTAAATAATTATTAATCCCAATTTATTCTGTCAGTTACATATATTTCTAGTATTCGTGAACAAAGCATGGTTACAACCGGGATCGGTTAAGATTGGTGAGGCCTGAAGTGAAGTTCGGTTAAGGATTGCGCTCAAAAGTCAAAAGTAGTTAGGACAAAAATTGATACTAATGAGGCCCAAGCCCAAAATCGGCTGCTTCTTTATAATATTTTTAAAGAAATATATTTCATACATCCTACCTCATGTTATAGCTTAACTACCGATCCTATTATGAATTTAATTACACAAAAGATACCAACGATTTTACTAAATCAACAACAATAAATATTTAAAAATGCTAAATAACAAAGTTAATTTTAAATGTCGAAAATAAATAAAATTTTGAGAAACTTAGGCAAAAACAATTGAATGGGTTGGGTTCACCTCACATCACATATCAACTTCCCTACTTATCAAATTAATATTTATATTTATTAATTTCTTATATTTAAAGTCAATGGCGTGTAGCTTAGTTGGTTAAGGGGCGAGGAGATGTTTGCTTCAATAGGTTGTTGGTCTTGGGTTTGATCCCAGGCCCCCTCACAATCACCTTGCCGCTGAGTGAGTCAGGTATGCCCCTCACATTGGGAATTGACAGCCTGTGTGGGCCAGTTTGCGTATCCAGGAAATACACGTTTTGCTCCAATTTCTTATATTTAAAAAACATTTTAATAAAATAGTGTTAAGCAACATTGTTTAAATACTATCTTACAACTATTAAAAGTTTAGTTGAAATAATTTAGGAAGAAAAAAATTAATGTTATACGTCATCTCCAAATAAATTGGAAAAAAAAATAATATTTACTAAAAATAATGTTGAAAATATAAATGTTAATTCCCAAGTATTACCCATAAATATAGAAGTACTTTATAAATATTGTTTTAGAAAGAAAACAATCCAAACCCAACGGGATAGTCTGGTTTAATCATCCTTATTAGATACGAAAAATGGGATAGTTTGATTTAATCATTCTTATATTTGAAAATTGGGACCGGTCTTAACAAGACCGAACCTATTAGACCTTTTTCCTTCTACTGCAATGGGACTGGCAGTGGCTAACTTACTTGAAGAGTGTGGAAGGAAAGACCCTTGCCCAAAGATCAAATTTTCAAGTAATTTAGCTACAAATTTCTCTTTTGTTATTCTTATACAGTACTGTACTTTCCCCTAGTCGTTTATGACAATTCCCCCCCCCCCCCTTCGCTTGACAGTCATTCCCCCTACACATTGATTGTTTTGTTACAACTAATTCTTACAATCATGCTACAATGATAATGTTGATTGATGGTTTTGTTAAATAGAAGAAATAGGATTTTGGATCAAATCCTAGATTTTATAGTCTTTTTGGATGGAGAATTCAAATACGAATCCAACGGGCCTTCCCGGAGCGAAAACGGAGCTAAAACGAAGAAGTTTTGACCAAAACAGTGATCGGACGATTAACCGGGTGACCAGTGTCAAGTGGACGTCCGCATGGTGCAAGTGGATGTCCGCATTAAGTGGACTTCCGCATGTTTCCGCGGAAGCAACAAATATCTGAGGGGTTTTCAGGAAATCTCGAAGTGGACGTCCGCATGGTGCAAGTGGACGTCCGCATTAAGTCTGACGAAAATTTTGCTTTTCTTACAAATTTTCCCTCTTCTCCTTCTCACTTTACCAAAATCGAACCCCACTCATTTTCTCTCCATTTTGGGTGATTTTCTCTACAACTAAGGTAAACTCTTGCCTCCCTTATCTCTCCTCAATTATGACTCGATTTTTGGGGTTTATGATCATTGAATGCTTCATCCTTAGGTGTTACTAAGATTTAAAGTGATCTCAATCAAGTCTTGGTCAAGTCCAAGGAATTCTCAATTTCTAGGGTTTCAAACTATTAACCCCAAGGTGAGTTAATTCTCATTTCTAAAACTTTATACATGTTAAAATGGGTGTTTTAACCTTCTAAACATCTCCTCACTAGTTATTCATTGATTTTGATAATGTTTTGACCTAAACTTATTTTTGGGAGATTTTTAGGTTTTGGTTGGATAATAATGTTTAGAAAGATAAATACATGGTATTTAAGAGTTGCTTATGGCTCTTATACATTTTGGCTATATTTCCAAGAATTCTAGGTCAAAATTATGGTTTTGAGAACACTTAATGATTTTGAGGAAAAACTTATGGAAAATGGTTTTCTATGTTGAAATAATGTTTATGATGGTACTTGGTAGATTTTGGGGATTTCATGGTTTATTGTCAAGTTTCAAAGATAAGTTATTATGATGAGAAAGTTTATCTATTGTTATGTCTTAGTGCTACATTTTCCTATCATAAATGGGATAGGGATTGTACGTTTTGAACTTGTACTTATATGTGATTTTAGTGTAATGGATCCATAGGCACTCAAGTCTTTATGGTCAATGATGAGACGCTAATTTTCCACATTGTAGCACGAGATAGGCATCGAGACTCATGGTAAGTAAGATGTGGGCCTTCGGTCGGGCATTGTCCCATGAGCAGTAAGGTGTAATCCCATTGTGCTAATTGTTTTCGTTGGATTTGGATATCTCAACGTATAGACCTAGAAAGGTTGAAGTTGAGACTCCACGGGCAATAGACTTAGAGGAGTTGAGCTTGATATTTAATACGTGTATAACTTATGTGATTGGTTTTACTGACATATCAAGTGGATTACTTTTGTATTCCATCACTGATGTTGGTAAGCAGGTCTCCCCCGTCAACCCAAGAGGTATTGTACAATTTGTTAGTTTTACCCAAGGTTAATATTTCGATATTTTTGTCACCCATTTCCAATGATCTTATTAATATTTCTATGATAACCGTGTGTTCTCACTAGGCATTAGCCTAACACTTGTTCTTAAAATGACATGTATAACTGGTCATCTTAGTGGTGGGGCTCCTCAGGGTTGAGTGAGAAGTCAAGTGACTGTGTATAGCATTTTTGGTGATGACGTATAGTGGCACACTTTTGGGATCTAAATCATACATTTTGGAGAAGAGATCTAGACACCCGTTTATAATCTAGATTATTTTGGTTTAGATTAGTAGGTTATCTAATGTATCTCTTTATACTATTTTGGTTGTAAACGCCTTACTATTCCCCTCGTTGGGTGATTTATTTATGTTAGTTGTACTAAGTTCCACATTTATTCTGGTTTAAATTTACCCCAAATTTTAGGGTATTACACCTAGTCACCTAAGTTTCTGGATCCGCCACTAGGGACAAGGCTTGATCTCGGTGGCGGTTAGACCCATTTACACCTCTAGTGGCAAATACATAAGCTCTTTGAGGGTGGACGTTTGTTATCGGTGCACTTGGAGGTTGGCTTTGAGTAAGGTGGTCTCAACAATGATGGTCTCAATCGTAGGTGCACCACCAAAACAAGTTATATCGGATCTAGGGGTGTTCATTTAAACTGTAACACCCTAAAATTTAGAGTAATTTAAAATTTGAAAATTCGGCAATATAACGTTTGTAATTGGAGCAAACCACCCAAAAGGGTAAAAGCGTAAGCATTTACAGAACCTGTAAAGATGCATGGGAAATCGACAACAAACTAATCTAAACTATTTATATCTAGATTACATAGGTTGTCAACCCAATACCAAAATGAATTAATTGTTTTTCAACGCAAATGCTCCCAAAATATCTAATCAACCAAAAATGCCCTCAAGAGTCCTCGCTTTACTCTCAACCCCTCGACGACCCGCCGCTAAGGGAACCTGTTATACACATCATTTGAGAAAAAAGTGTTAGGCTTAATGCCTAGTGAGAACATACAATTTATATGAAAGTTAGAAGGATTAAATACAACATAAGTAAATCGCTTTCGCCAACCATCTTTGTAAATAATGTGATAACCACATAATGACCATGCAGTCCACACTACATCTTGCGATGACGGGAAAAACCCGATTTCCAAGGATTGGGGCGAAACACAAAGTAAGCCACTTTCCAAGTTATTGAGCTCACCATACTAGGATCAAGGCCACGAACACGTCAGCTCGTACTAAGATGTGGGGGAGGGCACCCAATGATCCCTAGTCATGCTCATTCGCTAGGATTTATATTTACGACCCACGACTAGTATCCGGTCCCACATAACCGTACCAAGTTGCCACCCTAGGGCCCAATGTCTCAACTATCTACATACGGGAATTACCCCCAAATAATAAGTCGACTCTATACCTATGGATCCGCTAGTAATAGTCTAGACTTGTCACAATTACATTTGTGACCAACTATTATCAAACATATAGTTCATAACATCATTATTTCCCAAATCACATTTTATGGTTAACTGTTGATAAGAAATACAAAGCCCAAACATAAATCATAAGGCTATCTTCTCATTTTCAAATGTATTTCCTTACCAAGTAAACACTACAAATGTAAAAACCATTTAAAGGTAACATGGATTTCCTCATGACTAAACCATTTATTTCCTTTTGTCAAGATAACACTTTCAACCAAAAATACCCATAATATGTTTAAAACATAAACTTGACTAAGAAGCCATAAGTTGAACATTTACTTCAACAAAATATGAAACCAACCATATTTGTAGTTTTAAGACACAGAATACTTCTTTATTTTACAAAATGGTAAGAACCCTAAAAATCTCCAAAATACCAAGTTAGGTCAAAACCTCACCAACAATGAAAATGTAAACAAGGAGATATTTAGAAGTCAAAAATGCATTTTGATGTGTATAAAGTTTAATAAAAAGGAGGTATGAACTCACAATGCTTGGTTTGGGTAAACCCTAGAAACCAAGAAATCTTCAATATGGTAGAACCTTGACCTTGAACTCTAGGTGATCAACTATGGTGAAGATGATGAAGTAACCTCTTGAAATCTAAGTATTTAATGCCTTAGATGAAGCTAGGGTTTGAATAATAAAGAGAGAAAACGAGAGAGAATGGGAAGGTTTGGGGTAGGTGAAAGTGATCTTATGAGAAAAAGACCAAGGAAAGCATTTAATGGGGTCTGGTCCGTCGACGACCTTGCCCCGCGACTATGACATGGGCAATCTCGCCGTGTCATAGTCTCCCTCTCAAGGACACCTACGGTACCCCCCTCGCGACAATGACACGCGACAGTGACCCGGGCATAAATGTCGGGCACTGTCGCCCAACACGTACCGTAACCCATTGCACGTCGGCGATTATGACCACGACGACAATGCCATGTCATACTCGCGGGGGCATTGTCGCCCAAGCCTCCAAAAATCTAAACTTTTGAGATTTTTCTCATCCGTATCGATTTCCTATGAGGCATAAGGTTAACGACAAGTAAAACAAGGTTACAATTCAAGATAAAAGATTTAGAGAACACCAAAACGAAAATTAATATATGAAAATCCAAGGTGTTACAATCCTCCCCAACTAGAGAATGTTTTCATCCCCGAAATCCCAACTACTTGAAAAGATGAGGATATCCCCGCTTCATATCCTCCTCGGCTTCCCACGTCACATTGGCACTACGACGATGCTTCCATTGCACCTTGACCATAGTGACTTCCTTGTGGCGAAGTTTCTTTGACTTTTTCTCCAGAATAGCGTCGGGTTCTTCTACACAACGGTTACCCTCGTCCACTCTTGACTCAGAGAGAGGAATGACGCTTTCTTCCTCCGCCAAACACTTCCGAAGGTAACATATATGGAACGTGTTGTGAATTCTGCTCAACTCTGGCGGTAGTTCCAATTGGTAGGCTTGCAAACCCACCTACTTAAGCACGTTGAAAGGTCCAAGGAAACGGGGACTCAACTTCCCACGTTTTTCGAACCTGATAATGCCCTTCCATGGCGACACTTTGAGCATCACGCGGTCGCCCACTTGAAACTCCATCGGCCGCCTCTTCTTATCGGCATAGCTCTTCTGTCGATCCTGAGCCGCCTTCAAACGCTCTCGAATGCCTTTCACTTTATCGGTTGCCTTTTGCACAATTTCGGGTCCGACAAACTGCTTCAAGCCAACACACGGGAGTTCGGCACTTCCGCCCGTACAACGCCTCAAATGGTGCAATTCCGATGCTTGAGTTGTAACTATTGTTGTAAGCAAACTCCACCAAAGCTAGGTGAGAATCCTAACTACCCCCGAAGTCGATAACACAAGACCTCAACATGTCTTCAAGCGTTTGGATCGTTCTCTCGCTCTAACCGTCGGTTTGTGGATGGTAAGCCGTACTCAACTTTACTCGTGTACCAAGCTCCTTATGAAATCCATCCCAAAAGTTTGAAGTGAACCGACTATCGCGATCCGACATAATAGATAAGGGCACCCCGTGCCTCGAAACCACTTCATCGATGTAAATTTTTGCCAACTTGTCCATCGGTAGTGTTTCACGCATGGCCAAGAAATGAGCTCTTTTAGTCAACCGATCGACTATCACCCATATGGTATCGTAACCTCGAAGAGTCTTGGGTAACTTAGTCATGAAGTCCATGGTAATGTGTTCCCATTTCTACTCGGGGATCTCCAAGGATTGAAGACTCCCATACGGTCGTTGATGCTCGACCTTCACTTGCAAGCATGTCACATAACGTTCCACGTAACGTGCCACATCCAGCTTCATTACCGACCACCAATAATGTAGCTTCAAATACCGGTACATATTCATACTTCCCGGATGAATGGAATACTTGGACTTGTGGGCATCCTCGAGAAGAAGTTCCCGATTACCGCCCACTTTGGGTACCCACACACGCCCGTTGAACAATTTTACTCTACGACCATCTTCCGTTAGGAGCAAACGTTGTTTTGTCATGAATTCCGTATTGAGATTTTCCTCCATCAAGGCCTCTATTTGAGATGTCTTAATTTTCTCAATGAGACTCGACACTAGCTCGATCCTTGAGAGAGTAGCTCGATTGTTCCCGCTATAGTCCTTCCGACTCAACGCATCCGCCACTATGTTCGCCTTACCGGGATGGTAAAGCAACTCGCAATCATAATCCTTGAGTAACTCGAGCCACCGCCTTTGCCTCATGTTCAACTCCTTTTGATAAAAACGTATTTCAGACTTTTGTGATCCATGTAGAGAGTACATTTTGTGCTGTAGAGGTAGTGTCGCCAAAGTTTCAAAGCGAACACCACTGCCGCCAACTCCAGATCATGGGTATTGTAGTTCTTTTCGTGAATCTTGAGTTGTCTCGATGCATAAACGATAACCTTGCCTCTTTGCATCAACACACAACCCAACCCCATCTTCGAAGTGTCGCTATAAACCATGAGGTCTTCCGATCCTTCGAGTAACGTTAATATCGGGGCTTCACACAACTTTTTATGCAGGGTCCAGAACGCCTTCTCTTGCGTTTCTGTCCAAACGAACTTCATATTCTTCCTAGTCAAAGCTGTCAAGGAAGAAGCGATCTTGGAGAAGTCTTGGATGAATTTCCGATAATATCCCGCTAAACCCAAGAAGCTTCGTATTTCGGAAGGACTCTTGGGAGGTTCCCAGTTCATCATTGCTTCTATCTTGGAGGGGTCTACTTTCACTCCGTCTCGAGTGACAACATGACCCAAGAATTGAACATCTTCAAGCCAAAAGTCACACTTGGAAAATTTGGCATACAACCACTCCTTTCTCAACACTTCTAGAACTTCGCGTAGGTATTGCTCATGTTCTGACTCACTCTTGGAGTACACGAGTATGTCGTCAATGAATACAATGACCGACTTGTCGAGGAATGGTCGGCACACTCTATTAATCAAATCCATAAACACCGCCGGTGCGTTCGTTAAACCAAACGGTATTACGAGAAATTCGTAATGGCCGTAACGCGTTCTAAAAGTTGTCTTCAGGACGTCTTCCCCTCTCACCTTCACTTGGTGATATCCTGAAAGCAAGTCGATTTTTGAAAAACAACCCGCTCCTTGAAGTTGATCGATGATAACTCGTATTTCTACACATTTTGATATCCAATTTACCTACTAATAAATACTAATCGGATGCTTAAATGGTCTTATTAATTTGAGTTGGCATTTAGTTGTGTATAGCCATTTAAGATAGAAAAAAGATAGAAAAAGAAAAAAATATTAATAAAGTTTCATATTTGGGTTTTGTCTTGGCAGCAGCAACAAGGAACAAACAAAAGTAAAATATTGGAGTTCATATACATATGGATGAGATGGTTATGAACTTATGATTATGAATTTAAGAGCCCAAGTTGCAGCCCACACAAAAAGAAAAAGAAAAAAAAGGTGAAGCCCAACAACAACAAGCCCACGGGAGGAAAAAAAGAAAAAAGGGGAAGAATGGTGCGTCAGAGGTTAACGCCTCATTCGATTTTCAACAAGGGGACGACTTCGAAAAACAGTTTCCAGAAGAGGAGATTGATGAGGAATCGACCGGGGGAGAAATCATCAATTTTCAGAGACATCGATCAATTTTTGGGGAAGACGAAGCAAATTTTCGGAAACACAATATTGAGAAATTGGAGTTGATTTTGGGATTTCTCAACTAGGGTTCTTCATCATTTAGTGATTTCTAACCATTTGTAAGTTCAATTTGTGTTTTTTTAATTAGGATTATGAGTAGCTAAACTTTAATTTCTAGTGATGAGATTATAACTAGTTTGCTTTGAATCTTGTTGAGACTTTTCTATGCTTCATTATCACTTGATTTTTATTTATGCAATCCTTGATTAAGTATGTTCTTCATATTTTGGGTTATTGGTTTTGAGAAGGATCCCTTGAATCCTATAGCCTAGATTTTGAATTGCTAGTTGATTTTAATAATAAGTAATTGTTTTTTAATTTCAACTAAGTAGCAAATAATGCACCAATTGAGCACCATATCACTTGAATTGCATTATAGGATTGTTTAATCTAGCTTAAATGGTTGGGCTTCCGGTCATTAGTTAGGATTGATGTTTGTCTAATTTTAACGCAATTGATAGGTTAATTTCTATGTTCGTAACTAGAAGTGGCTTAATCAATTAGGAACTAGTTCACTGAGCTCCTTGTGCTAGTTTAATCGTAAGGACAAACGGAGTGTTTGACGCGTGTCAACACTCGCGGCCGGTCTAAAAATCAATTGAGAAAGTTGTATTTTTGTAAAAGTCGATGATACATAATTTCAAAAAAACAAAAAACTAGTTATACTCATCACTAAGATTCATTCTCTATTAATTAAATCTTAATTTATTTTTACGCATAGATTAATCAACAATTTCCAAACCCCCCCCCCTTTTATATAATGTTTCTAATGAACTTGCACTTGAATTCGTCTTGGACTTGTGGTTAACACCGAGTCCCTGAGGAGACGACCCTACTTATCACTATCACAATTCTTTGTGCTTAGAGGTAATAGGAGTAAATTTATTAATCTTATCATTTGTCGGACTCGACACCCGTCAAATTTTTGGCGCCGTTGCCGGGGATTGGCAACGTTGATTGTTGTTAGTTCTTACGCTTTATTTATTTGTTTTTTTTAGTCTTTAATTTTTAGTTTCTTATCGTAAGCTAATCGTGTGCCTAACGCCAAGTGGTTTTTAAGTGTTTCTTATATTTATCATGACATATAATCCATATGATTATGGGTCATGATGCACCACCACGGGATGCGATTCAATCGAGGTACGTCTTTCCTCTCTTGAGTCGAAAATTTCAGATTTAACTGACATTGTGAAGCAGGTGGTTAATAGAGAGACACCGTAAGTGGGAATGTTTGGGACATATGCTCAACATGCCCATCTAATGGACACATGTCCAACTTTCCACTACAACACCGAGTCGGCCTACACTTACGGATGATTCCCTTGCTCGAGCCAAGATCCTATTGATTCATACTCAAGCACTTACTACCCGGGATGGCAAAACCATCCAACTCCAAACGAGTATGAATACAGATGGAGAGATCAATCATTCTCTAGCTATGAACCGACACCACTGACAACACAACGCTATTCTGAGAACTCAGGTATGTCTCTTGAAGGGATGGTCCAATTAATAGCCTTTAACACACAATTATATTCATTTCAGCAGGAAACATTCAAGTTCCAGGAGGAGACAAGGGCTCAAATTCAGAGTTTAAAGGATCAGATTAGTGCATACATATCTTCTCAAAACCGGTGGGAAGCTCAAGATAAAGAGCTAGGAGTGGTTGATAAGTGGAAAATAGAGAGCTCCATTGAATTTGTATTCAAGATTAAATAGAGATTGTTGAATCACTGATAAGTGGAAAATAGAGATTGTTAGACAGTAATTGTATTCAAGATTAAATGAGGGTCATTATTGTAATTGTTGTAATAGTTGTTTGTGTGTGTTGTAAGATGAGCTTAGAAGGTTTGACCTTGCTTGGTCATGTTGACCTATATATAAGCAAGTCCTTGTGTTGTTTCTAAGAGAGAGACTTGTGTAAGCAAGAGAGTAAGTGTGTGAAAGTGAAGGTGTAATATTGGTGATAGTTGAGAGAGAGTAAGAACACACACACAAAGAACACACACATATTCGTGAGATCTGTGACTAATTGTTAGATCTGTGATTAATTGTAATTCATGTGTTTGATCTAATAAAAGTGATTGTGTCAATCTAAATGTGTTTATGCTAGTAATTCTTGGGCCACAATTGGTATCAGAGCCAAATCCGTTTGAAAATCAAGAAAATGTTTTGAGTCGTACTGTTCACGTCACTGTTCATAAAAGTTCAAATCGATTTTGAGTTTTAGTGGAAATTTTGAGTTGAAATCGATTAGGTTATGTTCGTTTTGTGAAATCGATCGAGTTAGTATCTTTTAATTTTTGAAATCCATGTGATTTGATCATCAATTTGAAGATTTGGTGTTTTTCGAGTTCTTGAGTTTCACGTACTGTTCTTGAATTAAATGTGATGATTTGTGTGTTGTTAATCGAAATTGCTTGTTATGATTGTGTTTGAAATGTGTTTGTGAATGAATTGTAAAACTTTCAGATCGAAATTCGAGGTCTAGATAAGTTTTTGGTGCAAATTTGTTGATTTTATAGGTTTGCGTTTCATTCATCAGATGTGCGTTTCATTCATCTGAGGTTTGCGTTTGATTCATCTTGGTTTGCGTGTGATTCATACTGGTTTGCATATCGAATGTTTCTTTGTGCTTGATTTGTATTTTGCGTTTCACGGCACAAACGCACATTGAGTCTTGCGTTTCACGGCACAAACGCACATTGAGTCTTGCGTTTCACGGCACAAACGCACACTGAGTCTTGCGATTCACGGCACAAACGCAAAGTGGTGTTTGTGTTCCACACTACACACGCAAAGTATAGGTTTGCACTTCTCGACACAAACGCAAAGTGTCGTTTGCGTTCCACTCTATAAACGCAAAAGTGGCATTTGCGTTTCACAAACTGAACACGCAAAGTAAACCACATCACAAACGCAAAGTATCGTTTGCGTTTCACAGCACAAACGCAAAGTCTGGTTTGCGTTCCACACTTGACACGCAAAGCTTGGCATACTTAGAAATTTTTTTTCTGAGAAATTTTCAAAATTGTAACACGCCCTTTAAATGTCAAAAAAATTTCTCTAGGGGCCCCCGTGCTAAGTCTGCGGAGGGGGACAAAAGTTCTTTCTGTGATCAAAATCTCTGAATTTTTTTAAAGATTTCTGTAATTTTCTTGATTTGATTGGATTTAAAGATCTTTACTAGCTAATATTTTTCATCTTGTGAAGGTACATACATCTTTTAATCATGGCAAATGAATTTCTCTCTATGGGATCTCATATAAAGCTTCCGGTCTTATCTGTTGGAGATTATTCACAATGGAAGAAAAGAATGATTCAGTTCTTAAATCTAAAGAACAGGGATTATATGACATCTATCATAGATGGTCCAGGAAATCCACAATCATTTGTACCTGGACAAGCAGCCACAACAACATCTCCAGCAATCGCAGATCGATACGTGCCAAAACCATATCAATTCTTTACGGATGTGGAAAAGGCAAGACACAAGATAGATGAAGAGGCACTTATCTATCTCACTATGGCAATCCCTAATGATATCTACAATCGAGTAGATAGTAGGGAATCTGCAAAAGATTTATGGGATGAATTGGAGAGACAGTTTCAAGGATCAAAAAAGTCAATTCAGACAAAGTTGAATCAGAGTATAAATGCATATGAAGGTTTCCATGCGAAAGAAGGAGAGACTTTGTTGGAAACATACAATCGTTTCAATGTGATATTGAATGATCTAAGGAGAAATGGAATGAACAAGTCAGAATCAGAGATCAATTATAAGTTCATCAAGAACTTGAACCCAGAATGGAAAAGCTATGCTATCAACATTCAGATGACCAAGGACATGGCACAAGAAGACGTCAATGATATCTTCACAACTTTATCTCAACATGAGGATGAAGTAAAGCAGCTTGGTGCTGAAAAGAAGATGGTCAAAGATTCTTTAGCCTTAATGTCTGAACGTAAGAAAGGGTCAAGTTCCAAGTCCAGTTCTTCTTACAAGTCAAAGTCAAGGAAATCCAGAGCTCTTCTAACTGAAGTTACTGATTCAAGCACTGATCAATCTTCTACTGAAAGTGAAGAATATTCAGATGAGGATATGCAATGATTCGCTGAAAATCTGGCTCTTCTCACAAAGCAGTTTAAAAGTTTTGGAAAGAACAAGTACAAGTCGAAATATGAGAGTTACAAGAAAGACAAGTACAAACCGAGATCTGAAAAGAAGTATGAAAAGCGAGAAGAGAAGAGAGAAGGAAAGAAAGAAGAGACTGAGCCGAAATATGGAAGATGCTACAATTGTGGAAAACCAGGTCATTTTTCCAAGGATTGCAAGTTCAAGCATACAAAGAATTCTGAATATTATGCTCGGAAAACACTTTTAGCAAAGAAGGTGGAAGAAGGTCAGAACTTAATGGCGGAAGAAGAGAATTGGTTGTACAAGAGTTCTGATGATGAATCTGCACACTTTACTCAGGTGTGTATGATGGCCAAAGTAGATGAGGACATTGGATCATCTTCTAATCATTCTGACTGTGGTTCCGAGGTACGTATTCAATCCTTAAAGGCTCAAGTTAAGTTCATGAAAGAAGAGTTTAAAACTTTAAAAGGCAAACTTAGTCATGAAAGACAAACAATGTTGAATTTTCGTGATGAAAATTCAATGTTGAAAGATGTGGTTAAGGAAAAGGAATCTGAAAAAGATTGTTTGAAAAAGGACAAAGATGTTTTAAATTCAAAGATATCTAAGCTTGAAAAAGATATTGTAAACTTAAATGCTGAAAAAGGTGATTTTCAACTAAAATTTGAAGCATGTTTCCAAGAAAGAAACGAGGCATATTGTAAAATCAAGCAAACTGGAGGATTTAAATCTGAAAAGAGGACAGACTGAGCAAACATTAAATCTTTTAACAAACAAACTCCAAGATGTCAGATTTTATAATGTTAAAAAAGGTTTAGGTTTTGAACCAAATACTGTTTTGAAAAGAGCACTAGAAAATTTGTATAATTTTGATAAAATGGGCTCTAATTCTACAAAACCTGATATTCATGATACTTTTGTAAAAGGTAAAGTTGTGAATGATGATGACATTTCATCTTGCGCTGATTCTATTTCAAGTTTAAAATCTGTTGGTTTTGCTTATAAAGATTTAAATGAAAGTTACAAAACAAGGAAGATAGAATTTAGTGAATTTACTTCTCTATTTTCTCCTTGTTTACCAACAGAATCAACCAAGGTTGAAGAAAATAATACTGAATCTCAGTGTCAGTTTGATGAATCTGATTTAGAAACTGATGTTGAGAATCAAGTGTTATCATCTGATTTATTCACGACAAATTCCTCAAATGGTTCAGAAAGTGAAAATATCATGAATCAAAACCTTAATTATGACTTTTCAAAAATTATGACTGAGGAGATTTTTACAGAAATGATGAATGCTTCAGATCCTGTTCCTATTATAGAGAAGATGGAATCAAACTCTGAGGTAAATCAAACATCTAATTTTGAGAAGCAAATCACAGATCTTCAAAAGACAATTGAAGAGTTAGAAGATGAGAATGTTGATCTCAAATTCAAACTTGACAAGTCTTCTGAAGAAAACAAAGAACTCTCTAAAGAGTTAATTATTTTAAAAAATGATCTGTTTCAACAAAATCTAAAGGAGAAAAAGATGTTTGACTCTACAAATTGGAATGTTCATTCTAATCCAGAGTTTGATACTGTTAATTCTAAATCTTCAGTTGTTTATACTTCTACTCCTGAATATCCTCCGAGTATTTTTGAAAAAGGAGAAACATCTTGTAATTCAAAGGCAAAATCATCTTCTTCAAAGAACACTAACAAGATTCTGTTTCCTGTTTCAGATGTAAAAAGGCAAAATGGTAAAGGAGAAAGGGTGAAGAATGTGAAGGAAAATAAAGTTGCTATAAATAAATGTAAAATCAGTGATAGTGGTAGTTTGATGTGTAAAAATTCAAACGTTTTCAAATGTCAAAGTTGTATGAATGATTGTACTTCATTGGATAAATCGAAGCTTTTGACATTTGCACGTAAGAATTTTATTTGCAAACACTGTCATGATAATGCATTTATCATTCCTTCTATTCATCCTAAATCTAAAGTTGCCAGAAAAACATCTCATGTCAAATCAGCTTCAAAATCCTTAACTCATCAGGCTAAAATTTTTCATGCTAAGATTGATCATTTTTCGAAAAAGAAAACATTTCATGAGCTTAATGTTAAAATGGTATGGAAATGGGTACCTAAGCCTCACTATGAGTGGTGAATTAAGGCTAAGGTAGATGATGTTGATGAGTTGCGAAAAGCTAACAAGAAAGGACCCATCTGGATATGGGTACCTAAACAGAAATGAGTTGTTCTTTTTGCAGGCCTCACATACATGGTATATAGATTCAGGATGCTCGCGCCATATGACAGGATTTAAGCATCTACTTCACAATTATGTTGAGGAACCTGCCGGTACTGTAAGTTATGCTAATTCTGAGGTTACTGGATACATTCGAGGACACGGATCGTTAACAAATGGCATCGTGATGATCAAAAGAGTACTATACGTAGAAGGACTTGATCATAATCTTTTCAGTACAAGTTAATTCTGCGATAGTCAATTTCAAGTTCGGTTTACTGATAAATGTTGTTATATTGAAGATAAAGATGGTCGTGCAGTTTTTAAAGCCAAGCGAAATGTAAATCTTTATTCTGTGAATTTTCCAACACTTTCTGCATCAAGACCTGTTTGTCTGATTGCAAAAGCTTCAAGAGCTGAAAGTTGGACATGGCATCGGCGTCTGTCTCATCAAAACTTTGATGCGATTAATCAGTTGGCGAGACAAGGTATTGTCAAAGGTCTACCAGAACTAAGGTTTGAGAAGAATTCTCTTTGTCCCGCTTGTGAAATGGGAAAGATGAAGCGAACATCTCATAAAGCAAAGACATAATTTTCTTATTCAAAACCTCTTGAATTGATACATATGGACCTTTGCGGCCCGATGAGGACTCGGTCTATCAATGGTAAGAAATATATTTTGGTCATGATAGATGAGTACTCCAGATATACTTGGCTGGAATTCTTAAGGAACAAATCAGATGCAGCAGAGCTGATCATTGAGTTTTTAAAGAAGATTCAGGTTCGACTACAACTACTGATTATATCTTTGAGAAGTGACAATGGAACGTAATTCAAGAATGAAAAGCTTCAGAGCTATCTCATATCTGTTGGGATCTCTCACAACTTTTCTGCTGCCTACACTCCTCAGCAAAACGGTGTAGTTGAAAGGAAGAATCGAACACTGGTGGAAGCTGCAAGGACAATGTTAGCCTATTCCGAATTGCCAATGTTTCTGTGGGCTGAAGCAGTAGCCACTGCGTGTTTCACACAAAACCGCACGATTGTCATCAAAAGACATAAAAAGACAACGTATGAACTTATTAATCATCGAAAACCGAATATTAAATTTTTTCGTACTTTTGGTTGCAGGTGTTACATTCTCAATGATCGAGACAATCTTGGTAAATTTGACAAGAAGGCTGACGAAATCTATTTCATTGGTTATTCGTTAACATCTAAAGTCTATCGGATCTACAATAGACGAACCAAGACGATCATGGAGAGCATTAATGTGTCATTCGATGAATCATCAACGTTGACTTCTGAACAAAACAGTTTAGAACTCAAGCTTAAACAGAAAGTTTCTATTCAAGACGGAATAGAACCTGAAATCAAACATAATAAGTCTTCTAATTCAAATAAAATTACAACTGAATTAGACTTATTATTTTTTGATGCTTTTATGGATATTTGTGCAGATTTTGAAAAATCAAGCATATCCGCATCAACTTCAGAGGTTCCAATTATACTTGCAGATATTTCAGGACCTTCTGAAAATGTCACAATATCAACCACATCAGGTACATCTACACATATACATTCTGAAGATACTAATATTGATTCTGTGCATGCAGATCCAAATTCTACAACAGAAGTTCCGAGTGATTCTTCTATTGCTCCGGAAATATTTACTTCAGAAGAGGCTGTACAAGATGTCCCGAGCACATCTGGGGTTGATAAAGACTTACCTGCAGTATATGATGAATATGAGTAAGATAATACTCAAGCTGAAATTCATTCGATTCCAAGTACAATGAAATGGACAAGAAATCACCCACTTCATAATATCATTGGTGATGCACAGTCTGGTGTACAAACGCGTGCAGCATCGGCTAATTTTTGTCTGTATTCAAGTTTTTTAAGTTCCATCGAGCCGAAGAAAGCTTCAGAAGCCTTGCGCGATCCAGATTGGATACTGGCGATGCAAGATGAACTTCTACAATTTGAGAGGAACAAAGTTTGGCGACTTATACCACTTCCAAAAGGAAAATCTGTTATTGGAACAAAGTGGGTTTTCAGAAATAAGAGAGATGAATCTGGAGTTGTAGTTCGAAATAAAGCTCGCCTTGTTGCAAAGGTTTATTGTCAACAGGAGGGGATTGATTATGAAGAAACATTTGCTCCTGTGGCACGTCTAGAAGCGATACGAATCTTCTTATCCTATGCAGCGCATAAAAATTTTACAGTCTTCCAAATGGACGTAAAATCAGCATTCTTAAATGGGATACTGCATGAAGAAGTATATGTTGCTCAACCAGAAGGATTCATTGATCCAAAGAACCCTGATCATGTCTATGTCTTAGACAAAGCCTTGTATGGACTCAAACAGGCACCAAGAGCTTGGTATGAAACTTTAACTCAATTCTTACTCGCTTCAGGATTCAAGAAAGGTACAATTGATACTACTCTCTTTCTGAAAAAGCAAGGTGATGATATGATTCTAATCCAGATTTATGTAGATGACATAATTTTCGGTTCTACAAATCCAAAGTTTTGTAAAAACTTTTCAAGAATCATGGAATCTCGTTTTGAAATGTCAATGATGGGCGAACTAAATTTTTTCCTTGGTCTTCAAGTGAAACAGTTACCCGAAGGCATTTTCATCAATCAGTCAAAATATATTCGAGATATTTTAAAAAAATTTAACATGAGTGACAGTTCAGTGATGAAAACACCAATGGCAACGGGCACACTTTTAGATGCAGATCTTTCTGGCAAATCAGTAGATCAAAAAGTGTACCGTAGCATGATTGGTTCACTGTTGTACTTAACTGCGAGTAGACCGGATATTATGTTTGCTACATGTTTCTGTGCGAGATATCAAGCTAATCCGAAGAAATCACACCTGGTCGCTGTAAAACGGATTCTTAGGTATCTTAAAGGTTCTACTGAGTTAGGCCTTTGGTATCCTAAGGGTTCGTCTTTTGATTTAACTGCTTATACTGATGCTGATCATGCAGGTTGCAAACTGGATAGAAAGAGCACCTCTGGTTCTTGTCAGTTCTTAGGTGATAAGTTGGTTAGTTGGACATCTAAGAAACAAAATTGTGTTTCTACATCCACCGCCGAGGCTGAATACGTAGCTGCCGCAAGCTGCTGTTCACAAGTCCTCTGGATGAAAACACAGTTAAAAGATTTCGGATATACTTACCAACGAGTTCCTATTTACTGTGATTCTAAGAGTGCGATTGCGATAACTGCTAATCCAGTGCAGCATTCCAAGACAAAACACATCGACGTGCGTTATCATTTTATAAAGGATCATGTCGAAAAGGGCGATATCGAGATGCACTTCGTGACTACAGACTACCAGTTGGCTGACCTTTTCACCAAGCCGTTGGATGAAAAGAGGTTTATCTTTTTAGTTAGCAAACTTGGTATGTTAAATGCCACTTCATGATTCGAGGGGGAGTTTTCTAAACTTGTTCTTTATTTGCATATATTTTAGATATTTCATCATATGCTATTTGACTAAAGCGGAATCATTTTTATAATGATTACCAAAATCTTTTTCTTGCAGGATATTTTATGTGACAATGGCTTTTGGACAATTCAGTTCAAAACCCGTAATCAAATGTTTTCTTCTGAAGGATGCTTTCTTGATTATATCTTTTCAGGAAGTTTTTCATTTGAAAGGAAGTTTAGAAATTATATTGCTATATTTTTTTTATAATAATATTTCTAACAAGATTGATGTTTTACAGATATCAAGGGGGAGGATATCTATCCAAGGATACTTTACTTACTATATTCATTCCAGGGGGAATTAAGGATTTCAATCCACAGGTATAACATTCTAATCCTTATATTCTAACACTTGTGAAAGAGGAACAACTTTCACTTGTGAAAAATGGTTTTAAAATGTTCAAACCACTTCACGATCTTAACATGTTTTGAGAAGTGTGAATTTTAAATGATTTTTGGATACTTGAGAGTCTTATATGTTTATCTGACCGTGTGTTCTTTAAAGAATAATACTTGTGTATTTTCTTTTCTATATACTTTGTCAAGTATTCATATACACACTGGTTCAGTATTTTCAAATTGACTTTGTTATTACCATGTATCAAATGATATATCTTTCTATGGTAATACTCCCGTTGTTTGGTATTCACAGTTGTTTGAATCAAACGTCATTTCATTTTAATATGCTTTCATTGATAATATGTTTATATATTGTTCATATAAACAACATACGTCTTTGAATTCCCAAATTTTTTTTTCTTCATGATAATTTGATCTGATCTTAATCATTGTCAGATTCTCAAAACATTTCTATTCTTTTCATTCATATAAAGTTTTGAGATATCTTAAATGTTCAATATGCTCAAATTTCATTTCTAATTTCTAAATGAGCATACAAACACTGACATATGATTTCTTGTGCTTTACATGTCAAGAAAATCATTGAACAACATGTACTTCTTAGGAACATGGGATTCAGTGTGAGTGCTTATTAGATCTTCCATGGATTCATGATAACCAGTGTTTCCTACCCCGGAAGAAATCCTTTGAGTGATTGAGGGGAGAGGGGTCTAAAAGAATTGAGTGTGGGAGTGATCTGAGGTAAAATGAAAATGAGAGATTGGTTAGATGTGAGCTTAAATGTTTAAAAGAAAGAGGGTGTGAGAACAGAGTTAAAAGAATATCAGAACTCTGCACCAAACATCTTTCTGAGCTGGGCAGCCACATTACTGATTGGTTCACATTTCTTTGGTGATCGTCATTGAAATAGGCAAATAGCCCATGCCATCTCTTGCATACAACCCCACTAGCTACTCATTCTTTTCTTAAAAAGAGAATGTTTTACATTTTCTGGGGAAGCAACATATAATCTATCGGATCTTCACTTGGAAGATGCTGATATTGAAAAAGAAGGAAAGTTGCCCCACCTTCGACCCTTTCTCATGCACGTTGAGTCCATGTATAATCATTGTTGTCTCAGTGATTTACATACTTTGAGCCTTATGAAACACAATCATTGTGCTAATTCTTTCAAAACACAAGCACAAGCACACAGAGAATATGTTTTTCTGTCAGAACATTCATAGAATTACCTTGTGTTTTTCAATGATTGAATGGAAGTCATGGGGAGTCAACGTCAAACAAGCTCCTTATATTGTACATCCATTGTACACAGTAAATCAGTGTTACTGACAGGCATTTCTAACTGTTTCATATGTTGATTCAGGGTTACAACTTTTATTTCGTTTGAATTTGAAAAGATTCAGATGAATACATTCATGGTTCAACGACTCTTTCAGATCAGTTGACAGATTTTATCATATCATGTTTTGGAAATTTATAATTTTCCTATATGGGGGAGATTGTTTATTATCATAAAGAGGAGATGAAAGTTCATGAAGATTGTGCTTATCAGACAGTGAGAAGTTTATTCAATGACGGATCTGACCTTGAAGTGTTTTAATGATTTTGATTCTTACAAATCATTAAAAAGGGGGAGAATAATCAAAGTTCAAGATCAGATTGAAGAGGAGATAAAGTTTTCAGATGATTGTAGTCAAAGGTTAAAGAAAGCTTATCAAAGAGAAAGTCAAAAGTTTGAGAGAAAGTCAAAAGTTTGAGAGAAATTCAAAAGTTTGAAAGAAAGTCAGAATTTGAAAGAAAGTCAGAGTTTATGCAAAAGTTAATTCAAAGGAAGAAACAAGTTTGAAGAATTGTGAAAGTTTTCAAGATGTCAAAGCCGAAAAGATTCGAAGTTGAAGATTAATTCTGAAGATAAGAAGACCTGAAGATTATTGCCAAATTTTTTTTAATCTTGAATCCAAAGGGGGAGATTGTTAGACAGTAATTGTATTCAAGATTAAATGAGGGTCATTATTGTAATAGTTGTAATAGTTGTTTGTGTGTGTTGTAAGATGAGCTTAGAAGGTTTGACCTTGCTTGGTCATGTTGACCTATATATAAGCAAGTCCTTGTGTTGTTTCTAAGAGAGAGACTTGTGTAAGCAAGAGAGTAAGTGTGTGAAAGTGAAGGTGTAATATTGATGATAGTTGAGAGAGAGTAAGAACACACACACAAAGAACACACACATATTCGTGAGATCTGTGACTAATTGTTAGATCTGTGATTAATTGTAATTCATGTGTTTGATCTAATAAAAGTGATTGTGTCAATCTAAATGTGTTTATGCTAGTAATTCTTGGGCCACAGAAGATGACGAAGAAGTGATCTTAAGTACATTTAGTTCACATGTCGGTGACACCAAGGGAGAAGACGTTGGAATTCAAAATCTGATGGTGGTGACTCCTCTTTTTCATATGCCAATAGTTGATCTCATCAAGGAAGAGGAGGAAAGCGTAGATATTTGGGGAACCTTAACAAAGCTTGAAGAACCGATGATTGAAGATAAGAAGGTGACCCCGAGTGATGATGCCTTTGCCGAGCTACAAAGAGAAGTATCACTAAAATGCAAAGGCCCTACACTTGAAATCCGGACGGACTTCAAGGCGCCCCAATATGTAGAGAAGAAGCATGTGTGGGGCATTGGTCTATTGGACACCGGATAGAAGTGTGTAAGACGTCTAGCCAAAGACGTAAAAGAAAGGCACTACATGGGAGGCAACCCATGTGTTTTTAAATTTATGCATTTGTCTTTTTTTTATAGTTTCCTCATTTCGTCGTCTAAGCTCTTTTCTATATCTTTCAGGATTTCCTACCCCCAATATGGAATTTAAATGGATGCACTCACCTCGCTAGCTCATACATTGGAGGCCACTCGCCAATCAGGAGAGTTTACTGTTTCCTCTCACTTTTTAATGTCTTTGAGTGTCCTAATCATATTGCATACATTGAGGACAATGTATGAACTAAGTGTGGGGGTGGGGTCATTTGCATGATTTGGCATAGTTTGGGTATATAAATGCTTTTTAGGGGTAATTTTTTGCATTTTTTTTGCAAAATTTTGTGCTTAAATGTGGGTCGTTATCCGTTTTGGCAATATGTTAGCATATTTTTAAGGAGCTTAAATTATTGAAGATGATGAGTTTGGATGCATGTATATCATGATTGAATTTGATTGATAGCACTTAGAGTCGATTAGTGGTAATATGTCGGTCAAAGTTAGACTTTTGCTAATCTCTTGATTTAGCTTTAACACCGTGAGACTTTGAGCCTATTAGACTAAATACATGATATTAGTCTCAGTTTCATTTCTTGTGTGATTACGTCATGCCTAGTTATGTATCTCTAGAGCTTGACTTGTCTCTCCTTAAGATTACATGATATTTACATGCTAATAAATATGATAAAGGTCGTCGTTTCTCATTTTTATTAAAGCCAATTAGCCTTAAGTCTACCCTTTATATCATGATTATCCTTTTTGCATACCACTTTGAGTCTTGGCCTTATTCTTTTGTCACCCACATCATAAACCCATCCAAACACGACTCACCCGACCAATACCAATGGAGTAGTACGGTATCCCTGCGAGCTCAAAAGTAGAACTTATATGTTGGGAAAGAAAAGAAAAAAAATGAATGAAAAAGAAAACAAGAAAAAGAAAAAGTCTATGAAAAAATAAGTCGTCAAAAAAAAAAAAAAAGTAAGACGACGAAGTCTATGAGAAGTTAAATATAAGCGTTTCATCTATTCCCTATCATCTAAAGGGAAATGTGCTTCAAAAGATAGATATGAGAAACCCTTAATGGAATGAAATTTCATGGTTGAGTAACCGGGTCCTCCATTGGTGTAAGGTCTTTAACCACTATTTCTCAAATGTATCCCCACCTTACCCAAGCCTTATTTTACATTACACCTATAAAAGACCTTTTGATTTATACACATGTATTTTATCAAAGTAGTGGAGAGTGAGGGACTTTTCAACCGTATAATAGATACATGCTAGTGTAATGACGGTTTGAGTTAAACACTTTAACCCAAGAGTGAATTAAGAGTGTTGTTCTAATTTTTCCTATTTGTGAGAGTTCTTGAGATTAGCTTGTGTCTGCTTGATTGTGTGTGTGTCCACTTTTCAATACTTTGTCGCAAATCTCAAACTCATGACATGCTATACGATTGGCGTTCTCGTTTGATTTATTTATATCACTATGTGCTAACTTAAGTCATTGTTGGGAAGAACAATGATCTAAGTGCGGGGGTATTTGATAACTCGTATTTCTACACATTTTGATATCCAATTTACCTACTAATAAATGCTAATTGGATGCTTAAATGGTCATATTAATTTGAGTTGGCATTTAGTTGTGTATAGCCATTTAAGATAGAAAAAAGATAGAAAAAGAAAAAAATATTAATAAAGTTTCATATTTGGGTTTTGTCTTGGCAGCAACAACAAGGAACAAACAAAAGTAAAATATTGGAGTTCATATACATATGGATGAGATGGTTATGAACTTATGATTATGAATTTAAGAGCCCAAGTTGCAGCCCACATTAAAAGAAAAAGAAAAAAAAGGTAAAGCCCAACAACAACAAGCCCACGGGAGGAAAAAAAGAAAAAGGGGGAAGAATGGTGCGTCAGAGGTTAACGCCTCATTCGATTTTCAACAAGGGGACGACTTCGAAAAACAGTTTCCAGAAGAGGAGATTGATGAGGAATCGACCGGGGGAGAAATCATCAATTTTCAGAGACATCGATTAATTTTTGGGGAAGACGAAGCAAATTTTCGGAAACACAATATTGAGAAATTGGAGTTGATTTTGGGATTTCTCAACTAGGGTTCTTCATCATTTAGTGATTTCTAACCATTTGTAAGTTCAATTTGTGTTTTTTTAATTAGGATTATGAGTAGCTAAACTTTAATTTCTAGTGATGAGATTATAACTAGTTTGCTCTGAATCTTGTTGAGACTTTTCTATGCTTCATTATCACTTGATTTTTATTTATGCAATCCTTGATTAAGTATGTTCTTCATATTTTGGGTTATTGGTTTTGAGAAAGATCCCTTGAATCCTATAGCCTAGATTTTGAATTGCTAGTTGATTTTAATAATAAGTAATTGTTTTTTAATTTCAACTAAGTAGCAAATAATGCACCAATTGAACACCATATCACTTGAATTGCATTATAGGATTGTTTAATCTAGCTTAAATGGTTGGGCTTCCGGTCATTAGTTAGGATTGGTGACAGGATCTCAATTCTAAACAAGAATAAACTCTCAGAAAACAATATCAAAGAAGTTTGCGGAATAACACTTTGATATTCAATGAAACAGTAAACAAACAATAAATCTGATGAACAACTTGCAAAAACTTATTGAATGATTGAAAGTCACAAGCTTTTACACACAACCTCAATATTGATGAACAGACTCACCAATACGAATTCTACTTCTCTAGAATTAGGGTTCTAACCTTGAGGTTGATTCTCTCTATGAAAGCTAAAACTCAGAATTATTGTTGCTCCTAAAGAAACAAACTTATTCTATACATATACTGAAGATAAAAGATAATTACAAAATAATAAAAGATCTTCATTATAATCTTCCATCATTATCTCCAAGCTTCCATGAATATCTTCAATCCAGCTGTCATCCTTGCCATATAATCTTCATCTCATAAGCAGCATTAATTCTTCAGCAGCATTAATACTCTGAGCAGTATTAAGTTCAGCAGTACTAACTATGCTCAGCAGTATTAACTTTGTTCTAGCAGTACTAATCTTGATGAGCAACATTAAGTTGTATCGGCAGCATTAACTTCAACTTGCAGCATTAACCTCAGAAGTAGTAATCAGGTTCTGCTAGCAGCATTAACTGTACTTAGCAATTCTTCAGTTCCCAACAATCTCCCCCTAACTTGACTTTTAGGAAGAGAAGTCAAGTTCTTCAGATGCTCCCAAAATACCATTCTTCAGATCCCTGTATCAACATTTAGCCCCAGACTTTGATTGATCATTCTCTGAATCAGATACTTTGCCATTTCTGAGTTTTCAACACATCCAAGCTTCTTCTTCAACATTGCATGAAGCTTCAGTCTGCTATGGTTGTATACTCTATCCACTAGGAAGTATTCTATGTGATTTCTATCTAAAGTCACTGCATATACTCCACTAGTTTCATATAGAGTCCAATTGTTGACTGTTTGAAACACATTTCTAATCACATGCTCCACTTCTTCAGGTTTGAACATCATACACAGATACTCCATCACCAGTTTTGTAATTGAAATCTCTGGAGCTTTTAACTGATCTGCATACAACTTCATCTCTATTTGAAACATTTCTTCTATATCAGACCTGGAGCATGTTCTGACAATCTTTGCCCAAGTGTTGAATACCTCATACTTTTCATCCTTCCTCTTGAGCCTGATGTATTCCTTTCCATCCACTATCAATGTATCCCAGTGAATGACTTCAGGAGGCTTAACACCAACAGGTTCAGCTGAAATTGGTTCAGGCACTTTGTCCATCACTACCATGTACATCTTTACATCATCAGTGCTTGAAGGCTCTTTCTGTTCAGATGGCTCAGGTGCCCCTTCTTCTTCAGCAACCTTCTCAGCCTCTCCTTCAGTTATTCTAGGCTTCTTGGTTATCTTTCTCCTTGCCATCATCTTTGTTCTTTTTAAAGTCCTTAGACTTTCACCAATAGTGACTTCTTTCTTTGGAGTTTCTTGCTCATCTAGAAAAGGTTGTTCTAGCATGAAATCATTGCTTTCTTTCATTCTCTTTTCCATCTCCACCCTAGCAGTTTCATTCCCTTGAAGCTTGGCCATTTCAGAATTGTATAGCTCTTTGATCTGCTCAAATGTCATCTTGGAGAACCTCTCCTTTCTGACTCCTACAACACCCTTGAGAAAAGTTATCATCTTGTTTCTCTCTTAAGTACCAAGGAAAGTCTTTGAGGGTTGTCTCTTCTTTGCAGCTTTCTTGACCACCACAGACTTCTTAAGGGTTGCAGCTTTCTTCTGAGCTGTTTCAGTTGCCAGGCTTTGTTGATAAGCTTTATTCAATTCTGCAGCTAAAGCCTTAGCCATTTCCCTGTCTTTCTCAACTTGGATTCTTTCTTCTTGCTCAATATTTGCTTGTATCTTTCTGGCCAAAGGTTCATTCTGACTCAACCAACCTTTGCTTTTTGATTGGTTGATCAGATTCCACCATCTTAGCTTTGCTTTTGTCCTTGCTTTTTGCTTTATCAACACTGACTTTCTTGACAACTTCAACATTTTCTTTGATGACAACTCCTTTGGTCTTTGAAGTGACCTTGGGAGTATCATGCTTGGCTTTGATTAATGCTTCAGCTGTCTCAAGTTCTTCCAAATTTCTGCTCTGAAGATCACTTAACACTTCTTTCACCATTTCTGCTGCTTCTTTTAGTTCAGCAGCATTAACAGTTTCTGCTTCTTTATTTGCTTGAGCAGCATTAACTGTTTCTGTTGCTATTGATTCTGTTACTGCTTCTTGTACAACATTTCCTGCAGTTATTTGCTCCCCCTCAAACTCAACTTTCTCTTGCTCCCCCTTAGCTTTGGCATCTTCCATATTGACATCTGCTTCTGACTCCCCCTTTTTGGGAGCATCAGGCACTGGTTTCCTCCTTCTTAGTACAAATTGTTTCTTCTTCTTTTGCAGAATCAATTTCTTCACCATTTGCTTCAGGTTGACAATCTGTTCTTGTTGTGACAGAACTATCATTTTCAGCTCTTCTATATCTTTGCCCTGTTTGATCACATCCATGTTGTTGTTTTCCATGGTTTCCATCAATTCAAAATAGTTATATCTGTCCTCACCTTCTCCAGGAGTGTTACCCCCTTTTGAAGGATCATTGGATCTTTTAGTAGTGGAAGTCTTCTGCCTAGCAGAAGCACTATCCACCCCATTGGTTTCTTGGCACCTGGGACCTTTGAATGATTGCTCATTCAAAGTTGCCATGGGGGAGGTCTTATTTATGTTACCACTGTCCTCCTCTGTGTTAGCAGGAGTAGTGGCAGCCTGCTCACCCATATGCTCAACCATCTCCTCAGTGAGCACCTCCTTGGGGTTGGGAGACACCCCTGTGGTTTCCCTGTAGATATTCTCTAAAGGAGAATTCTTCCTTAGAGGGCTTAAAGGCTCTGTGGGTGATGGTTCAAGAAGGGAAGGAGCCTTCTTTACCTTTTTCCTTGTATAAGTTTGGGTGATAAGGGAAATTGGCTTATGAATTAGAGACTGTGGGATAGATATAGAGTGGGAAGGTTGGGATTGGCTAGCAGTGGGATGGTCTGATGAGGGCCTTGACCCTGTTGCCATACCTTCTTCAGTGTGGGACACCACCATCATTGTAGAGAACAATGGGGTGTCAACTCCTTCCGAGTCCAAAGGGGATCTCTTCATGTTTGAAAAGACCTTACCTTTGGGAATTTTTGGTACATATACCTCATCAAAGTGAGGCATATCCGTCAATTCGTGGGTTATAACTTCTTGTACAAACCTGGGGTACATATAAAAGCTCTTTTTGCTTCCCAAGTTTGAGACAAGATCACTGAAAATCATTCTAGAAAAATTGTACTTTCTGGCAGTGGCCAAGCAGACCAAAGCATAAACAATGGTGCTGCTAAAATCACTCCATCCAGTAGTCTTTTTGGAAATGCAGTGCATAAGGGTATGAACAAGAAAACGCCATTGGGTATAAAATTTTGCTTTTGAGAATTTAAAACCACTCAATTGGCCTCCATACCCCATTCTTGATAAATTGGAGAACAAGTCCTCATTAGGAAGAGAAGTAATACCTTCAGCATCGTCTAGACGTAGATAGATGCGTATCACCTCTTCAGTAACTGACAAGGGTTTGTCACACACCCTTGTTGTCAGAATCTGCACACCATTCTCTGTGACTATGGTGCCATTTGCCCAGAATTGCCTTTGATGCTCTATGTATATTGTTGGTGACATAGTTAGAGCATGGGCAATGTGGCTAGACTTCAGAAAATCCACAATCTGATGAAATCCTGCAGCTTGCTTTGGCTTTTGTAGCATCGCGATTTCATTGTGCTCATCGATGAATGCCATGGATGCCATTGAACTTGAATGTTCTTGCCTGAAATACTAGGTACTTGAGAGAAAAGGGTTAGAGAGAAAGTGAACAGTATTCAAAGAGTCGTTATGAACTTTTAGGCGGGCAAAGGGTATTTATAGTGTATGAGACATAAGCAGTATTAACCTAGAGCAGTATTAACTGAGAGCAGTATTAACCACTAGCAGTATTAACTAACTAGCAGTATTAACTGAGAGCAGTATTAACTGAGAGCAGTATTAACCACGAGCAGTATTAACTAACTAGCAGTATTAACTGAGAGCAGTATTAACCACTAGCAGTATTAACTGTGCACTGGCAGTATTAACTATACTTACTCTTTTTGAAGCTTATGAAGGTCTGATCAAGGCAATAACTTCTTGTGACAGATGATTAGCAGTACACAAATAACCAAAATAGCAGGTATAGGAACACTTTTTAAAAACATGAGCTCATTCAGAGTTGATCATGCCCACATTTGAGACCAAGAAAGTGAATCTACCCACATCAAAAGCTTTAGTGAATAGATCTGCAAACTGGTTATCAGTATGAACTTTAGCAACTTGAATGAGCTTCTTTTCATTGCAAAGTGATACCTGATCTCAATGTGCTTTGTTTTGGAGTGCTTGACTGGATTGTTAACAATGCTTATAACACTGCTATTGTCAATAAAGATTGGAGTGTGAAGAAATGTTACCCCATAGTCCAGCATCTGATTCTGAATCCATAGAACCTGAGAGCAGCAACTTGCAGCAGCAATATACTCAGCTTCTGTTGTTGATAAGGACACTGTGGTTTGTTTCTTGCACTGCCAAGATACTAGTCTTGCACCCAAAAGTTGACATCCCCCTGAAGTAGACTTTCTGTCCATGTTCGCACCACCCAAGTCACTATCTGAATATGCAATCAAGTCAAATGAAGATTCATATGGATACCAAAGACCTAATCTAGGTTGCCCTCTTAAGTATCTGAAAATCCTCTTCACAGCTTGAAGATGTGATTGTTTTGGCTTGACTTGGAATCTGGCACATACACATACTGGAAACATGATATCTGGTCTTGAGGCTGTGAGATACATTAGATATCCAATCATTGATCTATATAGATGGACATCAACATCCTCCCCCTCAAGATCAACAGTGATATGTTTGTGAGTTTCCATTGGTGTGCTTGCTGGCTTTGAGTCTTTTAAACCATATTTATCCAGGATGTCTTGCACATATTTTGATTGACTAATGAAGATTCCATATGTCTGTTGTTTCACCTGAAGTCCAAGGAAGAAGTTAAGTTCACCCATTGAACTCATTTTAAAGCTCTTGTGCATCAACTCTTCAAAGTCTCTACACATCTGATCTTTTGTGGATCCAAAAATGATATCATCCACATAGATCTGAACTAGTAGGATGTCCTTCTTACTTCTTTTAATGAAAAGGGTCTTGTCAATTATGCCCCTTTCAAACTCATTTTCCAAGAGATAGGTAGACAAAGTGTCATACCATGCTCTTGGGGATTGATGTAGACCATAGAGTGCTTTCTTCAGCTTGTATACTCTGTCAGGATATGTAGGATTTTCAAAACCAGGTGGCTGACATACATATACTTCTTCATCAATTGTACCATATAGAAAGGCACTCTTTACATCCATTTGATAGACCTTGAACTTCATGTATGAGGCATAGGTTAGGAACAGCCTAATTGCCTCTACCCTTGCCACTGGAGCAAACACTTGATCATAATCTATGCCCTCTTCTTGAGTGTACCCTTGAGCCACAAGCCTTGCTTTGTTCCTGATCACAATTCCTCTCTCATCCTTTTTATTCCTGAAGATCCACTTGGTGCCAATAGCTCTATGACCTTTTGGAAGGTCCACCAAGTCCCAAACATCCTGTAGTTTGAATTGAAGTAACTCTTCTTGCATGGCTTCTATCCAACTTGAGTCTTTCATTGCATCATATGCCTTCTTAGGCTCAATCTGGGATAGGAAGCAGGAGAGTACTGTGTGTTGTTGATCATGCAGCTCTTGAAGTCTGCTTTGATTCCTTGTTATCATAGGAGAAGAGTTGTCTCCTATGATCAGCTCTGTAGGATGATTCTTTTGAGTTCTAGTCTGAAGACTAGGTTCTTCATGGATTCCCACCTCTAGATTGGAATCATTTAAGTCAGCTGAGGGGATCACCTCAGCTACCTCAAGCTCTTTATGCACTGAAGATTCCTCTTCTCTTCTTTCTTCTTCCCTCTGTATTGGCTCAGTTATAGTTTCTTTTTCACAGAATTCAACAGGTTCTTTTGTAGGCATAGGAAATATCACAGACTGAGGAATAGTGTCTTGAACTTGTGTGTCCCCTGATCCTCCACTTCCTGAACCTGCATAATCATCACTACTAAAACCAAAAGAGTTAGTTAGTGAATCAATGTCAAACAACCACTGAGGACCAGACCCAATAGGATTTGGTGTGTTCTCATTGCATTTGACATTGTCACTTTCCTCAATTATTCTAGAAGAAGTATTAAAAACTCTGTAAGCCTTGCTCTGAGATGAGTAACCAACAAGGAAACCATCATCTGTCTTGCTATCAAACTTTCCCAAGTGAGATTTAGTATTGAGAATAGTACAAGGACACCCAAAAGGTTTGAAAAATCCAATAAAGGGTTTTCTTTTATTAAAAAGCTCATAAGGTGTCTTGTTCTTAGGCTTGACTACTAGTACTTTGTTTTGGACATAGCAAGCAGTATTAACTGCTTCTGCCCAGAAAGTTATTGGGAGTTTAGAATCAGCTAACAGAGATCTAGCAGCCTCAATCAGTGTCCTATTCCTTCTCTCAGCAACACCATTTTGTTGTGGAGTCCTAGGAGCACTGTATTGTCTCTCAATTCCTTTTTCTTCACAAAAGATGTTTAGGTTAATATTTTTAAATTCAGTACCATTGTCTGACCTAATGACTTTTACTTTTTGATTAGTTTGGTTTTCAATTCTTAGAATAAAGGATTTGATCAGTCCACTTGTCTCATCCTTAGTCCTTAAAAAATATACCCAAGTAAATCTAGAGTAATCATCAACAATAACTAGGCAGTATGATTTCTTACCTATACTCATAACATTTGTAGGGCCAAACAAATCCATATGCAATAAATGAAGAGAATTAGAAATTGTGTTCACCTCTTTGGACTTATGAGAAGTTTTGTGTTGTTTGCCTTTGAGACAAGCAACACAATTATCATCACATGAATATACTTTTGATGGCAAACCTCTTACAAGGTTGTTTTTAACAAGTTTATTTATTGTTTTAAAGTTCATGTGACACATCCTTCTGTGCCATAGTGATGATTCATCCAGAGAAGCTTTTGAAACAAGACAATATAAGGATGAATCAGATGAAACACTTTCCATATCCAAACAGTATACATTATCCTTTCTGGGGGTTCTTAGTAGTATCATCTTTTCATCAACTACCTTGAATCCAGAAGCAAGGATAATACATTCAGAATCTGTAAATAATATACTATGTTATTTGTCACAAACCTGTGATACACTTAACATGTTGTACCTTAATTTCTCAACATAGAATACATCTTCAAAGGTCATTTTACCTTTGGTTACATCCCCCTTACCACTTATCTTACCTCCATCTGGTGTATTACCAAAGGCAACATGTCCACCATCAATTTTCTTGAAATTCTTGAGGCATGACATGTTCCCTGTCATGTGCCTAGAGCAACCACTATCAACATGCCAGATGCTCTTCCCCTTGAGCTGTTGGTTGCCCTGCACATAAGATTAGACAATTAGTATTGATTGGGAACCCAAGCCAAAGTGGTCTTGGGTCTCCCTTTCTCATCAAAATACTTACATTCCTTTTTGATGAGGTTTTTAAAATCAGAACACTTATTATTTGAGTACTTTGTCAAGATTATTGGTCTAGAAGCACTAATACTTGAAGCAGCACTATCTTTAGAAGTACTAACAAAGTTAGCAGTACTAACATTTGCAGAAGTACTAACAATGTTAGCAGCACTAACATTGGTAGCAGTATTATTGCTTCTAGCAACACTATCACTGTCAGCAGCACTATTTGTGGTAGCAGTACTAACAGCTTTAGTGCTTTTAGGTATCCATATCTTGACACTGTCTTCCACATTCTTTTTCTTCATGTGGCTTTTAGATTTAACAACTTTCTTAGCCACATGGTTCTTTTCTTTCTTCCTATAACCAAAGGGTTTTTGAGTAAGTCTCTGAAAATTCAGCCTTTGGTTCATAGGATTGAAATAGCAGTATTTGGCAATGTGATTAAGCTTTCCACAAATAAAACAGGGTTTTGGTCTATTGATTTTACTCAGATCAATCCCTTGTTTTTGTGCCCACTGATTATTCCAGTTTCTCTGATTTCCCCTTCGTTTATCAAGTTTTTAGGGCTCAGATTTATTGCATGCACACTGTTTGCAAGGGATAGGGTTCACAACAGTGGTCTGATTATAATGAACCTTCTTGGTCTTTCCCTCAGTCTTCTTTATCTCATTGGACTTGACCCAATGCTTTCCACATCCCTCATTGGTAATTATGTGGTTTTCTATAGGAATCTCACCACTCACAGTGTTATCTTTATTCTTAACAGTTTCTTTCTCAGTTTTATCCTCAACAACTACTTCATCTAAGGGATCTATCTCAGTGGCTCCCTCAGGCAGGTCCTTCCTATCCTTTGTCTCTAACAAGTCTGAACTAGGAGGGATATAGGTGTTGTTGTAGGGTGGTGGTGTGGTATTGTACCCTATTCCTCTTCTCAGTTTATCATGAATCTGAGTTTGTAGTAAAGATTCCATTGCTTTAGAAGCATTGGAAAACTTTTCTACATCTAACTTGACTTTAGCTAACTCTCCTCTTAACTTATCACTCTCCTCTTTAGATTTGGTCAGTTGGAGTTCTAGGTCATTCTTCTCCCACTTCCAGTAGTTTGTGTCATATGAATGTTGAAGCTCATTGGCTTGAAAACTCTTAATCTGATCTTCAAACCTCTCAACAATCCTCACATAATCTTTTATGTCCTTTTCTAATCTCTTAAGGTCATCACTCATGTTCTGGTTGTGATCCATGTACCTTTTAACAGTGTTAATGCAATTTTGAGAACAAAGATTAGAAGTTACCTCTGTTGGGAGATCAGACACCTCTGCCATTAGAGCTTGGTTTTGGATAGCCTCTTCTGCTTGATCACTCCAATCAAACCCCATACCTTGTTGAGAAACTAGGGCTTGTGCAGAGTTTCTGTTATTATTGAAGCTTCCCGACTGTGCTTGTTGGTGGTTGTTGTTGTGAGACACTCCACTTCTGCATTCCCTAGCAAAGTGTCCCTTCTGATGACATTTGTAGCATTCCACCTTTGACTTGTCAAAACCTGCTCCATCTTCTCTTCTTTGGGAGAAGTTGTTCCTCCCAGTTCTCTTGATGAACTTCTTTACTCTCATAGAGAGCATGGCCATCTGCCATTTAATGTCCATCTCTTCAAGATCATCTGGATGGAGTTGTTCCAAGTCATCATTAATTAGAGAAGAATTTCCATGACTGGACAGAAAGGCTTCAAACACAGATTCAGTGCCTTTCTCTTGATTTGTTCCATTAGCAGCACTAACTGATTCAGGGTTGGAAGTAGAATCAATTGATGCTGATAGGAGTGCAGCATTGTGAACATACCCAGAAGACTTCTTCTTAGCCTCTACCTCAGATTCAAAAACTCTCAGATCATTGTATAGATCATCAAGTTCCTTTTATTCCAGTTGATCATTCTGTCTGAAAGAGACAGTATACATGGTCCATTCATCACCCAGGGACCTTAAGAACTTCCTGTTTAGATCATCTTGATCAATTTGTACTCCAACTGTAGCTAGTTCACCAATTAGCTTGTTAAACCTGTCAAAAGTTTGAGTCATGGACTCATTCTTGGTTGACATAAAGTTCTCATATTGTTGCTTCAGTATAGCCTTCTGATTTCTCTTGGTACTTTTGGTACCTGAGAATCTCTTCTCTAGAGCATTCCAGAGCATCTGTGCATCAGTGCAACTGCAGAATTGGTGTTGATATTCATTGGGAATGGCCAAGAGCAGAGTGCTCAAGGCTTTCATCTATGTTTGCCTTGTCTTTCTTTCTGCATCTGTCTTTGGTGGAGTTCTCTTTCCATCTGTACCAATCTTTCCTGCATCAGATGGGTCATTCTCAATGATGTCCCACATAGAGTAATCAGTGAGAAGAATGTATTGCTTTATTCTAATCTTCCACATGTCGAATTCATTGGATCTAAGCATTGGGACCTTTGAGACCAGGGTACTGTTTGATTCAACAACGTTTTCCATGATGAATAAGATTTCTGAGAATACAGGCTCTGATACCACTTGACAGGATCTCAATTCTAAACAAGAATAAACTCTCAGAAAACAATGTCAAAGAAGTTTGCGGAATAACACTTTGATATTCAATGAAACAGTAAACAAACAGTAAATCTGATGAACAACTTGCAAAAACTTATTGAATGATTGAAAGTCACAAGCTTTTACACACAACCTCAATATTGATGAACAGACTCACCAATACGAATTCTACTTCTCTAGAATTAGGGTTCTAACCTTGAGGTTGATTCTCTCTATGAAAGCTAAAACTCAGAATTATTGTTGCTCCTAAAGAAACAAACTTATTCTATACATATACTGAAGATAAAAGATAATTACAAAATAATAAAAGATCTTCATTATAATCTTCCATCATTATCTCCAAGCTTCCATGAATATCTTCAATCCAGCTGTCATCCTTGCCATATAATCTTCATCTCATAAGCAACATTAATTCTTCAGCAGCATTAATACTCTAAGCAGTATTAAGTTCAGCAGTACTAACTATGCTCAGTAGTATTAACTTTGTTCTAGCAGTACTAATCTTGATGAGCAACAATAAGTTGTATCAGCAGCATTAACTTCAACTTGCAGCATTAACCTCAGAAGTAGTAATCAGGTTCTGCTAGCATCATTAAATGTACTTAGCAATTCTTCAGTTCCCAACAATTGGTGTTTGTCTAATTTTAACGCAACTGATAGGTTAATTTCTATGTTCGTAACTAGAAGTGGCTTAATCAATTAGGAACTAGTTCACCGAGCTCCTCATGCTAGTTTAATCGTAAGGACAAACGGAGTGTTTGACGCGTGTCAACACTCGCGGCCGGTCTAAAAATCAATTGAGAAAATTGTATTTTTGTAAAAGTCGATGATACATAATTTCAAAAAAACAAAAAACTAGTTATACTCATCACTAAGATTCATTCTCTATTAATTAAATCTTAATTTATTTTTACGCATAGATTAATCAACAATTTCCAAACACCCCCCCCCTTTTATTATGTTTCTAATGAACTTGCACTTGAATTCGTCTTGGACTTGTGGTTAACACCGAGTCCCTGAGGAGACGACCCTACTTATCACTATCACAATTCTTTGTGCTTAGAGGTAATAGGAGTAAATTTATTAATCTTATTATTTGCCGGACTCGACACCCGTCAATCGAACAAGTTGTCGATCCTCGGGAGTGGATACTTATTCTTCACAGTAGCCTTGTTCAGTTCCTGATAATCAATGCACATTCTCATTGTGCCATCCTTCTTCTTGAAAAACAAGACTGGAGCTCCCCAAGGTGACGAGCTCGGCCTTATAAATCCCTTCTCCAAAAGCTCTTGGAGTTGAGCCATCATCTCTTGCATCTCCGATGGCGCCAACCGGTAAGGGGCTCGTGCAATTGGAGTCGCCCCCGGTAAGAGGTCGATCCAGAACTCCACCCGACGATCGGGTGGCAAACCGGGAAAATCATCCGGGAATACATCGGGGAATTCGCGTACTATCTTCACGTTTTCGAGCTTCTTCTTCTCGAGTTTAGTGTCTATCACATAAGCTAGAAAGGATGATCATCCTTTCACCAAGCACTTTCGCGCCTTAGCCATGGTGATCACTGCCACATCCCCTTTCCTTCTTTCCCCATAAACTAACACCATTTCGCCATCCAATTTAGGGAGTCGGATTAGTTTCTTGGAGCATAGGATTTCGGCATGATTGTTCGCCAACCAATCCATGCCGACCACTACGTCGAACCCACCAATGATCATTGGCATCAAATTGATTAAGAATTCCTTCCCTTCAATACCAAGGGTACAATCTTTCAAGACGTTACGGATTATCACTTGGCTACCATTAGATATCTCGACCACTAAAGCATTCTCTAGTCTAATAGTGGGCATGGCAAGCTTTTCACGAAACGAATCAGATATGAAAGAGAAACTGGCACCCAAATCAAATAGCACACAAGCAAGTACGGAGTTTAGGAGAAGCGTACCTGAAACTACGTCGGCGGATGCCTTGGCCTCATCGGCCGTCATCTGTAAAGATCGACCAGGAACTCTGGGAGTGTTCTCTTTCTTCTCCAGGGCACTCCCCGTCTTCCACTTCGGACAATCCTTTCGAAAATGGTCTGGCATATTGCACTCAAAATAGATGATTCCCTTGATCGGACAATCTTTGGTAAGATGATCGGTCTTACCGCACTTGACACAAGCGGTGAAATTAGGATTATAGTTTACGTGGTGCTTGCTTCGGCACCTATGGAACCACCGTGCCTTTTGACGGTTGTTGAAATTCCGGTTTCCAACAAAAGGTCGATTCCTCTTAGGAGGTCCGAAATTGCCTTCCCACTTTCTCTTTTCTACCACCACCGCTGCTTTCTTTGGCTTGCCTCTTGCATAAACTTCTTCCATAAATTGAGCTTCCTCAATCGTCTCCCGAAGGTTATAAGCTTTAGAGTTGTGGACCATTGACATCATGTCCGCCGGTAGGCCATTGAGATAAGCCTTTATCTTCTCTTTCTCCGTTGGGGCCACGTGCCCCACCAATCCTAGCTTCTCCATAAACTAACGGGTGTATTCCTGCACCGTCAAGTTTCCTTTCACTAGAGACTGAAACTTG
Source organism: Arctium minus (assembly GCA_954870635.1). Lineage (NCBI taxonomy): Eukaryota > Viridiplantae > Streptophyta > Magnoliopsida > Asterales > Asteraceae > Arctium > Arctium minus. The sequence continues at coordinate 5,252,149 of OX941090.1, forward strand.
GCTTCAATACGGTCTATAGATCTTTCACTGCAGAACTCTTCCAATATCTTCTTCTTAAACTCGACCCAAGACAGCTGAGCCAGGACGGTAGGAGAGAGTGGATTGGGTGACATTCCACCATGTGAGTACCGAATCTCTAAGCAACTGGGTACCAAACCTCACTCTCTGGTCGTCCCCACACTCAGACGAGCCAAAAGCCTGCTCGACAGCCTGAACCCACTTTACACATACAATCGGGTCGTCAGAACCGGAGAATTCCGGTGGTCCGCAACCCAGAAAGGATTTATAGAAGCAACTTCTTCCACTTTTCTGAGCACCCACAACTCCGTGCTCTTCCGTCCTGATCCCCTGACCGGTGCCCCCAGAACCAACCACAATGTTCTCTGAAATCGCCTCATTTCTCTTGAGACTGGCATCGCGGCCTTCTAAAAACTTCAAAAACGCTTCCTGTTGCTTCTCCATAGCCGATGACACCATCTACATAATGTTGGCCATCATGTCGGCTTTAGGGTTTGCCTCTTGCACAACTGGGTTCGTGGATGCCAACTCCACTCTTGGCACTTGTTCCACTTCTCCCGTGAATATAGGCGGCATACCCGGAGGAACGACGGTCGCTGCTCTAACTACTGGATTCCGCTCGGGTGAGCTATCTTCACGTGCATTCCCATCAGCTAAAGGTCGACTGCGAGTGTTCACCATACTAGAATAATGGCTGCCACACAAGCACGAGAAAGAGTAAGAAGGAGATTAACTGAAGTAATCACGAAAGAAACGTACTACTACGTCTACCAATTGTTACAACATTAGCAAACCAGTACACTCACGTACAATATCCTCATAATAACATTAGCTAAGTGAGATTGTGAACATATAACACATAAGGGTCCTTGTTACCACCATCACAACGCTTGATGAACATAACTTCCGTCGACTCTAAGACTAACCCATCTTAGAAGTTCTACCCAACTCACAAATCATTGCCTAACATACTCAGTCTAAGTCTAGACATCTTACATTCATGCCTAGTTCACTTAAACTAGAGCTCTGATACCAACTTGTAATACCCTAAAATTTAGAGTAATTTAAAATTTGAAAATTAATATAACGTTTGTAATTGGAGCAAACCACCCAAAAGGGTTGTTAACCCAATACCAAAATGAATTAATTTTTTTTCAACGCCAATGCTCCCAAAATATCTAATCAACCAAAAATGCCCTCAAGAGTCCACGCTCTACTCTCAACCCCTCGACGACCCGCCGCTAAGGGAACATGTTATACACATCATTTGAGAAAAAGTGTTAGGCTTAAAGGCTAGTGAGAACATACAGTTTATATGAAAGTTAGAAGGATTAAATACAACATAAGTAAACCGCTTTCGCCAACCATCTTTGTAAATAATTTGATAACGACATATTGACCATGCGGCCTACACTACATCTTGCGATGACGAGAAAAACCCGATTTTCAAGGATTGGGGCGAAACACAAAGTAAGCCACTTTCCAAGTTATTGAGCTCACCATACTAGGATCAAGGCCATGAACACGCCGACTCGTACTAAGATGTGGGGGAGGGCACCCAATGATCCCTAGTCATGCTCAATCGCTAGGATTTACATTTACGACCCATGACTAGTATCCGGTCCCACATAACCGTACCAAGTTGCCACCCTAGGGCCCAATGTCTTAACTAGCTACATTCGGGAATTACCCCCAAATAATAAGTCGACTCTATACCTATGGATACACTAGTAATAGTCTAGACTTGTCACAATTACATTTGTGACCAACTATAATCAAACATATAGTTCATAACATCATTATTTCCCAAATCATATTTTATGGTTAACTGTTGATAAGAAATACAAAGCCCAAACATAAATCATAAGGCTATCTTCTCATTTTCAAATGTATTTCCTTACCAAGTAAACACTACAAATGTAAAAACCATTTATGTAATACCCAAAAATTGGGATAACAAAATTTTCCATAAAAGGGAAACATGGTAACAAAATATGCCATAGCACGAGCTCCTCCCAAAAAGGAAGACAATAAACGCCTGTTAAGATTACAAGTCTGTAATGAATAACAATGTAAGGGAACATAACCCTTTAATCTAAATCCTAACTAGGAACAAGATTAGTACAAGTTGTGATCCAATCCAAAAATAAGCCTTCTATGTAAAGCGTCCCAAAAATATGCCCCCAAGCTCGCATCTAAGTCATCTAGACCTTCTTGGCAGTCGCGCCGCTAGAACCTGAGATACATATCAAACCAAAAAAGTGTTAGGCCAAACGGGCCTAGTGAGTTGTACAAAAGCATAACATGATATTCGATAGACATATAATAGCATAGATAACGACTCAGTCCACATGGCCATACTAGAATCAATGGGGGAGATCCATCACACCAATGAGTTCTACCTCAAGTTAATGTACCTTGATGTTTAGTTTTGTATGGACAACATTCTAAAGGCCCGACACACCGTCCCGGTGGCGGAGGCATTAGGTGCATACCGTCCCGGTGGCACCTAAGGCTACGTCCTCCTGGCACATACTCACGGTTCCTCCAACACACACACACACACACACATATATATATATATATATATATATACTATCCATTTCCATACATATCCTGCATCAACAAGATACATACACATACTATCCATTCCTATACATATCCCGCATCAACAAGATATATATATAAGATTACGCATGACTTCAATCCCATGTTAGGCCCAAAGCACCCAAGCATGTAGGTTCAACAATAGTATTCACATAATCCATGATATTACCCATCATTCCCAATAATAACAATATTAACAACTCAAGAAGTCCATATATGAATCATTAGCCAAAACCCACAAATTCTCATATAAGTAGCAGTTAGGTCAAACTTATCAGGTGATTAGATTTGTGCACACAAACAAAGTAATACAAGCAAGCATTTAAGATATGTGTCCCATTTAAAGATTTTAGTAAAGAAAACTCACTATCTATGTTTTATAGCAAAACCCTAGAAACTTGGATGAAACCCTAGAAATGGGTGGAGGAAGAAGATGATCTTGAAGCTTGAGATCCTTGCTTGAAATCCTTGGTTGAGGAGGCTTGATTCTAGCAATAAATGAGGTAGATTTGGTGGTTGGAGAGTTAGGGTTCGGTTTTGAGAAGAAATGAATGAAGAGAGAGTTTGAGAGAAAAAGGTTTGGAAAAGTGAAGTGAATGAGGGCTGAAAACCCAATTAAATTCGTCAGGCCTTTCTCGTGGGTTGTGCTGCGGGTTTAACCCGTGCGGTAACTCGCGATATCCACTGTTTCTTCACGCGGACAGTGCATGTCGCGACTTGTACCGCGGATTAACCCACGCGGCAACTCGCGACCTTCACTGTTTCTTGCATTCACCCACTATAACAAATTTTAGAGTGTTACAATCCTCCACACCTAATAAGGATTTTGTCCCCGAAATCATTACTGTTCAAATAGATGAGGGTATCTCCTTTTCATGTCCTCTTCCGACTCCCACGTCACGTTCATACCCCGGTGGTGTTTCCATTGAACCTTTACCATGGTCACTTCCTTGTGCCGCAATTGCTTCGTCTTAGACTCTAATATGGCTTCCAGTTCCTCTACACATCGGTTGTGGTTGTCAACACAAAACTCTGTCAAAGGTATAATACTCTCTTCTTCCGCTAAACACTTACATAGGTAGCATACGTGAAATGTAGGGTGAATCCCCTCCATTTCTGGTGGCAGGTCCAGTCTGTAAGCTTGAAGCCCGATTCTTTCCAAAATCGTGAAGGGTCCAAGAAAGCGGGGGCTGAGCTTTCCGCGCTTCTCGAAACGAATGATCCCATTCCATGGTGACACATTCAATATAACTCGTTCACCCACTCGAAACTCGACCGGTCTCCTCTTCTTATCCGCATAGATCTTTTGGCGATCTTGTGCCACCTTCAAGCGTTTTCAAATCCCTTTAACCTTGTATGTCGTTGCTTGAACTATCTCCGGTCCCGCAAACTATTTCTCTCCCGCCTCAAGCCAACACATCGTAGTCCTACACATTTACCCATAAAGTGCTTCGAACGATGCCATCCCAATGCTCGAATGAAAACTGTTATTGTACGCAAACTCCACCAATGGCAAGTGCGAATATCAATTCCCTCCAAAGTCTATGACACATGACCGAAGCATGTCCTCGAGTGTCTGAATCGTCCTTTCGCTTTGCCCGTCGGTTTGGGGATGGTAGGCCATACTCAATTTGACTTTCGTACCCAACTCTCTTTGCAATCCATCCCAAAACTTGGATGTGAACCGACTATCCCGATCCAAAACTATGGATAGTGGAACACCGTGCCGTGACACTACTTCATCAATATACATTTTAGCCAGTTTGTCCATCGGCAACGTCTCCCGCATGGCTAAGAAGTGCGCACTCTTGGTGAGTCTATCCACCACTACCCAAATAGTATCGTGCCCCTTCAATGTCTTCGGCAATTTGGTGACGAAATCCATTGTGATGTGTTCCCACTTCCATTCCGGAATGGTCAAAGGTTGAAAACTTCCATAAGGCCTTTGATGTTCCGCCTTGACTTGAAGGCAAGTGACGCACCTTTCCACGTATTTGGCTACGTCGAGCTTCATTACCGACCACCAATAATGAAGTTTCAAATCCCTATACATTTTGGTGCTACCGGGATGAATGGAGTACTTAGACTTGTGAGCCTCCGCCAAAAGCAACTCACTGATCCCTCCAATCTTCGGCACCCAGATTCTCCCTTGGAAAAGCTTAAGGCCACGACTATCCTCCGTTAATATTTCCCGTTGCTTCACCATGATCTCATCTTTAAGGTTTACCTCTCGAAGTGCCTCCACTTGGATTATCTTAATGTCCTCCACTAAGCTCGAGACCACGTCGATTCTGTTCAAGGTTACCTTGACCTCGCTCCCGTAATTCTTCCGGCTCAAAGCGTCTGCCACAACGTTGGCTTTACCGGGATGGTAACATAGTTCGCACTCGTAGTCCTTAAAAAGATCTAACCAACGCCGTTGCCGCATGATGAGGTCCTTTTGGTCGAAGATGTACTTCAAACTTTTGTGGTCGGTGAATAACGTACACTTCGTCCCATAGAGGTAGTGTCGCCATAGCTTCAAAGCGAACACTACTGCTGCTAACTCCATGTCGTGCGTAGGATAATTCTTCTCGTGATCCTTGAGTTGCCGTGAAGCGTACGCGATCACCCTCCCCCTTTGCATCAAAACACACCCAAGACCCAATTTAGAGGCGTCGCTATAAACCACGAAGTCTTCGGAACCTTCGGGTAAGGATAGAATCTGTGCTTCATATAATTTCCTTTGGAGAGTCCGAAAGGCCTTCTCTTGAGTTTCCATCCACAAGAACTTAACGTTCTTTCTTGTCAACGACGTGAGTGGAGAGGCGATCTTCGAGAAGTCTTGAATAGATCGTCAGTAGTAGCCGGCCAATCCCAAGAAACTTCTTATCTCTGTTGGACTAGTCGGTGGTTCCCAATTCATCATTGCCTCAATCTTTGCCGGATCCACCTTTACCCCATCCTTCGACACCACGTGGCCCAAGAACTTGACTTCTTGTAACCAAAATTCGCACTTTGAAAACTTTGCGAACAACTTTTCCTTTCGGAGAAATTCCAAAACCTCCCGTAAATGTCGCCGATGCTCCGCCTCATCCCGCGAGTAAATCAGAATATCGTCGATGAAGACTATGACCGATCTTGTAACATCCTAAAAATTGGGGTCAATTTAAAAATTGAAAATTTGGCCATATGACGTCTGTAAATAGCGTAAACCAATCTACCCCAAACGGGAGATCCAATAACGTGTAATAAAGAAGACGTCCAAACGGACTAAAGTATGTCAACCCAAAGCGGGGACTATAATACGGTAATTACAACCCATGACAAAAATAAAGAATAAACTCGACAACCTAATAATCTAACTAGGATGAGCAAGATTAAGGTCGGGTGTCGCTATTCTTCCAAAAGCAATAATCTATACTTCAAAGTGTTGGTCACTAAATCATCAAAAGACCGCTCTAGAACCCAAAGCCACCCACTCAATCCCGACGCATCCCACTGCTAGGATGACCTGCCACACATGACAACCAATAACAAGTGTTAGGCTAAAACCTAGTGAGAATAAATAAACGGAAACAAATTTGAACAATAAACCCGTTCGAAGTCATATAGTCGATCTAGCCGTGAGCTAAATCAAAGTAAAGCAAATAAACCATTAATATTCAAAGCATACTATCAACAGTTCAAAACCACATATCGAGTTCAACTACTCCAAGTCTTTTGCTCGAAAACATCAAGTCAACCACTCCAGGTCTATTCTTGAGAGTTCCCAAAATAGGGCAACTCGAGCACAATGGGATTACACCATACTGTCCATGGGACGCTGCCCGACCGTATAGGCCCACACCCTACTTACCATGGAGCCCGATGCCTATCCCGTGCCAAGGTACCCAAATGTACGGACAAGACATTATGATACCGTGCTTATGGATCCATTGCACTAAACCAAGAACCAAACTTACCATTATAACTATATACAAACATGCATATACTTCATGAGACCAAATTCCAAACATAGGAGCTACTAGCATGACTCATCCCACATTTGATAAGAAACGTCATAAATGCACTCCCATCAATGATAATACCATAATCCCATTACAAAAGTCATTGCGTCCAAAAATTAGTCTAATACACCAAATATTCTCAAAACCCTAGTTTTCTCTTCATGTGATTCCAATACCCCAAATAATAAATATTAATTACCCAATGATGGAGTAAGTATGAACACCATTACTTTCTTTAACATACCATCCCATAAAACTTTGTTTAGTCAAGTAAACATGATACCTCCAAAACTCCTAGTTAGGTCAAAACCCAACAAAAACCCAAATGTGATTAGGAGACAAGGAAAGTTTATAAATACAATAACTCTAACATTTATGAGGAAGAAGTGTCTAAGAAAACTCACCTTGTAAGGGTTATACACCAAACCCTAGATGTGATACTTGAGAGAAGGAAGGAAAAACACTTGATCTTATTAATCACAAGCAAGGACCTAACATTAAATCCACCAACCAACCATAAGAATCTTTACTAGAAGCATTCAATGAAGGGGGATGAAAACCCTACCTTTTAGCTCTCCAAAATCGCCCTTCAATGCTTCCCAACTGACCAAATGACTTAAAAGTTCGAACCCAAGCATTTAAGGCCCTGGAGCCCGTTCGCGATAGTGACACTGTCACAATCGCGTGTCATAATCGCCCGAAACCACGACTTCTCGGTACAAACTCAGCGACAGTGCCACGCGATAGTGACACTGTCACAATTGCGTGTCACAATCACGCCGATCCTTTGACTTACGGTACAACTCCCGCGAGAGTGCCACGCGATAGTGACCTCTGTCACAATCACGGGCACTATCGCCCCAGACGTACCGAACCCGAATTTCACCCGATTTTGACCTGAAAGCACGCGCGATCAAAACTACGATTCAATAATTAGATTTATAACCAAAGTAAATACTTATCGAAATCGAGGGTGTTACAATCCTCCCCAACTTGAAGGAGATTTCGTCCTCGAAATCTTGACTAGGTGAAGAGGTGAGGGTATCTCCGCCTCAAATCTTCTTCAGCCTCCCATGTCACATTAGCACCCCGGTGGTGCTTCCATTGAACTTTTACCATCGTGACCTCCTTGTGACAAAGCTTCTTCGTCTTCTTCTCCAATATTGCTTCCGACTCTTCTATGCAACGATTTCCTTCATCAACTCTAATCTCGGAAAGTGGAATGACACTCTCCTCTTCTGCTAGACATTTACGGAGATAACACACATGAAAGGTGTTATGGATCCCACTCATTTCCAGAGGGAGTTCCAATTGGTAAGCTTGTAGTCCTACACGTTTCAACACGGTGAAGGGCCCAAGGAAACGGGGACTCAGCTTCCCCTGCTTTCCAAAACATATAATTCCCTTCCAAGGGGACACCTTCAACATAACACGGTCTCCCACTTGGAATTCTATCGGCCGTCGCTTCTTGTCAGCATAACTTTTCTGCCGTTCTTGTGCCGCCTTTAAGCGTTCACGAACATCTCTCACCTTATCCACCGTCTCTTGTACAATTTCAGGTCCGGAAAACTGCTTCTCCCCCGCCTCTAGCCAACATACAGGAGTTCGGAACTTGCGACCGTATAAATCTTCAAACGGTGCCATTTCGATGCTTGAATGGTAGCTATTGTTGTAAGCGAACTCCACCAAAGGCAGGTGCGAGTCCCAACTACCCCCAAAGTCGATTACACAAGATCTCAACATATCTTCTAGCGTCTGGATTGTCCTCTCGCTTTGACCGTCGGTTTGAGGATGGTAGGTCGTGCTCAACTTCACACGCGTGCCCAGTTCCTTTTGCAATCCATCCCAAAAATGCGACCTGAACCGACTGTCACGATCAGAGACAATAGATAACGGTACCCCATGACGAGATATTACCTCGTCGATATATAACTTTGCCAGCTTGTCCATAGGTAGAGCCTCCCGCATGGACAAGAAATGAGCGCTCTTGGTCAAACGGTCCACTACTACCCAAATGGTGTCATGACCACGCACAGTCTTTGGCAATTTCGTCACGAAGTCCATCGTGATGTGCTCCCATTTCCATTCCGAAATTTCTAAAGATTATAAGTTGTCGTAAGGTCGCTGGTGTTCGACTTTCACTTGCAATCACGTCACACACCGCTCCACATATCGTGCAACATCGAGCTTCATAACTGGCCACCAATAGTGCAACTTTAAATCTTGATACATCTTCGTGCTTCCCGGATGAATGGAATATTTTGATTTGTGGGCATCTTCGAGAAGAAGTTCTCGATTCCCCCGATCTTAGGCACCCAAACCCGCCCATTGAAGAGCTTTACTCCTCGGCCATCCTCTGTCAAGAGTAAGTGTTGCTTTGCCATGACCTCCTCCTTGAGATTTTCCTCAAACAAAGCTTCCATCTGCGACGTTTTAATCCGGTTGATGAGTGTTGACGCCAACTCGATCCGCGTGAAAGTAACTTTGGAATTTCCCCCATAGTCCTTTCGACTAAGAGCATCGGCGACGACGTTGGCCTTACCCGGGTGGTAAAGCAACTCGCAGTCATAGTCCTTTAATAGCTCCAACCACCTCCGCTGCCTCATGTTTAACTCCTTTTGATCGAAGATGTGCCTCAGGCTCTTCTGGTCTGTAAAAAGAGTGCATTTCGTGCCATAAAGGTAGTGTTGCCACAACTTTAAGGCAAACACCACCGCTGCTAATTCCAAGTCGTGGGTTGGGTAGTTGACTTCATGCACTTTGAGTTGTCGTGAAGCGTAAGCAATCACTTTTCCCCTTTGCATTAGAACGCACCCCAATCCCATCTTTGATGCATCGCTGTAAACCACAAAATCTTCGGTTCCCTCGGGTAGAGATAGAATGGGAGCTTCGCAAAGCTTCTTCTGCAGAGTTCGGAACGCCTTCTCCTGACTCTCGGTCCAAACAAATTTCACATTCTTTCGAGTTAAGGCCGTCAATGCTGAAGCTCTCTTAGAAAATTCTTGGATAAATCTTCGGTAGTATCCCGCCAATCCTAGGAAACTTCGGATTTCGGACGGACTCTTGGGCGATTCCCAATTCATCATGGCCTCGATTTTAGCGGGATCCACCTTCACTCCTTCCCTTGTAACCACGTGTCCCAAAAACTGCACCTCTTGAAGCCAGAATTCACACTTTGAAAACTTTGCGTAAAGCTTTTCTCGTCTTAGAACCTCTAACACCTCCCAGAGGTGTTGCTCATGACTTTCCTCGTCTTTGGAATAAACCAAGATATCATCAATAAGCACAATTACCGATTTTTCGAGAAATGGTCGGCACACTCGGTTCATCAAATCCATGAATATAGCTGGTGCGTTGGTTAGACCGAACGGCATCACTAGGAATTCGTAGTGACTTAACGCGTCCTAAACGCCATCTTTGGAATGTCGCTCTTTGCCACCTTTACTTGATGATACCCCGAACGCAGGTCGATCTTTGAAAAGCAACCCGCACCTTGTAGTTGATCAAATAGGTCGTCGATCCTCGGAAGCGGATACTTGTTCTTTACCGTAACCTTGTTCAGTTCTCTGTAGTCGATACACATTCTCATTGAGTCGTCCTTCTTTTTGACGAATAAGACTGGTGCTCCCCAAGGTGACGAACTTGGTCGAATAAAACCCTTCTCAAGAAGGTCTTGGAGTTGAGTCATCATCTCTTGCATCTCGGTAGGAGCCAGTCGGTAGGGAGCTCGTGCAATCGGGGCCGCTCCCGGAACAAGATCAATTCTGAATTCCACAAGTCGATCGGGTGGCAAACCAGGCAAGTCTTCCGGGAACATATCGGGGAACTCGTGTACCACCCTTACGTCTTTTAACTTCCTCTTCTCGAGTTTGGTGTCGATAGCATAAGCCAAGAAAGATGAGCATCCTTTTGCCAGAAATTTCCGCGCCTTGATCATTGAGATAATCGCTACCTCACCTTCCCTCCTTTCTCCATAAATTATCGTCGCATCTCCACTTGCTACGAGTAGTCGGACTATTATCTTGGAACATACAATCTCGGCGTGGTTCTCCGATAACCAATCCATTCCTATTACTACATCGAACCCGCCTAATTGCATAGGCATCAAACTAACCGGGAATTTTCTACCATCAAACTCAAGAGTACAATCCTTTACTACATCCCGAATTATCACTTGGCCCCCGTTAGCTATATCAACAATAATGGCTTCATCTAAACTACTCACAAGCATGGAAATCTTTTGACAAAAGGTATCGAATATAAATGAGAAGCTAGCACCCGAATCGAACAATACACGCGTAGGCACGGAGTTTAGGAGAAACGTACCCGATACCACATAAGTAGAGGCTTTGGATTCCTCAGACGACATTTGAAAAGCTCTTCCGGCCGCTCTTGGAGGTTCCGTCTTCTTTCCGCCGCTTCCGCCGGTCTTCAATTTAGGGCATTCATCTCGAATATGACCCGGTTCCTTGCACTCGTAACACAAACGCCCCTTGACGGGACAATCCTTGTACGCATGCCCGACCTTTCCGCACTTAAAACAAGCCCCGGGAATAAAGTTGCATGGGTTGTAATGTTTGTTTCGGCACTTGGAATACCATTTCGCCTCGGGCCTAGAGTCCGCCTTCCGGTGGTATTTGTTGTTGAACGGTCTTGGTTTCTTGGAGGCTAAGGAATTTCCCTCCCACTTTCTCTTTTCGGCTAGGCGTGAACCTTCTTCCCTTTTCAAGGTAGAAGCGTCCTCCAATAACTGCGCTTCCTCAATCGCCTTTCTAAGTGTAGAAGTCTTCGATACTCTCACCATCGACATCATGTCAGACGGAAGTCCCTTAATGTAGGATTTGATCTTTTCTTTCTCGGTAGGGACCAGGTGTCCCACCAACCCCATATTGTCCATAAATAACCGGGTGTACTCTTTCACTGACCGACTACCCATCTTCAAATTTTGAAATTCATCCTTTATTCGGTCCATCGACCTCTCGTTGCAGTACTCTTCGAGAAGTTTCTCTTGAACGTTGCCCAAGACAATTGGGCCAATACATTCGCCTCAAGGGAAGCGAAATACACATTCCACCAAGTGATGGTCGTCCCTCTCAACATTTGTGAGCCAAATATCGCTTTCTGTCCTTCTCCACACTCGCTAGAACGGAAGGCTTGCTCCATCTCCCGAATCCATCCCACACACACTGACGGATCATCCTAACCTTTAAATTCCGGTGGTGGGCAACCCAGAAAGGCCTTGAATGTGCAAGTTTTCGCCACTTGCTCAACTCTCGGAGTTGTGGTGGCATCAGTAGGGATTACAGGTCCTGTACCCCCGAACCCCGCCACAACAACGTTTTCGTCCACCGTTTCGTGCCTACGGTTGTTGTGATTGTCCCGGTCCTCTAGAAGTTTCACGAACAATTCTTGTTGTTGCGCCATAGCTCAGTTCATGGCTACTACATCAACCAATTATCATAACAACAGTAGATTAAGTATGCCCACGTAAAACATATTCATAATAACGTTAGCTAAGTGAAATTATGAATACTTGATACGTAAGAGTTCCCATCACTATCGTTACAACTTTCAATTCACGTAAGTTCTGTCGACTTGAGACCTTCCTAGCTTAGGAGTTCTACCCAAATCTCACAAATCATAACTTAAAATCTCAGTTTAAGTCTAGGCATCTTACAACCATACCTAGTTCCCTTAAACTAATGCTCTGATACCAACTTGTAACATCCTAAAAATTAGGGTCAATTTAAAAATTGAAAATTTGGCCATATGACGTCTGTAAATAGCGTAAACCAATCTACCCAAAACGGGAGATCCAATAACCTGTAATAAAGAAGACGTCCAAACGGACTAAAGTATGTCAACCCAAAGCAGGGACTATAATACGGTAATTACAACCCATGACAAAAATAAAGAATAAACTCGACAACCTAATAATCTAACTAGGATGAGCAAGATTAAGGTCGGGTGTCACTATTCTTCCAAAAGCAATAATCTATACTTCAAAGTGTCGGTCACTAAATCATTAAAAGACCGCTCTCGAACCCAAAGCCGCCCACTTAATCCCGACGCATCCTACCGCTAGGATGACCTGCCACACATGACAACCAATAACAAGTGTTAGGCTAAAGCCTAGTGAGAATAAATAAACGGAAACAAATTTGAACAATAAACCCGTTCGAAGTCATGTAGCCGATCTAGCTGTGAGCTAAATCAAAGTAAAGCAAATAAACCATTAGTATTCAAAGCATACTATCAACAGTTCAAAACCACATAGCGAGCTCAACTACTCCAAGTCTTTTGCTCGAAAACATCAAGTCAACCACTCCAGGTCTATTCTTGAGAGTTTAAAAAACAGGGCAACTCGAGCACAACGGGATTACAACATACTGTCCATGGGACGCTGCCCGACTGTATAGGCCCACACCCTACTTATCATGGAACCCGATGCCTATCCCGTGCCAAGGGTACCCAAATGTCCGGACAAGACATTGGGATACCGTGCCTATGGATCCATTGCACTAAACCAAGAACCAAACTTACCATTATAACTATATACAAACATGCATATACTTCATGAGACCAAATTCCAAACATAGGAGCTACTAGCATGACTCATCCCACATTTGATAAGAAACGTCATAAATGCACTCCCATCAATGGTAATACCATAATCCCATTACAAAAGTCATTGCGTCCAAAAATTAGTCTAATACACCAAATATTCTCAAAACCCTAGTTTTCTCTTCATGTGATTCCAATAACCCAAATAATAAATATTAGTTACCCAATGATGGAGTAAGTATGAACACCATTACTTTCTTTAACATACCATCCCATAAAATTTTGTTTAGTCAAGTAAACATGATACCTCCAAAACTCCTAGTTAGGTCAAAACCCAACAAAAACCCAAATGTGATTAGGAGACAAGGAAAGTTTATAAATACAATAACTCTAACATTTATGAGGAAGAAGTGTCTAAGAAAACTCACCTTGTAAGGGTTATACACCAAACCCTAGATGTGATACTTGAGAGAAGGAAGGAAAAACACTTGAGCTTCTTAATCACAAGCAAGGACCTAACATTAAATCCACCAACCAACCATAAGAATCTTTACTAGAAGCATTCAATGAAGGGGGATGAAAATCCTACCTTTTAGCTCTCCAAAATCGCCCTTCAATGCTTCCCAACTGACCAAATGACTTAAAAGTTTGAACCCAAGCATTTAAGGCCCTGGAGCCCGTTCGCGATAGTGCCACGCGATAGTGACACTGTCACAATCGCGTGTCACAATCGAGTCGATCCTTTGACTTACGGTACAACTCCCGCGAGAGTGCCACACGATAGTGACCTCTGTCACAATCGTGGGCACTATCGCCCCAGACGTACCGAACCCGAATTTCACCCGATTTTGACCCGAAAGCACGCGCGATCAAAACTACGGTTCAAAAATTGGATTTATAACCAGAGTAAATACTTTCCGAAATCGAGGGTGTTACAGATCTGTCCAATAGAGGTCGGCATACGCGGTTCATCAAGTCCATGAGGACTGCCGGAGCGTTAGTCAATCCAAATGGCATGACTAAGAATTCGTAGTGACCGTATCTCGTCCGAAATTCCGTCTTTGGTATATCGCTCTCCTTCACCTGCACTTGATGGTAACCGGATCGCAAATCTATCTTGGAGAAATATCCCGCTCCTTGGAGTTGATCGAAGAGGTCGTCGATCCGGGGAAGCGGATACTTATTCTTCACGGTGACCTTGTTGAGCTCACGGTAGTCAATGCACATTCACATCGACCCGTCATTCTTCTTCACAAATAGTACTGGGGCTCCCCATGGCGACGAGCTCGGCCGTATAAATCCTTTCTCGAGTAATTCTTGAAGTTGCGTCATTATCTCTTGCATTTCGGTCGGGGCTAGACGGTAAGGAGCACGAGCTATCGGAGCGGCTCCCGGAGTGAGGTCGATGTGGAACTCTACTTGTCGCTCCGGTGGCAAATCCGGTTAGATCCTTCGGGAAGACATCCGAATAGTCGCGCACTACGTCCACATCTTCTACCTTCTTCTTCTCCAACTTCGCGTTGATCACGTAGGCCAAATACGATGCACATCCCTTGACTAGGCTCTTTCGTGCTTTAAGAGATGAGATGATCATGTTGGCTTTTCGGTTCTTCTCTCCGTATACAATCACCTCGCCTCCCTTCGGCAAGGGTACTCTGATCATTTTCTTGGAACAAAATATACCGGCGTCATTCTTGGATAGCCAATCCATCCCGACAATCACGTCAAAACCTCCAATATTCGCCGGCAATAAGTCTATTACAAAAGACTCTCCATCTAAACCTAAGGTACATCCAAAGTAGCATTCTCGAACTAACAATTGTTCTCCATTGGCCACTTCTACCACTAACGCATCACACAACAAACTAGGAGGTGTAGTGAAATTCTTGCAAAACGATGAAGACACAAATGATCGGTTCGCACCCGAATCAAATAAAACATGGGTAGGTAGAGAGTTTACTAGAAACGTACCCGACACCACATCCGCCGTCTCCCTCGCCTCATTGGTTGTCATTTGGAAAGCCCGACTCGGTGCCTTCGGTTGGACTTCCTTCTTCGGCACTGACACACTTGGAGCTCCTTGATGACTCTTTGCTAGTTTCGGGCAATTCCACATGAAGTGACCCGGTTCCCGGCATTCGTAACAAACTCCCGACCGGAAAAAGCAATCCTTACTCGAGTGGCCTTTCCGACCACAGTTGGAACATTCAATAGCGTTGGGCAAAGACCTCTGATTGCAAGGCCCGGAATGTTTACTCTTGCACCTAGAGCACCAATGTGCCTCACGTCTCGGCTCTACACTCCTCCCCCCAATGAAGGGTTTGGATGGTCGCACGG
The DNA here is from genome assembly GCA_954870635.1 of Arctium minus. NCBI lineage: Eukaryota > Viridiplantae > Streptophyta > Magnoliopsida > Asterales > Asteraceae > Arctium > Arctium minus. The sequence continues at coordinate 5,267,664 of OX941090.1, forward strand.
GCCCGGTCGGCCCTTCCCACTTTCTCTTCTCTCCTTGTTGTTTCTTCTCCTCCTTGTCTTCCATCATATCATCCTCTACCTGTTGGGATGCCTCGATCACATCCTGTAAGGTGGTTTTGTGGGCGTTCCTCACATCCATCTTCATATTCACCAGCAACCCCTTCACAAACCATTTTATCTTCGCTTCTTCATCACTTGCCACATGCTCAACCAGACTAAGTTTATCCATGAATTGCTTTGCATAGTCGACAACAGTCATATTGCCCTTCTTTAGGTTTTGGAACTCTTCTTCTATCTTGTCGAGCGCCCTTTCATTGCAATATTTTTCCATTAGTTTCTTCTTGAAGGTTGGCCAAGTGAGCTTGGCCAAAACCTCCGGCGTAAGCGCCCTTCTAGTGATGTTCCACCAACTCAACGCATCCCCTCTAAGTAGTTAGGACGTAAACTTGACCCATTGAGAGTCCGCGCACTCGCTCGATTCGAATGCCATCTCCACCTCTTGAATCCATTTCATACATGCAAGCGGGTCGGTCGTCCCGGAAAATTCTGGAGCTCGGCTACATAGGAATGATTTGAAAGAGCAACCTTCTTCCTTCTTCTTCTCGGTTCTAATCGCGTTTTCTTCCGTCCCAATTGCATTTTCGTTCCCGCCCAATCCATTCACCGCATTGTCCCCCACTGCTTCGTGTCTCCGGTTGCTCGTGTCTCGCTCCTTCAATAACTTCATAAATATCTCGTCCCGTTTGTCCATTGCGGAGTTCATCATCTGCATAATGCTTGCCAATAGAACTGACCGAGGGTCCGCTTCTTGGACGACTGGATTCTCGGTTTCCAAGTTTACTTGAGGAATTTCTTCTACGATCCCCTCCAAAATTCGGGGAATCGGTGGAATGACTTGGTTTACCGCTGGGTTTGCTTGCCTCATAGTTCCCGGGGCGGTTACACTTGCCTCATTCGCATCATCGGTCGCCCCAACCCGACTCCTCGTGTTCAGCATGGTGAACTGTCACACACGATAAGAGTCATACCGGTTAATTCTTTAAAAGATAAGCGTTTCAGTACGTACTACTACAAAGATTAATCATCATAACAACAATTTCAAGCATCCTCACGTAATCTTAAATTCAGAACAACACTCGCCAAGTGAGATTGTGAACGTATTTTACATAAGAACCCTCGTTGATTTCATCATAAATTTTAATCGATGCAATTCCGTAATCCTAATACTCTCCCCACCTAGAAATGCTCTACCAGTATGGACAGTGACACTATATGCTCAACCAGTTTAAGTCTAGGTATGCTACAGTCGACACCTAGTTCACTTAAACTAGAGCTCTGATACCAACTTGTAACACCCCAAAAATTGGGATAACAAAAATTTCCATAAAAGGGAAACATGGTAAGAAAATATGTCATAGCACGAACTCCTCCCAAAAAGGGAGACAATAAACGCCTGTTAAGATTACAAGTCTGTAATGAATAACAATGTAAGGGAACACAACCCTTTAATCTAAATCCTAACTAGGAACAAGATTAGTACAAGTTGTGATCCAATCCAAAAATAAGCCTTCTATGTAAAGCGTCCCAAAAATATGCCCCCAAGCTTGCATCTAAGTCATCTAGACCTTCTTCGCGGTCGCGCCGCTAGAACCTGAGATACATATCAAACCAAACAAGTGTTAGGCCAAACGGGCCTACTGAGTTGTACAAAAGCATAACATGATATTCGATAGACATATAATAGCATAGATAATGACTCAGTCCACATGGCCATACTAGAATCAATGGGGGAGATCCATCACACCAATGAGTTCTACCTCAAGTTAATGTACCTTGATGTTTAGTTTTGTATGGACAACATCCTAAAGGCCCGACACACCATCCTGGTGGCGGAGGCATTAGGTGCATACCGTCTCGGTGGCACCTAAGGCTACGTCCTCCTGGCACATACTCACGGTTCCTCCAACACACACACACACACACACACACACACACACACATATATATATATATATACTATCCATTTCCATACATATCCCGCATCAACAAGATACATACACATACTATCCATTCCTATACATATCCCGCATCAACAAGATATATATATATATATATAAGATTACGCATGACTTCAATCCCATGTTAGGCCCAAAGCACCCAAGCATGTAGGTTCAACAATAGTCTTCACATAATCCATGATATTACCCATCATTCCCAATAATAACAATATTAACAACTCGAGAAGTCCATATATGAATCATTAGCCAAAACCCACAAATTCTCATATAAGTAGCAGTTAGGTCAAACTTATCAGGTGATCAGATTTGTGCACATATACAAAGTAATACAAGTAAGCATTTAAGATATGTATCCCATTTAAAGATTTTAGTAAAGAAAACTCACTATCTAGGTTTTATAGCAAAACCCTAGAAACTTGGATGAAACCCTAGAAATGGGTGAAGAAAGAAGATGATCTTGAAGCTTAAGATCCTTGCTTGAAATCCTTGGTTGAGGAGGCTTGATTCTAGCAATAAATGAGGTAGATTTGGTGGTTGGAGAGTTAGGGTTCGGTTTTGAGAAAAATGAATGAAGAGAGAGTTTGAGAGAAAAAGGTTTGGAAAAGTGAAGTGAATGAGGGCTGAAAACCCAATTAAATTCGTCAGGCCTTTCTCGCGGGTTGTGTTGTGGGTTTAACCCGCGCGGTAACTCGCTATATCCACTGTTTCTTCACGCGGACAGTGCATGTCGCGACTTGTGCCGCGGCTTAACCCGCGCAACAACTCGCGACATTCACTGTTTCTTGCATTCACCCACTATAACAAATTTTAGAGTGTTACAGTTTAAAGGTAACGTGGATTTCCTCAAGACTAAACCATTTATTTCCTCTTTTCAAGATAACACTTTCAACCAAAAATACCCATAATATGTTTAAAACATAAACTTGACTAAGAAGCCATAAGTTGAACATTTACTTCAACAAAATATGAAACCAACCATATTTGTAGTTCTAAGACATGGAATACTTCTTTATTTTACAAAATGGTAAGAACCCTAAAAATCTCCAAAATACCAAGTTAGGTCAAAATCTCGCCAACAATGAAAATGTAAACAAGGAGATATTTAGAAGTCAAAAATGCATTTTGATGTGTATAAAGTTTAATAAAAAGGAGGTATGAACTCACAATGCTTGGTTTGGGTAAACCCTAGAAACCAAGAAATCTTCAATATGGTAGAACCTTGACCTTGAACTCTAGGTGATCAACTATGGTGAAGATGATGAAGTAACCTCTTGAAATCTAAGTATTTAATGCCTTAGATGAAGCTAGGGTTTGAATAATAAAGAGAGAAAACGAGAGAGAATGGGAAGGTTTTGGGTAGGTGAAAGTGATCTTATGAGAAAAAGACCAAGGAAAGCATTTAATGGGGTCTGGTCCGTCGGCGACCTTGCCCCGCGACTTTGACATGGGCAATCTCGCCATGTCATAGTCGCCCTCTCAAGGACACCTACGGTACCCCCCTCGCGACAATGACACGCAACAGTGACCCGGGCATAAACGTCGGGCGCTGTCACCCAACACGTACCGTAACCCATTGCACGCCGGCGATTATGACCACGGCGACAATGCCATGTCATACTCGCGGGGGCATTGTCGCCCAAGCCTCCAGAAATCCAAACTTTTGAGATTTTTTACATCCGTATCGATTTCCCGTGAGGCATAAGGTTAACGACAAGTAAAACAAGGTTACAATTCAAGATAACAGATTTAGAGAACACCAAAACGAAAATTAATATATGAAAATCCAAGGTGTTACATAAACCGTCAAACCACCTAAAATGCATCACACAAAACAAACACACCAAAAATTCCGAATCTTTCTAATTCCAAATCCTTACACGAAATTCAAATCCCTCAAAAATATTTCGTCACACCAAACAGGCTCTAAGGACATGATTTTAAACTCTTAAGGGATGCTTGGTTAGACAAAATGTCTTTTAGGGATTTGGATTTCATGAAGGAATTTACAATCTTTAGTGTGTTTGGTTTGTATGATTTAGAATGGGATTGAAATCCATACTTTATAGACTATTTGTAGAAATAAGTTATAAATAAGTATAAAAATAATTAAATTACCTCTATTAATTGATTATTACAAAACGAATAGTTTTAATATATTAGAAGATACTATTACAAACAAATCAAAATTATCTTATATATAATCATTTTTTTATTAAACAAGTTATACAAAGACAAGTAGATGATAAAAATAGATCAACAAGAGGGGGATCGATGGCTGGCCAACAATGTGATAGACGATATGTAACGCTCGGAATTCGGTAAACATTTCTCCTTTATATTTCCTCTTAATGTCATCCTTGATGAAGGCTTTAAGTCTCACCAAAGCCAAAGTTAGAAACCTCGAGTGTAAGCCTCCTATTTCGGTTTAGTGGGTCATAGAATTGAGGGGGATTAAACGGCGTTGGGGCAGAGGGCGAGTGTGCCAACGACTATGACACTGGTCGGGAATGTCATAGGCAGGAAGCAGGTTGCGGTACATCTACGACGACCTTGCCCCGTGATTGTGACACTGGGCATAGTAGCCCGTCACTCTCGCGGGGGATGTATCGTAAGGTGGGGAGACTCGGCGACAATGCCACAGGGCATAGTCGTCGGGCAAGGTCGCTCACGGTGTGCATGGTTATAAAACTTGAGCTGCTCGATTTTAGTTGCCATATTCTCCCCTCCTTTATTTCCAGCCGACTTCTAGGGTTTGTGGGAGCGATTTTTGACTCTCTCAATCTCTCCCCTCATTGATTTCGAAGCTAAGAGTTGTTGGGGTTATTCATTGCACATCAAGACCTCTATTTGAGCATTTAGTGTGGAACTTACTTGAAGTCTTTCTCCCTTCCACCAACCACATAGAGTTTACCAAAGTTTCTAGGTTTTCTATTAAAAACCTAGATTGTGAGTCTACTAAACCTTATGAAAACTAGATACATACCATTATGTGTTATTTACTTATTTTGTACATTTCTTGTAAGATTTTCATGTTTATTGTGAAGTTCATAATGGGGTTGAAAGTTATTGGTTAGGGTTATGCCCTAAAGTAAATGGGGACCATTATGTGTGTCCAAAATATTGCTAATGTTTAATGGTTGGTCCTATTGGAGGAAATGGTTCTACTATCTTGTGTTTGACCTAACTTGGACAAATGTCTCTAATTATTATGATGTTAGCTAAGGCTAGTCTTGGTACATGTTATGTTATAAAATGTGGACATTAATTATGTTGCAAGCATTGATGGGTTATTATGTGTATTATGTGAATTGTTGATGAGTTACCTGTGAGGGCATTTGGTAAGCCCCTTTACGATACAAATGATGTTAGTTCACCATCCTACCTATTATTGGTAATGTATGAGTCCCATTTAGACAAGAGTGTGTGGGACTAAATTATCACATTGTTGGACGAAGTAAGTCAATATACACTAGGAGGATATAGTCTTGGGTGCCACCGTGTGGGTATGTACCTAGACCTCTGTCATTTGGGGTAATGCCATGGTAGTAGTCCTCGAATGTGCTGGGCCTTTTGGATGTCGCTCATGGTAATTTGACATCAAGGTGTATTGACTCTTTGGGTGAAACTTGATTGGTGTTGTAGGTCTCTCCCATTGACTCCACATATAGAAGCTTCCCCGATAATTGATATATGCATGTTTCTCTTATTGAATTTCTATTACTTGTTCAAACTTTAAACTCACTAGACTTTTTGGTTTAACACTTGTTTGGTGTCGGTATGTATCTCAGGTTCTAGCGGGGCCGTTACTAAGAAGATTTAGCCGGGGTTTGAGCGAGCGTGGGGAATAATTCTTTTGGTACACCATCACATAGAAGACCGTATTTTTGGAAGCTATTGGGTGACACCCGTATTGTAATCTTATTTCACGTGAAACTAGATTAGTAGGTTGTTATTTCTAATACTTCGAATTGTAACTTGTTTAAACAAGTGAACAATTATTTCCCCATTTTTGGGAGGCTCGATGCTTTGGCAAATTTTATATACCATATTTCCATTTTACGGAAATTTTTGTTATCCCTATTTTTAGGGTGTTACATGATAAGGAGAACTGACAACGATGGATCGACACGGAGTGGCGAAGGACAACGATACCATTATTTGCAAGGGGTATGAGTGGTGTAGGTTTTAGGAATGGTAAAAGGTTTCTTTTTACTTTAAAACCTTCCTAGTTGATTACAAGTAGTTTTTTTTTTGTTTAAATGATGTAAGTAACCATTTTCTAAAAGTTCGATGATTTGTTTTTATTTAAAAAAATGTTCAAGGACTTAATCATTCAAAATAATAAAGTTTAAAAAGGTTTTTTCATTTAAAAAAAATAGTTTAGGGACTTAATTATTTAAAATGAGAAAGTTTAATGATTTTTTCATCCAAAAAAATAGTTCAGAAACTTGATCATTCAAAATGAGATAGTTCGTTGGGTTTTTCTAAACTTTTCCCAAACGTATATACCTAAAACATATATATTTTAAAAGACCCCTCTTTTAAGTCACACATATAGGATGTTTGGTTTGAGGTATTAACCAATAATTAATGAGAATGAAAATAAAAGAAACTATTTGATTTTATCTATACTATCTATACTATATTATAAAGCACGAATAAAAAAAACTTTTAAAAACAACTGTTAAAGCTTAATATACCGCTATTTAATGCTAATTACTTAAAACTTAAATAAAGAATGAAAACTTAAAATATTTTCCTATTTAATTATTATCTCTAACAAGTTTAACTTCCCTAAAATCACTCATTTCTTCAACTAAAATCACTCCCTGTATAATTAAATGCAGAATAAAAATCAAAATTTAAATATAAAAAATCTAAAATATAATTAAAAAAATCTAACAGAATATTTAATGTTTATTTTATATAAAAAACATTATATTATTAAACCTAAATTAAACAAATTTATAAAAAAAAACATTATCACTTTCTCAAAACCATCCAATTTCGTACTGTAAATCGACAAAAAACAAAAAATAAAAGAAAACATTAAAATCGTGATGTATCTTGCTGCATTGTGCGAGTACTCTTCGAGTATATTATAAAGCACGGATAATAAACACTTAAAAACAATTGTTAAAGCTTAATGTATCGTTATTTAATGTTAATGACTTAAAATCTCTTAAAAACAAACATTAAAGTTTTATGAACTACATTTAATCTTATTTATTAACTTTTAATCCTTATTTCTAACTACTTTATCTCTCTAAAATCACTTCCCAGTTCAATCCCCCTAAATTTCCCCTGCATAATTAAATACAAGATAAAAATTAAATTTTAAATATAAAAATCTAAAATATAATTAAGAAAATCTAACAGAATATTTAATGTTTATTTTAAAAAAACATTATATTATTAAATCTAAAATAAATTACATTATTATTAAACTATCGAATAAAACTCTTAAAAACAAGCTTTTATGCATTAAGTATTGTTTATTGATACATATTACTTAAAATTCAAGATTATCAGTAATGATGCATGAGTACAAATTTCTAAAGCTATATATTTGAATTCATAATTAACTGAAAAACATAATCAAAACAGGATAAACATCTCAATTTAAATATAAAGAATTTAAAATATATAAGATAATTATTAAATTTTAACAAAATACTTATTAAGTCTAAATTAAACAAATTTATAAAAAAAAACCATTATCACTCTCTCAAAAGTCAAAACCATCCAAAATTGTACCGTAAATCGACAAAAAATAAAAAGAAAACATTAAAATCATAATGTATCTCGCTACATTGCACGGGTACGCTTCTAGGATAATATAATGAGTTCATTCCCCATAAGCCCAAAATTTTATTCCAGATTAAATTGAAGGGAATAAAAATCCATTCTCATTTCACTTCCTATCACTTTTATTTTCATTTACATTTTCATTCCTACGTGAGAACTAGGGGTGTAAATGAGACGTGACAACTCGCGAGCTACTCGAGATCGACTCGGTCAAAGCTCGGTCAACACTCGACTCGAATAGGCTCGACTCGATATACTAACGAGTCGAGTCGAGCGACCTGATACTCGTCTCGATAAACTCGTGAAATACTCGATAAGCAAAATAATAATAATAATTAGTAATATTATTTTAATTTAATTGATAATGATAATAATAATAATAATAATAATAATAATAATAAAAAACTCAAGTTTTTTGATTTTTTTTTGGAAAATGATGGTGTAAAAGACATGGGTAAATTATGTAGGGAGAATTAGGGAATTATCAAGGTGTTTCTCCTATCATTGGAAAAGAAGAAAACGAGATCGAAGAAGGCTCGAAATTTGGCATAAAAAAAGGAGCAAACAACCCCTACCGGTACTTACACCGAGAGTTAGTCTCGGTGACTGGTGGACCAGAAACTACCGAGAGTTTCACCGAGACTTAAGCCTCGAGACAACTCTCGACAACCTATTTCCTTATTTTAATTATTAGGATAATTATTATTAACTTTAATTATTGTTAGGATTATTATTTAGTTTCCTTTTTCTAAATTAGGATTAGATTTATTTATTTTCATTTACCTTATTTTCTTTTTCTAAAATTAGGACAGATTTATTTTCATAGTTATCTTTAGTTTTAGATTATAAATAGGACTATTAGGTTTATTTGTTTTTTAAGTTATTAATTAATAAAAGTTCATCTTTTAGAGAGTTCTCTCTTGAATTTTGAGTTTTACGTTTTGTAATCTCGTTATCAAAAGGGTTTAGACGTTTGTCGATCCTTCTGCGTATTCCCCGCTGCGTCAGTAAACTCTTGATGGTGTGTCTAATCCATCCCACATTGGCGGGATATAGAACCCAATACTTTGAACTCCACTATATATAGACCTTTCTCCTCCGTTGTTTTACATCTTTTGCCTTTGTTAAATGGCTTGAGCCTAAGGGTTTGAGATGTAGGGGTGTAAATGAGACGAGACAACTCGCAAGTTACTCGAGATCGACTCATTTGAGATCGACTCGGTCAAAACTCGACTCGAATAAGCTCGACTCGATATATTAACGAGTCGAGTCGAATATAATGATACTCAAGTTCGACTCGCATAATTTACACCCGTAGTGACAACCAAACGTCTCCTAAAATACTGTCCCGTATACGGTGCAAATTCGGCCTCACCCAACTGAAACCGGCCCAGATTACAAGTGGGTCCAAAATCTTTTTTCGATATATTCATATAGCAACAAATATCATATCTCATATTCATATAGTAACCAACGCCATTTCTTGTATGAAATCAGCAACAACATTATTATATTTATTAATCAATTTGCGATTGCTTTTCGCCGGCCAAACCCATACAACCAATGAACACCTGGACAATTAAAGCAAACCCACGTATTTATAATCAATTCGATCCTGATTGACCCCTGTTTTCTTCAGCTTCTTCACTTCTATCGCAAAACCCCCAAATTTTCTTCACTCTTTGGCTTGCTGATTCGATCGAGATGAATGATTTGCTCAGTGTAAGTTCGATTCTACATCTTAATAATTCTTATGCTATATGTTTTTAATTTTAGGATTTTGTGGGTTTAATGAATCGATTCTTAGTTTCGGTTACTTGTTCTTGCTTGATCGCTAATCTGTAATTTGGGGATTTGAAGTGGTTGTTTGTGTTTCTTTTGATCGAGATTGAATTGGGTTTTCTTTGTTCTAATTTAGGGGCTGTTTGTTTAGCTATTAATGGAACCAGAGACAACCTCTGAATCGTTAAGAGGTGAATCATGTTTGACAAAAAAAAAAGAGTATGCCCTCTTAATGGTTCCAAAATCCAAAGAATGATTTTGTATCTAGGCCTCCTTAACCATTAAGATTTCATTCTGAATAATTACCAAACAATCACATTTCATTTAGCATTATATCATAGGATCATTCTGCACTAAACCATTTAACAATTGTCAAACAGCCCAGTGTGGATTGTGGACCCTTTTGTGATCATTTTTGTTTGTTTTTTTTAATTTTATTATTTCAGATGATCGAACTTTACAAATTAGTGTTGAAAGATACCGATGATTTATCTTGGGTTATTTTTGGTAGAATTTGTAAATATTCTTATATATCTTTTATATTAGGTTAGTAAAATATCGTAATTGTGTTTTGTTTATTAGTTGCCAAGTTTGTAGCCTAAGGTGTCGTTTGTTTTTTAAGAGGTCTAAAGTCTGAAGTGTTGTTTTTGTTATGATTAATAAGTGGTGGTGTGTTAAGAGCCATTAAGAGGTTTTTAAAAAAAACAAACAACCCCTTTTACGCATGTATAATTGTATATTATACAACTTTATCAATGAGAAAGAACAAGGAAAAAATTCCTCGCGGGCCCGTCTGGGTTGTAGGGTTTCGGGCCCGTTTGGAATTTAATTCTATTCTAATCCCATAACATAGGTTAGTATTTTACGTGATTTCGTAGGATTTATTTATAATAATCAATTAATTAAAAAATAATTAAATTATTTTTATAATTTGTTATTTTATAAATTATTTATAAAAATGAAATTCTATTCTATTCCAAATTTTGCAAACCAAACACACTCAAGATTTCAAATCCTTCAAATTCCAACTTCTTCCAAGAAATTCAAATCCCTAAAAAAAACATTCCGTCAAAACAAACAGGCCCTTTTGGTTTGCGGGATTTCGGATTGGTTTTCATACTAATCCATGGTTTAAAGGAAAGTCTGAAATTGAAATCCCACGAACATTGTATTTAGAAATCCGGCTAGTTGGTCAAGTGATTTCATAGGATTTTTTTTTGTAATAATCTATTAATAAAAGATAATTTAATTATTTCAAAATAATTATCTATAATTTGTCTTTGTAAATAATCTATAAATAAAGATTCCAAATCCTTCAATGAAATCCAAATTCCTCAAGAACATTCACTCAAACCAAACACCTCCTTAGTATTTTCACAAACAAAATACAATTAGGTCCCATTTTGTTTGTAGGATTGGATTGGATTTAGAGGGATTTGGAATTGAATTCCATTCCAATCCGTCATTTCAAGTTCGTATTTTTGTTGCTATTTCTTGTGAAATTGTAACTTAATTGATCTTATCTGTACATCTATCGGATTTTGTATTTCAGGATTCGTTCGTGGGTGATGCGAGAGAGCATCCTCCAAGAGATATGGATGTTCAGATGAGCACTCGACTTCCGAGAAGTAATTCAGACATGGGAATGGAATCGTTTAACAAGCAGGTATACCGTTGTTACATCCATTAATATCCACCGTTTGGTATAAGAAGCGAGACGGAAATAGGAAACCTCAAGAGTAAAAAATCGATATGATAAGTGACGAGAAATAGTTGCTCTTTGTGTTGTATAACATCGGCATTCAGGCCAAAGAGTCAATGGTTTAAGCCTCGCCAAAAGTGAGGAGAGTGTGTGCGTGTGTGTGAGTTTTGCTGGATATAAATATTATATACTTAAAAAACATCGACATTCAGCGACTAGTGTAACAACCCGTTCCACATTGATAGAAAAGTAAATTTGTGAGCTCATTATAAGCTCAAAGTTGTGGGTTACCAACAATTTCCACCATGGTTTTAAGTTGAATTTGAAGTTATTGGGCCAGTATGTTGCTTTGGGCTTGGGGCCACCAAAGTGCACAAAGACTTTGGTTTTCCTATACATTTTTCACTTCTCTTTATTTTTTATGTAGTTTCCTTAAATTGGTTATGTCTTTCTTGTATGAGTGTATCTGCTTCTCTTGTGTGTTATTACTTTCTCTTAACCAACTTTCAAATCTTTATCATATCTTTCTCTCTTTGTTACACTTTTCACAAGTCGAGGGTCTTCACAGAAACAACTCCTCTACTATTTAGGTAGAGGAGGTCAGGTCTGCGTACATCTTACCCTTCTATACCCCACCTCAGGTGGGATATATTGGGCTCGTTTGGTTTGGTTTGGTTTTGGTTTACTTCTCTCATTACTTCTCTCATTACTTCTCTCATGGTTTGGTTTGGTTTGGTTTTGGTTTACTTCTCTCATTGTTATGATGAGTTGTTTTTTGTTCTTCAAATGTAGATCCAAGACATAGAGAAACAAGTGGATAAGCTTTCAGGGTTATTGAAAAAACTCAAGGTATGCATGCCCATACTCTATTTACGGCATTTTGTTTCACTTTTGATTTTCACAAATCTGGGGTTTTCACAGAAACAACCCCGCTACCCTAAAGGGTAGATAAAAGGTCTGCATACATTATACGTATCAGACCCTACCCCAAGTAGGATATACAACAAGTAATGCCCGTATATAGGTGTTGCATATAGGAGTTGTAGAAGGAAGTTAACCGACATACGTTTTTTTTTTTGTTATTCTTATATTTTTACAATTTTTAGCTCGAGCATAAGTGGCTTGAGTGAAAGAGGTTTGTTTCGTTGTGTGAATATAAACTCCATGAAGTAAATGTCGTATAATGGATAGAGGGCTCATCAAATACAAACCCAATATTTGTTACAAACCTACACATGTGTTGGTTCATATGTGAAACATGTAGTGTTGACACGGTGTTGTTTCATATATGAAACTTCAGTGACTGCTTTGTATGTGGAAAAAAACATAAATATACGTTTCACATGGAAACACACACACAAGCATGCACAAGAACAGAACATGTGAAGCAATATGAATCATAGATTAAAATTAAACTCATTGTAAGATTTGGGTTGGTTTCCCCATGTTTGTAACAAATATCGGGTTTGTATTTGAAATCTGCTCATAAAAGATAAAACCTTAAACTCTAAACCCTGAACCCTGAACCCTGAACCCTTTTATATATAGATTTTTCTTGGCAATTGGTTTCTCAGGATTCTAACGAGGAGTCAAAATCCGTCACAAAGGCATCCTCTATGAAAGGTCGGTTTTTGACAATCGTGTAACGGTTTTGATCTTTAAGTCATTTGATCATGAACGATTACTTGGTTTCATAGCTATTAGGAAACGGATGGAAAAAGACGTTGATGAAGTGGGAAAGATCGCACGTAATGTAAAAACGAAGATAGAAACAATCAATAAAGAGGTATTGTTCTTTTCGTATCGTTTATTCTATCCTATGGAAAAAAGTTACTATGCGTTTTAACGTCTAACTTGGTGATATCCGTAGAACTTAGCCAACCGAAAAAAACCCGGTTGTGGGCCCGGGACAGGCGTCGATCGATCTAGGACAAATATGACGGCGTAAGTTTTTAACCATCTTTCAGTGATTTTATTTATTAAAGTTTCTGTAATGGAGTTTTTCGGAGCTTTTTGGCCACGTAAGATTGTGAAAAAGCTCCTGACAACTGTAAAAGTTCTCGGTAAGCAAAACTGGCCACCTAAGCTTGTGGGTCCCACTTTTTTTTGAAAAAGCTCAAATAAAAGCTTACTATTGCTATTGTGGGCTCGCTTAATTTGGAATTTTATGATCGTTTCAACTTTCAACGGTCATGAGTCGACTCGGTGCTTACCATCGTGTCGTTTTTTTCGGCCGGTAATTGAATCTCCGTCTTTTAAAATCGTTTTAAACCTTTTATTATAACGGCTTTCTTCTAAATTTCCAGTGCTTTGACTAAGAAGTTCCGAGACATAATGACAGAATTTCAGGTATTATTTATCTTTTTATATGTACTCCGTTTTTTTGGCTGCTCTACTCTTTGGGGGTAGAGACAGTTATACGTACATCCCACCAACGGACCCCACCCCAAGGTGGGATATACTGGGCTCGTTTGGTCTGGTTTATTCGCCGGTTTTATGAGAAATGTATGCTTCATCCGCTTTCAGACTTTGAGGCAAAAGATCGATGATGAATACCGTGAGGTCGTGGAAAGAAGAGTCATTACAGGTTCGGTTTTTTTCATAAGAGTCGAACATTTGATCACTTTTAAGTGTCGAACAAGTTGCTATGTTTGAATCTTTACTCGATTATATTGATTGATCAAATGGTTTTGTTGTGAATTTTTGGTCGTTTGAATTCGATAATCGAGCAGTTACAGGAACCCGACCAGATGAAGAGGTGAGCCCGAATTCTGTTTTTTATGTAAAATACTTTACGTAATAGGTGTTTTTGCGGTGGTGGATTTATGGATCGGTTTTTGTGCAACAGACGATCAACAATCTTATAGAAACCGGAAATAGCGAACAAATTTTCCAGAACGCGATGAAAGAAATGGGGCGAGGACAGGTACTCCCGTTGTCTGTTGCTAGGTAGAGCGGTTCATTGAGTTTGAATCGAACCCGAACCAAAAAAAATCTAAAATAACGAAACCGAAAAATGGACCGACCTAAACTGGTTCGGGCTATGAACCAAAAGGGTTTTTTGTTAATTTTAAAAATATAAACCTAAAAAAAACGTTGTTTCAAGTTTGGAAAAAAAGGGTTCGGTTCGGTTCGGTTAAAAAGATCTAGAACGAACGACCGGTTTTTAGAAAGATCTAGAACGAACGACCGGTTTTTAGAAAGATCTAGAACAGAAAACGGAACTATATATAGTTGGCTCCGGTCCACTTTGGTTTCGGCCCGTTTTGATAAGTTAGTTGTTAGTGGCTAAGCTAACTGAATATTGATAAGGTAACTGATCAACCTGTAATGTTTGATAAAAACTAGCTGATAAACTAAAAATAAATAAAACCCAACTTCTGATACCCCAACGCATCCGTCCCAAGGTCATCATAGTAAATCAGTGCATGCATCCCATTGGCAAAGGAACGCTGCCCACTCGTATGGACTAAACCCACAGCTCTACCGTTGGGGCATATCAGCAGGGACACTCGCTGATAAGTTGGTTGACAGTGTAAAATGACATTTGAAAAGTTAATTGAAAATATATATGGGGCATAAAATGGAAAAAAGAGCTCTTGGAATTTATTGAAACTATACTTGAAAAGGCTAACGTTAACAGGTGATTTCAATAAGTTCAAAAAATAAGTTATATGATGATGCCCTGAATTGTTAGGGGGTGTAAATAGATCGTACAAATGCATCTGATGTGACTAAAGTTACATCAGATGCTGCAAATAAAATCCGTGTTAAGAACATATTCCGGATTTTTTTTTTCTTATTTAACCTGTTTCCTAATGAAGGTACTAAATACGTTGGAAGAAATTCAAGAAAGACACGATGCCGTGAAAGAAATAGAAAAAAAGCTTCTTGACCTACATCAGGTAAATATTTGACTCGTATTCGATAGTTGAATTTGGATTTCCGATGTGTCGGCCACGTGAAATGTGTTTATTTCGGTTTAATAAAAGATTTGTTGACGTTGTCAATGTCAGATATACCTCGATATGGCAGTTCTTGTAGAGGCTCAAGGAGACCTATTGGATAATATCGAAAGCCAGGTACACTTTCTATTTATGGAAATTATTTCTCGACCCATCGATCTACAAATCCGAATCAATCATGCTTTATTGACTTGTACATTGTGCAACGAAAGTTGCACAGTGATTCGGGTTTGTCGATTTAAGCTCCAAGAAAGTCCCCAACATATTTGTTTTGGCAATAATGCATTAGCAACTTGTACGTCATGCAATAAAACTTATACTTCGCTTTGAATTGTCGATTTAAGCTCCGGAAAAGGCGTAAACATCATTTTCATTAGCAATAATCAAAAATCCGAAATGTATTTTTAGGACTTGACAGATAAAAAACATTTCTTTTGTTCCATCAAAATAGGTGAAACAGAAACCAGGGAGATGAAACAAGATCAATAAATTACTAAACTATCCATGTCAAATTAAAATATTAAAACCTTCTACAATTCTTTCACCTGCCTACCTTACTTTAGTTCATCCAGTCCAATCTTGTCCTGTCTGTCTACAAAATTAGCAATGGTGCTATGGTAATTTGTACATTGTGCATTAAAAGTTGTACGTTGTTTGGGATTTGTCAATTTAAGATCTAGAAAAGGGGGTGAAACGTTTTATGTGGGTTTGCGGATTCGATTGTGTTGACGGAAACCGTTGATACAGGTAACGAATGCAGTCGATCATGTCCAATCAGGAACGACTGCACTCCATACCGCAAAGAAACTACAGAGGAAGAGTCGAAAATGCATGTGTATCGCGATTATTTTGCTATTAGTTATAATAGCCATTGTTGTAGTTTCTGTTATTCAGCCATGGAAAAGTGGCAAGGGAGCTTAGGGGCTGTTTGGTTGTTTTTCCATCAAGTCTTATATGTGCAAATTTATAGGGTTTTTTTTTTTTTTTAATTTTTAAATTATGGTTTTAATTATTTTTTATTTTATATACTTATGGGTGGATTTCATGTATATTTGTGTGTTAAAAGTTTGTTATAGTTTTTTTCAAATTATATGGTATGCCAAATATTATATTTATGGGGTTAAATCATGTTAGGACTATAAATTTTTTAAAAGTTCGTAAGAATCGATTTAAAGATATTTTTTATATCATTTTTCTCATTAAAAGTTATGTTTTAAGGTATTCTTTCATATATACTCCCTCCGTCCCAAAATAAGTGTCTACATTTCTATTTATGTTTGTCCCAAAATAAGTGTCTACTTTCAAAAAGTAGATAGCTAAATTCTCACATTTACCCTTAATTAATGTACAAATACATAAGAGTTGTGAAGAAAGAGAAACATTAAATAAGGATAAAGATGTCATTTGATATCAAAAAGGGGTAATAATTATGCATGTCTAAAACTGTGCGTCAAGTCAATTGTGGACACTTATTTTGGGACGGAGGGAGTATTTATTTTATAATGTGTTAATTTTATAATGTGAAAAATATCAGTGTGTAATTTTTGTTTTACAATTTAAACAAAGAAAAAAGAGTTTTACTTGCATAATGTGTACATAAACATATGGAAAATAAACCTTGTCTGATTAGTTCAACTGACAATAAGGTTGGGTCTTTTGGGATTCTCCTTGCTGTTATCTCGACCCTTGAGATTAGTCGAGGTGTGCATAAGCTGATTCGGTCACCCATGATTAACAAAAAAAGGAAAAAACACATGAAACAATAATTTAAACAATAATTGTTTCCCTATTATATTAACTTTTATTTATAAAGAAAGTTTATTTTTTTCTTAAGATATTTGATAAATTAATTTTGATTTAATTTCTCAATTACATTTTTTAGGTATTTAAGTATTAAAAACTATTATATTATTTTCCAAATGTTGTAGATGTAATTGGGTATTTGATAGGATACGCATAAATACTTTCATTTGTGCACTATAAATTTCTAACTATAAATTAAATTTCATTTTATTTTGTATAAAATTGTATTTTTATTAATTTTAAAACAAACATAAATTTTAATTTTTGTAAATCTATTTATTAAATTATATATTTCAAAAAAGCAAATTATAGCTTAATGCATTAGTGATATTATATAGATCAGTGTAGCTCGGTTGATAAAGGAGCGTGACGACTTACTTAAATGCAAGACAAGTCCTGGTTTGATTTTGGGTCACCTGTTAACCGAGTGTAGGGGTGAGCAAAACCCGAACCAACCTGAATTACCCGTCCTACCCGATCCGTAATTCTTCCCGTGGTCGGATATCCGACCATCACTAAAACCCGACATCCGATATCCGATATTTAATGTAGGATTATAGGGTTCGGGTTGGGTTCGCATATGGGCCACCCGAACCCGCCCGAATATCCTATTAAGTGATTAAGCTAAATAAAGATAAATATAATCCTTTCCTGTAATCAATAATTTATTATGTAAATGTAATCCTTTCCTATAATCCTATTTCTATTATGTGCAATCGTGCTAGCATGGTGACGTGTTGTGATATGCTTCCAAATTCCAATCTGACAATCTCCATATAATGAAGTAATCATATAATTCAATAATTCATATTCATGAATTCATCTCTAATTCTCTATGGTTGTTCATCGCAACCAATAGCTTTCTACCAGACTGTGTGCATGTTTTTCTACTCTAGCACCGTGCATTGTTTTTCCTGCCATCGTGACATCGTCTACTGCTTCCTGGTTGTGAGCTGTGAGTTGTGAACCAGAAAGGCATAGCAGAAAAATCGTATGTTCTTGACTTCTTGTTTGTTTGTCCAAACCCGACGAACCCACCCGAACCCGATTAGACCCTACCTGAATACATGATGATCGACTTTCCTTATCCCTCCCCGAAACCCGATCGGGTTTTGCCCTCTTCCACCCGAACCCGCCCGACACTCCCCCCTAACTGAGTGAGCCAAAAAATAGATGCTTTTGGAGGCAGGTTTCGTGTGAGACCGATTCGGCTTGCTGGTAATTAATTTTTTACGCAAAAGTAAAATGAAGTAAAGATTTTGTGTCTTCTTATTTGGAAAGTTATTTGGTTACTTGCTTCTATTGTCACGCATTGCTTTAAAGCCTGGCCCGTTTGAACTTGGCCCATTCAAACGGTTTTTGAAACATAAATTTATTGTGATTATTTTGAAATTAATTCCAACCAATCATTATTTATGTTTTTTTTAATGGAATTTAATTATTAAAAAGGATGTCATTGTCTTTTTAAGTTAATCGGATAATGGAGGTAACTTGGATCATGTGAGACCCGTGAGACTACGTAAATAACACTAAACCTTTACAAGAAAACACTGTGAATCTTGACATTGTTTTTGTTGTGAAGTTTCGGTGTTTTGTTTTACTGCGAAATTTCAGTCTTACGAAAACAGGATGGTCTCACATGAACCCAACCTTAATGAAGGTTATTTATGGATGATGTCATGCTAATTTTAAAATGGAAACAATGGATATGTATTTGAAAGTTATTATTAAACATTTTTTCTTTAAATTTTGCATATCGTATTCCTTTTTTTGATCTGTATTAAAGACTTCTTGTCGAAAAGATAGAGGTTTCATAAATTTATTTATGAACTAGTTGATGAAAACCAAATACACAAAACTTAATTTCATTTATGAAACCTATTTCATTTATGAAACCTATTTCATTCATGAATTTGGTTCATTCCATTTTTTTTAATAAATTTAGAATTTTATTGGAAGGACGATTTGATAATGTGAATTCTTTTGGGAGTATTTTTAGAGAATCGGCGAAGAATCTCTTAAAAACAAGCTTTTATGCATTAAGTACTTATTGATACACATTAATTAAAATTCAATATTACAAGTCATGATGCATGAGTACAAATTTCTAAAGCTATATGTTTGAATTCATAATTAACTGATAAACATAATCAAAACATGATAAACATCTCAATTTAAATATAAAGAATTTAAATATATAAGATAATCATTGAATTCTAATAAAATACTTAATTTTTTATATATAAAAAACATTATATTATTAAGGCTAAATTAAACAAATTACAAAAAAAAACCGTTATCACTCTCTCAAAACCATTCAAAATCGTACTGTAAATCGATAAAAAAAATTAAAATTAAAATTGTGATGTATCTCGTTGCATTGCACGAGTATGCTTCTAATCTATACTATATTATAAAGCACAGATAAAAAACTATTAAATACAAATTATTAGGCACAAGATACCATCATTATATGCAAAATTTTAAAAATCTCTTAATTTACAAGTATCAAAGCACAAAATACATATTACTACTGCAGACTTCTAATACTCACCAATTTGGTATGTACAGGACATTCCTTTTATGCAGACCTTTTCATGTATCACCATTTAATTAATATATTATATTACTATAAATTTGTTTTAATTATATTATTAAATATGTAATTGGTTATTTTTTCTAGATGTCATTAAAATATATAAAATAATTATTGAATTCTAACAAAATACTTAATTTTTTTATATAAAAAAACATTATATTATTAAGCCTAAATTAAACAAATTTATTAAAAAAAACACTATCATTTTCTCAAAATCATCCAAAATCGTACTGTAAATCGACAAAAAAACAAAAAATAAAATGAAACATTAAAATCGTGATGTATTTCGCTGCATTGCGCGAGTACGCTTCTAGTTTATAATAAAACAAACACTTTAGAGGGTAGAATAGTAAATAATATTAATAATAATAAATAGGTTTCTAAACTCCCGATATTTTAATAATAATGTAATTTATTTTAGGTTTAATAATATAATGTTTTTTTATAAAATAAATATTAAATATTCTGTTAGATTTTCTTAATTATATTTTATATTTTTTATATTTAAAATTTGAATTTTATACTGTATTTAGTTACACGGGGAGTGATTTTAGGGGGATTGAAGTGAGAAGTAATTTTAGGAGAGTTAAAGTGGTTAGAGATAAGGATTAAAAATTAATAAATAGCATTAAATGTAGTACATAAAACTTTAATGGTTGTTTTTAAGAGATTTTAAGTAATTAACATTAAATAACGGTACATTAAGCTTTAACAATTGCTTTTAAGAGTTTTTTTTTATTTTTTATTTTTTATAAATGTTTTATAATATAGTATAAATATGGAGGAAGTTATAATTTTTATTAATATAAATAGACATCTTTAATTATAAACCGTAGATTGAAGACTTCGATGCTTAGAATGAGTTTGTATATCTTATAGGAATGGTATTGTTTGTAAATGAGACCATCTCTCTCTCTCTCTCTCTCTCTCTCTCTCTCTCTCTCTCTATATATATATATATATATATATATATATATATATATATATATGTATATATATAGGGGGTCATTCAAGGGAGAACTAAGTTATCTGTGTTAACCGTGAGATCCAATATTAGCCATAAATCAGAAGATAAATTAGGAAATCAATAATTTTGGTAATTTTAATTAAAATTTTTAATTAAAGATATTTTAGGTATTTTTGAGATCTCTTGTAACATCCCAGACCAACCGTACCAGATATTGTCCGCTTTGTCCATACACCCGGACTCACGGTTTTAAAACGCGTCTGGTAGAGGAGGTATCCAATCCCTTATAAGGCAACTTTCGTTCCCCTCCCCAACCAATGTGGGATCTTACAATCCACCCCCCTTGGGAGCCCAACGTCCTCGCTGGCACATTAGTCCGGTTCCCGGCTCTGATACCATCTGTAACATCCCAAGCCAACCGTACCAGATATTGTCCACTTTGTCCACACACCCGGACTCACGGTTTTAAAACGCGTCTGGTAGAGGAGGTATCCAATCCTTTATAAGGCAACTTTCGTTCCCCTCCCCAACCAATGTGAGATCTTATAAGGGATTGGATACCTCGTCTACCAGACGCGTTTTAAAACCATGAGTCCGGGTGTGTGGACAAAGCAGACAATATCTGGTACGGTTGGCCTGGGATGTTACAGATGGTATCAGAGCCGGGAACCGGACTAATGTGCCAGCGAGGACGCTGGGCTCCCAAGGGGGGTGGATTGTAAGATCCCACATTGGTTGGGGAGGGGAACGAAAGTTGTCTTATAAGGGATTGGATATCTCATCTACCAGACGCGTTTTAAAATCGTGAGTCCGGGTGTGTGGACAAAGCGGACAATATCTGGTACGGTTGGCCTGGGATGTTACATCTCTCTATTCTCTTCTCTCTCATCTCTCCAGTAAATACTATTACGGCGAATACATGATGCTCACTGTGAAACACTTTATAAATATCGAAAATACGTGATGCACACTGAAATACACTTTGTAATGATCGAAAATACATGATAGCACACTATGACACCCTTTTGTAAACATCGAAAATAC
This sequence comes from Arctium minus, assembly GCA_954870635.1. Lineage (NCBI taxonomy): Eukaryota > Viridiplantae > Streptophyta > Magnoliopsida > Asterales > Asteraceae > Arctium > Arctium minus. The sequence goes on from OX941090.1 coordinate 5,289,352, forward strand.
GTGATAGCGCACCGTGATACACTTTGTAAAGATCGAAAAAACATCGAAAATAAGTGATGCACACTGTGATACACTTTGTAAAGATCGAAAATACATGATAGTACATTATGATACCTTTTTGTAAACATCAAAAATACATGATAGCACACTGTGATACCCTTTTGTAAAAGGAAATAAGAAAATTTAGGAATTAGGTTATATTTTAGGAATTAAACAAATTTACTAAAATATCATTTTTTATATATTTAAAATTAATATTAATTATTCTAAATGTGTGGCTCATATTGGATCTCACAGTTATCACAAACTACCTAGTTCTCATTTGATTAAGCCTCTCTCTCTCTCTCTCTCTCTATATATATATATATATATATATATACATGTTTGATAGTTCTGGTTGGGTTCAAGTGAGAAGTTGAGTTAACGGTGAGAAACATGAGAAGTGGTTATCAACCGTTGGATGAGAAATGGACGCACATTAGGATGAGATGCACCGAGATAAGGTGTACCGAGATGTACCGCATCAATTCTCTTCTAAGCCGCAATTCATGGGAGAGTTTGAGATTAAAAGAGATCAACGGTTCAGATCCACTTCTCACGCTTCTCAACATTAACTCAACTTCTCACACGATCCTTCGCCTGATAGTTCTTGTCTAGCTGATTTGGGACTGTAAAACACCAATTTGATTGTGTTTTGAGCATTCTTGTTTCTTGCAGGTCGCAAATGCAGTGGATCACGTAAACATGGGTACAGATGCTCTTACGACGGCCAAGAGTTTACAGAAGAGATCAAGAAAATGCATGATGATCGCCATCATTTTGCTTCTCGTTATAGCCATCATCATCATCCTCTCCATCCTTAAACCATGGAAGAAGAACTAACCCGTCGTCTACAACCACGGTGAAAACGCCTAAAAGAAACCAATAAGCATATGTCTTTTACGATGAATAACTTATTCATTTTACATATTTAAATAAATCATTCAACTTAAGTTCAATGTTTCAGTGAGTCGTTCTCTCATTACGACAAAATTAGCTTTATAGGTCGCCTAATTTAAATATCTATGTATCTTAATAAAAGACTCTATATGACTTAAATTTATAGAACCAAACCAAAAATCATTCTATCTAAAAGTGTTACGATTTGTTTACAAGACCTTTTTAGGTGTAACAACAAGTTTTTATGACACTTTCAAAATAAAGGGCCTTATTAGTTATTTTATACGATACTACTTGAAAAAGTGTCTTATAGACAAAAGTATTCTATAAAAAAGATGGACTTAGTAGGATGTTTCTCAAAAGTGTTCTATAAAGTAGTTAATACGACACTTAATATTTAAAAATACAAAAACATCAAACATAATTATCAAGAAAATGTACCAAGCTAAATAAGTAATACTTTGAAATATAGTCCAATTAATGATCAAGAAATCAGAAATTGCAAACAGAACCAGTACCAGAAGTTGTAAATTAACAGAAAGGTTAAAAGAAAAATCAAAGCAGAATACAATGGTAAATTGAAAGGTTTAAACAAAAATCAAGTTGGAGATCAAGTTTTAAACAGAAAGGTTTTAATCAATTTAATATGCAAATGAAAATGTCGACTTAGGGGCCGTTTACCAAAATGCTTACCGGCAAGGACATTACTCTCACTTACCTTATCGTATAACATTCCCGACCATCAAAATTGATTATTGGTAAGCGTTTTAAATCCTGTAAGTGCTTACCGGGTAAGAGTGATTTCCCTCACTTACCGGATAAGACTCTCGATCCTTGTTATGGCTCTTACCGGGTAAGATTCTAGGTAGTTTCTATGCTCAATAGGTAAGGACTATAAGGTAAGTGATACCGGTAAGCGCTTACCCGAGTAAGCATTTAATAAACAACCCCTTAATCTGCAAATGAAGGTTTTATTCAACTTAGGGGTCGTTTATATTTTTAGTCCGTATAATGACATCGTATATATTAGTGTTGTTGTTAAAGGGCATTAAAGTCTTTTTATTTTATTCTGTTTTAATGTTCCAGTAGTTTAGTTTTTCCTCTATTCCTTGTTTTGTTTCTTCCTGTACTATAAATAGGGGTTCCTCTTTCTGGAATGATACAGATCTCTTTCCAAATCTCTCTCTCATTATATGGTATCAGAGCGAATACGCTCCCTTCCTCTCTTTGCGCTCTTTTTTTAGATCAGATCTGGAATGCCTTAACTAGATATGGCAAATCCAGAATCTTCTTCCAATAATTATTCGATTGTTGTTATTGAGGATCGATCGCATCCCTATTTTCTCCATTATTTTGACAGTCCAGGTATGATTCTTGTTTCTCAACCTCTTGAAGGGGACAACTATTCAACCTGGAACAGATCTATGATGATTTCTCTCTCTGTGAAGAACAAGACGGGATTTATTGATGGATCCCTAGCCAAACCTGTTTCAGATCTTGTGTTGCAGAATGCGTGGATTCGATGTAATAATATGGTGATTTCATGGTTGATGAACTTTGTGTCCAAACAAATTTCAAGCAGTATCATGTATTTAGACACAACGTACAAAATATGGACGACTCTCAAGAATCGATTTCAAATAGTAATGGACCTCGAATATTTCAAATTAGAAGAGATCTTATGAATTTATCACATAATCAAGATCCTGTGAACATTTATTTCACAAAATTGCAATCACTGTGGGAAGAATTGGCGTTTTTTTGTCCTAACTGCAATTGTGGAAAGTGTGATCGTGGTGGAAATGGGAAGATCGAGAAACATTATGAAGAAGAGCATGTTCTTAATTTTCTCATGGGACTCAATGAGTCATATTCTCATATTCGTAGCCAAATTTTATTAATGGAACCTTTACCTCAAATTGATAAAGTGTTTTCCTTAGTTGCTCAAGAAGAACGTCAAAGGAGTGTTGGACAACCACAACAGCAGGTTATAAATACTTAGTCGATAGTCTTGAATGTGAAAGGTGGATCATCTGGAGTGAAACGTCAATTTATCAACAATCCATCATCAAACTCAGGTAACTGATTTTCTTCTCGAGAAAAGCCTTTTTGTACTCATTGCTAGATGCAAGGACACACTAAAGAGAAGTGTTATAAGTTGCATGGATATCCTATTGGATACAAGTCAAGATCCAGAGTTAACAATGTTGTTGTTGAAGATAATGTCAATGGTAACGGTGAATCTCGTGGTGAAAATCTGAGTATTGTGATTAAAGGCCTCTCATTTATTCAATGTCAACAGCTTCTATAAGCCTTATCTGGACATTTGACTGGTTGCTCTATGTCTACCACTGAAAATGAGGATCGATGTGATGAATCCTTTGGTATGTGCTATTCTCTTTCATGTAGGACTGAATTTATATCCCCTAAAACATGGATATTAGATTCTGGAGCGTCTAAGCATATTTGTAGAGATTTAATGAGATTTGTCAATTCAAGAAGTGTCTCAAATTTCTCTATTACTCTTCCTACGAATGAATCTGTTCGGGTGAATCTGATTGGAGATGTTGTGATTAATGGCAATATACTGTTGCGAGACGTCTTATATGTTCCACAATTTCATTTGAATCTGGTTTCTGTAAGTGCACTAAATTCTGATCGAAAGTATTCAGTGCGATTTGATTATGATCATAGTTTAATCCAGGAAAAGGAGATCAACAGGACAATTGTCAAGGCTGATATCACGGCTTGTACGTATTAAATGAAGAGGATAAAGTTTATGTGAATCAAGTTTCTGCTGTTCCTTTAGATGTTTGGCATCAAAGATTTGTCCATCCATCAAATAAGAAGTTACTTGTAATAAATTCCTTGTTAAATAATAGTGTATTGTTTGTCATTTGTCGAAACAGAAACGACTCCTGTTTGTTTCATTGAACAATGTTTGTAATAAATCTTTCGATTTAGTGCATCTTGATACTTGGGGTCCTTTTCATTTGCCTGATAAAAATGGTAATAGGTATTTCTTGACACTGGTTGACGAACACGACCCGTATACATGAGTGTTTTTAGTTAAAAACAAGTCTGATGCCATTCAAGTGATTCCATGGTTCTACAATATGGTGTTGACACAATTTGGAATAAAAACAAAGGACTTCCATACAGACAATGCTCAGGAGTTGAGTTTTACGAATTTCTTTCTAGACAAAGGAATATTACATCAAAGGTCTTGCATTGGGAGACCCCAGCAAAATTTTGTTGTGGAACGTAAGCATCAACATTTGTTGAATGTGGCTCGTTGTTTAATGTTTCAATCTAAGGTTCCTCTTCTTCTATGGTTGGAATCTATCTTGACGGTTGCGTTCTTGATTAATAGGACGCCTTCTAAAATTCTTGGTGATCGACCTCCGTATGAAATTTTACACGGTAAGATACCAGACTTTTCTATGCTACGTACGTTCGGGTGTCTTGCTTTTGCATCAAACTTGACTAATCAACAACATAAGTTCAGCCGACGTGCCCAAGCCTGTTTATTTGTAGGTTATCCCGTGGGAATGAAGGCCTACAAGCTGTTGGATTTAGAGACGAAGCAAATATTTCAATCTCGTGACATTGTTTTTCACGAGAATGTGTTTCCTTATAAAGGCGGACAAGTTGACAAGAATTATGATCCATTCTCATATATTGTTGTTCCTGTGGCTGGAAGGAATGATTTTTATGAAAATGATTAGAGGCATATAACTTGCATGGAGCAGGTTCAAAGTCCGGAAAATGAAGATGAGCTTGGGGAGCCAATTTCCAGTGATCCAATGGAGTGCCAAACTGAATCATTATCAACAGAAGTTGTTGGTTGTAATCAGCCAGAGAATGGTAATCGAAGATCGTCTCGAAATCGGCGACCTCCTTCATATTTAAAAGAATATCATTGTAATGTTGTTCATGGTGAAATTTCAAATGCATTGCCATATTCGTTGTCGAAGTATTATGGATATTAACACCTAACAGAGACACAAAGAAAATTTGCTTGTGCAATATCAACAAACATGGAACCCTCCTCATATAAGCAAGCTGCTGAAAATTCAGAGTGGATTTCAACAATGGAAGAAGAACTGAAAGCCATGGAGTTAAATAAAATGTGGATTGTTGTTCCATTACCTGAAGGAAAAAGTTCTCTTGGATGCAGATGTGTATAGAAGTTGAAGTATGCACCTTCGGGTGTCATCGAGAGGCATAAAGCTCGGCTCGTTGCCAAGGGATTTCGTCAACAAGAAGGGGTGGACTTTGTTGATACTTTTTCACCGGTCGCTAAAATGGTTACCGTCAAAACTATTTTAGTGTTGGCATCAATCAATAGTTGGAGTCTCATTCAACTAGACGTGAATAACACGTTTCTAAACGGAGATCTTGAATAAGAGGTGTATATGGATATCCCTATAGGATATAAGGTTAAGGGGGAGTTTCCCATTGGAACAAAGTTAGCTTGCAAACTTCACAAGTCCATTTATGGACTTAAGCAGGCTTCAAGGCAATGGAATACAAAGTTTTCAAATTTCATGTTGTTAATTGGGTTCTCACAATCGAAAGCCGATTATTCGTTATTTGACAAAGCTCATGGAGAAGATTTCATCGCTTTATTGGTTTACGTTGATGATATAATTATCACGGGGGCATCTAAATGTGGAATTCCCAAGCTAAAGGATCAATTGAGTAATACTTTCAAACTCAAATACTTGGGTGACTTGAAGTTTTTCTTGGGTTTGGAAGTTATCAGATCTGAAGAAGGAATCTTGTAATCTCAAAGAAGGTATGTTCTACAATTACTTGAAGATAGTGGCATGCAAGCTTCAAAACCCGTCAAAGAACCGATGGATCCACGACATGTGTTGACTGATGATGATGGAGATTTGCTTACAGATGCTTCTCAATACAGAAGAATGATTGGCAGATTATTGTATTTGACTATCACAAGGCCTGATGTGTGTTTTGCTGTCCAGAATCTTTCTCAATATATTTCACAACCGAGAACAAGGCATATGCAAGCTGTGAAACATTTGTTAAGATACTTTAAGGAAAACCAGAAAGTGGTGTTTTCTATTCATCCCAGTCATCATTACAATTATGTAACACCTGAAATTCCAGGTAAGTATTTACTTTCGTTTTTTGATTTTCCGTATAAGACTTGTAGATTTGGGACCCACTTCGAGACCATGAACATTATGTTGAACCACCGGGCCAGAAATAAGAGAAAAACAGTTTCGGTCAGTGTCTGGGCGACAATGCCGGTGACTGTGACATGAATGTCACAGCCGAAGAAGGTTCAGGGATTGCGGTACAAGTGGGGCGACAATGCCCGCGAAAGTAACACTGGTCACAATCTCCTGGCACTGTCGTCAGGTTGGTACCGAGAGAGGGGGTTCATCCGCGAGATTTCCCCGCGACAATGCCCTAGGCACAATCACCGGGCATTGTCGCCCGTGGGGTCTGAGTGTTTAAAACGGGTTTTCAACCCATCAGAATTCATTCATTACATTTCAACTTATTTGGGAATCGTTTTTGAGAGCTCCTCTACAATTTTCCTTTCCAAAAATCCCCTCTCCTCATTTATTAGAAATCTAGGGTTTGGTGGGGAACATTTATTGAAGATAAAAGGTCAAGGGGAAACATTAAGTGTGGTTACTAACAACCTTCAAGTCTCAATCTCCTCTCCATCAAACTAGGGTTTTCTAAGTTTCTAGGGTTTTACTATAAAACCTAGATAGTGAGTTTTCTAACCATTTTAAATGAGATACATGTCCTATTATGTTTCTTTTCATCATATTATGTCTCCTTTCATTATATAAGTTATTTGATAAAATAGACAATATTAACTATATTTAGTAAGTGATGGGATTTCGATTATTGAACAAATATGACGATATGTTTGGAATGATTTGTTGACAAATATTGAGATATATGCAAATGATATGTAAATACATGGCTGTTTGGTCTTGTACATGAATTTATGGAATTTAGGGTTTGACCTAAATTGAGAATGGAATTTTGGGGATCTTATACATGTATTTTACTTGGTGTGAAGTATGTATAATGATGATTTGCATATTGGATGAACCACGAGTAGGAACTAGGAGGATGTAGTCTTGGGGTGCCACCTTAATGGTATGTGCCTAGATCTCCGTCATTTGGAGTAATGCCTTGGAGGTCGTATTCGAATGTGTCGGGCCTTCGAGATGTTGCTCATGAGAGTAAACATCAAGGTATATTGACTCTTGAGGTGAAACTCGTTGGTGTTTTGGGTCTCCCTCATTGATTCCTCTATGGTTCTTTATGTTATAAATTCCTATTTGATTATGCCATGTTATTGTTCAACTCATTAGGCTCGTTTGGCCTAACACTTGATTGGTTTGATGTGTATCTCAGGTTCTAGCAGCGCGACCGCCAAGAAGGTTTAGTAGGCCTTAGATGTGAGCTTGGGAGCACTTTTGGGACGCCCCAACATAGATGATGCATATTTTGGAGATTTGGATGACAACTTTATATAATCTCTTTTCTAGATAGGATTTAGATTAAATGGTTGTTATCCCTCATTACTTTATCATTACATACTTGTAATTATAACAGGCGTATATGGTCCCCATTTTGGGAAAAGCTCATGCTTTGGCATCATTTTATATACCACATTTCTTTTTTCGGAAATTTCTGTTTGTCCCAATTTTTGGGGTGTTACAAATTACAAGCTTATTGTGATTCCGATTGGGGTAAATGTATGGATTCAAGGAGGCCTGTGACAGGGTACTGTATTTTCCTTGGGAAGTCGTTGATATCTTGGAAATCGAAAAAGCAACCTACAGTATCAAAATCATCAACCGATTCCGAATACCAGGCTATGGAGGTAGCAACATGTGAATTAGTTTGGATTAAATAGCTGCTAAAAGACTTGGACGTGCCACATTCACAATCCATACTTCTGTTTTGCGATAACAAGTCGGCAAGGCAAATCGCTTCTAATCCTACATTCCACGAGAGAACAAAGCACATTGACATCGATTGTCATTTTGTTCGAGAAAAAGTGATGGATAAGCTTGTTCGATTGATGCTGATTGAATCTGCATATCAAGTGGCAGATGCTCTCACCAAACCGTTACCTCGGTCGCAACTTCAGTTTCTCTTATCCAAGATGAACCTCCAAAATCCTTTTTCCCCTGGTTCATCTTGAGGGGGAGTATTAGTGTTAGTGTTAAAGGGCATTATAGTCTTTTTATTTTATTCAGTTTTAATGTTCCAGTAGTTTAGTTTTTCCTCTGTTCCTTGTTCGGTTCCTTCCTGTACTATAAATAGGGGTTCCTCTTTCTGGAATGATATAGATCTCTTTCCAAATTTCTCTCTCATTATAGTATACAACAATTTATCCGGTAAGTGCTTACTGGGTAAAATTCGTACTCTTACTTATGGGGTAAGATTCCCGATCCTGGTTACCACTCTCGTCATGTTCATCCAATAAGGTAAAGTGATCTAGTAAGTTCTTACCTGGTAATCATTTAGTAAATGACCCCTTAATATGTAAACAAAAAGGTTTAATGGAAAACAGGTTGACTTTTTTTTGAAAGGTAGAAAATAGGTCGACTTAATCTAGAGATGAAGAACTCGATTTTTAGGAAGATGAAGATAGATCAACTTAAACTGAAAGGTTTAATGGAAAATCGATCGTTCTTAGAGATAAAGATGAAAAACTCAACGAGAAATCGATTTTGTAGATGGACTCGATCTATGTAGAGATGGGAGTTGATCTCTGTAGGCGTGAAGGAGAGAGTTGATCGAGGGAGGCGAAGTCCAGAGAAGTCGATATGTATGCATAAAGAAGAAAGCGTATCAGGTTTAAGGGTATATTGGTACATCAGATATTGTTCCATTTAGTTCCAAGCAGTGGTAGATCCATGATTTTTGCGTAGTGGGGCACCTTTAAGATAGATTAAAGGTCTACAAATTCTTCCGATGTGTTTTGTAACACCCGCTATTTTGGGGTTGGGTGAAAAGTTGACTTTTACCCAAAGTTCAAGGGGGTAAAATGTAACTTGGGTTATATAAATATAAATCAGATTTCAGATATTTTGAAAATATCACAGATCAGATCTTTTGTGAATTCAGAGAGAGAGAGAGGAGGAAGCAGGGGAAGAGGTCGTTCGGTTTTTCTCCAAATCAAGGTACGATTCTAGCTTAATGCCTTGATCTGAATGCTTTTAGCCGTGTAGAATCTCGTTGTGAAGGTTTTAAACCGTTCCATTTTGAGATCTGAGTATTTCTCATTTTGGATCTGGGTTCTGCATCGATCTGTTCTTGATGAACAAGACGATGGTCGTTCGACCGGTGTGTCGTTCGAACGGATGGTCCTTCGACCGGATGGTCCCTCGAACGGAAGCCCTTTGACCGGTGTTGCCTGTTTGACCGGTGTTGCCTGTTCGACCGGTGTTGTCCTTCGACCGGGGTTGTGTTCGACCGGTTTTTGTACTCCACCGTAACTGTGTTTGGCAGTTTGTTGTGCTCGTATTCTAGAGTTATAAGTCAGTGTGTTTTCTGTATCTTTGGGCTTACCGATTTAACGGTGTTGTCATAGGTAGCGATCGTAAGAAGCAGTCTTTAAGCAGGAAGACATCTGAGGTGAGTCCTTTAAGCTAAATCGGTCTGTATTACGAATGCTATGTGATAAATGTATTATTTAAATGTGGAAAACCTGGTTTCAAAGTGACTGATTGTCGTTGGGAAATACCTTCTAAAAATCCCATATTTTCAAGAATCAAGATTTATAGAATTGAACCGTTGTTCATATGAATTGCCTGTATATCTGATTTAATATGAGTATGCTCTGAAATGACATGCTTTGGCTTTGAGTCTTAGTGCAATGGATCCATAGGCACGGTGTCCCTATGTCCCCTGTTTTGGGCATTTGGTTCACGTTTTAGCACGGGATAGGCATCGGGTTGCCATGATAAGTAGGTTGTGGGCCTATACGGTCGGGCAACGTCTCATGGTGCAGTAAGGTGTAATCCCATTATGTGCTTGGGTTCCCCCTGTTTTGGGAACTCTCAAGGATAGATCCAGAGGGGTTGACTTGAATGTTTTGAGCGACAGATCTAGAGGGGTTGAGCTCGTTATGTGATTTTGGGTATTACTTATACCAATGTTTAATCACTAATGGTTTGTTTGATTTCTTGACTTAGCTCATGGCTATACTCACCGCGTGACACCATTTGGGTTTAGTACTCTCTTTTATTTGGCTTGTTCTCACTAGGCTTTAGCCTAACGCTTGCTCTTGGTTATCTTGTTGGCAGGTTATCTTAGCAGTGGGGCTCGTCGGGACTGAGGGAGCGACCTTGGGGTCGTGAGTGATTCTTTTGAAGATACATTTTTGGAAGTATAGCGACACCCGTCCCTAATCTATTTATTATTATAGATTACTAGGTTGTCGTTTTATATTTCATCCATCTACCACATTTATGTCTACTCTGTACCCCGTTGGATAAATGTGTATTTTGTAATTGTTACACCTTATTCCGCAAGTTAGTCTTTTGCTGAATTCTTTTTCGAAAATTTGATTTCCGAAATTTTTAGGGTGTTACAAGTTGGTATCAGAGCCTTGGTTTAAGTGAACTAGGTATGGCTGTAAGATGCCTAGACTTAAGCTGAGACTATTAAGTTACGACTCGTGAGATGGGGTAGATCTTGTAAGATAGGATGGTCTTAGGGTCAACGGAAACTTGCACAAGTTGAGAGTTGTAATGATGGTGATAAGCACTCTTGCATATTATACGTTAATAATTCCACTTAGCTAACGTTATTATGAAAATGTTTTACGTGGGTATACTTAAATTACTGTTGTTATAATAATTAATAAGTGTAGTAGTACGTTCTCTGTGTTTTCCGTAATCCTTATCCTGTTCTTTTGCATATTTGCGTTCAGCAGAACCATGGTTAATACCAGGAATCGTCCGGAAGGCCAAGAGGCCGACATACCTACGGTCGACCATCCGCTGGCGACCGTAGTGGGGGAAGCAGTGCATATGGGTAATGTGCTGGGTGGAGGACCCGAACATATTCCTCGACGAAATTTAGAGGCTGATGAGCCTATTATCGAAGAAGTGACGGCCGAGACGAGATTGATGGATCGTATGATGTTGGCCATGAATAGGGCCATGGTGCAACAACAGGAAGTGTTCTTGAAACTCCTCGAGGACAGAGACGCTAACAACCGTAGGCCCGAAACGGTTGGCGAGAATGTGATTGTTGCAGGATCCAGGGGTACCGGACCTGTAATTTCCCCTGTGGTGACTGCAACCCTGGGCGTCAGTCGAACGGCGCGGACTTGCACGTTCAAGGCTTTTCTGGGTTGCCGACCCCTAGAATTTAAAGGCTCAGACAATCCGCTAGATTGTATGGCCTGGGTTCGAGAAATGGAGCAAGCTTTTCGCTCAAGCGAATGTGGGGAGGAGCAGAGGGTAATTTTTGGTTCCCGAATGTTGCGGGGAATAGCTCTTACTTGGTGGGATGTGTACTCTGCTTCGCTGGAGCCGACTGTTCTGGACCAATTGTCTTGGTCTACCTTCAAGGAGAAACTGCTAGAGGAGTACTGTAACGAGAGGTCGTTGGACCGAATCAAGGATGAATTCCAAAACTTGAAGAAAGGAGGTATGTCTGTGAGGGAGTACAGTCGTCTCTTCATGGACAAGCTGGGTTTTGTGGGACGTCTGGTCTCGACAAAGAAAGATAAGATCAAGGCTTACATCAAGGGTCTTCCATCGGACATGATGTTGATGGTTCGTGTGACAAAGACCTCCACCCTTCGGGAGGCAATAGAAGAAGCTCAACTCATGGAGGACGCTTACAGTCTCGGCAGGGATCAGGGTGGTCACCAAGTCGAGAAGAGGAAGTGGGAGGGAAGCTCAATGCCCTCAAAGAAACCCTTTTATACCAACAGCAACGCTCAGCGAGGAGCCGATCCTAGGCGTGATGCCAAGTGGTGTTCCAAGTGCCGAAGCAAGCATTTCGGCCCATGCAACTTTGTTCCCGGGACGTGCTACAAATGCGGGAAGACGGGTCTCACGTTCCGAGATTGCCCTCAAAAGGGGCAATTATGTTTCGAGTGTAAGGAACCGGGGCACGTCAGGGCGGAGTGCCCGAAACTCAAGACCGGGGGTTTAGGTGGGAAGAAGATGGAACCTCCGCGGTCGACCGGAAGGGCTTTCCAGATGTCGTCAGAGGAAGCTAAAGCATCGACTGATGTGGTGTCGGGTACGTTTCTTCTAAATTCCGTACCTACGCGTGTGTTATTTGATTCTGGTGCTAGCTACTCGTTCATATCTGATTTGTTCTGTCAAAGGCTTGATATGTCTAAGAGTATGCTAGAGATTGCTGTTGTGGTAGAAATAGCAAATGGAGGTCAAGTTCTAATTCATAATATCCTTAGGGATTGCATCTTAGAGCTTAAGGGGAAGAAATTTCCCATTAACTTATTACCTATGCAAATTGGCGGATTCGACGTGGTGGTGGGTATGGAGTGGTTATCTAAGAACCAGGCCAAAATTGTATGTTCCAAGAAGATGATCCGTTTACCTGTGGCCAACGGAGAAGCGACTATAATCTACGGCGAAGGAAGGAAAGGCGATGTGGCGATTATTTCTGTAATCAAAGCTAGGAAGTGTTTGGTGAAAGGATGTGTATCCTTCTTGGCTTATGCCATCGATACCAAACTCGACCAACGGAAGTTGGAAGATGTTAGGGTGGTACGCGAGTTTCCCGATGTGTTCCCGGAAGACTTGCCCGGGTTGCCCCCCGATCGTGTTGTGGACTTTCGTATTGACCTCATTCCAGGAACGGCTCCGATTACTCGAGCTCCTTATCGTTTGGCTCCTACCGAAATGCAAGAGATGGTGGTTCAACTTCAAGACCTTCTCGAGAAAGGTTTCATCCGACCGAGCTCGTCATCGTGGGGAGCTCCGGTTCTGTTTGTCAAGAAAAATGACGGTACAATGAGAATGTGTATCGACTACAGGGAACTGAACAAAGTGACGGTGAAGAACAGGTATCGACTTCCAAGAATCGACGACCTGTTCGATCAACTTCAAGGAGCAGGTTATTTCTCAAAGATTGACCTTCGGTCGAGGTATCAGCAAGTGAAGGTAGCAAAGAGCGACATCCCAAAGACGGCATTTAGAACTCGCTATGGGCACTACGAGTTTCTGGTGATGCCATTCGGCCTAACCAACGCACCGGCGATACTTATGGACTTGATGAACCGAGTGTGTCGATCGTTCCTCGACAAATCGGTAATCGTGTTCATCGATGACATCCTAGTTTACTCCAAGAATGAAGAAGGGCACGAGCAACATCTCCGTGAAGTATTGGATGTGTTAAGGCGAGAAAGACTCTACGCAAAGTTTTCAAAGTGCGACTTTTGGCTACCAGAGGTTCAATTTTTGGGGCATATAGTTTCAAGGAAAGGAGTAAAAGTGGATCCCGCAAAGATTGAGGCAATGACGAATTGGGAACCTCCCAAGAATCCGTCTGAAATCCGAAGTTTCCTAGGTTTGGCAGGGTACTACCGGAGATTCATTCAAGATTTCTCGAAGATAGCCTCGTCGTTGACGATCTTGACCTGGAAGAACGTGAAATTTGTGTGGACCGAGAGGCAAGAAGAGGCGTTCCGCACCTTACAAAAGAAGCTTTGTGAAGCTCCTATCCTATCCTTACCTGACGGGACAGAAGATTTTGTGGTGTACAGCGACGCGTCGAAGATGGGTTTGGGTTGTGTCCTGATGCAAAGAGGGAAGGTGATCGCTTACGCATCAAGGCAACTTAAAGTGCACGAAGTCAACTACCCTACTCATGACTTGGAATTGGCAGCAGTGGTGTTTGCACTGAAATTGTGGCGGCACTACCTCTACGGTATGAAGTCCACTCTTTATACTGATCACAAGAGTCTGAAGCATATCTTTGATCAGAAAAAGTTGAACATGAGACAGCGGAGATGGTTGGAGTTGTTAAAGGATTATGACTGCGAATTGCTCTACCATCCGGGTAAGGCAAACGTTGTGGCCGACGCTTTGAGTCGGAAGGTCTGCGGGGGAAATTCTCGTGCTACCTTTGCACGGATTGAAATAACTTCAACACTCATTGACAGAATCAAGGAATCGCAAGCCGAAGCCTTGCTAGAGGAAAACCTCAAAGGAGAAGTCATGACGAAACAACATCTTTTGTTGACTAAAGATAGTCGAGGGGTGAAGCTTTTCAATGGGCGAGTCTGGGTGCCTAAGATTGGGGGTAATAGAGAACTTCTTCTCGAAGATACCCACAAGTCAAAATACTCCATTCACCCGGGAAGCACGAAAATGTATAGAGATTTGAAATTGCATTATTGGTGGCCAGTCATGAAGCTCGATGTAGCGCGCTATGTGGAACAGTGTGGGACTTGTTTGCAAGTGAAGGCTGAGCACCAAAGACCCTATGGAAGTTTGCAATCCTTGGAAATTCCGGAATGGAAATGGGAACACATCACGATGGATTTCGTGACAAAACTACCCAAGACCTTGAAAGGTCACGACGCCATTTGGGTTATAGTTGACCGCTTGACCAAAAGCGCTCACTTCTTGGCCATGCGGGAGACCTTTCCAATGGATAAATTGGCAAAGTTGTACATCGATGAAGTAATTTCCCGGCATGGCGTGCCGCTATCTATAGTCTCTGATCGGGATAGTCGGTTCACGTCGCATTTTTGGAATGGCTTACAAAAGGAATTGGGTACACGTGTGAAGTTGAGTACGACCTACCATCCTCAAACCGACGGACAAAGCGAGAGGACAATCCAGACGCTAGAAGACATGTTAAGATCATGCGTGATCGACTTTGGGGGTAGTTGGGATACGCACCTGCCTTTGGTAGAGTTCGCGTACAATAATAGCTACCACTCAAGTATAGGGATGGCACCGTTTGAAGCGTTATACGGTCGCAAGTGTCGAACTCCCGTATGTTGGCTCGAGGCGGGGGAAAAGCAGTTCGCCGGACCAGAAGTTGTGCAAGAAACGGCAGACAAGGTCAAGGGCATCCGCGAGCGTATAAAGGCGGCCCAAGATCGACAGAAAAGTTACGCCGATAAGAAAAGACGGCCAATGGAATTCCAAGTGGGAGATCGGGTTATGTTGAAGGTGTCCCCTTGGAAGGGAATTATTAGATTTGGGAAGCGTGGTAAGTTGAGTCCCCGTTTCCTTGGACCGTTCACTGTGACTGAGCGGGTAGGACTTCAAGCTTATCAGCTGGAACTTCCTCCGGAGATGAAGGGAATTCATAACACGTTCCACGTGTGCTATCTACGGAAGTGTCTAGCAAAGGAGGAGAGTGTCATTCCACTCTCCAAGATCAAAGTGGATGAGGAAAATCGTTGCGTTGAAGAACCTGAGGCGATTTTGGAAAGGAAGACGAAGAAGCTTCGTCACCGGGAAGTCACAATGGTCAAGGTTCAGTGGAAGCACCATCGAGGTGCCAATGTGACTTGGGAAGCGGAAGAGGACTTGAGGCGGAGGTACCCTCACCTCTTCCCATAGCCGAGATTTCGAGGATGAAATCTTCTCCAAGTTGGGGAGGATTGTAACACCCGCTATTTTGGGGTTGGGTGAAAAGTTGACTTTTACCCAAAGTTCAAGGGGGTAAAATGTAACTTGGGTTATATAAATATAAATCAGATTTCAGATATTTTGAAAATATCACAGATCAGATCTTTTGTGAATTCAGAGAGAGAGAGAGATGAGGAAGCAGGGGAAGAGGTCATTCGGTTTTTCTCCAAATCAAGGTACGATTCTAGCTTAATGCCTTGATCTGAATGCTTTTAGCCATGTAGAATCTCGTTGTGAAGGTTTTAAACCGTTCCATTTTGAGATCTGAGTATTTCTCATTTTGGATCTGGGTTCTGCATCGATCTGTTCTTGATGAACAAGACGATGGTCGTTCGACCGGTGTGTCGTTCGACCGGATGGTCCTTCGACCGGATGGTCCCTCGACCGGAAGCCCTTTGACCGGTGTTGCCTGTTTGACCGGTGTTGCCTGTTCGACCGGTGTTGTCCTTCGACCGGGGTTGTGTTCGACCGGTTTTTGTACTCCACCGTAACTGTGTTTGGCAGTTTGTTGTGCTCGTATTCTAGAGTTATAAGTCAGTGTGTTTTCTGTATCTTTGGGCTTACCGATTTAACGGTGTTGTCATAGGTAGTGATCGTAAGAAGCAGTCTTTAAGCAGGAAGACATCTGAGGTGAGTCCTTTAAGCTAAATCGGTCTGTATTATGAATGCTATGTGATAAATGTATTATTTAAATGTGGAAAACCTGGTTTCAAAGTGACTGATTGTCGTTGGGAAATACCTTCTAAAAATCCCATATTTTCAAGAATCAAGATTTATAGAATTGAACCGTTGTTCATATGAATTTCCTGTATATCTAATTTAATATGAGTATGCTCTGAAATGACATGCTTTGGCTTTGAGTCTTAGTGCAATGGATCCATAGGCACGGTGTCCCTATGTCCCCTGTTTTGGGCATTTGGTTCACGTTTTAGCACGGGATAGGCATCGGGTTGCCATGATAAGTAGGTTGTGGGCCTATACGGTCGGGCAACGTCTCATGGTGCAGTAAGGTGTAATCCCATTATGTGCTTGCGTTCCCCCTGTTTTGGGAACTCTCAAGGATAGATCCAGAGGGGTTGACTTGAATGTTTTGAGCGACAGATCTAGAGGGGTTGAGCTCGTTATGTGATTTTGGGTATTACTTATACCAATGTTTAATCACTAATGGTTTGTTTGATTTCTTGACTTAGCTCATGGCTATACTCACCGCGTGACACCATTTGGGTTTAGTACTCTCTTTTATTTGGCTTGTTCTCACTAGGCTTTAGCCTAACGCTTGCTCTTGGTTGTCTTGTTGGCAGGTTATCTTAGCAGTGGGGCTCGTCGGGACTGAGGGAGAGACCTTGGGGTCGTGAGTGATTCTTTTGAAGATACATTTTTGGAAGTATAGCGACACCCGTCCCTAATCTAGTTATTATTATAGATTACTAGGTTGTCGTTTTATATTTCATCCATCTACCACATTTATGTCTACTCTGTACCCCGTTGGATAAATGTGTATTTTGTAATTGTTACACCTTATTCCGCAAGTTAGTCTTTTGCTGAATTCTTTTTCGAAAATTTGATTTCCGAAATTTCTAGGGTGTTACATGTTTTTAGCCTAATTCCATCATTTCAAGGGATTTTTAAAGTTTTTTGGTTCATTTCAATGGATTTTTAAGGTTTTTTTCGATTTCAAGAATTTTTTTTTTATTTTTTGGTTGATTTTGATGTACTTTTTTGGTTGGTGGAGACACATGCATGGAATTAATGGAGGAACTATGGTAGTAAGTTAAAAAGGTGTTGTTAACCTAGATAAAAGAGAGAATTTTTTAATGGGGCCATCCTCCCACCTATTACACAACTAGGCATGGTAATTGTATCCGACCCGTTGGGGAACCCGGTTTACCCGCCCCAATCGGGGCCGGGGATTCCCTGTAAAACCGGGTACTGGGGTCGGGGCCGGGGATCCCCGATTGTCTAAAACCGGGGCCGAGGGCCGGGTAATGCATTCCCGCCCCGCCCCGTCCCCGTATATATTTAATATATATAATTTTCTAATATTTTTGTTAATTTACATAATCCTAATCCCTTTTTAATATTATTTTAATATGTTTTTCTTAATTTATTTACGACAAGCGTGCTTTAATTTTTTTTAACTTCATTCACTTGATACAATCATGATTTACGAATTTTTAAAAAAAAAAACTCGATTTAATTTTTATATGTAACCGAACCGGGGATGGGCCGGGAATGGGCCAGGGATAGGCCCAAGAAAAAACGGGGAGGGGACTCCAATCCCCGTACCCACTGGGGACCGGGGTCGGGGCCCGGGGTAAGATACATAAACCGGTGTTGAGGTCGGGGATTGCATTCCCCGCCCCATCCCCGCCCTGTTGCCATCCCTATACACAAAGATTCCACCCTTGGTTCCAAGGGGTAGGAGTGGAACACGTGTGTTCGAGTCTTGTTCTAGTTAGTTTTCATCTGTTCCACTTATTGTCACGACAAACATGGTACACACTGTTATGTTAAGTCCAACATACCAAACGCACCCTTAAAGCTTATTGAAAGCTGATTTATATAACTTAAAAGAAAATCCACAATGATACATCCTATTTTTGGAATTGGTCATCACATAATTAGTCTTTGCATAATAATAGGTTTTAGAACCTAGTCTTTTGCAGTAGTTTTTGCTTTGATTTTTTCTTAGTATGGTAAAATTTGTTTCCTATTTTTCTGCATTTTGTTTACCTTGTTAAAGCCATGCTTTCTCTTTGAGTACGTTTGAGCTCAAAGCAAAACTTACTTTTGTTATGTCATTTTGAGTTATCTCTGTTTTGCCAGAAGTTGGTAAGTAAAAAAAGTGAGAGTCCTAGGAGCGAAACACGAGTGTGTATGAGAGATGGCGACTGAGTCAAAATACTTTTTAACTCGATGCATGTTCGATGGAGACTACGATCATTGGAGCTTTCTTAATGCAAAATCACTCAAGTAATAATGATTCAATCACAATCTTTATTAGAAAATAGAGAGAAAATACAAAGATTAGAGTGCAAGATCTACTTTCTCTCTCTAGACTTCCTCTCACTAGAATTCTCTGTCAAAGTATGAATGATGCATATAAACTCTTCTCTACTACAATTACAATGGAAAACTAATTTATAACTAGGAACTATACAAGAGAACTAAAACAATACAACATTGACTTTCTACTTAAAAGCTTTGACTTTGACTATCTCTTCTTTTAGCTTTGACTTTGATTTCAATATGTTTCCTTATAAGATGATCTATGATACAATAATATTTTCTCTAACAATCTCCATCTTTGTATTCGAGATCACTCTTCAAATGAATTCAGCTTTAACCGTGTCCTCTCTTGAAGTTAAACAAACTTTATCAACTTGAAAAACAGTCTCTCCTTTTAACAAATATAATCATCATAACTGAAATCTTCAGCTCAAAATGATTTTCGGGAAAATTCCCAAAAATTCTCCTCTTTGACATCTCTAAATATTTATTACACGTCTTGTCTTCTTCAATAGTATCTTTCAGCAAACAAACTTTGTTTTAACTCATCTTGAACTTTGTCTTCTCGTATCTTTGTATCTCCCTACAATCTTGACATTGGAAGAATCATAATTATTTCCTCTTCTATCTTTGTATCTCCCGCTTTTTGATGATTGTGAGCATCATGATCATCAAAACTTCACAATAAGAACATTCTTTCAATTTCTGATCAGCACCACTTTCACCTTTCAATGAACATTTGATCTTTCCATTTTGAACATAAGAACCACCCGTCAATTTCAAAGATATAATTCTGAATCTTTTCATATTCATTGTAACCCTGAATCAACGAATGAAACGATTAATATACCTATAGCACGGAGCCACTCAATACAACGGATGTACTTCGAAAATGATTTTTTTTATGTTCACTCCCCTAAGGCTTCCATTCAATCATTGAAAAACACAAGGAATTTATATGAACGTTATGACAGTAAAACATATTTAAGCAATAGGTGGGGCAAACATATTTAAGCAATAGGTATATGAAAGTATTTAAGCAATATGTGCTTTATCAGGCTCAAATTGTGTAAACTGCTGAGACACAACAAGTTTTCCATGGATTCAATGTGCATGATTGAAGTACGAAAGTGGGGCAAACATCCTTCTTTTCAATATCAAAGTCTTTCAAATGATGTAACACCCTGAATACCGGAAATAGCAACTCATTTAAAATTTTCTAAATACACCTATAAAAGAATCATTTACAACCACAATTTATTATTTAACCTCAACACACACATTCATTCTATACATACGGTTTATAATAAGGACGGGTGCTACTAAAACCCAATAAAAGTCGCCATCTCCAAACTGCGGAAGTCTTCACTAACTTACACTCGGGAGAACTAAGCACATCTCTTCTTGGGACAGCTAGAACCAAACCCCATCTAGAACCTGATGCACATGCCGACAAATAAAAAGGTTAGGCTTAACGCCTAGTGAGCTCAAGAGTTTTAACATAGAAGAATATATATTTAAGAGAAAGGAATTTAGTCTAAAGCAAGATCTTTCGAAATAATATACTTTAAAATGGAACGACACATTTTCCCATATTATGCACTTTTAAAGTCGATGCCCCTAAACACTTGTTCTTGTAACACGGTACAACGCATAACTCACCCAAACGGGATCATAGTTAGACACTCAGTTTGCGAAAATGTGAATAACACTTCGTATCCCAAAACACCCAAACACGGGCGGGACATAATACTCGACCCTTGAATAGAAGAAAGCAATTCAAAAAGATATGGTACGTCATTGAAAACATGTACTCGAATTTATACTCACACGACCATAAAATAGAATGAAACCCAATTATTAAAGTATGGACAATTAATTACCCAAAATGTGACGGGCCGACAACGGGGGGTACCCGTATCCGTTGAGAGCGGAGGAACACAAAGTATGCCACTCAACAACGTTGATCGCATGACACTTCACGACCCGCGGCCCAAGTGCCCCTACAACCTCTTGACAAGTTCACCATGAGAGGACATTGACCTTGGTGGCCGTTACAAAGAACTCCACCCCAAAAGGCCCCGGGAATTACAACAAAGGCGATTCCCCAATAATGAAAATACGGGGGGTCACAGTACTCACCGCCCAGGCAGCACTATCCAAACTCAGCCCTCCTAGTCCCTCCTTGTCAAGTTTCGGTCATAAAACATGAGTCCCGGAGTCCAACCCCGTACCACCCAATTGACCATCAAATAAGATTGACTTACGTGCCTATGGATCCAATGCAACACAGTCTAAAAATACACGACTACTCATGAATGACTATAACACTCGAGCCTGAACTTATAATGAATTTACAATAAAATGCATTGACTAAATCGAGCCATTAAAACCGGACAAGTGTCCTTAATACTCATTTACGCCAGTACCGAGCTAAAATGCTCAAAAGCCTTTTGACTAACAATTAACGTCCTCCGAATACTGAAATGCCTTTAAACAACGTTTATGAAGACACATACCCCAAAGATGTGGTTAACCCAAAACTCAACACGTATTGGGACCAAAGATTTTCCAACGGTTTTATGAATGCAATTATACCCAAAATGCATATAACGTGAAATAGACTTTGTTGGTACAAAAATCATCAAAGATACATAACCCATGAAATGGACTCTATTTGTGCAAAATTGCTAGGAACCTAAATATGAGCATTTTATGAGGCTAACACAACCCAAGTTTACCCAATATGAAAACTTATCAAAATACTCACACTTTGACAAATACCAAGTAAAACACCTTTTTACTTCAAAATACACATTTTGGCATGTACACCGTTTTAACAAATCAACTTGAACTCACATTGGTAGATTTAGGCTAAATCTAGATTTTACCCCACTTTGAGCTCCTTTGAAGAAACTTGAATCTTCAAGCAAAACTTCCAAAACCTAGATCCATAAGTTTCCAACCATCAAAACATATAATCAATCACTTAGAATCATTTCCCAAATATATATATATCAAAATCCCCAAATGAGATCAAAACCCTAATTTCTCCAAAACCAACAAATCCAAGATTTGAGAAACCGAACACTAAGAAACCATCAATGGAGCATTTATAACCGTATCGCAAGAAAACTTACCCTTGAAGACAAAGAGACTTCCGAGAACATCCAACCCAACACTTCAACCCGAGCTCCCAACCGAAAGAACTTGATGAGGAAGATGAAGATGGAGGTTTTGTGGTTCAAGGCTCCAACTAGTTAGATGATGAAGAATCATGTGGTTCAAGGGGGAAAACCATCAAAATGGGTTAGGGTTCGGTTTTAGGGTTTGGGAGAGAAAAGGGAAGAAGATATAAATGAGAAATGAGAAGAAATGGTGAGAATTCGGACATTTTAATGCCCTGACCCCCGCTCGCGATAGTGCCCCGCGACCTTGACATGGTCACTGTCGCAGGGGCACAATCGCCCCACTTGTACCGCAAGGGGTGGAGTCCCCGCGACTATGCCACGCGATTGTGCCCTTTGGCACAGTCGTCGGGCACTGTCGCCCCACTCCTCCCGAACTCCGAAAATCCGACTTTTTCAACGCCAATACTCCCGATACTCCGAGGGACTTTAAACAATGCATTCCCCAACAAAACCCCACTGTTTACAAGTCACAGAAATGTCCGGGTGACATTTACTTACCGAATTTACGGGTGTCACAATCCTCCCAACCTTAGAATGATTTCGTCCTCGAAATCTAGATTCCCATGAAACTTTGCCCGCAGAAGTATTTCCCTTAACCCACTATCAGAACCTTTGTACTGATACACACATATGCTGCCCTTCTTGGGCACATTATACTCATAACCAAGCGAACACTTAACCCTCCAAAGTAACCTTTTACCCACAAGGTTACGGTCGTCTCCCAACCTTAGAGTGACAACTACTACCTCTAGGGTAGTTCGTGACCTTAATATTTCACCAAACAATTCCCTTCGGAGCATCATGGATCCGAACTCAACGTCAAAGATGGAAACCGAACTCCCATGAATCCTCATATTCCTACTGATCCACTCCTAATATCTATAAAGACATTCTTCCAAGGCGCACCAAAATGTCCTTCATGCAACCGGTTACCACAGATTCGGCTGTCACTCAACTCCGACCCAACACCAATCTCACAACATTCCTAAGGTAACATCCTTATCACTACAGGAATGCTTGGGCACACCGATACTCAATCCTTAATACCCAAACTCCTTTCAAAATCCATCACCAAAAGGTCACTATTTTCCATAATCCAACCGGGTTGCATACATCCATTCCAAGATCCATTGACCTCAAGAAAACAAGTCGACGCCTAGGACTAAACGGTGACCTCGAAACGTGGACCTCTCGCCCAAATTTCTATTCCAGACAGATTGTCGTACTAAGTTTGACACTTAACCGAGTGCTAAATTTCAAATGTTATATTTCTAACAGACCGACCACCAAAATATCCTTTAATCGCGGAACCCACTGAAACGATACGCCATCATCATAAACCATGGTGTCACACCGACGAGAAATCCCCCAAAACGAACCCAATCTAATCGCAGGTAATCACTTAAGACCTTATCCCGCATGATTACCGAGGTATAAGATTGCTTCTGTAATTAACTGGGAAGACTTAAATCTACTATTTCCACTAATACAAACGCGAGCAGATTCACAACCAAAACCTCAAACATTCAAGACTGACCGCAAGTCGGATCATCCGACGCTTCAAATCCCAAGGACTCCCTTAGTCCCTAAACACAACTCCTTTCATGACGGGGTTAAACCTATAGGCCTAATGAGTTCAAGGTTTTTCAAATAATAAGCCAATTTAAACTTTTATAAAACTTTCAAATACAAAAGTTTTATAACGATTAACCGTACAGTGACAACACACTATCGCCCATCCGATAGGTTTCAAAACTGGTTACCAACACAACGCATATAAAACCATTTCCAAAACTCGTTTGATCAGTAATTACGTTAATAAAAACGGTAACAAGAGATGCGCAACAAAATTTTCAAACGGACTACCATGATCCTAGTAATGCATCAATTTATACTATGCATATGAAAGATAACTTTCCACACTATAACATGTGCAATAAAAGTTTGTACAATTCCCAAAAAAGACATTCACAAATTAATTTTAAAGTTCTGACTTCCCAACCCAAAAGTCGTTGCGACATAAAATTATTAACCACTCCATATGCAACAGTTTATTTCCCAAAGTTCGATGAAATGATAAGAATGCAAATAATTCTCAAATCGAGTTTAAAACTTTAAGCCGCCTCGATAAGACACTTTTGACCAAGATGGTAACTACAACGATATGCAATTCGAAAATTCATTTCATGTATTGTGGAAAATTTATAACAGCAAGGTCAACAAGCGAAGCACACTTAGATTAAAATTTAATTTAAGACAATATAAATATTTCGCATATTTACTCACGCGAGTGAAAGTCGGATTCAACCCAAAAGTATGCACATATATTCGTGTGAAACTCAAGATGCAATCATGCGACATTTCGATTTTTCAAGGTGCCTCTTACGGTTGCAAAAGTGTCGATGCAAGACTCGCATGAAACAAAGTATTGAACACAACTCGTAAATTAACGCACACAATGATGCATATGTACATGTTCTCAAAATTATTTTACGCAACGCAAAATGACGTAAGACGAGACACCCTAAACCCAATTGAATTTTCGCAAAACTCAATAATGCTAAAATCATGCAGTGACAAATTTTCATTTATCAACAAGAATGTAAGACGGCAATATGGCTAAAACACTAAGCCTTTAAGAGTTTCCTCTTTTAATGCAATGAAAGGTAAAATGACACCTTTAACAAAATTCACATGGGACACGACGCCAACCAACTCGTAAGCTTAAAAGAAGCAAAATTAAAACTCACGCATGGAAAGACATCGTATAAAACAATACTCCATGAAATTCCAACAAAACTCACACAAACTAAAATTCTCAAGAAATTCCGACTCAACGCGTGGGAATAACTTTTCCTTTAAAACCATTGACTTATGTGGAGGAGATCTAATGCCTAGGTTAAAATCTCATAGCTACTTGCCCAATACTCAAATGACATTAAAACATGGAAGTTACAATATCCACAAATAGCGTTAAACAAGAGACGTGAATAAAGAGATTTTTTTGATAACAATTTGCAATTAAGTGCAACAAAACGTTTTCATGAAGGCTTAAGCTCACAGTTTAAAATCTGGTGAATGCTACATGCTTTACCAAAACCTTATAGTGCAAAACACCAACACTTTATGTTTTACGAACACAAGAACAATTTATGCAAATTTTATTTCAGAAATAAATTTGGTGCATGAATTTGATCGGCACTTGGCATCATAGGACTACAATTCCCAATGACCCGACACACTATTGTCATCTGGAAGCATCAAACATCTTAGAGCCACAAACCCACTAATTTGGTTAACTTACAATTTCTCCTCGAAATAGAATCGGTCTAACAAACTTATAGCTCTAATCCAACCAATAATTCTGACCCAAGATGATCAACTTAATGCATTCATCGCACATAACTATCACTTCAATGCAACATTGCTATAGACATCAACCTTTCCTTAAATTACTCGCTTAGAAACTTTCTCACTACCTCAACGGTCATCATACCAAGGTAGTTCAAGTATGCACATGTAATACGTAGGTTCACCATAACACTGGCCAGGTGCCATTATGAACGTACCATACATGATCATCCTTGCGACCCTTGACAAATTTCCTGTTTCTAGCGACTCATATTAAGAATTTTTAGTGTGTTGTCGCACACTAAAGAAAAACTCACACGATAAGAATTTTTTGTCGCACACTAAAACACAGACCACATGATAAGATTTCTTTTCACGCACTGAATCATGCGATAAAGCAAATCTTGTCGCTCGAAGAAGAACTTTCCGCGCAAAAGTCATGCGATAAGGCAATGTCGTCGTGTAAGAGACACGTGATAAGAACTTTCACTAGCCTATGTCACGCGATAAGATTTGTACTTAGTCTCTCACTTCACCGAGCGATAAGTATGAATTCCTTTGTCACGCGACAAAGATGAACACCATGATGATGTAATTCACGATAAGTTTGAAGATTCTCAGAAAAACATCGAATTTGCTCAAACCTTATCCAAATCCTTTGAAAATTGGAACGAATGTGTGAATTAACAACATAATCAACTTTAATACTGTGAACTTTTTCAAGGAACCACAAAATCTGGTACTTTTAATCCAAAGTATTAACTATTTTGTCGAACTCAAAAACTCCAAAATCTCTCTTATTTGATCTTTAAAAAAAATTTCTCAACCAATTTGATTCAGATGACTTCCATACTCAATCTTGAATCAATTCAATCCAAAATTCGATAAAAAACAATCCAATTCAAGAAAATCCAAAAAAATTCAGTCGACTTCCAAAAGTTTCTAAAAATGGCAGGAACAAAGATCAAAAACGTGTAATCCATACTCTGATACCAATTGTTAATGCAAAATCACTCAAGTAACAATGATTCGATCACAATCTTTATTAGAAAATATAAAAAAAATACAAAGATTAGAGTGAAAGATCTACTTTCTCTCACTAGAATTCTCTCTCAAAGTATGAATGATGCATATATTTCTTCTCTACTACAATTACAATGGAAAACCTATTTAAATTTATATCTAGGAACTATACAAGAGAACTAAAACAATACAACATTGACTTTCTATTTAAAAGTTTTGACTTTGACTATCTCTTCCTTTAGCTTTGACTTTGAGTTTTGACTTTGACTTCAATATGTTTCCTCATAAGATGATATCGGATACAATAATATTCTCTCTAACAAGATTGTTAATGGAGAATTTTCTTTGCTCAAAAGAATATTGGTGTGTTATTGAAGTGGGCTACGAGGAACCCAAAATTGGAGAACAGTTGTCATCATGACAACAGAAGGCATTGGATGAAGCAAAACTTAAAGACCTTACAGGAAGGAATTATCTATTCAAGGCCATTAACAAATCAACATTGAAGACTATCACTCAGAAAGAGACTACAAAGCAACTATGGGATTCGATGAAAGTGAAGTACCACGGAAACGCAAGGGTGAAACGAGCTTAGTTGCATAGGCTTTTGAGGGAGTTCGAAACCTTGGAGATGAAGATGGGATAATCAGTGACCGATTACTTTGGAAGAGTAATGGTCACAACAAATGATATGAGAAATTATGGAAAGGGCATGGACGATGTTAAGATCGTTGAAAAAAATACTCTGAACATTAACAAAGAAATTCAACTTTGTTATTTGTTCGATTAAACAGTTGAAGGACATTGATCAATTAACGGTCGATGAGTTAAAAAGTTCTTTATTGGTGCATGAACAGAAAGTGCGACGTAAGAACGGTGAAGAACAAGTACTACAAGTTGAGTATAATCCCAACTTTGGACATGGTAGAGGAAGGGGAAACTTTGCAAGAGGAGGTGGCGGTAACAGTTCAAGGGGAAGAGGAAGAGGAAGAACAAGACCAGAGTTTAGATCCGCCATTGAATGGTACAGGTGTCATAAGTTTACATTTTCAATATGAGTGTCCCAGTTTTGAAAATAGTGCAAACCATGTCAAGTTTGATGAAGGTGAAATAATGCTTTTAGTGCTTGTGGAGAAATCGAGGATGACAACAAGGAAATATGGTTTCTTGACTCTGTTTGTTCGAACCATATGACCGACAACAAAGACTGGTTTGTAGAAATTGATGAAGGTTTCAAACATACAATGAAATACGGGGGATGATTCCAAGTTAGCTATTACGGGAAAAAGGAAGCATCATGTTTGAGGTTCAGGGTATAACCCAAACAATAACAGATGTATTTTTTGTTCCTGAGTTAACTAACAATTTGTTAAGCGTTGGATAACTACAAGAAAAGGGTGTAACTTTTGTGATTGAAGTTGGTTCATGCAGAATGTACCATCCTCGAAGAGGGTTGATTGTAAACACAAGGATAACGATGAACCGGATGTTCACAGTGTCTTCTGTTATGAAGCCTCTCTCAAATAGATGTTTACAGGTTGACGAAGGGGACACAACAAACCTTTGGCACAAACGTTATGGGCATTTGAACCACAAATTCATCAGGATCATGCATTACAAACAAATGGTGAAAGGGTTACCTCGATTGCAAGGGCAAACAAAGGTGTGTGAGGTGTGCAACATCGGCAAGCAACATCGAGAAGTCATATCGAAGAAGAGTCAATGGATAGCAACAAAGAAACTCAAGTTTATTCATGCAGATTTATGTCATCCCATATCCCCTCGTTCTCAAAGCGGCAAGAGGTACACATTAGTATTTGTAGACGATTTTTCTCGCAAGATCTGGATATATCTTCTTTATGGAAAAAATGAGGCTTTTGATATGTTTAAAAATTTCAAAAACCTTGTTGAGAAAGAAGTAGGGAATTACATTTGTTGTTTAAGAACTGACAGGGGAGGATGTTCACTTCAAATGCCTTCAATCACTTTTGTGAAGCACACGGGATTAAGAGGTGGTTAACGGCTTCTTACACTCCAACGAGGTGGATGAAAGAAGAAATCGTACCATAATGAATATGGTTCGATGCTTGCTCACAGAAAAGGGAATGCCCAAGTATTTTTGGGCTAAAACAACGAAATGGATGTGCCATGTACTCGACTGGAGCCTTACATATGTTATGAATAATATGGTGCCAGAAGAGTGCTGGAGTGAGATTAAACCCACTGTTGATTATTTCAGGGTGTTCGGTTGTATCGAACATGTACATGTACCTGAGCAATGCAGAACAAAACTCGATGATATAAATCACAAGTGCATCTTACTTGGAGTAAGCACTGAATCAAAGGCATACCAACTATATGATCCAGTCCTAAAGAAGATAATCATTAGTCGAGATTTTAAGAAGAAGAAAAATATAACTGGAATGGGGAAGATGCAGAATATAGACTTGAAGTTCTGGATTGGGGAGATAACGGTATAACAATAGACGAAGGAAATGATGAAGAAGGGCTGGTAATGAAGAGATTACAACAAAATAAATAACAACAAACCAGAAAAATTATGATGAAAATCCATCAGAAACAGAAACACCAACAACAGCAACGAGAAACATAAAAGAATCAACTTGGATGCATGACTACGAAAATGGCGAAGGGTTTTCAGATGAAGAGGCGGGTATGGAAATGTTTAGTTTCCATGAGGATCCTACAAGCTTTAAAGAAGTTGATAAAGAAGATAAATGGGTGTAAGTAATGAAAAACGAATTATTAGCTATTGAAAAAATAATACGTGGGAACTTGTAGTTCTACCAACGGGGGAAGAAACAATAAAAGTTAAATAGGTCTTTAAGACCAAGTTGAATGAAGACGGGGAGGCTGATAATCACAAGGTAAGGCTAGTTGTGAAAGGGTACGCCGAAAAGGAAGGAATAAACTACGACGAAGTTTTTGCCTTGGAAGCTCGGTAGGATACCATTAGACCCCTTCTGGCTGTAGCTGCACAAAGAGGTTGGAATGTTTACCAATTAGACGTAAATAGTGCTTTCCTATACAAAGAACTAAAAGAAATTGTGTACATGGACTAGCCTCAAGGTTTTATCAATAAAGGTGAGGAAACCAAAGTTTATCGGCTCAAAAGGGCTCTATAAGGATTGAAACATGCTCCTAGGGCCTGGTTCAGGCGGATTGAAAGTTATTTCACACGAGAGGGCTTTGAAAAAAAATCTATGATCACACATTATTCACCAAGAAGGTTGGAGAAAAGCTTATCATGGTAAGTCTTTATGTTGATGATCTAATTCTATGTTGAAAATGATGTTGTGTTATGTGAAGGGTTTAAAAGTTCAATGAAGCGGGAATTCAAGATGATCGATCTAGGAATGATGAAGTTCTTCCTTGGTGTAGAGGTACATCAAATCTTGAAAGGAATCCGTTTATGCCAAAAGAAATATGTTAAGGAGGTGCTCGAAAGGTTTTGGATGTGGAACTGCAATCCTGTCAAGAACCCCATTGTTCCAAGAATGATTCTCACGAAGGAAGGGGGAGGAAAATAAGTGGATGGCACTTTGTACAAGAAATTAGTAGGGAACTTAATGTATTTGGCAGTCACACGACCTGACATGATGTATGTAGTATGTCTAATATCTCGCGTCACAACCATACCAAGAAAAGAACACATGAGATAGCTAAAAGAGTACTGAGGTATTTGAAAGGTAACCTAGACTTTGGTCTTTTCTTCATAAGGGAATCTGACTTGAAGATAAAGATTTACACCGATAGCGATTATGCGAGAGACATTGGAGACAGAAGAAGCACATAAGGATATGTATTCTATTAAGTGAAGCAACAATATGTTGGAGTTCAAGAAAACAGGCCATTGTCACTCTTTCGTCAATATAAGCCGAGTACGTGGCTGCAACTTCATGTGCATGCCACTGTGTATGGCTGAAAGGACTTCTTGAACATCTTAACTTCAAGCACTATGAATGTTTGCAGATATTTTGTGATAATAATTCGTCTATTAATCTATCGAAAAATCTGGTGATGCACAGGAGGACGAAACACATCGTCGTAAGGTATCATTATTTGTGTGATCTTACGAATCAAGAAGTTGTGAAGTTAGTGGTTTGCAGGACCAAGACTAGATCACAGACATCATGACAAAATCGGTGAAGCTGGACACGTTTGTTAAGTTACGAAATCTACTTGGAGTACAAGCACGAGAAGATTAAACTGGATGCTTCATCAACAAGGGAGGAATTGTTTGGAAGTGATCATCAGAGAATGTCTTTGCATAATAATAGGTTTTAGAACTTAGTTTTTTTGCAGTAGTGTTTGATTTGATTTTTTCTTAGTCTTGTAAAATTTGTTTCCTATCATTGTGCATCCTGTTTACCTTGTAGGCTATTTAAAGCTATGTTTTCTCTTTGAATATTACCAATCACTACGTTTGGAGCTCATAGCAAAACTTACTTCTGTTCTGTCATTTTAAGTTGTCTCAGTTCTGTCATCCTATACTGAAATCGATAGAATCTTGAAACTTTAAAAAAACGGAAGTTAGGGTTTATTTTTAATCTCCGATTAATTTATAGTTGTCAGTCGATTAATTTATAGTTGTCAAAACGTAACAAAACCAAAAGAAAACAAAACACGTTGTTTAGAATGAAAACAAAAACATGAACCACTTTAATTTGATATATGAGACTGAAACATAAAAACAGAAACATAACATCTATTTTCAACACCACAACAATGCTCATACAGAAAAATGATTCATAATGCATATGGACTACATTATTTCTGCTTCAACAATCCAAAATAAAATAAAGTAAAAATATCGTGCTTCCCAATGCTCCGATCACCAATTGTTGATCGTCGATCCTCCGATAATCATCGACGGTGGTTCTACATTCTCGATTTTGCGATCACAATGTTGTCGTCTCCCAGATCTGTCGTCCCAGATCTTATCCATGTCTCCTTGAATTGTTCCTCGGTCACTCCAGCGAATAATGTCAAAACAATCAGCGAGAATACGTTATGGATTTCACAGATTGATTTGTTCAGTTCGATCGTGTCTATTCATCACGCGAGGGAAAACAATTGCATGAAAAACATATAAATGGTGATCGATTAGAGCAATGGCCTTTAACGACGAAATAGTTGTCAAGCAATTGTGCCGGTTGCTCCTCCGTCAAGAAAGAACACCAACTATTATCATTCGACAAACTTAATAAACTAATAAGCTCAAAAACAAGTTAGTTTTTGTATTTGTCAGAAATGTCCTTTGGTAGCAATGGTTATATCGTTGCTAAAAATGTTTTCTTGCAGGGGTGAAAAATGGGTTTACCTTTGCCCATAGCAGCGATATATGTGATGCCACCCTGAACCGTCCTAAGCACGCGATCGTAATAATTAGCACCAGACCATTTATGGTGAGCCAATGTGTCCAGCCCATTGTTCCTTTCCTCTCTTTGAATCCTCTCCACATAAGCCAACATCCCTATCGTTGTGAATTCTTTTGCAAACGTATCGACGATTAACACGTCGGCGTGAAATCCGTTGAGCGTTATGAACTGCCAAACATACCCGAGCTTCGCTATTCTCGGAATAAAATCCATCATCTGGACGTCAGTCTTTCTCGATGCACCATAATTGAACGACGTCGAGAGATTGTAAGCCAACATGGTCTCTAGTTGCATGGTCTTGACCCCATGCGTGAATTTCGTGCACTCGACCATGTCTAGGCTCACGGTCTCCATCCAGATCACGTTTGTGTGGTTTGCGAAAGCCCAGCCGCGAACTATCGTGGCTTCGACCGAGCCTTTGAACCGGTAGAACCCTTCTCGGGTTTAAATTTTCATAGATAGAAATTACAATTTTTTTTGAGTGAATTGTGGATTTGGTCATGTGGTTTTGTGATTTCTTTGACCATGGTCCTCATTCTGTGTTTATTGTGGATATAGTCCCTGTGGTATGCAATATATTGTGGCTAGGGTCCCTAAACACTAACATCATTAACTTTGAAGGGTTAAAAGTATCATGTGCCTTGCACACTATGGGTATAATAGTCATTTTACTTTTCTCTTTCAATTTATTCTATACACCTTTAAAACAAACAATACTAAATTGTGGATTTGGTCCCTATGCATCACTCATCATCTTTAAAGCACATTTATCATCTCTCTTGTTTTTTTTATCCAACCTTCATTGTCAAAGTACAAGAAAAACTAATTTGTTAAAGTGCAAAAAAAAATTACTTACATTTAAAAATAACAACTGTTTGAACCCAACACTACATCCTAAAAAAACAACCTATCAAAATAACAGTTGTTTGAAACCAATATTACATCCCCAAAAAGACAACCCAACAAAATGACAATTGTTTTATATCAACATTTATGTAGTCGTTGTTGGCAACGGGTTATTTTTTTTTTTTTTTTATGACATCTAATGACTTGAGTAGGAAGTACATTAATCATTTTTATAGAATACATAGACCATTTGGAAATGTGATATAAACATCTCCATTTTGGAGATCCAAACTTCATTATATAGTGTATTAGATGTTAAAATACTAATTGAAAGGGTTTGGATCCCCTGCAACTGTCAAGTGACTTGGTGTGTAATTCAAGTATGACTATTTAGAGCATCTCTAACCACAACACCAAATTTAACATCAAAAATACCAAATTTGGTGGGTCCGTCAACACCAAACCCCCCCCCCCCCAACTCCCATCACACTATAAAAAAAACACCAAATATATATTAAATGTATATATAATTTACTTAATATAAATATGTTAATTTTAAAAACAAATTATTAATGTTAAAATGTTAATTTTGGTATAAATAAATTTTGATAGGTGATTTAACGGTCGGTTGGAGATGCTCTTATGACACTATTGTCTTCCCTTCAACCTCCTGTCTCGTAATATATTTGTGTCTACAGATGTCAACTGACATGCATATAAGTCTTTTTCTCATATCATGGTTTCCAAATGGTCTATGCATTTTATGAAAAGGATTAATGTACTTCCTACTCAAGTCACTTAGATGTCGTCAAGAAAATAAACAAAATCGTTGCCAACAACTACTACATAAATGTTGATATAAAATAATTGTCATTTTGATATGAGGGGTTGTCCTTTTGGGGATGTAATATTGGTTTCAAACAATTGTTATTTTGATAGATTGTCTTTTTTAGAATGTAGTGTTGAGTTCAAACAATTGTTATTTTTAAACGCAAGTAATTTTTTTTTTTTTTGTATTTTAACAAATTAGTTTTTCTTGTACTTTGACAATGAAGGTTGGATGAAAAAAAATTAAGAGAGATGATAAATGTGTTTTAAAGATGATGAGTGATGCATAGGGACCAAATCCACAATTTAGTATTGTTTGTTTTAAAGGTGTATAGAATAAATTGAAAGGGAAAAGTAAAATGACTATTGTACCCATAGTGTGCAAGACACATGATGCCTTTAACCCTTTAAAGTTAATGATGTTAGTGTTTAAGGACCCTAACCACAATATAATGCATACCACATGGACTATATCCACAATAAACATAGAATAGGGACCATGGTCAAAGAAATCACAAAACCACAGGGATCAAATCCATAATTCACTCATTTTTTTTTAATTTGAACTTTTATATAAAAATTAAGATAAAATTGTAAACATGTGTTACTAATATCAATGCTTAAGTTAAATTTAGAATTATTAGATTTTCGTTTTTTTCGGTATAATTTGTTTAAGTAAAAATCCGTCACAAAACCGAATAAAACTCAATAGATCTAATAAACCTCTTTAAAAGCCCAGTAGAACCCATTAGAATCCAATAGATCCCTTAAAAATCCAATAAAACCGAATAAAACTCAATAGATTAATTAAAACTCAATGAAATCTTTTAAAGTCCAATAAAACCCTGTAAGGCCTAAAGCCCAATATTAAAGCTCAATAAAACCGAGTAAAGCCCAATAAAACCATTTAAAGCCCAATAAACCCATTAAAGCCCAATAAACTCATTAAAGTCCAATAAAACCGAGTAAATCCCAATAGAACCCATTAAAGTCGACTAAGATCCAATAGAACCGATTAAACTGGATAAAGCCCAATAGAACCAATTAAAACCCAATAAAACCGAATAAATCCCAATAGATCCATTAAAGCCCAATATTACTCATTAAAACACAATATAATCGAATAAAGCCCAATATAACACATTAAAGCCCAATAAAACTCATTAAAGTCCAATAAAACCGCATAAAGCTCAATAGATCCATTAAAGCCTAATAAAACCCATTAAAACCCACTAAGATCCATTAAAGTCCAATAAGACATTCTATGACTTATTAAGTCCAATCACACCAATGATGATTTATTACATGTTTGTATGCAAGTGTGTACTGCATTTATGCATGTGGTGTCTATTGGACTCGATAAGACCACTAAGACACGCTAACTCAATAAGACCCATTAAGATCCATTATATCCCAATAAAACATTTATGACTTATTAAGACCCAATAACACCAATCATGACTTATTAACTATTTGTATATGGTTACCAAACAACACACACATTATTATTATCAATACATTCACATATATATATATACACACACATATACACATACATATATACAACACATATACACATCATATGCAGTTACAAAATAACACACACACACACACATCATCTATACATTCACATATGAACATGCATATAAACTTATATACAACAGATATATATATATAACAATATATACATAGATCCAGTCGCGGTTATCAACCATTGTGCATGTATACATATATAACATGGATCGACGACTACATATAGCACACACATGTATACATATAACACATACACATGTAGGGGCAGGTTCAAACGAGAAGCTAAACATCTTGCGAGAAGGCGATAAGTGTTTAATCATATATAATACACAAACTTAATCATATATGATTAAACACATGTTATCTTGACAATACATAGACGTTTAATCATACATGATTAAACACACTTATAAACCATGTAATCATATATGATTAAACACTTCTCCCCTTCTCGCAAAATGTTTAACTTATCGCATGATCCTCCCTCTACACATGTATACATATAACACATACAAATGAGAAAACAAAAAAACATAAATAAATCGGTCGCTAATTGCGATGGATTAGCGACAGATGCCACGTGTCTGCTGCTAATCACTCGCTGACGGATTACCGAGGGATTGACCACAAACCCCTTCCGTCACTAATCTATTGCTAATTAGCGAGGGATTACCGACGAGTGGGTTTGTGGTCAATATCGTTAATCATTCGCTACTTAGCGAAGGATGAGAGGTGTCGTTAATACCCAATTTCTAGTAGCGTCTCACTTACCGGGTAAGACTCTCGGTCCTTGTCACCACTCTTACCAAGTAAGATTCTCAATCCTCGTTATGTTTATCCGATAAGGTAAAATAATCCGGTAAGCTCTCTTACCTTATAAGCATTTAGTAAATGGCTCCTTAATATGTAAACCAAAACGTTTAATGGAAAATCGGTCGCCTTTTTTTTTTTGAAAGGCCCAAAATAGGTCGACTTAATCTGCAGATGAAGAACTCGATTTTTAGGAAGATGAAGATAGGTGGACTTAAACTGAAAGGTTTAATGGAAAATCGATCGTTCTTGGAGATGAAGATGAAGAACTCGATGTGCAGGTGAAATCGATTTTCAAAGGGAGCAAATTGATTTTGCAGATGAAGAACTCGATCTTCGTATAGGAGAGAGTTGATCTCTGTAGGCGTGAAGGCTTGAAGGAGAAAGTCGATTAGAAAAAACGCAAACCAGAGTTTATTTTAAATCTTCGATTCATTTATAGTTGTCAAACGTAACGAAACAGAAAACGAAACAAAACAAACAAGTGGTTTAGAATGAAAACAAAAACAGTTGTAATAGTTTAATTTGATATATGAGACAAACATAAAACAAGACATTTGTTTTCAACACCATAACAATGTCCATACTGAAAAATGGCCCATAATGCATATGGACATTATGGACTACAACATTATTTCTGCTTCAACAACCCAAAATAAAAATAGAAGTAAAAATATCACGCTTCCCGATGCTCCGATCGTTGATCCTCCGATCCTCATCGATGGTGGTTCTACATTCTCGATTTCGCAATCACAACGCTGCCGTTTCCCATATTTGTCGCCCCAGATCTTGTCCATGTCTCCTTGAATTGTTCCTCAGTCACTCCTACGAAAAACGTTAAGACAGTCGGTGAGAATACGTCATGGATTTTACCGAGTGATTTGTTTGGTTCCGATCGTGTCCATATATGCATGCGAAACATATAAATGGTGATCGATTAGGGCAATGGCCTTTAACGACACAATGGTTGTCAAGCAATTGCGACGGTTGCTCTTCCGTCAAGAAAGAACACCAATTTATGTCATTTGACAAACTAAAATAAATCGATAAAACTCAAAACACAAGTTAACTTATGTGTTTGTTAGATATGGCTTTTGGATTATAGTGACGACTATATCATCGCTAAAATGCAGGGGTGAAAACGGGTTTACCTTTGCCCATAGCAGCAGTTGACGTGATTCCACCTTGAACCGTTCTAAGCACACGATCGTAATAATTAGCACCGGACCATTTTTGGTGAGCCAATGTGTCCACCCCATGTTTCCTTTCCTCCCTCTGAATCTTCTCCACATAAGCCAACATGCCTCTCGTCGCGAAATCTTTCGCAAACGTATCGACGATCAATGCGTCGGCGTGAAATCCTGCGAGTGTTATGAACTGCCAGACGTACCCGAGCTTCGCTATTCTCGGAATAAAATCCATCATCTGGACGTCGGTCATCCCTGATGCGTCCCAATTGAACGACGGCGAGAGATTGTAAGCCAACATGGTCTCCGGTTGCATGGTCTTGACCCCCTGCGCGAATTTCGTGCACTCGACCATGTCCGGGCTCGCGGTCTCCATCCAGATCACGTCCGCATGGTTCGCAAAAGCCCAGCCGCGAACTATCGCGGCCTCGACCGAGCCTCTAAACCGGTAGAACCCTTCTCGGGTTCTCGGCAAGTCCCAATCCCAAAAGAAGTTGGTTAACCCTAATTTCGCGACGATCTCTCTTCCGTCCTCGTTCGATAAACACTTTTCGTAGCTTGACAAATTCATCCATTCGTTTAGCTTCCTCCGCTTTTCGGTCTCCGAAACTCCCATCGCGCCAATGGCGTCAACCACCGCTTCGGAAAACGTCTTGAGCCGAGCCATCGAAAGCCAGTTGTCCTCAATAGCTTGAAGCTCCGGCCCGGCTTTCCCAGCCGCCATCGCTTCCGACAAAAGCGTCGCCAACCCTTTCCCTCTCAGATTCGGGTTCGTCGTCCCGAGAATAAACTGATGGTCCCTCGTGTCGATATTCGACTGAATCAACGTCGCGCCGACCGCGTCAGTCCGAGCCACCAACACCGTCTCGGTCCCCATTATATCAAACTGAAGCCGAGCCGCGACGAGCCGGTTAATATGTTCGCTAACCGCCACCAAAACTTTTCCGGCCATGTGACCGCACTTCTTCGTCACCGACGATTGGTCCTCGATGTGAACTCCGGCAGCCCCACGCTCCACAAAAAGCTTACAAAGCTTCACGGTGGCGGTGGCGCCGCCGAAACCGGTGTCACCATCGGCTATGATGGGTTTCAAGTAATCAACATAAGGAGTCTTGGCTCGCTCCTCTTGGCTCATACTCATCCGAGCCTCCCTTTGTTTCCGATCATGATACTGTTGTGCGAAAAACAAGTGTTCGACTTTGTTCGGAACGGTGTCGTATGGGTAGTCGGCTAGGTCAGGACCCGGCTCGTTAGTCGAGGTGTGAGTCGAGGAGCATTGCCAGCCGGAGACGTAGATGGTGTCGAGGTGTTTAGCCATCATGGTGACTTGGACCGGGTCGAGTGCGCCGAACGTGCGAGACGAGGTGCCGTTGGCTTGGTGGGCTTTGAGGGTTCGCCATAGCTTCTTGGCTAGCTCGTTTGAGCCGTAGGATTGACGGAGGTTGCCACGTAGAGAGACGACGTCACGTGCGGTGTACGGGCGGCGCGTGTGTCTGAACCTCTCGGAGTTCCACCATGATTGCACCTCGGCTACTTCTGCTTGGAATCTTCCTTCTTCTTCCAAAATCTGGTTCATTTGATTGTTCACAAGTTTTTGTTAGTAATAATGGAATCAATTTCATAAAACTGATTTCAAAAAGAACAATTTCATCAAATTAAACAATTTCATCAAACAATTTTATTAATTTAACCAATGAAATCGATGGTTTACACATACACAGTTTGTAAAATGAAGATGGTTTACAAATGAAATTGCCCTGTTTATAATATATATATATATATATATATATATATATATATATATATATATATGCATACCATTGAAGGAACGGAGAAAGATGCAGCCATGGGTAGATCTGTAAGTATTATGTATGTATATAATATATGAATGCTATACAACTACAAGAAGCTCAATGAAATGGGTGTCTCCCAAAATCCAATTTATAGGCATTTTTAGGGGGAGGTGATGAAACTTTTTGGATAAGACATAGGAGTGAAAATAAATTTTGTTGTAATAAATTGTTTTTTTTTTTGAATTCTTGTAATAAATTGTTTTATAAATCGAAAGGTTTAAAGAAATCCAATGAACATTTTTTTTAGGGATATTGGCGAAATAGCCATATTACCTAGCCAATTGAATCTCCTAGCTATTTCTCTCAATAATTTACCAAAATAGACCTAGATCCGCAATGGTTGCGGACCTAGGTCCTCTACCTCCAGATAAAGACAAAAAAAATTGTCGGTCCAAGCCAGGTCCGCAACGGGTAGGTCCGCCACCCGACCCAGGTCCGCCATTTCGTCACGTGTCACGATCTCACTCAACGACAGCAGAGGACCTAGGTCCGCCATGGCGGAGGTAGAGGACCTGCAGGTCCGCTATTTGAGACAATTGCGGACCTAGGTTTATTTTGGTAAATATATATTTACCAATTAAATATATATAATTAAAAATAATAATAATTTTTAATATAAAGTATTGTTTTAATATAAAGTATTGTTGTAATAAATAATAATTTTAACTGAATTTTATGTCTTCTAATTAAATATTTGATAAATATATATAATTAAAAATAACATTCAATGATAATGTTTATCCAGAAAATAAAATAGAACATCTATGCACAAGGTAAATTGGTAATTTTAATTTCGACACCATTGTTTGTTATCGCTTGATAAGAAAAACTGAAAAAGTGTATGTGTGACTTCACCTTTTTCATATTCAAATATCATTCCAAAATATATATATTTTTTAATTTAATTTAATTCTTTTTCTTCTTTCTTTTTTTCAATTCTATTCTTTAATTTGGTCATTTGAAAATTGTTTTTATTTTAAATTTAATTTAATATAAAATGTACCTGTAAATTTTTTTTTATGTTAAATGTTATATCATATCTGCATAATCATTCTATTTCAGATAAAACAGCAGACGTGGACAAGGTCGTATGTTGCTCGACGAACAATATTACTGTATAACATTCGTTTGACTTTTTAGACAATTCAGTTAATATACTTCAGTTAATTATTAAACATGTAACATGTTTGCAATGCTAAACTCACGATCATCAACTTATGGTATTCATGTTGTATATACAAAATATATAAATTTTTAATTTCAGTTTGAATTACTTTAGGAAAAAGATAGTAACAATTAATTTGCAAAAAACGAATATAAAATTTTGTGTGTGTTATTTATTGTATTTTCTTTTCATTTGTGATTTCAATATTCTTAAAACCTAGAAAACCATGATTAGAAAGATCAGTTGTTTGTTTATATAAGTATAAATATAGACAAAATCATTTGTTCATATATAATTATATTGTGATGGACACCAAACATGCAAATAATAATACCAAAACATTTGATATATATGGAGAGAGAGTATATATATATATATAGAGAGAGAGGGGTAGGTTATTATGTAACCCCGTACATGATGCAACCCATACAACTTCTTTATCCATCACTAATTTTATTTTCATCACTAATTTTATTTTCAGTTTTTTTCCTTTTTCTTAATTACAAAAGTGAAAATAAAAGGAGTGGTGGATAGATGTGTTACATGGGTTGCATCATATAAAGGGGTTGCATTTGAACTCTCTCTCTCTCTCTCTCTCTATATATATATATATATAGACTACGATTATTTTGCAACCCGGTAAAAGGTTACAACTCATGCAACCTTCATCATCGCCATCCATTGCATTTGGATTCTCTAAATGATTTTACCTGATTTCGTCGAATTTCTACAACAGATATCGATGCACGTAACGGTTCATGCAATGTAATCGGATGAATGTGATACTTTTATGAAGCAGTATGCATTACATGTTAGTGTATGTATTTAATGAAATACTATGTATTGCTAAGTAAGATTATTACATGAAATACTAAATATATATATATATATATAAAAGGTTATATTTGTAAAATTACTTGATAAGTTATAAATAAGTTGTTAGAACTAGTTATTAACTAATAAATTATTAGGTTTAATAAAAGTTGGTTGATATAAAATCGATTGAAAAATGAGATGTGTTATCACTTATGCAAAACAAAATAATCATAATTAAATAAAACCTTGAGGTTTGAAATGATGTATAAAGTAGTTTTTAAAAATATATCGTATACACTATAGGGGCATACTTATTCATGTTCGAGCGGGGTCATATACGTTCAAATGTTTTTTGTAAGTAATTTTTTTTAGATATAAAAGGTGCACGTGTTAAACTTAGAATGGCTCTACGGGATATTAGAAAATACGAGGAACATTAACCAAAAAAGTCCCTTGAAATCAATCAAAAAACGGAAAAAAATCTATTGAAATCAACCAAAAAACTAAAACAACCCTCGAAATCAAACAAAAAAACTTTAAAACCTCTTCGAAACGATAATTCGGCTAAAAACACATCGGACGTCTTAATGGTCGTTTGACCCATTCTAAAGGTGCACTTGCTTAGCAAAATCTAGGTCCACCACTGATAAGCTAGTTAATGCAAAACTTTTTCAGCAAGTTAATTAAAAATGTAAGTCATCTTTTTGTCACGTTCCGCCAAGAGGTTTTCCGGAAATCCGGAACATTCCGGATCAATCAAGAAGATGGAGGAACCTTGGTGAAGGTTCAAGAGAATCCAAACAAGGATCAAGATGGTCAAAGCATTATCTGGAAGGATCCATACCTTTCAAGGGCTTATATATCTAGAACATTCCTTGTAATAGTTAGTAGAATAATCTAGATAAAGTTCTAGATAGATCCATAGAGTAATATAAATAGGGGTAATCTTTCATTTGTAAATCACACTCCACATTTTCACAACCTGAGTAATAGAAGCATAGAATTCTCCCAATCTCCTTAACATTCTTGTTTACTCATCATTGTTCGGTATTTTTGTAGTTTGGCTGACTTAGTTCGAGAACTAAGGCTGCACGCAAGCTTGTGAAGACAACTCTGTGACAAGTGGTATCAGAGAGAAGGTTCGAGGCAATGGCAAACAATGTGGAGTTAGATGTTACGGTTGAGGAGGCAACCCGAGGATGGGAAGAGTCTCGTCATGAAGGAGTCAAGACTCGAAGCAGGAGTCAGAGGCAATCAAATGAGTTGATGGTCAGCTTGAATGCTAGAGTCGTTGACGTGGAGAAGTCCACCGGAGATTTGAAGGTAAGGATCGATGATCTTGATCATCACCTTGAAGATGTCCAACAACAACTTGTATTCTTGGAAGCGGAAGACTCAGAAGTTCGAGAAGATGTCAAGGCCACCCTTGATATCTTGAAGTTGGAGTTTCACCGAGAAGTTGAGGATCTTCAAAGGCATCATCCGGAATGAGTTAGCTACCTTACGTGAACAATTCGAGAGGTTGGAAAGAGAACAAGCCATCACTCATGACCAACTTGAAGAAGTTCAGACCGACATGGGCATTTGCAAGCGAGCTGTGGCGAACGGTATAAGCATTAGTGCACCTACACCAAGGGTCGATGTCCCGAAGCCTATAACCTTTGATGGCAAGAGAGAAGCTAGAGTGATTGATGATTTTCTTTGGGAGGTCACGAGATATCTCGAAGCTATGGGGATCGAGGATGACGCCACAAAGATTCACACCACCACGATGTATTTGAAGGACATTGCAGCTTTATGGTGGCGTAGACGACATGGAGACATCAAGAGAGGTACGTGTACTATGCAAACTTATAATGAGTTTCTTTCTGAATTCAAGAGGCAATTCTACCCGTAGAATACCATCCATGAGGCAAAGAGTCGACTCCGAAGACTAAAGCAATCGGG
The DNA here is from genome assembly GCA_954870635.1 of Arctium minus. Taxonomy (NCBI): domain Eukaryota; kingdom Viridiplantae; phylum Streptophyta; class Magnoliopsida; order Asterales; family Asteraceae; genus Arctium; species Arctium minus. The sequence goes on from OX941090.1 coordinate 5,331,903, forward strand.
ATCGATCCGTGACTACGTGAAAGAATTCACTAGCCTCACACTTAAGATCCCCGATCTTTCAGATGACGACGCCTTGTTCTACTTTTTGGATGGGCTTTCTCCATGGGCGAAGATGGAGATACGAGGTCGTGGGGTACGAGACTTTGTCGGTGCAATCGCAGAAGCCGAGTCGATTGTCGAGCTTCACGAGGAATCAAGGCACAAAGAGAAGCACGGAGGAAGAGGTGGGAGAAAGAAAAGAACCCACGAAGTTAAGAAGCCCTCTCCGGAGAAGTGGAAGGGAAAAGAGATTGAAGGATCACCGAAATGATCAGTGAAGTGTTTCCTATGTGATGGCCCACATAGAGTACGAGAGTGTCTGAAAAAGTTCGGGTTCCATGCCATGGAATCACAAATGGAGGGGTACAAAGAGGACCCGGGAGACATGAGAATGGGTTTCTTGAACGCGGTCGAGACGAAAGCGGAACCACCAAAGTCGAGACCATTCTTACAATTCGTGAACGTGAAAATAAGGGGATCAAATGTTCAAGCCCTTGTCGACACAGGTGTCACCCACAATTTCATTGCTGAGAGGAAGCCAAGAAACTTGGAGTCCGTATTACGAAGGAAGGCGGATCCATAAATGGGATCAACTCGAAGGCTCAACCTATCCGAGGAGTTGCGAAGGGAGTGAGAATCGAGATCGGTAATTGGAGTGGTACCAAATCTAACCGTTGTCCCAATGGACGACTTCCAACTCGTTTTTGGGATGGATTTCTTCGATGAGGTACAAGCCTTTCCCATACCTTTCTCTCGTTCACTATGCATTGTAGATGGAGGTCGGACATGTTTCGTGAATACCATAAACGTCGCAAGGCCAAGTCGATTTCAACCATACAACTCGTGGAGGAGGTAAGAGGCCTTAACCTTGAGGATGATCGCAAGGAAGAGAAGATGCATGAGGCCTCAGAACGAAGGAATGCTACACAACAACCCAAGAGTTTGGATGTTGAAGCAAAGAACCACATTGGAAAGAGTCCCAAGCGAAAGCGAAGGGACAAAGGAAGAGGTTTGCTCAGACAAGCAAAAGAAGACACATTGAGACCGAGGAACCAAGAGAGTACAATTGAGGGAGATCGAAGACACCCGACTTAGGCGTAACGAGGACGCGACGAGGGCGTTGCGAGATTAGGTGGGGGAGGATGTCACGTTCTGCCAAGAGGTTCTCCGGAAATCCGGAACATTCCGGATCAATCAAGAACATGGAGAAACCTTGGTGAAGGTTCAAGAGAATCCAAACAAGGATCAAGATGGTCAAAGCATTATCTAGAAGGGTCCATACCTTTCAAGGGCTTATATATCTAGAACATTCCTTGTAATAGTTAGTAGAATAATCTAGATAAAGTTCTAGATAGATCCATAGAGTAGTATAAATAGGGGTAGTCTTTCATTTGTAAATCACACTCCACATTTTCACAACTTGAGTAATATAAGCATAGAGTTCTCCCAATCTCCTTAACATTTTTGTTTGCTCATCATTGTTCGGTATTCTTATAGTTTGGCTGACTTAGTTCGAGAACTAAGGCCGCACGCGAGCTTGTGAAGACAACTCCGTGACATTTTGGTAGCCAAACATGCACTACAAATTAAATAACCGGGTTATAGGTCGTCAGAAATTGTATAAATGTCATAGTAAAGTGCTTTATAGCACTTACTTTTATAGAACCAAACAATTGTGCGTCTTACATAAAATTGTAGCAATAAGTTTATATGACGCTTTTTGATCGTCTTAACAAGTTTACTAGTACAATTTTGAAAAAAAAAATGTCATATTAACTTTCTTATATGACATTAATATTCAAAAAAGTAAAAGCAGGTATCATATAAAAAGATGTGTTTGTAGGACAATTCTCAAAATTGTTACGTAAAAGAGTTAACACGGCACATTATTTTAAAAGTGTTATAAAAATCTTCTATAATCTTAAATGCGGCGTCTTTAAATAGGAGATACAATTATTTAGTTTGTATTAATTAACATATTATATTATTAATGTTTTGTTTTAAATATATTATAAAATCTTAAAATTGATTAATTTTTTTAACATGTCATTTTTTGTCATTTTTCATTTTTCAACAACCTTACAACAGAGATAAACCTAGGATTTTTTTCAAGTAGTGGCATAATTTGACTCTATGAAACGAAGATATGGATATTTTTTTACAAAATTGTCAGCTTAGTTGATTAGTTTCTTGCTTTTCGTATTTGAAGTTTTGTGTTCGAGTATTTTATTATAATTTTTTTTAAAAACATAATAAATATGAAATTAAAAAATAAAAACTTAGTAAATGACCCAAAGGGAAATCGAACCAGCAAGAAAATCTTGCTAACCAACTCTACAAAGGGAAATTTGTGTTTTTATTGTAATTTGAAAATATATACGATTATACACAACAAAATGATACGGTGATACCTTTCATAACCCTAAAATTTTAACAAAGGAACAAAGTGATGGTACATAACGCCATGTCCACTAGTGTAGATCCGTCCCTAGCTTATGAGCTAGTTTTTATTAAATATAATTAATTAATCAACTAACTTATCAGCCCTATTACGATTTACATTGAATCTCTCATTAGTTTAACGTTAACGGTATCTGTATATGTTATGAACAAACACATACATGAATCCAACGGCTTAGTTTGGTTTTCTAAGCAGACAATGGATTTGGCTTTCTAAGTAGACAATGGATTTCTTCAGCCACGTGTGATAACAACTTTTTGACACCTGTAAAACATTTTTGTCTTGGAGTTAACACGTGTCAACTTCTTAACCTAATTGAATCGTCATGCATGCAGAGTAGTTGCTAACAATGACAACAATTTATAATTTAGACCCCTTTACTTATCATCATTGACATTTTAGTTCCCTTGAACGAAAACTATTATTATTTAGACCCCCTAACACCAAAAATGGGGTTTATGTAAAACGATTCTTGAATTTATCATTTAAAAAGAAGACTTGGGATTATATGAGACTAAGCTGTTTTCTCGAGATCTGAGAGACCATATAAATAACACTAAACCTTCAGCAAAACCCTGAAGATAAATGTTGAAGGTTCGACATTTTTTTACCTTCACAATATTTTGCTATGAAATTTTAGTGTTATTTTGTGATCTCACGGGTTTTACTAAAAACAGGTTGGTCTCACATGAACCTAACCCGAAAAAGAGTTGTCACAAACAAGATATCCTGGTTCAAAATGCATCAAAATATACATGATCAATGCATTAACCGTTAAAAACCGTTTTTATAAAATTATTCAAATGCACCAATGTATTGTACGTTTTCGTTCAAGATTACAAAAAAATAATTAACTTTAGAAATATAACGATATAGGTTTCAGTATCAAAATTAGGGGTGTTCAAAATTCCGACCAACTCGATCAATCCGGCCAACCCAAACCGAAAAAACCCAAAAAAACTCAAACCGAGGTAACCCGACACATAGTTGATACAAAATTAGGCCAAACCGCATCTATTGGGTTGGAATTGAGTTAAAATAATTTGAAACCAACCCAATGAACCCGATGCCATATACTATGGATTTAATATGATTTTTAAATTATTGATTATATATATACATACATATATATATACACGTTAGACATTAGATCAACTCGTAGTTAGTTATATTCAAAATTATATTACGATTTTAACTGTAATTTTATTTTCTTATTCATATGAACCTTATATTCTTTTAGTTTGTTAGTCTTTTTGGTATGTTCTCATTTTTATTTTACTTCGTTCAATAGAAATACTTGGCTAGATTGTAAAATAACATACGAAAGTTCAACCCGACCAACCCAATCCAGCCCAACCCACACGGTTTGGATTGGGTTGAGTTGTAGTTTTGCTTGGGTTAGGTTTGGGTTGAGATTTTTCAAACCTTAAATATTAGATTAAATTATTTAAATGTCTTTAACCTGATCAATCCAACCTATAACCCTGAACGAAATGCAATAGTAACAGGTTAAAATTTAAAATTAAGGTGTCGCTAACCCATGAATGCTTACCAACTTATATAACCATGTTAAATTTATGGAAAAAATAAGTGTCAAAAAAGGATAAGTCTTGGTACCTATATATAACTTGCATCTTTTATATATATATATATATATATATATACACATATATATAGGACGATAATCAAATGAAAACCAAAAATATGTTACAAACCCTTGAGAACCGATATAAAAATATATTTTTATATGATTTTTTCAATCAAAACCTATGATTTAAGATATTGTTTCACCTATATTTTTGTTCACCCTGTGAAAAGATTGCATGTGAAATTTGATTTTTGATTCACCTAGTGAAATGAAAAATAGTGAAATGAAAAATACAGGTAAAAAATATTCATGTGGTGAAACAAATACATGTGAAACAATCATATTATGAAACAAATATATATGAATCAATATCTTAAATTCAAACATTTGGTGAAAATGTATCATGTGAAAAAATATTTTTATATCGGTTCTCAAGGGTTTGTAACATATTTTTGGTTTTCATTTGATTTAACCCATATATATATATATATATATATATATATATATATATATATTCATGTATATCAAAATTAGGGCCTTGGGTATTTTTAATAAAAATATGAATAAATAAATAAATAAATAAATAAAATATTATTAAAAGATAAAATAAGAAGCAATGAGCCCTTCTCTATTTCTTGGAGATTGTGTATACAAATTGAATGAGGATGATGATGGAGGATAGATATATATGGACCATGACAAGAGTCAAAAGCAACAGCATGCCAAAATAATTGTGATTTTATCTCTTTGATGAATAAATATTATCATCTTATTGTCACCAATTTCTTAATTTAAAAATAAGAATTATCCCATTATTTGTATTTTTATTTTAATATTTATTTTCTTTCTTTCTCTTGGAGGGAAAATATAAATTTTATTGTAACGTAAAGTACGGATTTGGTCTATATGGCTTAATGAAAATAATGACTAATGTAACTAAACTTAAAAAAGTATGGATTTAATTCATGTGGTTGTCATTTTTACATGACTGCGGTTCCTCTCTCAAACTTTGTTAACTGTAACTTTGTTAACTCAGAGATATTTGAGCCTTTTAAACCTTTTATTTTGTTTTGTATTATAATCCAGAATAATATATTGATTATTTCATATTCATGTATTGCTTATAATTAAGATGTTTTTATTTACAAACTCAACCATTAGTACAAACTATACAAACCAATTAATCGAGATATTTATAGAAATCATGAGAGTTTATTTATTATGATCTAGATATTTGTGGAAGATTATCACAATTCATTTATTATGATCCACGTTTTATATTAGGAAACAATCGAAATATTCTTTGAATCAGATATTCATTAGACTAGATGAACGGTTGAAATCGGTTTGTATGGTTTATACTAATGGTTGGGTTTGTAAATGAAATCACATATATATAGAAAATATATAAATAAATTGTTGGTCCCAAAATGACTTACACATAAAGTGTTTGTAGAATGAGGGTTGAATAAAAACACATCAAATTTTTACTTTTTACTTTTATATTTTATTCAAAATATAAAATTACAGATATGTTATGAAAAACTAAGAGGGTAAGACATGTGATCCTAAACTATCTGACTGGTGAAAAGTTACTAACACTGAAAGAGAGAAGAAAGAAGGTTCTCTTAATTTCAGATCGAACGAACTAAGATAGCCTTCAGATTGTGAATCCAAATTTACTTTGAAGCTTTTACAGATAAGTTCTTGCAAAAGGGGTGATTTGCAAACAATGACAATGAAGATCTTTTATAGCACTCCATTGCAAAAGGGGTGATTAAACTTTAGCACGTGTCTTCATCTGATTTGTTGATCAATGCATACTTATACTTTTTCCATCAGCCTTTGTAGTTGATGTGGACACTTGTTAATCCATCTTTTTCTTTGGTATGCAGAGGAAATAATAAAGGAAGTATGACACTAATAAAATAGTGCTTTAAAACTTACTTTGACTGACATGCTTTTGCATGTTCCCATACTAAGATGAGAGTTTGGGAGAGTTGGTGAGCCAAACTTGTTGGACAAGTTTGCACATCAAAATTCGACATGCCATTAGTAGCATTTGTCAGACTACTAGTTGACTATATCTTGTATTCATCTTCTTTCGGCTAGATGGCAGACCAATCTGCTTTAATGACTATCTTGACATCTCTTCAACTAGTCTTTGATTTTGTTAAAGGCTTTTTACACTATGAATCAATACAAATAGTTACAAGACTTTTACAAGTAAAAGTTCCATCTTTGTCTCTTCTGAATTATAAGCTATACAACCGTTTCCAGTTATAGACATTTATGAGGTGATGTATTTATCGGATATCAAAGACTTTGAATATTTCATAAGTGCTTTATGAATCCGATAAATGAGAGAATCCAATAAATTATTCGAATCAAGTCCCTCAACCAGTCCAACTAGAAGTTCAAAAGACTTTCGAACCCGTTGAAGATCTTTGTGCCCGTTTGATCGGTTGCGAGCCGGAAAGCGTACCGACAGTTTGAGTCTTATGGTTCTTCATTATCTGCATATGGCCGCTTTTTTTCCTAGGTGCTCGCCCCTTTCCTTATTTTTTCTAGAGTTGGCTATCTCTGTGGCATCGATTGGATTTCTTTCTATTGGATTCCAAAGGTACACTTACTAGGGGTGCTAATGGGTTGGACTTTTTTATGAGAGAAAGGAAAACTAGTACGCTTTTACCTTTTTTATGGTTTTAGACTTTTAGCGGTTTTTCTTTCTATCAATTCTCAAGTCTTTCTATCTTAGCCGTAGTTTAGATCTGTCCATGAGGTCACGCCGATTAAAATTACACAAATACAACCTTCAAGTCTTCAAAAATCTTCAACATCGATAGAATCAAGAGGCAAGAAATATTTTTCTTCTACTCTTTTCTTCTCTTATTAGTCTTATTTTTATATTTCCATTTTGATTTTAGTTTTTTCAAACGAAATCACATAGTTAGATTGTGAAATGATGTATTAAATTTTCAACCCGACCAAGACAACGCAACCCGCACGGTTTGGGTTGGGTTGCATTTTTAATTGGGTTGAGATTTTTTAAAACCACAAACATTAGGTTGGGTTGTTCAAGTGCCTTCAACCCCAACCAACCCAACCCATGAGCACCCCTAATGTGATCTCCACATTTTTTTTAGTTTAATGATACTAGTCATAATTTTTGTTAAACCACATGAACCAAATACGTAATACACTCTTTATTTTATTTTATCAATAATTTTAATTTGTGATTTTTTTTATATTCGTGGTGTCTAATACACTCTTTCTATGTCTATTTTTTTTATTATATATTAAAAAAAAAACTATGAAACAAAAAAATGCACAAAATGTGGATAGTCCATTAATCGATTGGAGATGATAATAAGTACTTGGGACATTTTCAAATAATAAAAAATATTAAAATAATGTATCAAAATAGAAGTTATTTTTTTTTAAAGGGTTCCACAAAAAGAAAGTCTAAACGTCCATGCCCTTAGTAAAAAAACCCTTAACCGATTCGGAATCTAAAGATTGGATCTATCCTAACCATTCATATTGGTCTCGATCATTGATTCAAATTCGGTTCTTAATCCTTTTGTACATCTCTAATCATACATACAAGATATGTATATATACATAATGAGCGCATTCGTTATCCTACAAAACTGCCCCCTATATGCTATAAACCTTTGGATTAAAAACAACTTTGCCCCTTCGTTTTTTGGTCATCGCATTTCATGTATCATGAATTTCATCAATTATGACGTTTCAAAACATTGGCAATGATTTTATTGTAACATAAGAATCCATTTTCTAAGTGCAATTTTTTTTGAAAAGTAGACGATACATCTGGCAAATTAGTGCAGCTTAACTTGATCTATGCCCAATGTTTTTACAAAAATCCTAATTGTTTAATTCAATAGATGTGATGGTCCACATAAATATCACTACAACAAATTTATATTTATAGGACGTCAAAATTTTCTAAACGTCCTAATAGACCGCTTTATAAACCTAACTAGGACCAATAAAGTTACATATTTAAATGCATTGTAATAAGTTTATAGAACGTTTTTGGGCGTAGTAACAAGTTATTTATGATATTAAAACAAGTGTCCTATAAAAAGAGGACATTATTTGAAGAATTGTTTTAATTAAAACAAGTGTCCTATAAAAAGATGGGTTTATAGGACAATTTCTCAAAAGCCTTCTATAAAATTAATAGCTAATACAATGTTTTGTATTAAAATTGTCCTAAAAAACTTGTTAAGACACCCAAAAATGTCTTATTATTACAACGCCTTTAGATAGGACGTTTTGTTTTTTGGTCCTATAAATTAAGTTTTATAGACAAGGATGTAAATTTGTTCAACGAACCGTTCACACGGGAAGTTCGTTTATGTTCATTTATTTAATAAATGAACGAACATGAACACATTTTTGTATTCGTTTACTTCAAAGAGAGAACATGAATAATGGTATCCTTCGTTCGTGAACATTCCTCATTTATGTTCATTGATGTTCGTTCATTTATATTCATTTACGTTCATTTATGTTCGTTTATATATATAAATATATTATTGTATTATGACATTAATATGTAAAATCATTAATTTAATTAAAGTTTTAGAATTCTTTTTTTTATACCTCCTAAGTTCACTCGTTTTTTCATTTTGTTATGTTGTTTTTTAGGAACGAAACGATACGTAATGATGGTTGTTTTCTTCCATTTGTTTTCGTTCGTTTATGTTCGCTCGTTGTTCATTTAGCATATTAATGAACAAACACATTTTCTTAATGAACGAACATGGACACAAGAAAATTGCTTTCGTTTACTGTTCGTATTCATTTGTTTATTCAGTTAAGTTAAACAAACGAACACAAACAAGCATTTGTTTGTGTTCATGCGGTTTGTTTACAACTCCACTTATCAATTAGTGTATCAAAACTTAAAAATTGATCGCGTTTTATAAAACCAATTTTATTATAATATATCCATCGACAATATCAGACAGACATCTAATAATGTAATATAAAAAAGTTACTTGATGATATCATAAGGAGACAAACGATAGGATGAGGAGGTTTCTTGGGATTTGCAAAATGCAAGAGGAGTTATGGAGAGTTTGTTTCGATCATTTTTGGTTTAGTACTTCGAGGACGAAACTTCCTTCTTGTTTCCTATATTCTATTCTCTATTTTTAATATTTTTATTGTTATTATGTTGTAATAAATATATATATATATATATATATTTATACTTTATTATCTGGGTTGAGTTTCAGTGAGAAGTTGAGTTTAATTAATGTGAGAAACATGAGAAGTGGTTGTTAACCGCTAGATGAGAAATGGATGTACGTTAACATGAGATGCATCGGATCAATTTCTTCTAAGGCGTAATTCATGGGAGAACAATGATCAATGGTTCAGATCCATTTCTCACGCTTCTTACGTTAACCTCAACTTTTTCACATAATCATTTGCCTTATATTCTTATAATTTATATAATGTTACAAAATAGGCCTCTAAAATAAAATAATTATGAATTTGAATCCATGTGAAAACATCTATTTGCCAAATAGTTACCTCATTCTAAGTTTCTAACTCCTGTTATAACAAAATAGGGGTGTTTATGGATTGGGTTGATCGAGCTAAAGGCATTTGAACAACTCAATCTAATGTTTGCGGTGAGAAAAATCTCAACTCAACCCAACTCAAACCAAAGTGCAACCCAACCAAACCCAAATCGTATGGGTTGGTCAGGTTGATAATTGGATACATCAAAATATTCCCATAATTTTGAATATGTTGTTTTCTCTACTCATAATTCATTTTTCATCATCAATAATTTAGTACAACTTATTTTTCTTAAATATGAAGTATATTACAATATTCAACTACTTTTCTCAATTTGTATATATATATATATATATATATATGTCCATGATAGGGTAAATTTATTTACCCTATTTTTAATCCATTTTTAATCCACTTTTTATAACTTTAAGCTATTTTTCCTTTTTCCATTGCGTCTTTTTAATTGTTTTTTACGGTTTTATCGCTTAGTTTTATATTAGTACTTTCGGCTTAATAAATCCATTTTTTTACGAAAAATGCGGCAAAAAGTCTTACGTATTTATGTCTATATAATTTGGGTACAAAATGCGGCCGATTGAAGTCCGGCATGATCGAGTAATGGAATTGTCAAGTTTACGAATGAACTTCGATCTTTTTGATGGGCCGAATTTTTGAAGACTATGGATTGAATTTTTTTGGGCTTCTACTCCTTTTTGCTTGGGCCGAATTTATCAAGTCTTGAATTTGAAGTTGGGCTAAATTGCCTACAACTCCCATGGGACCCCATATGTATTACTTGAGCCCCAAGTTGGATGAGTACTATATATAGAGGTGCTTGGTTGCTAGTATTCATCATCCTCCATTCCATCTTATTCTAAGGCATACTTGGTCTTATTTTCTTTGTAGCTAGATTAATGGCTAACTCCCTTGTAATGGGAGTTTTGAAGGGTGTGAGCCAAGAGCTCAAGGTTCTATCTTGCATGCTCTAGCTCATGATTCAATCCTCCTCTTTTGATTAATATTAATGTTAGTCACCTTACCATTACGAATATTCTCATCGTATTAATTTTCCGCACCTTGTCATCTTCTTCTTGTGGTTCGACACTTTTTGGTTTTTATTTGGTTTTCACTACAATTTTAGTTTTATAACAAACCGGAAGCCCGATTAATCAATTCGGACTCCCAACCTCGGTTGGTTCACGGTTTGTTGTAGTATTAAAATTGTTTCGTGTTTCCAAAGTGTTAAAAACCATCCCGGACATTACGTTAATTGATAAAGACTCTCAAAGTAACTTAAGGATTAAAGACACATTTGACACAAGATTTTCCTTAACAAGTGATAAATTATTTGGTAAATCATGGCTCTATAATTCCCACTTTATTTTAACGTCGTTGGATTAACTGAATTTAATTTCTTATAATTGTAGTATTTGTAGTTTAATATTGTCAATGTTCTCAAGCAAGTTAACTTTTCTAGTTCAAGTAAGGATTTTAGTTACATGCATAGTTGATAAATCACTTCTTTTAAAATTAATTAACAAGTAGTTGACGTAATTCCCATTTTCTTTAATTGCTTTTACGATCTTTAAAATTAGAATTTAAAATGATGATGGGTTAACCGTCTCAGTTCAGGGTAAAAAGTAAAGTCGGGACCGAGACCGATAAGAGAATAAAGGGTGTATCGTGTCGCATGATTGTCCAAAGTTATTTAAATCAGAGTTATATTTTATGTCGAAATACAACTGATCAACTGACAACTGGTTCGTTGTGTGACGGCTTCTTTAAGTTACATAAAATATCGACTCTGAGATAACAAAGGAATGTGATCTCGTCTTTTATTTAATTATTAAAATCGTCCCAACGGATCTTTATACCCTGCACTCTTTTCAAATTAATTTCTCAGTAGTTGTTAATCAAAACCCCCAACCAAAATATTGTTTTCGAATTCGCCATCTGAGACTCGCTTTTACAGACCCGACTTTCAAGAAGAACTTTTCCACGCTTCCCTATGGGATCGATATTCGATACTTTGTACCATTATTACTTGTTACAGACGGCAGTAGATTAAGATGTATACTTGCGTCGAGATCTATTTTCTTGCATTTTAAAAAGGTGTAAACACGAAAAGCCGCGACAAGTTTTTTGCGCCGTTGCCGGGGAAGCACGCTAGAAGTTTTTCTTTTTAAGTAAGGTTTTTAAAAGTGTGTTTTTCTTTCATCTATTTTGAAAAGAAAAAAAAAGGGTAGAAAAAAAATATTTTGAAAAAAAATCGAAAAAGTGCATGCCAAGATTGTCACACGGTGATTTTTTCCAACTTGATCCCGATATCGAACGAACATTTAGACAACGAAGAAGAATCCAACGAGCTAATTTAGTTTTAAATTTTTCCGAAATGTCTGAACATGAATATATGACGGATGAGGAATTAATCCCAGAGATAAATCCAAATGTGCGTCAAAATAATCGAGAAAATAATAATAACCGAAGAAATCGAGATAGAGAAATTCCCAATGACCACGAAGATTTAAATGATCATGATGATCCAAATGAACCGCCATTAATAAATACTGATGATGAGGAACAAAACATTTTTCGGTTTGCAAATTCCAAAGATGGTGGGATTATGTCTTACGCTGTTCCTGTTTTAACCAGTTACATTCAGGAATTCTTAAACCAACTTTGCAAACCCACCATTTTGAACTAAAACCGATAATGTTTCAGATATTGCAAACTAACGGCCAGTACGCTGGTTTGCCAGCTGAAGATCCTCATTCTCACCTTCAGTCTTTCATGGAAATTACAGATTCTTTTAAACTGCCTGGTGTACAAGACGATGCTCTAAAATTGAAACTTTTTCCATATTCTCTAAGAGATAGAGCAAGGTCTTGGTACAACTCGTTGAAACTAGATTCTATAATTACATGGACCCAAATGGCAGAAAAGTTTTTAAAAAAATATTTTCCACCCACGAGGAATGCTAAGTCCAGAAATGAAATATGCACTTTTAGACAAGTGGACGATGAAGTAGTTCTTGATGCATGGGATAGGTACAAGGAGCTACTGAGAAAATGCCCTCATCATGGCATTCCATACTGCATTCAACTTGAGACATTTTACAGTGGTTTAAATACTGCTGCTAAACAAATGCTTGATGCTACTGCAAACGGAGCTTTCACAGCTTGTACCTACAATGAAGGATATGAAATCCTTGAAAGAATTTCAAACAACAATGGTCAATGGGCTGATCCACGTGCATTACCCAGAAAAGCAGCAGGGGTACAAGACACAGACGCTTATGCATTATTATCTTCACAACTGGCCGACATGGCATCTTTAATCAAAAACCTTAATGTTGTGCAAGTTAATACTGTGGCACCTACCCCTACTGTACAGTCTATACAGTGCACCTACTGTGGAAAGGGTCATCACTTTGAACATTGCCCCGGAAATCCCGAAAAAGTCAATTATGTCAGTAGTAATAACAAGGGTGGACCTTTTTCACAAACTTACAATCCTGAGTGGAGAAACCATCCAAATTTTTCTTGGCACAGTCCTACCCAAAATACACCCCCACCAAAGTTGCAAGGACAAATAAATTATAATCAACAGTCTCATCACAGACCTCAAAATAACCAACATGGGAATTTTCAGAATAATCAACCTGGTTATCAACAAAATGCAAACCAACATGCCGACTCATCTACTTCTTTGGAAGCAATGATGAAAGCATTCATGACCCAAACACAGGCATCAATTAAAAATCTAGAGACTCAAGTGGGTCAAATGGCTTTGGAAATAAGGAAACGTCCTTCAGGTTCTCTCCCTAGTGATACAGAAATACCTCAGAGGATTGGAAAGAAACATGTGAAAGCTGTGACATTGATAAATGGGCAGGACTTACCATAAAATAAACAAAAAGAACTAAAAAAGATAGACAAAACAGAGCCTGAAAAGAAAAAGACAGTTCCAGATTCTACTCAAGCCGGTGTGAGCATTGGGTCCGAAAACACTGTTGGGCCCATGGACACCGCACCCATTCCAAAGAAGTCAGACTATCCAACATTGTTCCCAAATGAACCCAAGCCAGATCAAAAAGAAAATGAACAGACTGTTTTGGAGGTGTCACAATCTGGTGACAGTCCCAAAATTCCTTGTGATAACAAATCTGTAGAACTAGTTAAGGTTACACCATCCACTAAGGTAGACAAGATCTCACCGATTGTCCCAGCACCTACCCCTCAAAAGACTACATCTCCTACTCCGGTTCCTCTCTATATTCCTTATCCCCAGAGATTAAGGAATCAAAGAGATGAACTACAATTCAAAAAGTTTTTAGACGTTTTCAAACAATTGCATATCAACATACCTTTGGTGGAGGCCATTGAACAAATGCCAAATTATGCAAAGTTTTTAAAAGACATTTTAAGCAAGAAGAAAAAGTTGAATGAGTATGAGACTGTAGCTCTGACTGAGGAGTGCAGTGCTATGTTGTCTAGTAAAATTCCTCCAAAGTTAATAGATCCAGGAACTTTCACCATCCCTTGTTCCATAGGAGGAAAAGAAGTAGGAAAAGCTCTATGTGACTTAGGTGCAAGCATAAACCTTATGCCCTTATCTGTTTTTAACACTTTAGGCATAGGTGAAGCTAGACCTACCACTGTTTCACTCTTGTTAGCAAACAAGTCCATAGCTTGGCCTAAGGGTAAGATTGAGGATGTCCTTGTCCAGGTTGATAAATTTATTTTTCCTGCAGACTTTATCATCTTAGAATTTGAAGCCGACAAAGACATTCCCATTATCTTAGGAAGACCATTCCTAGAAACAGGCAGAACTCTGATTGATGTCCAAAAAGGTGAGCTCACCATGAGAGTTCAAGACCAACTGGTAACCTTTAATGTTTTGGACTCCCTCAATTTTTCTGAAGAGAGGGAAGAATGCTCTACCTTAGGTTTGATTGAATCTTGGTGTCAAGACCAAAGTTTTGGGGAGGTCTTGGGAATGGAAGAGTCTGATAATGAAGAAGACACAAGAGAGTTTGAGGAATTAGAAGACATACAGGTTACCTCTGCTGTTGAAATTTTACATAGCGAGGATGGGAAAACTCTTGTCCCTTCCATAGAATGTGCTCCAGACTTAGAACTGAAACAACTTCCCTCACATCTGAAATATGCCTTTTTAGGAGAACCAGGGAAGTTTCCAGTCATTATTTCATCATCATTAGAGTCTGATCAAGAAGAAAAGTTGATTGCCATGTTAAAACTACACACCAAGGCCATAGGATGGACAATTGCTGATTTAAAGGGCATAAGCCCAACCATTTGTCAACATAAAATCATTTTGGAAAACAAAAATTTCACCTCAGTCGAGCCTCAAAGAAGACTCAATCCAATGATGAAAGAGGTTGTAAAAAAGAAAAATTTGAAATGGCTTGATGCTGGCATAATCTATCATATTTCCAGTAGTATATGTGTTAGTCCAGTGCAATGTGTACCAAAAAAGGGCGGAGTTACCGTGGTAACTAATGAGAAAAATGAACTAATACCTACTAGGGTAGTATATGGTTGGAGGATATGTATGGACTACATAAAGCTTAACCAAGCTACCCAAAAAGACAATTTTCCATTACCCTTCATTGACCAGATGTTAGACAGACTAGCGGGGAAAGAGTTTTATTGTTTTTTTGATGGTTACTCTGGGTACAATCAAATTGCCATTGCACCGGAAGATCAGAAGAAAACTACTTTTACTTGTCCTTACGGGACCTTTGCCTTTAGAAGAATCCCCTTTGGACTCTGTAATGCCCCTGCCACTTTCCAAGGGTGTATGATGTCAATTTCTTCAGACATGCCAAGGAAAGTATTGAAACATAAGTGGAAAGAGAAATATAGTGACAAGTGGTCTGACAACCTTGTTCTCCAAAATCGATGCAAAGGCAAACAGAAACCCTACTCCTCTGGAGTAGGCCAGGTTCTATCTTCTATCACCCTTTTACTTGTTTTCGTAGTTTTAAATTTTATGCACGAGTCTGGGAATTTGTATCGTTTCTGAAGAGTCTTGTCTTTCCATACACGGTCATTTGCATGATTTTTCGGTTTGTTGATTTGGGTTCACAATGGTGATAGTCATAATAAATTTGGAATTTGCTCATGAGTTTTCTTTTATGTACCACTAGAACTAGCTTTTCAACTCTTGGTGCATTTAATTTTTGTGAGATCATTACACTTACACCACCTTTCCATGTTCACACCCCATTTTTTATGCTCTTGTTCGATGAGGACATCAAACATTTCCAAGTTTTGGGGTGGTGATGGCATGGTATCTCAAAGTCTATTGAAAACCATGTCATCCATAGTTCATACACACTTCAAAAATGAAGCAAAGCTTCACAAAAAAAAAAAGAATGCACACTTATGAAAACAATCACAAAAAAAAGCAAAACTTCATTCGTGTTTTCATAGCATTCCAAAAAAAAAAAGGTGTCATAGACACCAAAAAAAAAAATCGTGTGTTCAAAGTGAAACCTTCATAGTGAAACAAGGTATAATAACCCTATTTTCGTTAATCCGGATATATGTTCCTATTTCTAAGTAGTATTCATATTTTAAGAATCGAAGTTTTCATGACTTATAACTTTAACTAGATAATTATGTCTAAGCTATTGGGATAAAGATATAAAATATATATATATAGAAGGGTTAAAGTATAATATTTGAAAGTAGAAGGGGTAATTAGTAATTATCCAATACTTATATCTTTTATACCAAAAGGAATTCAATTTTCTCACTTTTATTCACTTCTTCTTCTTCTTTTTCTCTAGAACCGTATAGAGAGAGAGAGAGAGAGAGAGAGAGAGAGCTTAGAGTGAGAAACCAAATTTGGTGAAGAAATTGAAGAAGTTAAGCTTGGTTTTGGAAGATTAAGGTTATATTGATCAAGGTAACTCTCTATTTCACTTTAATGTTTGTTTTGGTGGGTTCAATATATGTTAAAGTGTATGAATTTGGTGTTTAGGGGCTGATTAGAGGCTGATTAGAATCAATGAAGAGTTGAAGATAAGCATTTTGAGGTAATAATCTTCAAAATAAGTTCAATTATGTTGGAAACTATGAGTTTTAACTTTTAAGATGTATAATTGGTGATGCATGTATTTAGTATTGTTAAATTGTGGTTAGAATACTCTAAAAAGATCATGGATTAAGGAATGAAATCAATAAAAACGTAATTGATCTTCAAAGTAAGGTTGCACACCAAGTGTTTGATAAAATGTTTGTGAGACTTTTGAAATTTTAGAGTTGCTGTCCTGTTACTAAAAAATTCGTATAAAATCAACCGTTGGTCCAAATGAGGTGTAAGATATACCGTTAGAAACCTTAGAATGTCCTTAACAACTGTTATGAAGAGTGCAAGTCCTAATTTTGAGTCTATATGTGTCAAAATACTGAGTTTATGAATCAGATCACAGTGTGACAAAAACCTGCGCACTGTTTTTGTAAAGGCTGTATCATCCTGCTCATAGCTTCGAATTGCACAAATCCAGTTGCTATAGAATCCTAATATATCAAGGTACAACTTTCATTTAGATGATAGTGTCCATTTTGGCTTCTAAATGGGATAAATATATCAAAACTTATGGCATATAGAAGCTGTCAATTTCTGTTTTTAAGTCAAATTTGAGATTTTTGGAAAATATTGTCTAAGATCTTAATGATTGTGTTGAGCATTATTTGAGTGTTTTATTAAATGGTTGTAGGTAATCGGAAGTAAGGAAAGGGATAACTAAGGTACGGATATCCTATTTCTTTGAATCGAGGGTAACCGGATACATTCCGGAAATCCCATCCATCTTGATATATGTGACTCCGAACCTTATGGTTTCGAGTATTTGTATAGGAAACATTTATTTTGTTTCAAAGTTGAGTTTATGCTATAATCGTTTGAATACGTTTCATAATTCGAACATTTTAGTGAAAGAGTTTGATTTTATGATATTTGAAACATTGATTTTAAGAACATGAGTTTTCTTGAAATTGAATTAGACTCAACACTTGGGCCACGGGTGTTGAGATGCCTTCTGTGGTGGCTATTAATGACCATGGCATTCTCGTAAAGGCTAAGGCCAAGCCAAATAGGGGACGTAGGATGCATCCAAGAGCCGAACACCAGAAAATGTCTGGTTACCGGATAGAACCGATTATCGGAGTTACCGGATAGAGCCGAATACCAGAATTAAACTGGTTATCGGGGAATGGGTGGTGTTGTGCCCAACATTGGCATTCCAAGTCTTATCGGACTGATCATCTGATTAGACAACGTTTTATTGTAATACGGGTGACTTGTTGATTTTTAAAAATAAATGATTTCTACATTCTTATCATGTTCAGAATGATTTCGCTACGATTATTTTATATTAACTTTTATTTGAACTTATATTATGTTCACATCGTTATGCATTATATCCGCCCACTGAGCGACTTTGCTCAGCCGAGGTGTTTTCTGTTTCCTCGGCAGGTTTAGGTTCCACTTCAGGGATGGGTTAAAAGATCGAGATATCAACGGGAGTAAAAAGAACTTAAGATCAACATTTATAATATCGGGTTTGTATAATTTTTTTTTTGGGGGATTAGTTCAAACGATAATATTTTGGGTTTGTATTTATGTTTAAGTTTCTTTATAAGTTAACTGTTATTCTGAGGAGCTTAGTACAACTCTGAATTGTGGTGTTTTAGAGTTTTGATCCGGTTATCGGATTGTGCTCCTCCGGTCTCAGCCTGCGCGGGACGGGGGTGTTACACAAGGAAACAAAATAAAAAGCTCAAATCCCCGTGTTTTGTTGTATTGTCGATCTCATTTCACCATGGAGTCGTTGGGCTAGCCTATGGTTGGTATAATTTTTTGTTAATTCATGTTGAGAATGATAAGTTCAGGAAAGACTATCACTTTTTGCGTTGAACCAATTGAGATGAATCATGATTGCGCATTTGACAGTCGTATGGAAACGAGTCTCTTTTTAATAAATTTTAGCTCAAAATTAATTTTTCTAATAAAAGTTGCTCGAGGGCGAGCAACAGTTCGAATTTGGGGTTGTGATAGGGTAAATTTATTTACCCTATTTTTAATCCACTTTTTATAACTTTGAGCTATTTTTCCTTTTTCCATTGCGTCTTTTTAATTGTTTTTTTACGGTTTTATCGCTTAGTTTTATATTAGTACTTTCGGCTTAATAAATCCATTTTTTTACGAAAAATGCGGCAAAAAGTCTTACGTATTTATGTCTATATAATTTAGGTACAAAATGCGGCCGATTAAAGTCCGACATGATTGAGTAATGGAATTGTCAAGTTTCGAATGAACTTCGATCTTTTTGATGGGCTGAATTTTTGAAGACTATGGATTGAATTTTTTTGGGCTTCTACTCCTTTTTGCTTGGGCCGAATTTATCAAGTCTTGAATTTGAAGTTGGGCTAAATTGCCTACAACTCCCATGGGCCCCAAATGTATTACTTGAGCCCCAAGTTGGATGAGCACTATATATAGAGGTGCTTGGTTGCTAGTATTCATCATCCTCCATTCCATTTTATTCTAAGGCATACTTGGTCTTATTTTCTTTGTAGATAGATTAATGGCTAACTCCCTTGTAATGGGAGTTTTGAAGGGTGTGAGCCAAGAGCTCAAGGTTCTATCTTGCATGCTCTAGCTCATGATTCAATCCTCCTCTTTTGATTAATATTAATGTTAGTCACCTTACCATTACGAATATACTCATCGTATTAATTTTCCGCACCTTGTCATCTTTTTCTTGTGGTTCGACACTTTTTGGTTTTTATTTGGTTTTCACTACAATTTTAGTTTTATAACAAACCGGAAGCCCGATTAATCAATTCGGACTCCCAACCTCGGTTGGTTCACGGTTTGTTGTAGTATTAAAATTGTTTCGTGTTTCCAAAGTGTTAAAAACCATCCCGGACATTACGTTAATTGATAAAGACTCTCAAAGTAACTTAAGGATTAAAGACACATTTGACACAAGATTTTCCTTAACAAGTGATAAATTATTTGGTAAATCATGGCTCTATAATTCCCACTTTATTTTAACGTCGTTGGATTAACTGAATTTAATTTCTTATAATTGTAGTATTTGTAGTTTAATATTGTCAATGTTCTCAAGCAAGTTAACTTTTCTAGTTCAAGTAAGGATTTTAGTTACATGCATAGTTGATAAATCACTTCTTTTAAAATTAATTAACAAGTAGTTGACGTAATTCCCATTTTCTTTAATTGCTTTTACGATCTTTAAAATTAGAATTTAAAATGATGATGGGCTAACCGTCTCAGTTCAGGGTAAAAAGTAAAGTCGGGACCGAGACCGATAAGAGAATAAAGGGTGTATCGTGTCGCATGATTGTCCAAAGTTATTTAAATCAGATTTATATTTTATGTCGAAATACAACTGATCAACTGACAACTGGTTCGTTGTGTGACGACTTCTTTAAGTTACATAAAATATCGACTCTGAGATAACAAAGGAATGTGATCTCGTCTTTTATTTAATTATTAAATTCGTCCCAACGGATCTTTATACCCTGCACTCTTTTCAAATTAATTTCTCAGTAGTTGTTAATCAAAACCCCCAACCAAAATATTGTTTTCGAATTCGCCATCTGAGACTCGCTTTTACAGACCCGACTTTCAAGAAGAACTTTTCCACGCTTCCCTGTGGGATCGATATTCGGTACTTTGTACCATTATTACTTGTTACAGACGGCAGTAGATTAAGATGTATACTTGCGTCGAGATCTATTTTCTTGCATTTTAAAAAGGTGTAAACACGAAAAGCCGCGACAGTCCACAATTACTGAACATATATACGTAAGAGTTATATAGAGATGGAAGAGATTGAAAATATATGTATATCATGTATATATTAATATATAGGGAGTAGGGACTTCACAATCATATTAAATCCAAGAAAATAAAAGGATATCGGGTTCATTGGGTTGAGTTGGGTTCAAGTGACCATAACCCAATTCCAACCCAATTAATATCTATGGTTTAAAGATTTTACAACTCGATTAGACATCAGGTTGTTTCGGGTTGGATTATTTTGCGTTGGATCAGGTGGGGTTGGTCGGGTTTTTGAAAACCCCTACAACAAAATCATGCTTATAGACGCTTAAAGTGTTTAAGTATCTAAATAGAGTGTCTTATAAGACTTTAGTTTATAGAACCAAAAATAAAACATCCTATATGAAAAGTGTTTAAGTATCTATATGTAACAACCCACCTTAAAACATAACATTTATCATATAATACATGCAAACATTTACATTACAAACACCCACATATTACATATAGGGTCCCGAAGTCTAGAATTACACTTACATAATACTACATCCAACAAAAAACGTTGACATATAACATTGTTCAACTAGAAGTATTAACTCATAATGGCTTCCCACGTACAACGCATTTCTTCACATAACATCATAGCTTATCTTTTCCTTTTGCCTTACCCGTCATCTGTCCTGGAATACAGGTTTGGAAAACAATGAGGGTTAGACCAATTGGTCTAAGTGAGAAAATCCCAAATATTTTATTAACAATATTATGAAAACATTGATATGAAACCGTTATCAACAAATCACAATTCAAATCTCATGCAATGTACACAACACACTCCGTTGGCCTATAACACCAACAACCCATGGCCATATCAGAATTAGTTGGCCGCTAAGCACAACTAATTAATTTACTCCGAAGTACCTCAAGTACAACCAACCCCGTTGCCCCTTTCGGCACAACCAACTCCATCCGGTCTCTATGTTCGGCCAAAATACAATAGTGTAATGCAATGCTCAAACATATGAGATTTCATTTCAATAATCACATTCCATATAACTCACAATCATTACTACACATATCACATATAAACCATTTCATAATATAAGTATTCCAGTTCGAAAATGGTTAAAAGAAAACTTACCTTCATTACTACACATATCACATATAAACCATTTCTTAATATAAGTATTCTAGTTCGAAAATGGTTAAAAGAAAACTCACCTTATTAAGAGTTCGAAGTCACTCACCCGCAAATGACACAACTGAACACCACTTATATCAAACTTCACTGACGAGTAACTGAGCCTTGATTATTCCTAGATTTTCCTTGATCTCTTACTTTAAGCTTAGTAGTGTATTAAGAGAGAGAGAGAAACTTGATAACATATCAATATTCTTTGCTTCTACGTCTATTTATAGCTAAACATAACGCATTAACAACTTGTTCCTATTGCTTTCAAGATTGTACTCTTATAAGAACTCGACACCTCATGCTTATAGGGATAGTATCGATACCTTGTGCTTATAGGGATAGGATCGACACCTCGTGCTTATAGGGATAGGATCGACACCTCATGATTATAGGGATAGGATCGACACCTCGTGCTTATAGGGATAGGATCGACACCTCCTGCTTAAAGGGATATGATCGACACCTCGTGATTATAGGGATAGGATCGACATCTCGTGCTTATAGTGATTAGATCGACACCTCGTGCTTATAGGGATAAGATCGACACCTCCTGCTTATAGGGATAAGATCGACACCTCGTGCTTATAGGGATAAAATCGACACCTCATTCTTCTAGCTTGCTTTGTCGTGCTTCTAGCTTTCCATATCATGCTTCTTAGGATGTACTTGCTATTATTTAGCTTTGTCAATTCATCACTTGGTTTTCCCAACACACTATTTTAGCCCTTACAACACATCACACATCAAGATGGGAAGATAAATAAAACATAAGGAAATACCTGCAAAACTTAGGCAATCCACTTGACTCTAAAATGAAACAAACTCTAAGAGTTCTTCTTCCCTTTTTTTCCTCCTTACTTCTTCTTTGTTTCTCCTTTCTTAGTCGACACTCCCAAAACATACACCCATATCTGTGGGTCCGTGATCGTTACCAGATAAATCAAACAACAAAACAATAACGATTACCAACCTGTTTAGATTATAAACGCGGATTACAAAGGGTTGATAATGGTTTACACTTTAAGATTTTCTCTCTGATGTTCTTGATTGATTTAAGCTCTTTCTCTCTGAATTACACCTTCACTGTGTGTTGTGTATGTGTTCTATTTTTCTATTGTGATCAGATTGTTTAGAGAGAGAGAGATAATATCTTGATAAAGATATTATCAAAACATAAAATAATAATAAAACTTAATATATAAAACTATAATATCTAGATATTAAAACAACTTTGACTTTATTACAGAATATACCCTAGACTATTGTTGAGAGTGACTTGTCAGCTTTAACTTCAGATTGTGATCTTCGTATTTGGATGATCTTGAATCCAATGAGACTGTGTCCTAACAATCTCCCCTTTTGGATCAAGATCATTACTAAAATGATTTAGCAATACGATCTTCTCTTTCAGCACAGAAGATGCAATCTCTCTCTTAGTCTTCAAGATATAGTAAACTCCCCCAAAGATGTAGATTATCTTTCTTGGATGTTGGGAAGAAATTATCTCTAGTTTCAGCTCGAAATTCTTCATCAAAGTATCTTCAAAAGAAAATTTCTCTCGAATCAGCATATCTTCAGAATACTTGCTCTTTGAAGAATTCAATCTTGGACGTGATTCTTGAAACATGTGATTTCTTGGTTAGCTCTTCTCCATTTCTTGGGTAGATCTTCTCCCCCTTTTTGATGAGAAGTGTAACAATTTCATCAAAACTTGATGACAAGAAATGTTGGTCAGTTGGAGCCCCTGATCCGTCAATTCAAAAGATATTCATCCAGATCTTTGCAAATCCAGACAAAATAGTCGTGTAACACCTGAATCAACTAATGAATCAGTTAACATGCCTGTCAGTAACACTAAGTCACTGTGTGTAACGAATACACATTGGAAAGGAGGTGTTTGATGTTGACTCCCCCAGGGCTTCCATTTAATCATCGAAACACCACAAAGGTTATTTCTATAAACTTTATGACAAAGAAACAAATTCCTTGTGTGTTCGTGCTTGTGATAGAAAGAATTAAGCACTTGATGATTGCTTATAAGGCTCGAAATTGTGTAAACCACTGAGACAACAGTAAGTTAAACACAGACTCAATGTGCATGATTGAAGTGCGAAGGTGGGGCAGACTTCTTTTCAATATCCAGATTTTCCAAATGAAAATCAGATAACAAATGTGTTGCATCCCCTTAGAAAATGTGAAACACTTTCTTGTTGAGAAGAAAATGAGTAGATGGTGAGGTTGGATCAAGAGTTGACATGGGTTAGTTGCCTGTTTCAATAATGTTCACCAAAGAATTGTGAAACACTAGTAATGTGGCTACCCGGCTTAGAAAAAGTTGGTGCAGAGTTGTGATATTCTTTTAACTCTGTTCTCACACGCTCTTTCTTTTAAACATTAAGCTCACTCTAATCAAACTTTCTTTCTTTGTTTGACACACTCATTTCTTTTCGACTTCTCACACTCAATCACTAAGGATTAACTTCGTGGGTAGAAATCACTGGTTAAGGTGATTCCATAGAAGTTGTGTTAAATCCTAGCACAATGATCCCATGTTTTCCTATGAAGCATATAATGCTCAAAATGGTTTAACTTAACAGTTAAAGTTTAATTGAATAAGAAAACATTGAAAATCACACTTCCGAATTATAAAATCTGGTTGAAGAATCGGGAAGTGATTTGAACGTTTTAGAACGATGTTTTTAATGATTGAAAGTTGTCCTTCTTTCAACCATATATGAGATTAAGATAAAGGATAATACCTGAACGTATGATCTTACATCTCATGAAGCTAAGCTTAAAGTCATAAAGATATGATCTTTTAAGCTTCTCTCAAACTTCTGCAAAAGTCTTTAGTCAAGTCAAGTCAAGTCAAAGCAAATTTATTCACTTAAATTGAAAAGACAAAAAGCAGTAAAACTATTAATGTACGAGTTCTGATCAGAAATAATCAGAAGTCATATCCTTTTTACTCCCCCTGAAATTATGCATTTGAAAAATTATCATTGAAAAAATATGCATAACATTTCAGACAAATATGTATGTACTCCCCCTTGATGGTTGATTTCCTCATTTGAGTATTGGAGTACAATCTCTTTTTCAGCACGGAGTAAGGTCTTTTGATCTTTGAAGTGCGAGTCCTAAACTGTTGTGTTTAGAAGTCATTCTTCGTTGAAGTACGGGTTCTAAGCTGATTTACTTAGAAGCCATCTTTTGACATTGATGTCCGGGTCTTGAGCTGATTTACTCAAGAACCATCGTTCTTTGATGTCCGGGTCTTGAACTGTATTATTCAAGAGCCTTTTCTCTCCTACTCCCCCTAGACAGTAGGTACCTGCAACACAAAATCATTCCTTTTCTTTGGTATCCATTTCCAATTGGATCCAACTGTGTTAGCAAATGATTTTGGCACCCATTGAAATTTGGGTCCGCTTTGCTTTTTAGAATCAGATAAAGAATTTGAATGATAAGAGGGAACATGATATGTTCCAAACCAAATGTCAGAATCTTGACAAGAAGCATAATCATGTCTATCATAATTTGAAAACTTTCTAGCAGACAAAGATAACTGGAATAATTGTTGTTTTGAAAATTTCTTGCGAGAATCAACAAGTTTTGGTTTAGAAAAAGCAACATCCACAATTATATCATCTTTACTAGTAGAAATCTTATTACAGTCAGCACTAGAACATGATATAGCAGTCTCGTCAAACTCCTGTTTCGGTTGCCATTTAGACTTAACTTCAAGTCTTTTCTTGCTCATTGCTGAAACATTTGAAACTTGTGAGTTAGACTTTTGAGCAACAAATGAATGCACCTTCTTCGGCTTACCAGTAGTGATCGGTTTATGTGAATGCTGAGATTTAATCTTACCTTTAGCACTCTTAGCTTTCACAGAGACTGATTTATCAACTTTCGTTGATTTTGCACTGTTAACAGACGCACTGGTTTTTGGAAGTTTTGCATTAAAGTCAAATTGATTAGAACAATCATCTAAACCACCGTCAGAGTTCAGAAAATCAAGCTCTTTATTAGCTAGACCAGACATGTCCTCAGAGTTTGAAGCCTTAGAAAGAACAGAATTTGAAAACACAGTTGAAAAAACTTTTTGTTCAATATTCATCAAAAGTCTTTCATCTGATAAAGAATTCTTGAGTTCAGAAATTTTATTTTCTAAAACGAGAGGAGGGACATATAGTTTACCTTGAATAGGCTTTGCCTCCATTTCCTTTTCAGAATAACTTTGAAAAAAGTCATTTGAAAGAGTTTTCTTCTTTTGATATATTGGATTTTCATTATAACTATTATTCACTTTCGCATAATAAAATGGAAGGTGAACTTTAGATGATTTCAAACATTTTTCAGTTTCGTTGGATTCATTCTCTTCAGATAGTTTAGTCCAGAAAGTTTTAAACTCAGGGATTCGTCGAGCTAATTTCATAGAAAGATGATCATAAAGTGCAGGCACTTCAGACATTCCTTTTTGAAGACAGTGAGGATTCTTATTACCGATTCCCCATCTCTCTATTTCCTCTTTGGGTTTGTTCAAATGAATAGTCTGTTCAGTTTGACCCATTTTGTATAACTTCTCTTCCAAACCTTTTAATTTACCAAGTAAAGAAAAGTTTTCTTTGGAAGTTGAAGATTGCGAATTCGTAAGCTCATATAAATCAAGCTCACTTTTTCTCAGTTTAGACTTAGAGTTCAGAATTCTCTTTAAGAATTATAGTCTGTTCTTTCGCGTTGGTGTCATTGTTTCTATGTAAAATCTCAACCAATACTTTCTTCTCAGCAATTTCATCGCTAAGTTTCTGTATCGATTGGTTTTTGTCAGTAATGACACCCTCTTCCCGCTTAAGATTCGACTCTAAATCTTGGAGTTTTAACTTCATGGCATGCATTTGATCACATACCTCGTCATTAGAATCAACTTCGGTTTTTATCTTCATCTGACTCAGAAAGCACAAGTTTGTCTCTTTCTTCTCTCCTTGTTCCTGGATTTTAGCTTCGTTGATATTCATTTTGTTTCTGTTTAGATAAAACTTGACAGATATGTTCGTTAAATGCAAATTAAAATCAGATAAAATTTAGAAATAAAAATTTCCAAATTTAACCAAGTCTGGAAATGGAGGAAAAAGTCAAACTTTGCGTTTGACGAAGCTGGTGCAAAATGGGGTTTTGCGCGAGAAGCAGGTCGCGCGAACTGAGAGGTTTGCGCGAGACGTGTATGGCGCAAAGTTGAGGTTTGCTTGAGATGAAGGTTGCGCAAATCTGGCTTTTGCGTTTCACGTGGGTTGCGCAAACTTGAGGTTTGCTTAAGCAATGGGTTGCGCAAACGCGAGACTTGACCGGACTCTTGTTCGACCGGTAATAAGTCTTCGACTGGTAAGATGTAAAAATGATGCTCGACCGGTATAATGACCTTTGACCGGTAAGTTGCTTGGAAGTGGGTTCGACCGGTACAAAGTAAAAAATTGATGGACCGATATTCAAAGCTTGACCGGAATATTATCAAATAGGAATGAGACTATGTAGT
Organism: Arctium minus; assembly: GCA_954870635.1. NCBI lineage: Eukaryota > Viridiplantae > Streptophyta > Magnoliopsida > Asterales > Asteraceae > Arctium > Arctium minus. The sequence continues at coordinate 5,359,120 of OX941090.1, forward strand.
GGACCGATAAAGCATGTGAATATCAAGAAAGTAGTGGACCGATATTGTTAAAAATTGATGGACACGTGGAGGTTTCTTTGCATGTGAAAAAGTTTTGCATGAAATTTGAGAAGTTAGGAAATAATTCTACATGGAGGACACGTGATCTTGAAACAACAAACAAAGAAATGGACCGATATTCAAAGATAGTGGACCGATATTCAAATAGATAGTGGACCGATGTTTATGCAATTTGACCGATATAAAAATGGAGTAGTTCGACCGGTACAATGATCTTTGACCGGTAATTAACTTTTGAACACTCGACCGGTATTAGGATAAACTCGACCGGAAGCTGTTTTGACCGGGAGAGGTAACCTTCGACCGGGAAAAACAATATGACCGGTATTAAATTAAAGTAAAGACCGATACCTTTTCTTCTCCGATTAATCGGCCCTGTAATTCTCAAATCGACCCAACTAGAGTTCGAATTAAAGCACCAAACTTTGACAGATTTATCGATTTATCAACTAGAACACCACACAACCTTTAGATTTTGAAAACAACCACAAATTTAAGTTTTTGATAATTGAATAGTGTTCTTCAAAAATGAAGAACACAGAGAGTTGAAAATTTTGATTTTGAATCTGGATCAGCTCTGATACCAATTGTGGGTCCGTGATCGTTATCAGATAAATCAAACAAGAAAACAATAACGATTACCAACCTGTTTAGATTATAAACGCGGATTACAAAGGCTTGATAATGGTTTACACTTTAAGCTTTTCTCTCTGATGTTCTTGATTGATTGAAGCTCTCTCTCTCTCTGAATTACACCTTCACTGTGTGTTGTGTATGTGTTCTATTTTTCTATTGTGATCAGATTGTTTAGAGAGAGAGAGAGATAATATCTTGATAAAGATATTATCAAAACATAAAATAATAATAAAACTTAATATCTAAAACTATAATATCTAGATATTAAAACAACTTTGACTTTATTACAGAATAGACCCTAGACTATTGTTGAAAGTGACTTGTCAGCTTTAACTTCAGATTGTGATCTTCGTATTTGGATGATCTTGAATCCAATGAGACTGTGTCCTAACAGTATCACACACTTAAAAATCTCGAAGATAGAGACTATGACACATCATAAATAAGGTGTCTCATCATAACTATGAATACATTAATACTAAGGACCTCTAATTACTAATTAGTGACAATAAGACCCTTAAACATATAATACCTAACCAAAAAGTCCCCTTTAACTTTATAACATGACATAAAAGAATAGACATAACTTACTGGGTTATAACAATATCTCCCTCTAAAAGGAATTCCGTCCCGAAATTCGGTCAATCAAACAAATTGGGGTATTTGGTTCTCATATCGGATTCCAATTCTCACGTAGCATCTTGCCCTTTGTGATACCGCTACTGTACCTTTACCAGACTTATTTCATTATTTCTAAGTACTTTAACTTTCTGATCAATAATCGTTTCCGGTTCTTCGATAAATGATAATTTTTCATCAACATGAATTTCTGGTAACGGTATTGCCTGATCAGGAGTAACTAAACACTTTCGACGATTTGAAACATGGAAAGTATTATGAATACCACTTAGCTCAGATGGAAGTTCTAACCGATACGCCACTTCACCGATTCTTTCAATAATCACAAATGGTCAAATATACCTCGGACTTAGTTTACCCCGTTTCCCAAACCGAACTACTCCTTTCCACGGTGAGACTTTTAACATAACATTGTCCCCAATCTGAAATTCTAACTGTTTCTGGAATTTGTCGGCATAGCTTTTCTGTCTGTCTTGAGCCACTTTCAGTCGTTCCTAGATCTGTCCAATCTTATTAGCTGTTAACTGTACTATTTCTGGCCCATCTAACTGTTTCTCTCCAACTTCGTTCCAACACAAAGGAGTTCTACATTTTCGACCATACAATACTTCAAAAGGTGCCACTTGAATACTGGAATGATAACTGTTCTTATAGGAAAATTCAATCAAAGATAGATACCTTTCCCACGATCCACCAAAATCAATAATACAAGCCCGCAACATATCTTCTAATGTTTGAATAGTCCGTTCGATTTGACCGTCTGTCTGAGGGTGATAGGCAGTGCTTAGCTTTATCTGTGACCCCATCTCTCGCTGAAAACTCTTCCAAAACATTGAAGTAAATCGACTGTCATGATCAGAAACGATTGACAACGACACACCATGTCGAGTTACTATTTATCAATATATAACTTAGCTAATCTTTCCAAAGAATACGATTCTTTCATCGGTAAGAAATGAGCGGACTTTGACAATCTATCAATGATTACCCAAATAGCATCGAAACCTTTTGGAGTTCTCGGCAACTTCATGATGAAATCCATTGTGACGTGATCCCATTTACAAACTGGTATTTCTAACGATTGCAACTTACCAGACGGTTTTTGATGTTCAATTTTAACCTACAAGACGTTCCTGTTTCAAGTATTTTTCTTTGAAAGCTTCGATCTGCCATTTCTTCAATTTTTCAAAGATGTTTGGTAGTAACTCGGCTCATAATGCGATGGATTTTATCGTTCCACTTCTTTCTTTACGGCTTAATGCATCAGCCACCACATTTGCTTTCCCCGGATGATACATAATTTCACAATTGTAATCACTCACCAATTCTAGACACCTTCGCTGCCGCATATTCAGTTCCCACTGATTGAATAAATGTTGAAGACTTTTATGATCAGTGTAAATCTGACACTTGGTACTGTACAAATAATGTCTCCAAATATTCAAAGCAAAAACAACTGTGGCAAGCTCCATATCATGTGTGGGATACTGTCTTTCATGATCTTTCAACTATCGGGAGTCATATGCAATAACTTTCCCGCGCTGCATCAAAACACATCCCAAACCCAACTTTGAACCGTCACTGTAAACAACAAAATATTCTGCACCTTCGGGTAAGGTTAGAGTCGGTGCACTACAAAGTCTTTCTTTGAGAATTCTGAAGGCTTCAGCTTGTTCCTCTTTCCATTCATATTTTACATTCTTTATCGTCAATTTGGTCAAAGGTGTTGCAATGCGAGAAAAATCCTGTATGAACTTCCGATAATAACCTGCCAAACCTAGAAAACTCCTTACCTCTGTCGGTGTTCTTGGTGGTTCTCAATTTTCAATTGCTTCAATCTTAGTTGGATCAACCTGTATGCCTTTCTGAGAAACAACATGCCCAAGAAACTGTACTTCTTGTAACCAGAACTCACATTTAGAAAACTTAGCATATAACTGTTCACTTTTCAATAGCTCCAAAATCAAACGAAGATGAGTAGCATGTTCTTCTTCAGATCGGTAATAAATAAGGATATCATCAATAAAAACAATTACAAATTTATCGAGATAGGTTTTACATACCCGATTCATCATATCCATAAAAGTTGTCGGTGCATTCGTCAAACCTAAAGGCATTACCAAAAATTCATAGTGACCATAACGGGTACGAAAAGCAGTTTTCAACACATCTTCTTCTCTGACCTTCAACTGATGATAACCTGACCGTAAATCAATCTTTGAAAAATAACTGGCCCCAACTAACTGATCAAAAAGGTCGTCAATTCTGGGAAGTGGATATTTATTCTTTATTTTCAGTTTGTTCAGTTCCCGGTAATCTATACACATTCTCATTGACCCATCCTTTTTCTTAACAAACAAAAGCGGTGCACCCCATGGAGAAGTACTCGATCTAATGAAACCATTATTGGAAAGTTCTTGTAACTAAGACTTCATTTCTTTCATTTCAGAAGGAGCCAGACGGTAAGGTGTACGTGCAACAGGAGCGGCCCCGGGTGACAAATCAATACTAAAGTCTATCTGTCTATCGGGAGGAAGACTAGTCAAGTCATCAGGAAAGACTTCTGGGAATTCACTGACTACCGGTATGTTTTTAATTTAACCTTTTTCTTTCTTGGTGTCTGTAACAACCTAAACATTTATACATACATTAAAATAACATTTCTGTCTAAATACTGCCCCAGGCTTACATTTCAGAGTACAAGGTTTACAACTATCTCTTATTACACAACTGAGTTCAAAAAGTAAACTATTGCAGGAAGTCTTCTATCTCCTGCTTATAGCTCACATCTTCTCCTTACCCTTATATGTACCTGCTACTTTTCGATAACCTGAAACAAGATTATAATTTTGAAAGAGTGAGGGTTAGACCAAAGGTCTAGTGAGTCCCCTCCAATCACTACTGCAACAGTTCAAATATTAATTAAAACATTTAAACAAAGCTTTATATCTCAAAAACATAACCTGCTCTTTTAATCAAAGTTAAAATATTTTATGCTTCACAGTCATAACTCAATCTACTGGTCCTCACTGACCACTTTTTACGCTTCGCAAGCGTACCTTAAGCTACTGACCAACATTTCCGTCAAAGACGGTATGTCTGTCTCGCACTGCCTTATTTTAGGGACACACCCTAATGGCATAAACGGGCCACACTCCCTGGTACGATCAGGCGGGTCACACTTCCCGACTTAGGTCAGACTTCTGACTCAAATGTATGCATACACCTAGTCCTGACTGTATATAAAACAAGTTTATATAAACTGAGCATAAACATGCCAAACTGATTAAATCAATCTTTTGCAATAATTTCTGCATAACTTTCAATACTATAAATGCGCAGTATATAAAATCCACATTTATCAAATAGCTGCTAAAATCATAAAAGATTTAGTTTGAAAGACTCACCTCTGATTCTTCTTGATTAACTCTGACTTCTACTGATTAACACCACCTACGATGGTATTAAAAACAAAGGTAAGCTAACATGCAACTAACACCCTTTCTTTCTATAAACTCATCAAATACAATCTACTGTTATTATCCCGGTCGAAACCACTCTGATCAATACCTTTTAGGACCGATTAACAAAATACCGGTCGAATACATACACCGGTAAACACCGGTCGAGCCACTATACCGGTCGAACCACTATACCGGTCAACCACAACTTTATCGGTCGACTACACTGTACCGGTCGACCGATACCTTTACCGGTCCTTACAACCTACCGGTCAAACAACATACCGGTCGCCCCTAATTCCGGTCGATTACATTTTATCGGTCGATTACACCGGTCGACGGACCGGTCAACACATTATACTCTATACCGGTCGAAGAGTTATACCGGTTAATAACTTTACCGGTCAACACCTTCTTCCCGTTCGAGTTTATACTAAGTCGGCGACACAACAGTTCGAACCTAGAAAACTACAGATCATTGAATCGATCAAATACACGGTTAAAAGCTTGAATAACAAGACTATTTACCGACTAATACATGCAGATAGAAGTATTAGGCTAGAATCATACCTCTATTTGACAAAAACTGAATGATCCTCAAGATCTCTTTCTCTTTCTCTCTGCTTCTTGCTCTGCGTTCTCTCTTTCTAAGTCGGTTTACACAAACAAATTCAGTATGATGTGAAACAGATATCTGAGACTTAGGTTATATAAAACCAAAGTTTCAAATAACCCCCCTGTACTTTGGGTCTTGCTTCACTTTTCACCCAACTTCCAAAATTAATAAAAATTTCGGATCCGGATATTACAATCTTCCCCCTTAAGAGAATTCTGTCCCCGGAATTCTATCGCTAAACAAATGGGGATACTGAGATTTCATATCTGCCTCTACTTCCCACGTGGACTCTTGTCCTTGGTTAAATTTCCACTGAACTTTCACTAATCGAATCTCCTTGTTTCTCAACTTCTTTATTTTGAGGTCCGTAATTGCTACGGGCTCCTCAATATAACTTAGTTTTTCATCTACTTGAATATCTTCTATAGGAACAACTATATCTGCTTCTGCCAAACACTTCTTCAAGTTTGACACATGAAATGTGGGATGAATTCCACACAAACTTTCTGGTAGATCAAGTTCGTAGGCCACTTTACCAACACGTCCCGTGATGATAAATGGTCCAAAAAACCTTGGTCTCAACTTTCATTTCTTTCCAAATCTGATTACCCCTTTCTAGGGCGAAACTTTCAACATTACCTTATCTCCTATCTGAAACTCTATCGGTTTCCTTCGTTTATCTGCATACATTTTCTAACGATCTTGAGCAATCTTTAATCTTGCTCGAATCTGGTCGACTTTATCAGCTGTCACCTGTACAATTTCTGGTCCCGCTAGCTGTCTTTCACCCACCTCATTCCAACATAAAGGTATTCTACATTTACGACCATACAAAGCTTCAAACGTGGTCGCTTGTATGCTAGCATGATAACTATTGTTGTAGGAAAATTCAATCAACGACAAATGAATCTCCCACGAACCTTTGAAATCAATAACACATGCACGAAGCATATCTTCCAATGTCTGAATAGTTTTCTCACTCTGGCCATCAGTTTGCGGATGATAGGTTGTACTCAACTTAAGTTGAGAGCCTAATTCCCTTTGTAAACTTCTCCAGAAAGCTGATGTAAAACGAGCATCTCTGTCTGACACAATTGACGACGGTACTCCATGTCTGGTTACTATCTCGTCGATATACAATTGATCCAATTTTTCTAGTGAGTACGTCTCCTTGATCGGTAGGAAGTGAGTTGACTTTGTGAGTCGATCCACTATCACCCAAATAGCGTCATGCCCCTTAGGTGATCGCGGTAATCCAGTAACAAGATCCATCGTAATCTCGTCCCACTTCCAAACTGGAATTTCTAACAACTGAAGCTCCCCATAAGGTCTCTGATGCTCAGCTTTAACTTTTAAACATGTTATACATCGTTCAACGAAGTGAGCAATATCTTTCTTTAAACCTGGCCACCAATAGCTTTATTTCAGATCTCTATACATTTTGTTGGTTCCTGGATGTACTGAGTAACGGGATTTATGTGCTTCTTCCAACACTTTCTGCCGCAGATCTCCTGCTTTTGGAATCCATACCCTCTCATTGAAACACTTTACTCCGCGATTGTCAACTACTAACGAGTTAACAATTCCTACTATTCTTTCACTTTTCAAATTTTCCTTTGACGCTGCTTCTTCTTGATACTTTATAACTTCTTCTAAGAAATTAGAAACAACTTCAACTTGATATGCAACAACTTCTGTTATTTCTCCATGCTCCTTACGACTTAGAGCATCTGCTACCACATTGGCCTTGCCTGGATGGTATAGAATATCACAGTCATAATCGCTTAACAGCTCCATCCATCTACGCTGCCTCATATTAAGCTCCTTCTGATTGAAAAGATAATGAAGACTCTTGTGATATGTGTAAATCTGACACTTGATCCTATACAAGTAATGCCTCTAAATTTTCAAAGCAAAAACTACCGCTGCCAACTCTAAATCATGTGTCGGGTAATTCTTTTCATGTTCTTTTAACTGACGAGATGCATAAGCAATCACCTTGCCTTCTTGCATTAACACACATCCCAGACCCAACTTTGAAGCATCGCTATAAATTACGAATCCTTCTGTTCCGTTGGGTAGAGACAAAATAGGAGCACTACTTAAACTCTCTTTCAATTTACCGAACGCTTCTATCTAAGCCTCCACCCATACAAACTTGACATTCTTTCTAGTTAATGCTGTTAGTGGCGTAGCTATCCTTGAAAAGTCCTGGATGAACTTTCTATAATAACCCGCCAATCCAAGAAAACTTCTTACTTCAGATGGTGTTTTCAGTGCTTCCCACCCTTTAATGGCTTCAATCTTAGCTGGATCAACCTTAATCCCATCTATTGACACCACGTGGCCTAGAAACTGAACTTCTTTAAGCCAAAATTCACATTTTGAAAACTTGGCGTACAATTTCTCTCGTTTAAGCAATTCTAAAATCACTCTCAAATGAGTTTCATGATCTTCTTTGGAACGTGAATAGATCAGTATATCATCTATAAAGACTATGACTTACTTATCTAAAAACGGACAACACACTTTATTCATCAGATCCATGAAAGCTGCTGGCGCATTGGTCAAACCAAATGGCATAACTAGAAACTCATAATATCCGTACCTCGTACAAAATGCAATCTTAGGCACATCCTCCTCCCTCACCTTCAACTGGTGATAACCAGATCGTAGATCTATTTTTGAAAAGTAACTCGCTTCTTGAAGTTGATCAAAAAGATCGTCAATCCTAGGAAGCGGATACTTATTTTTGACAGTCAACTTATTGAGATCACGGTAATCTATGCACATTCTCATAGACCCGTCTTTCTTCTTAACAAACAATACTGGCGCTCCCCATGGTGAGGTACTAGGGCGAATAAACCCCTTTTCTAACAACTCCTGCAGTTGAGTCATTATTTCTTTCATCTCTGCCGGTGCCAGTCTATACGGTGCTCTTGCAATCGGCGCTGCTCCGGGTACTAAATCAATACGAAATTCCACTTGCCGATCAGGAGGCAAAGTGGTTAAGTCTTCCGGAAATACTTCGGGATATTCACTTACTACCGGAACTGACTCTAATCCCTTCTTGTTGGGAACTGAAGATTCTACTAAGTGTAGTTACTACTGCTAGTACAAGTGTAGTTACTACTGCCAGAACAAGTTGAAGATTAATACTGCTAAGTGTTACTACTGCTAGTAGAATTAATGCTGCTAGTTAAAAGTTAGTACTGCTTGAACAAAGTTAGTACTGCTTAGCTAGTTAGTACTGCTAGTAGTTAATACTGCTTGCAGTTAATGCTGCTAGTTGAAGTTAATGCTGCTGAGCATTATTAGTGCTGCTAAAGAGATACGGATGGAAAGTACTACAGCTGGATATACTGAAGATATACTTAGAAGATATACATGGAAGATATACTGAAGATTTGTTTATTTTTTGTAATTATCTTTTTATCAGTATATGTATAGATTGTGTAGAATAGATAGAAAGAACTTTTATAATTGTTTTTCAAAAGAAAAATCGACCTCAAGGCATAGATCCTAATTCTAGAGAAGTAGAATTCGTATTGGTGAGTCTGTTCATCAATATTGAGGTTGAGAGTGTAATCTTGTAACTTTAAGCATTCAATACAAGCTTACTGTTTGATCATTATATACTGTGTTTGATTACTGTTTTATTAAATATCAAAGTGTTTTTCCGCAACTTCTTTGATATTAGTTTCTGAGTATAAATTCTTGTTAAGAATTCGATCCTGACACTTCTTTTCCTTCTTAGCATCTATTACATAAGCTAAGAACCCCACACACCCTTTTACTAAATATTTCTTAGCCTTAATCTTAGAAATCAAACATGACTTTCTATCCCTCCGATCTCCAAACACTACTATCTCTTCTTTTCCTGGTTGCGTTATACGAATCAATTTCTTATTGCATACTATATGAGCATCATTAGACGCCAACCATTCCATTCCCACAATAACATCAAATTCTCCCATACCCAACGGGTATAGTCGAAGTGGAAATGACTGCTCATTGATGACAATACTACACCTATCATACACTTCCTCCACTAAGATTTGACTATTATCAACCACTTCTACTTTCAATTCATGCCTAAGATTCTTAGGTTTCTCATTCAATTTATGCACAAAATTTGGAGACACAAACGAACGATTTGCTCCTGAATCAAACAATACTTTTGCATAATTCGAATCTATAAAGAAAGTACCTATCACTACATCAGGTATCTCCGCTGCTTCTTCTGCTGACATATTGAAAACTCTAGCCCTTGCTTTAGCTGGCTCCACCTTTTTCTCACTTCACTTTTCTATATATTCTCCGACCGATGCCTTTTTCAACTGTGGACAATTAGTCCTGATATGATCAGGAGATCCACACTGATAATAAGACCTCAAATTATGGCAATCCTGAGCCAAATGCCCAATCTTCCCACATTTATAACAACCCTTTTGATCAATCTTACATTCTCCTTTATGCCTTCGGTTACATTTGCTACAGGGATTACTTTCAAACTTATTAACAGAACGCTGATCAAACTTTGCAGACTTAAACAGTTTGGAGTCACGAACTGTTCCTTCCCATTTTCTTTTATCTCCACTTCTTTCAGTAGCTTGCCTATTCTTTTCTTTCTCTCTCATTTCAGCTGCATTTACTGCCATTTGAAAAGTAGACGGTTCCTTATTCGAGACAAATTCTCGAATATCACTTCTCAATCCAAAGACAAAACGTTCTACTCGTCTTTCTTCATTAGGTACATAAATTCCTGCAAATCGAGACTTTTCAATAAACTTTGTGGTATATTCTCGAACTGACATCCCCTTCTGCTCTAAACTCAGAAACTCTTCTTCCAACTTTTTAACTGCTGCCAGAGGGCAAAACTGTGCTTCAAATCTTTTCACAAACTCACTCCAAGCCATTTCTTTAGCTACAGTAGAACTTTGTCCTCCGGCTTCAACGTCCCACCACATTACCGCTTCATCTTTCAGCATTGACAAAGCATAAACTACTTTATCTTCTTCTTCACACTTACTAGTATCAAACGCTAACTCCATACCTTTTACCCATCTTAACTCTATCACGAGATCACATTCCCCTTTATAAGTAGGAGGCTTGCAAGCAGCAAACTCCTTAAAACTACATCCTTTCCCAGCTATAGCTTTAACTGACACAATGAGGTTTGACTGAGGGTGACTACCCACTCCAGTTATTGGTGATTCTGCTACCTCAGTCACTACTTTATCTTCACTCTTTTCTTTACTTGAAGAAACCTCATTAGTACGCTGAGCCAATAAAGCATTCAACGTTTCTTGTAATTTTCCCATTTCTGCAGTGAAGGTTTCTTGTGTAACAAAACATTGCGTTCTACCTCCACCACGGTTTCCTGTCTGTTTTCGACCCCTCACAAAAGCCGAAATTTCTTGATTAGAAGTTTCTTGCTCAACTCTTACCTCTACACTTTCATCTTGACGAATACCATGACTCGTCTTCCCGCCTCGAGTTCCCACATTGGAAACCCTTGCCTAAGTAGTTGTTTTCTGAACTGTCTTACCTCTAGGTCGACCGTGACTCTTTCCTTGGATAGCAGTCGGGTTGACAGCAGTCATTCGCTCTTTGGCAATGACTTCATTATCTAGCTCCATTTCAGGATTCAACATAGACCTACTCCTTGTCACTCGCTCAGACATACTTCTGATAAGAAGAAACATAAGATATTCAATCTAACATGCTACACATTACGGCAGTTTAAGCACAAGCATGTATTTGTGAATTCACAATTACACTGGCCAGACGGAATTCCAAATTTACCTTACATGCTAGTCCTTACTACCTTAATGTTATCTTCCTACGGTCTTCCTACTACTCAGTTGTGCTTCTACTATCTCAGTTTAAGTCTAGGCCCATCTGGTCACCTAGATCCCTTAAACTAATGCTCTGATACCAATTGTAACAACCTGAACATTTATACATACATTAAAATAACATTTCTGTCTAAATACTGCCTCAGGCTTACATTTCAGAGTACAAGGTTTACAACTATCTCTTATTACACAACCGAGTTCAAAAAGTAAACTATTGCAGGAAGTCTTCTATCTCCTACTTATAGCTCACATCTTCTCCTTACCCTTATCTGTACCTGCTACTTTTCGATAACCTGAAACAGGATTATAATTTTGAAAGAGCGAGGGTTAGACCAAAGGTCTAGTGAGTCCCCTCCAATCACTACTGCAACAGTTCAAATATTAATTAAAACATTGTTGGGAATTAAAGAATTGCTTAAGTATGGTTAATGCTGCTAGCACAACTGATTACTACTGCTAGTAGTTAGTACTGCCAAATCAAAGTTAATACTGCTGAACACAATTACTACTGCTGAGGATTTTAATGCTGCTGAAGATGGTTAATACCTTTGAAAAAGGTTAGTGTTGCTTATGAGATGAAGACTTCGTATGGCAATAAAGACAGCTGTATTGATTGAATATATTCATGGAAAGCTTGGAGATAACTATGGAAGATTATACTGAAGATCTTTTATATTTTGTAATTATCTTTTATCTTTAGTATATGTATAGAATTAGTCTGAATAGTTTGACAGACAATATTCTGAGTTTTTGTTTTCATAGAGAGAATTAACCTCAAGGTTTAGAACCCTAGTTCTAGAGAAGTAGAATTCGTATTGGTGAGTCTGTTCATCAATATTGAGGTTTTGTTTGAAATCTTGTAACTTTAATCATTCAATAAAGTTTACAAGTTGTGAGTTCAAATTTACTGTTCTATTCATATTCTGAATATTAAAGTGTTATTCCGCAAACTTCTTTAATATTGTTTCTGAGTTCATTATTCTTGTTAAGAATTAGATCCTGACAAGTGGTATCAGAGCATAGTATTCTCAGAAACCTTCAATCATCATTCTTTCTCAGAAACCTTCAATTATCATGGACGGTTCAAGTGATTGTGTTCTGGTCTCAAAGGTTCCAATGCTCAGATCTAATGAATTTGACATGTGGAATATTAGGATCAGGCAATACATCCTTCTCACAGATTACTTTATGTGGGACATCATTGAGAATGGCCCATCTAATGAAGGAAAGATTGGACCAGATGGAAAAAGAATCCCACCAAAGACAGATGGAGAGAGGAAGATAAGGCAGACAGAGATGAAAGCCTTGAGCACACTACTGTTGGTTATTCCTAATGAGTATCAACACCAATTCTGTAATTGCACTGATGCACAGATGCTTTGGAATGCTCTAGAGAAGATATTTTCTGGTACCAAAAGTACCAAGAGAAATCAGAAGGCTATATTGAAGCAACTGTATGAAAACTTCATGTCTACTAAGAATGAGTCCATGACTCAAACTTTTGACAGGTTTAACAAGCTGATTGGTGAACTAGCTACTGTTGGAGTGCAGATTGATCAAGATGATGTAAACAGAAAGTTCTTAAGGTCCCTTGGAGATGAATGGACCATGTATACCGTCTCTTTCAGACAGGATGACAAGCTGGAGGACAAAGAACTAGATGATCTTTATAATGACTTAAGGGTGTTTGAGGCTGAAGTTGAAGCCAAGAAAAGACCATCCGGATACACTCATAATGATGCTCTCTTATCATCTTCTTCTTCTATTGTTTCTGCTGCTAATGCAGAATCAGTTAGTACTGCTTATGTATCTAAGCAGGATGTATCTAATGACTCTGTATTAGAAGCTTTTCTTGATAGTCATGCTAATTCTGGTTTAATTAATGATGATCTTGAACAAATTAATGCAGATGATCTTGAGGAGATGGATATAAAGTGGCAGATGGCTATGCTAACTATGAGGGTCAAGAGATTCATAAGGAGGACTGGCAGGAACAACTTTTCTCAGAGGAGAGAAAATGGTGCTGGGTTTGACAAGTCAAAGGTGGAGTGCTACAAGTGTCACAAAATGGGACACTTTGCAAGAGAATGCAGAGGAGGAATTCCTCAACAACATGGCAGTAACCATCAGCAAGCACATTCCTCAAGCTTCCAAAACAACAGAAACTCCACTCAAGCTCTTGTTTCTCAAGAAGGAATGGGATTTGATTGGAGTGATCAAGCAGAAGAAGTTGTTCAGAATCAAGCCCTGATGGCAGAAGTCTCAGAATCTTCCAGCACAGATATTCCAACTGAGGTAAAAACTAAACTGTGCACCAAAGATTGTCTTCAGACTGTACAAAAGTACAGGGATCATAACCAAAGCATGTGTGACGACCTTAAAAGGTTAGAAAGAGATATAAGAGAATATAAGGTGATTGTTGAGAAGTTTGAAGATCAAATCAAGGCTTACAAGGCAAATGAACTTCAGCACATGTATGACACAAATTACTGGAAGTGTGAGAAAAATCAATTAGAGATTCAAATATAAAAGTCTAAAGAGGAGTGTGAGAAGATAAAGAGTGAGTATGAGAAAGCTAAGCTTGACATTGAGAAGTTCTCTTATGCTTCCAAAGCAATGGACTCTTTGCTTAAAGCTCAAGTTCATGATAAGATCAAGAGTGGTATAGGATACAATGCAACACCTCCACCTTATAACAATAATTGCATCCCTCCCTCCTCAGATCTCTTAGAGAACCAAAATAAGGAGGACTTACCTATAGGAGCAATAGAAGTAGATCCTATAGATAGTGTGGTGGTTAAAGAAGAGAATGAGGAAGAGAAGTCTGAGAGTAAGAATGCAGAAGAAATTCCTGTAGAAAATCATATTCTTACCAAAGAAGGGGGGGGGGGGTAAACCATTCATCAAGAGTGAAAAGGTGGAGAGCTCAAAGAGAGAAAAGGGTAAGGTACAGGGAGTCCACTATATGTAGACCACAGTTGTGAATCCCTGTACATGTAAACAGTCTCAACCCCAAAAACATGATAAAACAAGGGGTAATCAAAGAAACTGGAATAATCAGTGGGCACAAAAACAAGGGGTTGATCTGAGTAAAATCAATAGACCAAAACCTTGTTTTATTTGTGGAAAGCTTAACCATATTGCCAAATACTGTTATTTCAATCCTATGAATCAGAGGGTAAATTTTCAAAGACATATACAAAATCCTGTTGGTTATAGGAATCAAAGAAGGAATCATATGGCTGAAAATGTAAAAAGAGCACCTTTAAAATCTCATGCTCAAAACAAGTTTACAAAATCTAAGAAAAATACTCCAACTAAGCCAAGGAGTAACTTAATGAAAAAGAAAGCAAACAACTTTGTCCAAGTATGGGTTCCAAAAATAAAGAAATCTGTTAGTACTGCTATTTCAAATAGTACTGCTGACATAAATAATGCTGCTGCAAGCAATACTACTGCTAACAATGTTAGTACTGCTAATCCAATTAGTACTGCTAATGAAGTTAGTACTGCTAACAAAATTAGTACTGCTAATCCAATTAGTACTGCTAATGATGTTAGTACTGCTAACAAAGTTAGTACTGCCAACAAAATTAGTACTGCTTCCAGTAACAGACCCATAATTGTGACAAAGTATTCAAGCCATAAGATTCCCCTGTCTGAGAAGCTCATCAAAACTGATTGTGAATATGTTGATGAGAATGGGAAACCCAAGACCACTTTGGCTTGGGTTCCTACTAAAAACTAACTGTTATACTTTATGTGCAGGGTAACAAACAGCTAAAAGGGAAGAGCATTTGGCATGTTGATAGTGGTTGCTCTAGGCACATGACAGGCAACAAGTCCTGCCTACAAAACTTTAAAAGGATTAATGGAGGACATGTTGCATTTGGTGATAATCCATCTGGAGGAAAGATTAGTGGAAAAGGTAATGTATCAAAGGGTAAGATGACATTTGAGGATGTCTACTATGTTGAGCAATTGAGATACAACCTGTTAAGTGTATCACAGGTTTGTGACAAGAAGCATAGTATATTGTTTACTGATACTGAATGTATTATCCTTGCTAAAGAATTCAAGGTAGTTGATGAAAGTATGATACTACTGAGAACTCCAAGAAAGGACAATGTTTATTGCTTGGATTTAGAGAATGTATCTAATGATTCATCATTTAATTGTCTATTTTCAAAAGCTTCTGTTGATGAATCATCTCTTTGGCACAGAAGGATGTGTCACATGAACTTTAAAACAATGAATAATCTTGTGAAAAACAACCTTGTAAGAGGTTTACCACAGAAGGTATTTTCATGTGATGATCATTGTGTTGTATGTCTTAAAGGCAAACAGCACAAATCTTCTCATAAGTCTAAAGAGATAAATACAATCTCTACACCTCTCAAATTATTGCATATTGATCTGTTTGGTCCTACAAATGTGATGAGTATTGGCAAAAAATCTTACTGCTTAGTTATAGTTGATGATTTCTCTAGATTCACTTGGGTCTATTTTCTGAGGACAAAGGAAGAGACAAGTGGACTGATCAAATCCTTTATTCTCAGAGTTGAAAACCAAACAAATCAAAGAGTTAAAATCATCAGGTCTGATAATGGAACTGAATTTAAAAACAATGACCTAAACAACTTTTGTGAGGAAAAAGGTATTGAGTGACAATACAATGCTCCTAGGACCCCTCAACAGAATGGAGTTGCTGAGAGGAGAAATAGGACACTGATTGAAGCTGCAAGATCCCTGTTGGCAGATTCAAAACTGCCAGTTACATTTTGGGCAGAAGCAGTTAATATTGCTTGTTATGTTCAAAACAGGGTTATAATAGTTAAATCTCAAGGCAAGACACCATATGAACTTTTTAACAAGAAGAAACATTTTATTGGATTTTTCAAACCTTTTGGGTGTCCTTGCACAATTCTTAATACCAAAACTCACTTAGGCAAGTTTGATAGCAAAGCAGATGATGGATTTCTGGTTGGTTATTCGTCTCAAAGTAAGTCTTACAGAGTTTTTAATACCTCTTCTAGAATAATTGAGGAAAGTGACAATGTCAAATGCAATGAGAGCACACCAAATAAACTTGGTACAATCCCTGATTGGCTTTTTGACATTGATTCACTAACTAATTCTTTGGGTTTCAGTTATGAGAATAATACAGGAACAGGGACAGAATCAGTACAAGACAAAAGACAAGAGTTTGTGCTATTTCCAATCTCTACAGCAGATCCTAGTGAACTATGTGTTCAAGAGAAGAAAGATGCTGCAGATTCAAAGGATACTGAAACGGCTCAGAATGAAGAGGAGAGAGGTGAAAAGGAGGATCACCTTTTGACTTCAGAACAGCTAGAACCTGAGATGCCTGCATTGGCAGAAGATGATACTGATGATGAGAACTCCTCAGTGTTTGGTGGCAACACTCCAGAAAAGAATGACACCAATCTTGAAGTCAATCTTCAGGAAGAGGCTGTAAATGCTACAAGGACTCAAAAGAATCATCCTCCTCAGTTGGTGATTGGTGACATCAATTCTCCAATCATCACAAGGAATCAGAGTAAGTTGGGAGGATTAAAAGACATACAATCAGGCTTACTATCTTGCTTTTTATCTCAGGTTGAGCCCAAAAAGGCACATGATGCAATGAAAGACCCAAGCTGTATAGAAGCAATGCAAGAGGAGCTGCTGCAGTTTGTACTGCAAAATGTATGGGATTTGGTAGAACTGCCTAAATGACACAGCGCTATAGGGACAAAATGGATTTTCAGAAACAAGAAGGATGAGAGAGGGATAGTGATCAAGAACAAGGCTAGATTGGTAACACAGGGGTACACTCAAGAAGAAGGAATTGATTATGAAGAGGTTTTTGCACCAGTGGCCAGGATTGAGGCCATTAGGCTATTTTTAGCCTATGCCTCTTTCATGAAGTTTAAAGTCTACCAAATGGATGTGAAAAGTGCTTTTCTGTATGGTAAAATTGAAGAAGAAGTATATGTCTGTCAGCCTCCAGGGTTTGAAAATCCCAAATATCCTGACAGAGTATACAAATTGAAGAAAGCACTGTATGGACTACATCAAGCACCAAGAGCTTGGTATGACACTTTGTCTACCTATCTCTTGGAAAATGGTTTTGAGAGAGGAATCATTGACAAGACTCTGTTCATTCAAAGGAAGAAGAAGGACGTCCTGTTAGTACAAATCTATGTGGATGACATCATCTTTGGATCCACAAAAGATCAATTGTGCAGAGATTTTGAAGAATTAATGCATAAGAGATTCAAGATGAGTTCTATGGTGAACTTACTTTCTTCGTTGGGCTACAAGTTAAGCAGCAACAAGATGGAATCTTCATAAGCCAAACCAAGTATGTGCAGGACATTTTAACCAAGTTTGGATTCTCATATTCCAAGCCTGCAAGCACACCCATGGAGACACACAAACAGATAACTGCAGATCTTGAGGGGGAGGATGTGGATGTTCGTCATTACAGATCCATGATTGGCTCTCTCATGTATCTCACAGCTTCTAGACCAGATATCATGTTCCCTGTTTGTGTGTGTGCAAGATTTCAAGTTAGGCCAAAGCAATCACATTTTCAAGCAGTCAAGAGGATATTCAGATATCTCAAAGGTCAACCCAAATTAGGACTGTGGTATTCTCATGACTCACCATTTGACCTACTTGCATATTCAGATAGTGATTTGGGTGGAGCTAACTTGGACAGAAAGTCTACAACTGGAGGATGTCAGTTTTTGGGTGCAAGACTAGTATCATGGTAGTGTAAGAAGCAAACCACAGTGTCCACCTCAACAACAGAAGCCGAATACATAGCTGCTGCAAGCTGCTGCTCACAAGTGCTATGGATTCAGAATCAAATGATGGACTATGGTATGACATTTCTTCACACTCCTATTTTCATAGACAACAGCAGTGCTATAAGCATTGTTAATAATCCTGTCAAGCATTCAAAAACAAAGCATATAGAAATAAGGTACCATTTTATCAGAGACTGTAATGAGAAGAAGATAATTCAGGTTCATAAAGTACACACAACTAATCAGTTTGCTGATCTATTCACAAAAGCTTTTGATGTGGGTAGATTCACATTCTTGGTCACAAGTGTGGGTATGATGAACAATGAATAAGTATATTCTCATTCTCTTTATGTACCTAAATAGATTCCTCCTTAGTTACTTTCTTTAAATTGGTGCTATTAACCCTTGTGTGTTTAAGTGTTTCAGGTTGTTTTGATTGGGTACTTAATTATTCTAAGGTAGTTAATACTGTTAGTTAGTTAATACTGCTAGTGGTTAATACTGCTCTCAGTTAATACTGCTTGTTAGTTAATAATGTTAGTAGTTAATACTGCTCTCAGTTAATACTGCTAGTTAGTTAATACTGCTAGTGGTTAATACTGCTCTCAGTTAATACTGCTAGTTCGTTAATACTGCCAGTGGTTAATACTGCTTATGTCCCGAATCGTATAAATACCCTTTTTGCCCGCCTAAAAGCTCATAACGACTCTTTGAATACTATTCATCTTCTCTCTATAAATGCGCAGTATATAAAATCCACATTTATCAAATAACTGCTAAAATCATAAAAGATTTGGTTTGAAAGACTCACCTCTGATTCCTCTTGATTAACTCTGACTTCTACTGATTAACACCACCTACGATGGTATTAAAAACAAAGGTAAGCTAACTTGAAACTAACACCCTTTCTTTCTATAAACTCATCAAATACAATCTACTGTTATTATCCCGGTCGAAACCACTCTGATCAATACCTCTTAGAACCGATTAACAAAATACCGGTCGAATACATACACCGGTAAACACCGGTCGAGCCACTATACCAGTCGAACCACTATACCGGTCAACCACAACTTTATCGGTCGACTACACTGTACCGGTCGACCGATACCTTTACCGGTCCTTACAACCTACCAGTCAAACAACATACTGGTCGACCCTAATTCCGGTCGATTACATTTTATCGGTCGATTACACCGGTCGACGGACCGGTCAACACATTATACTATATACCGGTCGAAGAGTTATATCGGTTAATAACTTTACCGGTCAACACCTTCTTCCCGGTCGAGTTCATACTAAGTTGGCGACACAACAGTTCAAACCCAGAAAACTTCTGATCATTGAATCGATCAAATACACGGTTAAAAGCTTGAATAACAAGACTATTTACCGACTAATACATGTAGATAGAAGTATTAGGATAGAATCATACCTCTATTTGACAAAAACTGAACGATCCTCAAGATCTCTTTCTTTTTCTCTCTGCTTCTTGCTCTGCGTTCTCTCTTTCTAAGTCGGTTTACACAAACAAATTCAGTATGATATGAAACAGATATCTGAGACTTAGGTTATATAAAACCAAAGTTTCAAATAACCCCCCTGTACTTTGGGTCTTGCTTCACTTTTCACCCAACTTCCAAAATTAATAAAAATTTCGGATCCGGATATTACAGTGTCAATCACATAAGCTAAGAAACTCTGACAACCTTTACTAACACATTTATGAGCATTTAACACAGATATTAGACAAGACTGATGGTTTCTACGATCACCACATATTATAACCGGTCCCTTCCCAGGCAAGTCAATGTTAATCAACTTTTTATTACATACGACACTGGCCTGGTTTTTAGCTAACTAGTCCATTCCCACTACCACATCAAATTCAGTTAAAGACATAGGGAATAACTGAATTGGTACTTGACACCCTTCTACATCAATATAACAATCATCAAATACCTCTCTAATTGATACTTGATTATCATTAGCAGTTTCTACTACTAATGCATTATCTCACACTTTTGGTTTCACATGCAAACAGTTAACAAAAGAATAAGATACGAATGAACGGTTTGCACCAAAGTCAAATAAGTACCTTAATCACATACCCAATATAATAAGGTATTCCAGTTCAAACATGCACCTGTAAGCTCATAATTACATTGGCCAAATGTAATTTGAATTTACCTTACATGTCGTTCTTTCTATCCATTATATTTAACATTCCAAGGTTCTAGACATAATAGGGACATCCTACTTCACAGAACATTATGCAGTTTAAGTCTATGTATGGATCCAAATACCTAAATCCCTTAAACTTAGGCTTTGATACCAACTGTAACAACCCACCTTAAAACATAACATGTATCATATAATACATGCAAACATTTACATTACAAACACCCACATATTACATATAGGGTCCCGAAGTCTAGAATTACACTTACATAATACTACATCCAACAAAAACCGTTGACATATAACATTGTTCAACTAGAAGTATTAACTCATAATGGATTCCTACGTACAACACATTTCTTCACATAACATCATAACTTATCTTTTCCTTTTACCTTACCCGTCATCTGTCCTGGAATACAGATTTGGAAAACAATGAGGGTTAGACCAATTGGTCTAAGTGAGAAAATCCCAAACATTTTAATAACAATATTATGAAAACATTGATATGAAACCGTTATCAACAAATCACAATTCAAATCTCATGCAATGTACACAACACACTCCGTTGGCCTATAACACCAACAACCCATGGCCATATCAGAATTAGTTGGCCGCTAAGCACAACTAATTAATTTACTCCGAAGTACCTCAAGTACAACCAACCCCGTTGCCCCTTTCGGCACAACCAACTCCATCCGGTCTCTATGTTGACCAAAATACAATAGTGTAATCCAATGCTCAAACATATGCGATTTCATTTCAATAATCACATTCCATATAATGAAAGAATAGACATAATTTAATGGGTTATAACACTATAATAGAGTGTCTTATAAGACTTCAGTTTATGGAACCAAAAATAAAGCATCCTAGATGAAAAGTGTTACAAATTAATAAGTTTATATGATGTTTTTGGACTTTATAATAAATATTATAGGACCTTTTTAAGATAAAATGATCTATTAATTATTTTATAGGACACTTCTAGAAGTGTCCTATAATAGGTCCTAGCTAGTGCCTATAGGACACTTTTTCAAATATTGCTATATAAAATAATTAATATGTTATTTATTTTAAAAATGTCGTAAAAACTTATTACAACGCCCAAAAACGTTATATGAACTTATTTTAATACTCTTAGATAGAACGATTTACATTTTGGTCCTAAACTTGAGTCCCATAAGACATTCTATTAGGATACTAAAACAATTTAGACGTCCTATAAACTCAATTTATTGTTGTGTTATTAAAAAAACTAGTTAACTAATGAGAGATTTGATCATTTTACCCATTAGTTAAAAAGTTGTATTAAGTTTTGCCACTTGTTTCCCCTCCCTCCCTCTTTGTTGACTTAAGGCCTCTTTTGTAATTTTCAACATGTCATTTATAGATCATTTTATATTGTCATCTAGAATATTAGATAGTTTTTAGCAAACATAACTAATTTATTAGCTAACATACGAGCTTATTAACTAACAACTAGTTTTCAGCAAACAACTAAATTATCAGTTAACAGCTACTTCATCGGTTTGTTTTCCCAATATAACCAATATAACATCTACATGAAACAAAATATTTAACGATTGTATTTTTCATGAAATTTGGATTTAAATATACTATTATATGGTTTTCAATTGAAATTAACGGTTGAGCAAAAGCCAAAAGGTAAACATTTGCTCCATTTTTATTCGTAAATGCAACAACTTGATAGTTTAGTTTCAGATATATATAACACCTTTTTATACTGACTTTGATCCTCTCATTTGCTATAGTGACCAAAAAGCTACCCTTCAACTTGCAAAGGTCGAGCCTCAATCACCAAACTAGGGAAACGTTGTAAGGAAGAACTGGACCAAAAAAGCGCATCCTTAAATGAAACAACTTTAAATTGGCCCTTGATCATTCCACAGTACACTTGGTTTTGAGTAAAAAGAATCAAACACTACGATAAAATGAGTCTTTTAGGATGTTCAGTGGTGCTTGAGTGTGTACTTACATTACTAGAAACTGAGCAACACCGACGACAATTATCGATAGCAAAAGAAGTCAGTATTTACCCTAGACCAACCGCTATAGAGATGTTTAAGATGACCCATAAGACAAAAGGGTCAAGGGAGTCTTCAGGGTCGGGCACCATACCATCTGTTACCTCAAGGGATGAAAAATTTGTGGTAGTAATTACTGTTTCATAGTTTGCAAGACGAATAATTCATTTCGAATTCTCGTATAGTTTTGGGTTAACACATCTTATATGACATACAAATTATTTTATTGGATGGAGTTATGATGGTCTTTTATTATGTTAAATGTTTAAGACAAGTTGTGCGTGGATAGAAATGTTCAATTTACAGTTTTTATGCTGTTGAAATTTAAAAACAAATGCTAACCGATTTTTAGTTCGTAATCATTTATCGTAGGATGACTATCAACGCGAAATGATTAAGAAGTATGAATGTGACACGAGCACCCATCCACTTGGAGATATTGAAGTTTGAGAGAGTTGTGCGGGAGGAAGGAAAAGGGGTCGGATGTTCGACGTTAATATGTGTGCAGGCTCGACCCTGGGCACGTGCAGCCCGTGCGGCCGCACAGGGCATCAAACCCATAGGGGCATCAAATTTTCGTCATATGTTATATATTATTTATATATATATATGTTATTAGTTTAGGCCTTGGATTTTATAATTTAAGACTTAGGGCTTCAATCATGAAATGTTAAACACAAGCCTAAGCCCAACGTTTCAAGGCCTTGTAAGACCTGAAGCGGTGAGAATACGTTGCCCTTGATCTGACTTCTCGTGTTCGATGTTCGAAAGATGAACAAGAACTTCAATTTTTAAAGATGGGCAGATGGCGTTCCAGTTCCAGAGAAGGAGGCAGACCATAGACGATTAACAGTAAGTTCTCTGCCCATCGTCGACTATATATACGGTAAGTTCGAAATTCCAGCTCTCAACTCTCAAACCTCAATCCTCGCTATTTCGACTTTCTGAGTTTCTAGTCTCAACCGATTATACAATTTTTGTGCCTCTGTCTTTGTGGAACAGTCGATTTTTGGGCGATTTTCAAGGCTCGGCTCTCAATTGTGCCATTATCAAGATAATTTGTGGAACCGATTGGTGATTGTGCGACAACCTTCCAGGTATGAGCTTTTTCTATTTAAGTTCACTGTATTTCAATTGCCATTGGTCATTATTTAATCTTGAATTCTTGATATTGGTGGAAATTTTGGGAAAAACCCTAGTTTTAAAAAGATGAATTTTGGTTGCTTTTTAATCTTGCGATTGAAAATTTGGACTCACTGTAGTGTACCAATAAATGCTTCTGTTTGAATTAGTGTACCAAAATGCTTCTGTTTGAATTTTTTTACTAATTGGTCTTAAACATAATAAGACATTAGACATGTGGACATGGTCTTTTTAATTTTGTTTACTATTTTGGTTATACTAATTATAGTTTTTACTTGTTTTTAAGTTGCAGATTGATGTAAACGTTATAGTGTACTGGTACTAATTTCAATTTGGAAAAGAGAAACTAGAAAGGAAGGAAACACGATCTTTATCCAGGTTTTATCCTTCTATGCTCATTAAACATGTTTCCTAGATCACAACCATCAGGTGCACAAAATAGAAAAAGAAAGAAAAGACAACAAGAAATTGCTCAATCTTTACATGGATCATTAAATAGATATTTTGTTAGGAATGTGAAAGTTCCAGATCCAAACTACTAATCACACGCTAGAATGTAGAAATCATCTTTATATTGATCAAAACAATGTATTACAATGATTTCCTAATCACAAATCTCACAGTGTGCCATATACCTATTTGTCACACTTTCTCTCTCTAAGATGCATGTTCTTGATCTCTCTCTAATCTCAACTGTCTAATGATTACAAAGGATAAAAGCTATTTATATGGTCAATCCTATGACCTTACAACTCAAGACAACATGTCAAAGTCAAAGACTCTGACTTACAAGACTTTTACAAAAAACACAACTTTACAACTATTTACAACATTGACCCCTCTTTAATCTTGAATACAATACATGACTTAACAATCTCCCCCTTTGGATTCAAGATTAATTTTTTTTTACAATAATCTTCAGGTCTTCTTTCAGTTGTAAAATCGTCAACACAGAGTCTTTAACAACTTTAAATCTTTGAGAATCTCTCTCTTTGGAATTCTTTTCAACACGATTACTCTGTCTTTCTTTATCAACTTTGATTCTTCAAAACTTTAAATCTTTTACAATATCTCCATTCATTT
Organism: Arctium minus; assembly: GCA_954870635.1. NCBI lineage: Eukaryota > Viridiplantae > Streptophyta > Magnoliopsida > Asterales > Asteraceae > Arctium > Arctium minus. The sequence continues at coordinate 5,383,666 of OX941090.1, forward strand.
ACAAATGTGCAACAAACTTTCAGAAAATCTCTTCAATTTGATAATCATCAGACTTTGCTTTGACTTGAAATTTGAATTTTGAACAATTCTCCCCCTTTTTGATAAGAGCAACATAAATCTGACTTTGAAATACTTGAAATATCTCCCCTTTTTGATGAATGATGAGAAATCAGAATCATCAAAACTTTTCAATGTCAGCACCGTCTTTGATAATACCTCCCCCAAATCAACAAGATAAGCATAGTCTTCATGATAAGCAGAAGCAATCTCCCCCATTAAAAAAGATAAGCAATCTTCCCCGAAGAGAATAGTTTCTCCGTCAATTCATGATGTATTTATTCGAATCTTTTCAAATTCATACAAAATAAAATTGGTAAACCTGAATCAACATATGAATCAGTTATACTGCCTGTGAGTAGCACGGAGCCACTTTATGCAATGGATGCACATTGGAAAGGAGCTTTTTGATGTGCACTCCCCCAGGGCTTCCATTCAATCATTGAAAAGCCACAAAGGAATTTCCTATGAATGTTAAGACATGAAAACTTATTCCTTGTGTGCTCGTGCATGTGTAGAAATTATTGAAACAAAAGTAGCTTTAAACAAGCTCAAAATATGTAAATTGTTGAGACAACAACAAGTATTACATAGACTCAATGTGCATGATAAAGGGTCGAAGGTGGGGCAACTTCCTTCTGTTTCAGTATGCAAATCTTCCAAATGAAGATCTGATAGATAATGTGCTGCTTCCCCAAAGAAATGTGAAACATCTTTTTGTTAAGAAAAAGATGAGTAGCTGGTGGGGGTTTAATGGAAAAGTTGGCATGGGATAGTGCCTGTTTCAATGAAGGTCACGAAAGAATGTGAAACAACAGATAATGTGGCTGCCCGACTCAGAAAAAATTTGGTGCAGAGTTTTCATTTTTCTTTTACTCTGATCTCTCACCCTCTTTCTTTTAAACATATAAGCTTGCTTCTAACCAAACTCTCTTTTATATTTTACCTCATCACACACCCACTCTCTTTGATTTTGACCCCTCTCACCTCAATCACTAGGGATAACTTCTTGGGTAGGAAACACCGGTTATTGTGAATCCATAGAAGTTCTAATAAGTTCTCACACTGATCCCATGTATTTTGTCCTAAAAATGTGTTGCTCAACAATTTATCTTGACAGATAAGCACAAGATATCATTGTCATATAAATGTATGCTTATAAAAAATATGAATGAGATTTGAGCATTTGAACGTTGAAGATATCTCAAAACAAAAAAATTGAATGAATGAAATGAAATCAAGTTAAGTGTTTTAAGAATCTGACAATGTATCAACTGATCAGATATTATGAAAAATAGCTTGGGGTATCAAAGAATTGAAATGTGTTTATATGAACAAATATAAACATATTGACAATGAAAGAACAAAATTTAGAAATGATGTCTGATACTCAAACAATAGTGAAATTCAAGCGAGGGTATTACTACCGAAAGATTTGTCGTTTAGAGACATGGTAATAACAAAGTCAAACAAAAATACTGAACATATGTGTATGAATACTTGATAGTATATAGACAAGACAATATACAAGTATTAGCCTTTAGAAACATATGATCAGTTGAACATCAAATCACTGATATGAAAAACATTTAAAATCACACTTCTAAATTCATGAAAACATTTTAAGAATAAGAAGTGGTTTGAACATTTAAGAAACCGTTTTTCATACCTGAAAGTCGTTCTTCTTCCACATATGTTAGAGATTAAGAATTATAAATGTATACCTTTAGTATATAATTCTTAACTCTCACTGAAATGAATATTCTATCTCCCCCTTCAATTAAGAATAGGAAGAAAAAATTAATCAATTAAGTACCTTGATAAAACATCAGATATTCTCCCAGAAATATCTGTAAAAAGTCAAAGCATTAGCAGAGAACAATATCAAGATAACAATTATCAGCAGTTCTCTATTCTCCCCTTGAAAAATATAGCAATGAAAATTTAAACTTTGTATCATTTTAATTTTCTCCCCCTTAAACAAATAAAAGATACTGCCTGATTAAGATGAATCTTTTCAACTTCAGTAAGAAGAAAACATGGAAGTAAGGGCTCTGAACTGAATTATTCCGAAGCCATTGTCACATTCTCCATTGAGAATAGTAACTCCCCCTAAAAATAACAATCATAATCTCCCCTGAAAAATCAGAAAAATATATCAGAAAAAATATAAAACATACAAGCTCCCCCTTAACATTTGCATAATCCTTAATCATTAAACCGAGTTCTGAATTACTAGGACTGAAATAAATTCAGAAGTCAAACTCCCCCTGAAAATTTGCATTCACAAATTTATCAGAAGAAATAATATGTACTCTCCCATGAAGATTGATTATCTTTTGTGTCGGAGTACAATCTTTTGACATTGAAGTCCGAGTCCTGAGCTAACTTACTCAGAAGTCATTGTTCTTACTCCCCTTAGACATTAGGTGCTTGCAACACAGATGGAGCTTTTGGTACCAACTGATATTTGGGTCCAGAATTGTTAGTTGTAGTTCGTTTGGGAGAAATATAGTAATAACCACACCATTGATTCACATAATTTTTACTAACGAAATCATTTGAGCCACAGTAAGAAAAATTAATTTTCTTTTGTGATAACCTGATCAATTGATTGACAGTATAAACAAGATCAGGTTTGCCAAAAGATTTACCTTTCGGAGCATTGTTCTTCTTTGCATTTGGTGTATGTACAAATGATTTCTGATCATTCTTCTCATCTGAGGATCCTTTTCTTCTCCAATCATCTTTTCTTTACCAACTGTCTTTTTAGATCTACTTGAATCATCAACACTTCTATCATAGAAAAGGTTAGAAGGACGAATCTGATCATTAGATTAATTTTACTGACCTCTTTGAAGAAACATGAGTATGATATGAACTTGAAGCTTTTTTGAATGAGCATTCTGATTCAGCTAAATCAACTCTCGGTGATTAACAATTGATTCTAGCGTCTTCTGTCCGGTCAATTTCACCTTGAACATGATTTCTTCAAGTTCATTTTCTTTGCAGATAAACTGTTTTTTTCCTTTGAAAGGAGGTCAAACTTTTATGTAACTCAGACTTCGCATTCTTCTTCTTTATAGCAGTAGTTGACAACCCATATAATTTCCTTGTCAGCTTCTTTATTTCAGCCTTAATCACTTTCCTTTCCTCTTCAAAATCTTTCTCTACAATCTTTCTCTGATCAGAAATCTCCTTAAACACACCAACATTCTTTTGCTTAACTTTCTTCTTCTCTTTCTCAAATTTGTCTTTTCCTATGATAATCACTTTCTCAAAATCTGTTACTTGCTGAGAAAGTTTTGAACATTTGAGTTCAATATATTTCTTCTTTTCAAATGACTTTCTTGAGAAATCATAAAACTTTTGAGCAAAAGTCTTTCTTTCCTTGTCAAAATCTTCTCTTTCTTTAGCAATCTGCTTTTCTAAAACTGATACCTTTTTCTGTAGGTTTGTATATGTAGATTCTAAACCTTTGACTATATTCTCACTTTTTTTGACAGAGAATTCTTGTTTAAATTTGACAATTTAAGCTTCCAATTCCAAAATCATCTTCTTCAGCTCAGTATTCGTTCTTTCCATAAAATTTATGTTCTCTTCAACCTTATTCAGTTCTTCTTGCACAATGTAGTTGTCTTTTACAAGAGAAGCTTCTTATTTCAGCACATTTATTTCCACTTTAAGACAACACACTTTCTCTTTTAATTTGTCTCTTTCTGCTTTAAGATCTGGGCTTTCAAATCATTTATTTCTAATTCAAGAGTAGAGAATTTACTTTGTAACTCAACTTTCTCAGCTTTAATCTTTAATTTTTCCCTTGAGCAGTCATTTGCCATTCTGGTGTAGATTGACAACTGTCCAGCAAGATGCTTAATATTGGCTTTAGCTTCAGAAATATTCATTTGTCCAAACTCATAACTGTATCCCTGAGACATCTTAATATTCTGTAAGAAAGTAGCTTGGAACGATCGTTAATCAGATAATCACCAAAAATCAACTTAGAAGAATTTCCAGAAAAATTCCAAAAATTCTCTAAGTACATAATCCTCACACCACTGAATTTCCCAAACTTTTCGCACACTAAGTAACCCAATTTTCACACAAACAAAGAAATTCGCACACCAAAGAACAAGAACCTCAGCTTTTCGCACACAACAGTATGCGAGTTCCTACTTTACGCACGCAATACGATGCAAAATCTAGCTTTTCACACAACAAGGGATGCGAATTCTAGACTTAGAAACTTTGAACTTTTCGCACGAGAAAGATGATGCGAATTTCTGACTTAGCCAAATTCACCCCTCTGAGCTTTACGTATCGATGCGAATTTCGGACTTAGAAAATTTTCAAGCTTTAAGGTGCGAATTCTTTAAATTTCGCATGCAGTGAGATGCGTATTTCAACTTTTCGTGAAGACACGTGCGAAATTCTCACTTAGGATTTTCAAAATGCACTTTCAGATCCGTAATTCTCCTTTTCGCATATAATGCAGTGCGAAATCCTAACTTTTCATACAAAGGCTTGTGCGAAATCCTTCCTGAGCTTTCTTAACTTTCAAGTGCCATGCGAATTTTACTCAAGAACATGCGAAAAGAATAAATCTTGCGAATTCTTGGGTTTTCGGCTGACAAACACTGTAAATAATCCAAAATCCAATCAATCCTTGAAATTGTCCTCTGAAACTTCGCCAATTTGATCACGAGTACACTTAGAAAAGGTTACAAACGATTTCACCAAAAACAACACAAAAATACATCTCGATTGGAAATACAGTGCATGAAAAGTTCGAACATAGAAAATTACAAAATTGAGAAATTAACCAAGAATTACAGTGCAATTTTGAATACAGATTGAACAAAATGTGTTCTAAATCATAGTGTGAATACAATGCAAACAACAAAATGAACAATTACAATCAAAATCGATGAATCGATCAAAACTCAGTGAACGTGCGAGTTCTTCATATTCGAACAGTTGATTGATCTGATTTCTGCTCTGATACCAATTGAAAATTCAAGATCCAAACTACTAATCACACACTAGAATGTAGAAATCATCTTTATATTGATCAAAACAATGTATTACAATGATTTCCTAATCACAAATCTCATAGTTCAATTTTGAATACAGATTGAACAAAATGTGTTCTAAATCAAAGTGTGAATACAGTGCAAACAACAAAAATGAACAATTACAATCAAAATCGATGAATCGATCAAAACTTAGTGAACATGCGAGTTATTCATATTCGAACAGTTGATTGATCTGATTTCAGCTCTAATACCAATTGAAAGTTCTAGATTCAAACTACTAATCACACACTAGAATGTAGAAATCATCTTTATATGATCACAAATCTTACAGTGTGCCATATACCTATTTGTCACACTTTCTCTCTCTAAGATGTGTGTTCTTGATCTCTCTCTAATCTCAACTGTCTAATGATTACAAAGGACAAAAGCTATTTATATGGTCAATGCTATGGCCTTACAACTCAAGACAACATGTCAAAGTCAAAGACTTTGACTTACAAGACTTTTACAAACAAACAGAACTTTACAACTATTTACAACATTGACCCCTCTTTAATCTTGAATACAAAACATGACTTAACATAATGAAAATCTTTCTGAAAATGTGTCTGAAACAGTGCCTGAAAATGTTCGGCCTGAAAGTTGATAATTTTGTTGAAATTATTGAAAATGCCACTAAAGTTAGAGACAATGAAAATGCTTGTAATGATGAAGTTAATTTGAATATTTTTGATCCACGGGTTTGAGATGGCTTGGTTCAAAAATGAAAGACATGCTTGCTGAAAAAGGACCTATAAAGGAAACCAACATCAATTTCCCAGAAAATAAAGTTGGTAGACACTTTTCTTGTGAACGTTATGTCCGTAAGCTACAAAATGGTGATTCTTATGATAGAAAATGGTCGGTTTATTCAAAAGCTTTGGATAAAGTTTTTTTTTTTGCTGTAAGATATTCAAAACTGTTTGGTCTAGAAGTCTGTTAATTTTTTTTTTGTTTTTCACGGTAGCATCCGCTGAAAGAAGTTTTTCAAAGCTAAAGTTATTGAAGTCATATTTACGATCTACCATGAGTCAAGAAAGGCTAAACGGGTTATCAATTTTGAGTATTGAAAGTAAATTTTTTGCGAATGTCGAATATGAAAAATTGATTGATATTTTTGCTTCAAGAAATGCACGACGACATCGTTTTAGGTGATGTATTTTTGTAATTTGGTTTTTATGTCCCCCCTTTGTACTTTTTATTAAATTAATAAAAATTGGTGTAGGGATGAACCGCCTAGCTTAACTAGGTTCCCAGCCCTTTAAAAATCGTATAATTAGTCGTTTTATTTACTTGAAACCGCTGGGGGCATTTTTTAGCATCTTCGCACAGGGCATCAAAATCCTTAGGAATGGCCCTGTATGTGTGGGGATCCGAGCAACGTGGCCGGTATCTGGTTCGTCAAGAGTGTTGAGAACCGGTAGATCGTATGTCGGTTCCACTTCAAGTGAGGTTAAGTTTTTGTTCCCTTTTATTTTCTTATTTAATTAAAACATGTCAATTTACTCATTATACGTTTTATTTCTGTAGGTGCAAGAATCAAAAGAGAAACTTCAGAAAACTAAAGAAAAACAAGTATTGAAGAGAGAGGAGAACACTCAGCGTGAGGAGGAGAATATCTGAATGGAAAACAGACTAAAAGCTATCGAGGCGATGTTAGCTCGACAATACCCACCACCGCCTTTCGATGACCCCATATGTATGGATTTATATGGATATATGTATGGATTTGCATGGATATATGTATGAATTTTTTAGGTAAATTTTGGGCCGTGAAACTGGAATATGTATGGATTTTGTATGCAATATTATAATATATACAGATTAAAATGCAACAAATACGGTTTTTTAAAATGTTTTTATAAATAAAATCCAAAAACTGACGGCTTACCGACTGGGCAACTGTTGGTAATTTTTTGAAAAAACACTCAGAAAGCCGTCAGAAAGAAAACTGTTGAAACACCGTCAGTAATATTAGTCGTCAGAAAACCATCGTACTACGAACAATCGGAAAGCCGTCGTTAACAGACCCTGCCAGAAAGCCGTCGGTAATTGGAACCGTCGGAAAGCCGTCGATAAACCGTTCCTAACTTTTACCGGTCCACTTTTCCGGCGGTTGTTTCTCGTCAGAAAACCGTCAATAACATATGTTTCCGATGGTTTACCGACTGTTTCTGTCGTCGGTAATACCCTTGATTTAGTAGCGTTAATTAAACTTTAAATTTATAAGTCAACAAAGCATCCTATACATATCACAATAAGTTGTTAGAATGAAGTTAGGTGATTGACCTAACAAATTCTATTAATGAAGTTGAGCAACCTAATATGACCATTTAGTTATGAAGTCTTATTAGTTGTTAGCAACAAAGTACATATGGTCATATACTCATACATCATTACCCTCGAAACATATAATTTTTCTCTCGATACATCAATAGAATGACAACAAAGTACAATGAATCAATAAAATGAAAGAAATATGTTTCCAATATTAACCATTATTTACTTTTTAGAATCAAATTATAACCACAATAAAATATGATGCTCTTCTATATTTTTGATCCAAATGACAATCATAAGAGAATATACTGATCATTTTTTGTATATTCAAATGACAATTTGCATCACCCTAATCTTTAGACTAAAATTTCTAGCCAAAATTCGGCATGACCCAATCATTAAATCATGATTTGCCATCTTTATAACCTATATGCATTTATATATCACGATTTCCTAAAAAGATTATGCATGTATACAAAAGCCATATATGGGGGAAAATCTAAGTTTATAAGATAATTACAAAGACGATAATAACACAACTTCCACCTAAATACTATTTGCAACTAATCATTGTCTCAAAAGATTTATTGCACGACATATCATCCACTAATATCATGCACTAGCTTCCCTTACCACTAGCACTACCACCAACACAAGGTTTTGATCAAGGGGTACACGTTAACAAACAAAAACAAATCAGACACACGTGTGGTGAGTTCAAGAGTTTGTATCATAAAACACTTAATAAAAAGTAAATTGATTCACAAATTCAAATGATGCATGATTTGAAAATACTATTCACTGAAAATACATAAAAAATGTGGTTATTATTTTCATAATAAGGTAATACTATTCACCACGTGGTGGAGACCCATAACGAAAATCGAAATAAATGAAGAATAACTACCCAACAGTCCATTTATCCGTTAGGCTGATTTCAAGCATAATCACCATGTGCACGTTGTGTCTTATAGACATTATGCCTATTAGTCGAGTATCTGGAACCAACCGTGCACGATACTCTATAAAACACACAATGAGCAAACCATCTAATTGTAAAGGGAGCGAGCCCGATACAAACGCAACATTGAGGGTAACCCTAAGTCGTCGGACCCAGATCTAATGCATCACCACCAGAGCACACAAATGGCTTAATATGTCTCAAATAGACAAAGTACGTTTCCCAATAGTTTAAATCAATAACATGCTAAATACATATCAAGTTTCAACACATCAAAGTGCAGTTGTATAGTTCTTCAAAACATTTTTAGCATGCTTGTTTCACCTTCAAATTACTTTGCACAAAACATAAATAACCACATTTCATACACCATTCAAATCATGCATTTTCCACTAACACCCATTTAAACACAAACAACATGAATCGAGTTATGTAAAATCCATATGTTTGGACATGTATCCGATTTTAAGAATACTTGAACTCACCTCAACCCTTTTAGTTAATATCCCATTGGTACTCGACTTGTTTACCCACCTTGATACCTAAACAACCTATATAAAGTTCATATACTCTAAACAACGATTTAGATAACCTTTTCTTATCTTTTCATAATATCAATTAAGGCCCACCAATCCCGATTATCACCCACTTAAACCAAATATGACCCATTAACGCCATTAAGATTTATTATGACCGACTTAGACCACATACGACCTATTAAGACGCACTAAGACCGATTATGACACACTTCGAACAAGCATGACCCATTAAGGTCTGATAAGACACACTAAAACCATCAATATTGATCATGACCCATTAAAGCTCACTAAAACCACATTTTGACTCTCTTAGGTCATATTACCGTTAAGACCCATTTAAAACAAATATGAACAATTAATACCTATCTTAGAACTCATTAAGAATAACAATTAATACTTGTCGGTGATATGATTGTAATAAATTATCAGTGGATCAACGATGTTTCAATAAATAATATTGAATAAATAAAAGATAAAATTAAAAAAAAATCATGCATTGGTAACTGTAATATATTTCCAACGGATTAAAAATCTAAATTTAATCTATACTATCTTATTAAATTTTAAAACAGTTTTAATTTTTTTTAGATAATAACATGCCGTACAACTTTAGAGTACATCCACTCCCTCCCTGACGAATCTCTCCTTAATTCAACATTTTTTAAATATATAAGTTACATTTAACACCCTTATAATTAGTTATTTAGTTATTTTTAATCCCTTACTTTTTTATTTTTCATTTTAGACCTTATCATATTAACATAATACTACTACTAAATTCGTTAATTCCGACGGACACAAACCGTCGGTGAATAGCGACGGAATACCGATGGATTCTGGATTTTAGTGACGAAAAACTTCGCCGTCTGTAAACAATCGCTAAGCCGTCGGTAATAATAATGGTTTCCGACGGACACTTTAATATTTTAATTTTGATTTATTTTTATTATATATTCTGTCTGTATTTCGTCGGTAAATAATTAAATCATTTTTTAAAAAACCGTCGGTAATCCGTCACAAATCACCGAGACACCGACGGACCCTTTAATATTTTAATTTATATCTATTTTTATTATAAATTCCGTCGGTAAATAATTAAATTATTTAAAAAAAATAAAAAAAACGTCAGTAATCCATCACAAATCACCGACGGATTACCGACAGACGCTTTAATATTTTAATTTTAATTTTAATTTGTATTTATTATAAATTCCGTCGGTAAACGCCGTCGTCACTTATTCGTCGTTAATCCGTCGCTATCCTGGTCGTCGTTAATCCGTCGCTAAAATCCGTCGCTGAAATCCGTCGGTAAATCAAATGCCTACCAGATAATTTTCGACGACGGTTACCGACGGATCTTACCCATTACCGACGGATTACTGACGGATCGGGCCGTCGGAAATTATTGTTTTCTTTTGTAGTGTAAATAATCGTATATAGATTAAAATGCATTAAAAATACATTTTTTTTTACAAATTATACAATTGTAATCGTTTCGTCAATACCTTCGAAATGAGCCCAATATTGAATATTTTTGGATTTAATCATATTATTAAATATCATGAATATATACAAATTAATTTGTTTTATAATTCTTATATTTTTATTTTTCATTTTACACTCTTATCATATTAAAACACACACAATCATAAATTAACTAAAATACATTATAAAATGCATTTTTTACAAATTATACCATTATAATTATCTCGTCAATATTTTTAAAATAAGTTTATTATTATTTGGTAATTTAATAATATTGTAAAATATGATAAATACGTTTCGAGATTTTTCAAGAATGATGTATCGAGATTTTTTTAAACTTGTACATTTTACACCATTATCTATCTATCTATCTATCTATCTATCTATCTATCTATCTATCTATCTATCTATCTATCTATCTATATATATATATATATATATATATATATATATATTTGGTAATTTAATATATATTATCGAGATTTTTCGAGGGTTTTCATGGTTTTCAAAATCAAAGTGGTTTTCATTTGATCGTTCCCGTATATATATATATATATATATATATATATATATATATATATATATATATATATATATATATATATACTCCTTTAAAGAAATTCTATTATGGTTATTCTTGGCATTGTGTGATGGAGGATAAAACTAAACATGAAACAAGATTTAACTTTCAAGTTTTCAGCGTTAGATTTAAGATGTTTTACGCCACATTGCACATGAGTATGTATCTACTATTAAATAAATAAAAGTAGGAAGTTTTGAAAATCTACGTCGGAAATTTGTCGGTAGAAATAATATATTTCCAATTACATATATATGGGTGCTAAAAAATTAAGTATAAAATAAAAACCGCTTACTTTTTATCAACAAATTATCGCTGGCAACTTATGCCATCACAAAGTTGTTGGTAAACTAACCACAAGGTTGTGGCATACTAGTTAAGGCCTTGGGAGATGTGGTGGAATATTCTATCTGTCCAGGGTTCGAATCCAGACGTACACAATAATTGTGGCCACTGAGGTTTAATCAAGACTGATGTCTTACGTCATAATTTGCCAAAGGATTAATCTAGACATAGTCTAGGACACCCTTTCAAAAAAAAAGTTGTTGGTAAACCATTTGTAGTTGGCGAAGGATTACCATCACATTTCTTTCACTCGATAAGCCCTTGCCCGTTGGTAACCCTCGGTAAATAGTCGTTGTGTTTTGTAATTATGTTGTTGCCGAATACACATCGGTTTTCGCTTGGTAAATATCCGACGACGGTAGTCGTCTATGGACTTAATCGCTCAAAATATGATAGACCGTTGAGTTTTTTCATTTAAGTAAGTTCAAGGATTTATTTGTTCAATTACAATAAGTACATAAGATTTATTTGTTCAAATAAGAAATCCAATGACTTAATCACACAAAACATGAACGTCCGTTGTTGTTTTTTTCTTTTCTTTTTGGGCTTTTCGCTTTTATAAAACTTGTTACGTAAGACATCTTTTTAAAGTGTTATATAACATGGTTAATAAAACGATCGATTTACTTTTTGTATCATATTAAGTTGTCCAAAGTCGTCGATAAATTTGTTAGGTTGCTTAAGTTTATCCTAACAATTTATTATAACGCACGCATTTGTGATAGACAGTTGATCCATTTAATTTAAAGTAATTTTAAGCCAAAGGATGGTTAGATGATGTCCTTAAAGATTGATGCAGTGTATAATAATTGTTAAAAGTTTATATATTGTTGTTAATCTCGACATTTACAGTTTGTTAATGTGCTTGTGTAAGGTAAATGGTTGATATGTTCGTGTCAAGTTTGTTAGAGGACTGCTCTGGATATTACTCGGCTCAAGAAGGGTAGTGAAGCAATTAGCATGTTCTTGGAGGGCTATTTCATTTTCTGTAACTTGTTTCTTTTGGTATTTAAAGGATGCGATTAGGGTATTTTAGATATTAATTCAATTTGTAAGGGCTGAAAATCTATCCGTTTTAGGGAGAGAGAGAGAGAGAGACTTGTTAGAGTGAGGGTTTGTAGCTTTGTATCGTTAATATTATGTGGGATAAGTTTATATTTGTTTCGTTGTTTGGTAATCTTCTTCCTATCTTGCTACATATTGTCTCATTTCTTTCTGGTTTTCGAGGTTTTGTTTTGGTTTGTTAAGAAAACCTAGTTTCTACCTCGTTTTGAGGCGTGGTGTTCGAATTTAGCGATTCTCAATTGATAAGGGTCTTTATTGTTTATCGATCTAGGGTTTCTACTTTTTTGTTCGAATCTAGCGACTCTCGGTTGATAAAGGTCTTTATCCTTTAACGATCTAGGGTTTCTACTTTTTTGTCTTTAATTTTTTTTTGGTTTGTTAAGAAAACTTGTTCTCTGCCTCGTTTAGAGGCGTGGTGTTTAAACCTGGCGACTCTCGGTTGATAAGGACCTTTATCTTTTAGCAATCTAGGGTTTCTAGAGTTTCCTTTTCTTTTTCGGTGTACAACTCGTGGTTTGATAAGGGTTTGTATCCTTTGTCGAATCATGGTGTAACCTTGGGTTTGTTACCTGTTGAGTTTTTGTTAGTTTGATCTTGTGTTCAAGCTGGTAATCTCTAATTGATATAGGTTTTTTTGTTTAAAAATAACCTGTTGTCGTGTGTTGATTTAGGGTTACCGTCTGTTGATATTTGGTTGGAACTCTCGTTTCCAAGGAGTTATATCTTGTTGAATTTTTAGTTCTCAGTTTTCTAAGGTTGTGAAGAGAGAATAGTGTTTTCCCTTCAAATATTCTTTCTCTCTTCGCTCTTGGTCTCCCTATGTAAGACTTTTTTGTTCAGGCTTATCCCTAGGCATCTCTTTTCTGTTTTGGGTTGTATTCTACTAACCTGAATAGGTTTGCTTCTACTGTGTTTTTTTTCAAAGAGGTATTCACGTGCTCTGTAAGTTTCTTGCACCCTCTGTCTGTAGCAAGGTCACTGAGTCATTGATTTGGGGCTATAGGCAGGCCCCTTCTTAGTTGGTTATTGTTGCTTCTTGAATTTGTGTTCTTCTCTGTGAATATTTCTTTCTTGTTAATTGTTGATCCTTGAATCTGTGTTCTTCTTTGTGAATATTGCCTCTGTGTGTTCTTTCTTTGTTTTTTTGTGGCTAGGTAGTGGGCTTGACCTAGCACCTCTAAGTGTTTTAGGACGGGGAGTGCTATTTGCACCAAAAATTATGTCAAAATCAGGTCAATTCATTCATTGGGAATGTAATCCATGTATTGGGAATGTAAAAAGAAGATTTTGATGTTGAAGTGTGTGAGGAGAAAATTAATGATGAAGGTGCATTTAGCAAAGTCAAATGTGCAATTAGCCTCTCCCTTTAGGACTCCTGCTGCAATCTACCTAGTTTTCACTTGTGTGTGTTTGTCTATAGTTCATCATGGCTATTGTTACTAGTGCCCCTGAGAGCTCTACTTCTTCAGAGGGCTCCAAAATCACCAAATTAGATTTTGGAGATCCCCTTTATTTGTACCCATTGACACTAGTGGCACTCCTATTTTGAGTTTAAAACAAAATGGTACTGAAAATTACAAAGTGTGGTACTGTGCTATGACTTTGGCCTTGGAAACTAAAAACAAGTTGGGTTTTATTAATGGCACCTGTCCCCGACCAAAAACTGATCCTGTTATAGAAAAACAGCGGGACATGTGCAATTATGTGGGTTTGTCCTGGATTTTAAGTTTTGTAACCGAGGAATTGTTTTTATGACAAGTTTTTTCAAAACTATCGTGTGAAGTTTGAGAGGAATTGAAAGAAACTTATGAAAAGGTAGATGATTATGTTACTTTTAACCTTTATAAAAAAATAAACTCATTAAGTCAAAATGGAACCTCTGTGTGATTATTCCAGTTTCAAGCTCAATACGAATTAATCACACACAATTCAATCACAAGTCATTTGAATTTGAATTGAATGGATTACAAACAACTTTCTCTCTCTAAGCTTTTTACTCTCTCTCTCTCTCTCTCTCTCTCTCTTTAGCCATAAGTCTCTCAAAGTATGTGTATGCGTTGTTACAAGATTATAAAACAACCAAAACTATTTATACTAAGTCAACTTTTGTTGACTTTTACAACTCAAGACATTAAAGGTAAGTCAAACACACTTGATTTTACTACCTGCACCTGGACAGAAAGACCCTATGAACCTGTGCCCAAAAAGAAAATATTTTTACAACACTTTACAAACTTTATATTTTAGACCTTTTTAATCTTGAATACAACATTTTAGGCTCAACAATCTCCCATTTGGATTCAAGATTAAAATTTTTTTGACACGAATCTTCAGGTCTTCTTTCTCTTGAAAATTTTCAGCTTTTTATATTTCATTCTTTGAAGCTTTCAAATCTTCATCACTTGAACAAACTTTCTTTTGTTTACATTTCCCCCTTTCTATATTTTCAACAAACTTTTTCTACAAACTTTATTTCTTCAAAACTTGACGTCTTTACCTATCTCCTCTTTTGGTAAAAGTATGCATCTATAGCTTTGTATATCTTTCAGTCTTTCCAAACAACCTCTCCTTCCTGATAAAATCTCGAAATAATCTTCTGATTTAACTTGAACTTTTAGAAACAACTTCTGTATATCTGACTTTGCTTTGAAATCTTCTTCCTTTTTCACTTGAAATTGAACTTTGAAAATCTTCTCCCCCTTTTTGATGAATTTTGAGACATTAGAATCATCAAAACTTTTTCAATTTAAGTACCGTCTTTAATACAATCTCCCCCATATATCGAGATAAGCAAACTCTCCATGATGTATAGAGACAATCTCCCCCAAAGAATATCTCTTCATGATATATCTCCCCCAAGGATGTAACAATAAGCACCATTTGATCTGAATAGCCATCAATTCATATATCTATTCATCCGAATCTTTTCAAATTTAGACAAAATAGGAATTGTAACCAAAAATCAACATATGAAACAATTAGTATGCCTGTAAGCAACACAGAGCCACTTTGTACAACCAATATACTTTGGAAATGAGCTTTTTGATGTTACTCCCCCAGGGCTTCCATTCAATCATCGAAAAACCACGAAGGAAATTTCTATGAATGTTATGACAAGAAAACTTATTCCTTATGTGTACGTGAAAGTGTAGAAATGATTGAAGCTACTTAGCTTGAACAGGCTCAAAATGTGTAAACCGTTGTGACAACAACAAGTTTTCCACGGACTCAATGAGCATGAAGAAGGTGCGAAGGTGGGGCAACTTTCCTTCTTTTTCAATATCTACATTTTCCGAATGAAAATGAGATAGCAAATACGCTGCGTCCCCGAATAAAATGAAACATTTCTTTGTTAAGAAAGAAACGAGTGGTTTGTGGGGTTAATGCAAGAGTTGGCATGGGCTAGCGCCTATTTCAATGATGGTCACCAAAGAATGTGAACCAATCAGTAGAGGTGGATGCCCGACTCAGAAAAGATTTGGTGCAGAGTTTTAATATTCTTTTAACTCTGATCTCACACCCTCTTTCTTTTTAACATTTAAGCTCATTTCTAACCAAACTCTCTTTTTCATTTTACCTCATCACACCGAGAAGAACTCATCCCATTGAGTTATCTCCCACACTTTGTGATTTAGACCCCTCACCCCTCAATCACTTTAGGATAACTTCCGGGGTAGGAAACACAGGTTAACGTGAATCTATGGAAGTTCTGTTAAGCTCACACAAGAATCCCGTGAAATATTGTCCTAAAAATGAACGGTGTTGCTCAACAATTTAACTTAAAGAATTAAGCACATGATATCATTGTCATATAAATGTATGATCATCAAGGATATGAATGAAATTTGAGCATTTGAACTTTGAAGATCTTTCAAAACAAGGAAATTGAATGAATGAAATGAAATCAAGTGAATTGTTTTGAGAATCTGACAATGTATCAATCAGATCAAATATCATGAATATGTACATGTAATGGTTGCGGTATCAAAGAACTTGATAGTTTGTTTATATGAACAAATATAAACAATTTAGCAATGAACACACAAAAATTGAAATGATGTCTGACGCTCAACAACATTGAAATCAAACGGGTGTATTACCATCAAAATGTGTTTCTTTAAGAGACATGGTAATAACAAAATCAATAGAAGATACTGAATCAGTGTGTGTGAATACTTGACAGTATATAGACAAGATAATACACAAGTATTGATATTTAGAAACACACGGTTAGTTAAATAGTAACGCTCTTTTGAAGAATATTAAAAACGTTTAAAAGAACATTTCTAAATTTATGAAATCTTTTTAAGAAAACATTTTTCATATCTGAAAGTTGTTCTTCTTTCAAATATGTAGAGAATAAGAATCAGAAATGCTTACCTTTAGATTTTTAACTCCCCCTAAAAATAATATTTTCTCCTTTTCAAGATAAGAGATATCTGCAAAACACAAAGAATAACAAACATGTAAGCTCTATCTTGACAAAACATCATATATTCTCCCCCTTGATATCTGTAAAAAGTCAAATTATAAGCATTATATTTTCCATTTTCTCCCCCTAAAAACAAAAATACTTCCTTAGAATGATTGATCAGTCAGGTTATTCAACTAAGATAAAAAATCATTGAAGTATGGGTTCTGAACTGATGTATTCATGAGCCATCATTACATATTCTCCGGTGAGAATAGTAACTCCCCCTAAACAACTTTATATCCTGCAAAAGATTAAAGATTTTCGTAATCATCTTTTATGATTCCGCCTTCGTCAGTAATGACAGAATATGATCAAGTATATGAACTCCCCTGAGAATTTAGCATAGACAATATGAACTCCACCTAGACACATGTAGGAAAAATGTCACAGACACAAGAAGACATGTTCAACATACCTAACCTACTGATCAAGAATTTGAATCGCTTTTCATCCAACGGCTTGGTGAAAAGGTCAGGGAGTTGGTAGGCCATCTGTACAAAATGCATTTCTATATCACTTTTTTCCACATGGTCTTTTATGAAGTGATAGCGCACATCGATGTGTTTCGTCTTGGAGTGGTGTATAGGGTTAGCTGTAATGGCAATCATGTTTTTTGAGTCATAGTAGATAGGCACTCGATTGTATGTGTAGACGAAATCTTTCAATTGAGTCATCATCCAAAGAACTTGTGAGCAACAACTAGCAACAGAAACATACTCTGCTTATGCTGTTGAGGTTGAGACATAATTCTGCTTTTTCGATGTCCAACTCACCAATTTATCGCCTAAGAACTGACATGACACAAAAGTGCTCTTCCGGTCCAACTTGCATCCTGCGTGGTTTGCATCAGTGAAAGATGTTAAATCAAAACCCGAATCCTTCGGATACCAAAGGCCTAACTCGGGAGTGCGTTTAAGATATCTTAGGATTCGTTTAACAGCCGCAAGGTGAGACTCCTTCGGATTTGCTTGATAAGGTGCACAGAAACATGTCGCAAATATGATATCCGGTCTACTGGCTGTAAGATATTATAAATATCCAATCATGCTCTTGTAGTTCTTTTGATCGATAGATTTACCGGATAAATCCGCATCCAAAAGCGTTACAGTTGCCATTAGAGTTTTCATAGAAAAACTATCAGCCATGTTGAACTTTTTCAAAATGTCTTTAATGTACTTAGACTGATTAATGAATATGCCATCAGGTGACTGTTTCACTTGAAGTCCAAGGAAAAAGTTCAGCTCACCCATCATACTCATTTCAAATCGAGTCTCCATGATCTTTGAAAAGTTTTTACAAAATTTAGGATTGGTAGAACCGAATATTATGTCATCAACATAGATCTGGATTAAAATCAAGTCATCACCACGCTTTTTCAGAAATAGAGTGGTATATATTGTACCTTTCTTGAAGCCAGAAGCAAGTAAGAATTGAGTCAGAGTTTCATACCACCCTCTCAAGTTGCCATTGGAGTTTTCATAGAAGAACTATCAGCCATGTTGAAATTTTTCAAAATGTCTTTAATGTACTTAGACTGATTAATGAATATCCCATCAGGTGACTGTTTCACTTGAAGTCCAAGTAAAAAGTTCAGCTCACCCATCATACTCATTTCAAATCGAGTCTCCATGATCTTTGAAAAGTTTTTACAAAATTTAGGACTGGTAGAACTGAATATTATGTCATCAACATAGATCTGGATTAAAATCAAGTCATCACCATGCTTTTTCATAAATAGAGTGGTATCTATTGTAGCTTTCTTGAAGCCAGAAGCAAGTACGAATTGAGTCAGAGTTTTATACCACGCTCTCGGTGCTTGTTTTAAACCATAAAGCGCCTTATCGAGAACATAGACATGATCTGGAAACTTAGGATCAACAAAGCCTTCCAGTTGATTCACATAGACCTCTTCATACATAATCCCATTGAGAAAGGCAGACTTAACGTCCATCTGATATACCTTGAAATTCTTGTGGGCTGCATAGGTAAAAAAGATGCAAATAGCTTCGATTCTCGCCACTGGAGCAAAGATTTCATCATAATCTATTCCTTCCTGTTGACAATAACCTTTGGCTACCAGTCTGGCCTTGTTTCTGACCACAACTCCCGCTTCATCTTTTTTATTTTTGAAAACCCATTTTGTTCCAATAACTGATTTGTCTTTTGGTCTGGGTATAAGCCGCCAAACTTTGTTTCGCTCAAACTTTAGAAGCCTGTCTTGCATAGCCAATATCCAGTCAGAATCTTGCAAAGCTTTAGAGACTTTCTTCGGTTCTATCGCACTGAGGAAACTTTAGTATAAGCAAAAGTTAGCTGATGCAACTCTCGTCTTGACTCCACTGTCGATGTCACCGATAATGTTATGCAAGGGATGATCACGTGTTCATCGATTAATAATCGATAGGGGTTGTATATTAATCTGATTATTCTGATCGTTTTAAGCATCAGAAAATAACATATGCCATTAAGTGTGATATGTGCAAAATGTGGTCCAAAATGTGCCCCAAGCAACTATCAGGCTAGTTCTAGCATGTGTCACTCCTAGAAATGAGATTGGACTTATGAAATTATTTGGGATATGCAAGTAAATCAACACTTCCAATCATGATCCAAATGCAAGAAAATAAACCTAAAAAGTATAAAAACTACTCCCAGACTCAAGAAAACAAAAACAAATAGAAAATGGAGTTAAAATGCATGATTTAAACCTGTCCTACTCAGATGGAGTAGGTTGTTGGTCTTCAGTCTGTGTTTCTGCTGAAGTGGATGTTGCAGCACCAAACTCTGGATTTCTTTCTTTTAGCACGGTGTTCTCTTTTTTCAGCTGGTGGATTTCTTGTTGACAACTTTTTGAGGAATGGTGGAATTTGTTTGAGCACATCAGTATGCTCCCCATCCCTAACGGTCCTCACCAACTCATCTTGGTGTTTCTCCTTCCACTTATGCTTATATACTTTCCTAATCACCTCCTTCACTCCTTGATCACGGCACAAGGTTTTAATGGCACAAACGGGGGAACATTTCATCCCATAAATAGTTCTCCACATCACCTCACCAACAATAAAACATGATTTTCTGAAGCTTCCCGAGTCCTTGGATTGATCGTCACGTCCCTTTCTCAAAACAACTTGGATATTTTCTGCACAACTTTGCTGCAGGGATGTTGCAGTATCTGCAACAGAATGTTCTTTCTGCATAAGTTTAAAGAAAGGAGTAATGACAGTTTTGGCATTTTGTTGCACCTCTTCACTATTTTGAAGTGAAGAGGGGTTGCTCAAATGCTCAGATGCTTCCTCAGGATTCTCTATCTCTTGACTACTCACCAAAGTATTAGCCTTACCCTCATCCTTACCAACACACTCAGATTTTTCAATATCATTTGGTATTGAGATTTGGCTTTGTCTTTGTCTTTTACTTTCACTCATGATCTCTCCAACACAGGTCGTTATGTTAATAACAACTCCATTTATGTTCTGTAAGAAATCATTCATCAAAGCTTTAAGAGATTCGAAGTTTTCGGTTTGTTCTAAAGAGGGTTTAGGGGTTAAAAATGAGTTGTTAAAATCATCCCCTTGAAAACTCCCAGAAAAATCAACCTGTTCCCCCCAAGATTGGTCAAAAGTATTTGAATAACTGTTACTCCAATCTTGGCAGGGAGGTATTGGTGATGTGAAAGTGCCATGATCTTGACCATTTAAAAACAAATTAGGATGGCCATCCCATGATTGAGTGTATCCATTAAAGTGTGAGGTATCCCAATTATCATCTCTCATGAAATAACAAGATTCGGGGTTTGAAGGACAACTGTACGAGAAATGATTTCCGCCACAATAGTCACAGAAAACAGTTTCATACGGCTCAAACGAATGTCCCATTGAATCCATATTCACAGAAAGATAAACTCAAAAACTTGTTACTTGCACACACATGGAAACGTATGACAAGCAACAAAGATGGTAGAAAAATTAGCTTAACAAGACTCAATCTCTCAACAACCATAGATTTACGCCTATCCCCGGCAACGGCGCCAAAAACTTGATGGGTGCTTTTTACACACCTACAGACGTGTGCTAATTAAACCTCAAAGAAAAAGTATACAATGAGATCTAATGTCGTCTTTCAAGTAATAAAATGGTAAGAACCAAGTATCGCATTCCACAGGGATAGGTATCTTAGGTTGCAAGATCTTGAGATGAAAAACTAACTTCAGATGGTGATGTTGAATACATATTTTTGGTTGGTTGGTTAACACAGATCTAAATAAACAAGAATAAGCGAGAAGCAAGGGTATAAGACTTTTGATGGTATATGAATCCAAAATCCAGCAGGTCAATGCTACAACACTATCATAGCATGATGCTATAGGAATGTTGCAGCATGCTTCTGACTATAATTAGTTTTATTATCTATTTTAAGACACGTTCCTCTCGGACTCTCACCATCCCATAATTCCAGTAGCTATGAACCATCTCATCTCTGAGCAAGGTTCCAGATAAGGGAATGATGGGAATGGAGTTCTCAAAATATACGGCAAAACAAATTCTCTTCGTTAAAAGTTACTCTTTCGAAATAACCCCTGTACCTCCCAAGTTGATGTATTCCAAGTAGCTTATCTCTAAGTCTACTCCATTTTAACCCTTTGAAAAAGTGACCATTAATCAAGAATGAATCATTTTAAAAGACACAAGTAACAACTCTCGTTGCAAGTAACTCTTTCAATATTACCTCCCATGTCATTCAAATTGACATGCTATTCAATGGCCTATCTCTATGTCCATCACACTTGAACACTATCAAAGTGATAAATTTGTCAAGGAGTTGTGTTATCTTGATAAAACTTGAGTTGGAACAATAAAACTTGGTTAAAGTCACAAAAACCCACTTTCTTTTAGATCCACATAACCACCCTTTGCCTCACACCCAAGCTAAACTGATTAGCTACTCATTACAATAAGGAAAGAAAAACAACTACTAAGAATTACAAAGATGAACATAATGTAAAGTGCTCTTGAAAGATAAATGACATGAAAGTATATAAATATATATATATATATATATATATGTTGCTTGAAATGTAAAAACAAAGGAAAGTAAATTACAAGGAAATGGAAATGACAAGAAAGTAAGAATGGAAAGTAAATACAATGAACTTTAACTACTGAAATCTAAATTAAAAGAGTAAAAGAAAGGCTAGAGATGCAAGATGAAGAAATAAAATATAAGAAAATAAAATGTGCAGGTGGATGCTGTTTCAATGCTACAAGCATTCATATTCAAGGATGAAGATTATATGAAGATGATGAAGAACACGATGAAGATCATAAGAACAGATGCATGAATTCTGGAAATTAAAGATGAAGCAGGACTGATTTATGATCAGCTCCTGAGCTAAACAGAAGATAAGATGATAGCTAAACTAAGAAGAACAAGATGAAGAACATAAGAACAATATGAATAACTTGAAGAGCATTAACTACTAGAAATTAAAGAAAATGTAGGACTGATTTAAGATCAGATCCTAAGTTAACTAATAATAAATAGATGAAGTAGAGAGAGAGAGAGATATCCTTAAATGCAACTAAGCCCTCCTTTTATAATCAAAGAGAGTGGCAAACTTGCAATTTAAAGGGAATCTTAGTGTACTTAGTCTAGTCTAATGCCAACTAAGGCTACAAAAGCTAGTCCCAACTTAACTAAACTATTACAAACCAGATTAAACAAGTGTTTAGAGGTTACAAAAGATTAGTTCCAAGCCACAAATTCAGATTAGCCTCCATCTTCTTCGATTCTTTCATCCAAAAACGATCAGCTCCATGCTGTGCCAATGCTGCAGCATGCCCTGTGTCCAAATAGATTTTTAAAAGACGACCAAGTTAGCTTACAATCTTAATAGAACAAGCAAATCACACAAATTCAGCTCCAATATCTAATAAATGGAAAACAAGTTAGAAAATGACTCAAAGTGGGATTTGAAAGTGAAAAAACCTATCTAAAATACTATAAGAAATGTGCTTAAGTACTCAAAATTGAGTACTTATCAGTAACCCAGAAAGTATCCCTCATCGGCTTTCTTGTCAAACTTACCAAGATTGTCACGGTCGTTAAGCACAGAGCACCTACATCCAAAGACACGGAAAAATTTCACATTAGGTTTGTGGTTATTAATAATCTCATATGCAGTTTTCTGTAACGATTTAGTGATAATCGTTCTATTCTGAGTAAAGCAAGTAGTTGCATCAGCTTCAGCTCATAGATACAGCAGTAGTCTTGAATAAGCGAGCATAGTTCTTGCTGCTTCCACCAGAGTTCTGTTCTTTCGTTCTACAACTTTATTTTGTTGTGGAGTAAGGGCGACAGAAAAGTTATGAGAAATTTCTACTGATTGTAAAAAGCTTTGTAGGGTCTCATTTTTGATTTCTGTGTCGTTGTCGCTCCGTAACTTTTGAACTCGAAGTTGTAGAAGAACTTGAATCTTCTTTATGAAAGCTATAATCAACTCTGGTGCTTCCGATTTCGCTTGTAGGAACTCAAGCCATGTGTATCTTGAGTATTCATCGATCATGACCAAAATATATTTCTTACCATTGAACGACTGAATCCTCATCGGTCCGCAAAAGTCCATATGTATCAATTGTAGCGGTGATTTGCATGAAGATTCCACTTTCGCTTTATGTGAACTTCTTTTCATCTTACCCATTTCACAAGCTGGGCATAAGGAATTTTTTTCAAACCTCATTTAAGGTAGACCTCTGACTAAACCTTTGCTTGCAAGAGTATTGATGGCCTTGAAATTCTGATGAGACAATCTTCGATGCCAAATCCAACTTTCTTCTTTTGACGGTTTAGCAATCAAGCATACTGGTCTTGAAGCCGATAATTGAAAAGTTGACAGCATATAGATTTCCATACCTCTCACCCTTGAATATCTCGGTTCCATCTTGATCATCAATATGGCGATGAGTAATAGTAAACCTTACATGAAAATAAGTATTACAGAATTAGCTTGTGCTGAACAGATTGTGGTCTAAGCCTTCAACATACATCACCTTTTGGATGGTAACAGTACCATTAGTAAACATACCGTAGCCTGACGTAGCCTTTTATAGCATCATTTGCGAAGCCAACCGTTCCCGCAGGTTGTTCCACATAATTATGCAATAAATGTTTAAATCCTGTCATGTGTCATGTGTCGCAAGCATCCAGAATCTATGAACCACAAATGACAGGCCTGCAAAAGGAACAATTACTTTGCCTTAGGTACCCATATCCATATGGGTCCTTTTTTGTTAGCATCTTTCAACTTATGAAAATCGTTAACCGAGCCTTTAATTCCCCATTCGTATCTTGGCTTCAGTAACCATTTCCATACCATCTTAACATCAACATCTTTAAAAGAATTTTTCTTGGAAAATCTGTCTTTCTTAGCCTTAAAAACATGAATTTGTTGATATGAGGCCTTGGAAAATGATTTTGCTCGAGAAAAGCTTTGAACTTTCTTGTTCTTTGAAAGAGTAGAGTGGAAAAAGAAAGAATTTTGCCCACAGTGATTACATGTTGAGGAGAAATCCCAACATTTGCTGGGAATGCCACAAGCATCCAGCGCCCTCACCTTCGACTCGGGAGTACGTAACTGGCCGGGACTAACAGCCCGACCCGCTGGCTCCACGAAAGTGGTGCAGCCCCTCATGTCCGCCTGTCGCTTAGTACGGGTCTTTGCGCTACCATGGTTTAAGGAAATAAAGTTGCGCCTTCACCATCAGCAATTGCTTTTGGTGTAGTGGTAAGCGCTTGATCCTAACAAGTTAAGCGTGCTCGGGCGAGAGCAATCCTAGGATGGGTGACCTCCTGGGAAGCTCAAGCCTTGGGACCTAACATTACATTTCAGATTCTTTTGAGCAATTGTCAAAACCTGTGATTTATCCAAAGAATTACATTTATTCAAACAAAAATGACATTTATTCGCATCAAAAGTAGTATAAACGTTTTTACAATCACTATTAGCCTTTAGACTCAGCACTATCTCAACAGAAGTACAAGTTTTGGAAACATTTTGATTGCCTTTCCGTTCAGAATTTTTCTTCCTCCATTTCCACCCTTCTTTCCAATCACATCTGAAACACCACAAGACTTTGAGTTAGCAGAATTCTTACAAGATGAATTAACAGTTTTAATGCCTGATGTTTCACCAACCTCAAAAATTCTTTGCTGTTTTTTCAAAATTTTGAGAATAAACAACTGTAGGTTTGGCAAGAGTTACAAACTCTAGGTTTGAACGAACATTCCATTTCTGATTTTCAAACCCTTTTTGATCTGACAAATTCTTTTTAAAATGAGCATCTTCAAGTTCAATAATCTTTTTGCTAAGCTCTCGGTTTTCATTTAAAGATTTTTCCATCTTAAATTGAAGATCAAATTTCTCATCTTCAACTTCTTCGAGTAGCTTTTTCAAATCAATTAACTCTTTTTACAAATCAGAAAGTTTGTTTGACTCGAGCTTCTCTAAAATCGGATCAGGATCTGAAGCGTTCATCAACTCGTTAAAAATTTCTTCAGACATATTGTTGATGAACTCAGACTTCTTGTCAGATTTCGTAACATTAACTGACTCCTCTACCTTACATTCCTTAGAAGAATCAGAGATTGTAGATTCAGATATAATATCCTGAACACAATTATCAGTATCTGCGTCATAGTCATCGTATTAACACGTGGTTTCGGTGTTAGTTTTATCGTCAGGTACTGATTCATCATTTGAAATTGGTGTGGAAAACAATGATTCAAACTCTACAAAATCAAGCTTTCGGCTTTTGTAGCTTGTGTTTAAACCATCGTATTTAAATCCAATTGATTTAAAACTTGAAGTTTGAGAATCGGTACAACTGTCAGATAAATCTTCATCTACAATCCCTTTTCCTTTTTCAGGAGTTCCAGATATCAAAGTTTCAACTTTTACAAACGTTTCATGGATATCTGGAATCTTTTGAGAGTTTGGCCCCATTTTATCAAAATTGTAGAAATTTTTGGGGGCGCTCTTCAAAACATGATTTTCAGATAAACCCAAACCATTTTAGGATTATAAAACCTGATGTCTTTGGGTTTATTCATCAAAAGATTCAGAGTCTGTTCAGTTTGACCCCTTTTATAATTCAAATCCTCAAGTTGTTTAATTTTACAGTAAGCTTCATTTCTTTCTTGAAAACAGGCTTCAAACATGATTTTATACTCACCTTTTTCAGAATTCAAGTTAACCAAGTCCTTTTGGAGCTCAGTGATTTTGGAAGATAAATCAACTTTTTCCTTTTTCAATACATTTTTCTCATTCTCATTATCCTCAATAACAACTTTCAACAATGCATTTTCATCTCGAAAATTCATCATTGACTGTCGTTCAAGGCTATGTCTTTCTTTCAAAACATTAAACTCTTTTTCCTTGAATTCTATTTGAGAAATTAAATTTTGAATAACCTCAGAATTGTCAGAATGATTGCTTACCTCCGATTCCACATCAGAATTGATTTGCTCCACAGTCTTTGGCTCCTCATCAAGTTTAGTCATTCTAAACTTTGGTAAAACGCGCTTCTTCCTCATCAGATGTTTCACACAACCAATTTTCTTCCTTCGCCATGAGTACCTTACCTTCCTCTTGATTCTTGACTAACAAAGCCTTCTTGGTATAATACTCGAAGTTTTTCACTTTCTTGAATCTGCAATCTTTAGAGAAATGACCAGGTTTCCCGCAGTTGAAACACCTGACATTCTGGACATCAAATTTCTCATCCTTCTTCTCTTCCTTCTTTTCAAACCTCGGCTTGTACTTCTCATACCTTTTCTTCTTATACAGATCCGCTTTTCTCTTTGAATAAAACATTTTCTTACCAAACCGCTTGTTGAATTGCTTGGTAATCATGGCCAAGTTCTCAGCAAACCTCCGGACATCTTCATCAAATTCCACCTATTTCTCTTCCACTGCTGGTTCTGAACTAGAACTAGGCAACTATGTCAGATAAGCTTTAGACAGCTTGGACTTAGAGGAACTGGACTTCACAACTTTCTTCTCCGCTAATAAGGCAAGTGACTCTTTAACCATCTTTTTCTCATCACTCAACTGCTTCACCTTGTCCTCATGTTGTATTAGTGTAATGAAAAGATCATTGACATCCTCTTGGTCCATATTTTTCATCATCTGAAGGTGAATCGTATAGTTGTCCCATTCCGAGTTCAGATTCTTGACGAATTTATAGTTGATCTCCGATAATAATTTGTTCAAGCCATTCCTTCTCAAGTCGTTCAAAATAACATTGAACCTGTTGTACGTCTCTGACAATGACTCACCCTCCTTGGCTTTAAATCCTTCGTAGGCATTAATAATTTGGTTCAACTTAGCCTTTATGGATCTCTCTGTTCCTTGCAGTTGCCTTTCAAGCTTATCCCACATGGCTTTTGCAGAATCCTTACTGTCGACTCTGTTGTATACATCATTGGGTATAGCCATGGTCAGAAGAATAAGGGCTTCTTCGTCAATCTTTGCCTATGCCTTTTCAGCATCATTGTAATACTGATAAGGCTTTGGGATAAATCTTTCAAGGATTTATAGAGAGGTGGAAGTTGCTGGCTGACCAGGAACAATGGTAACAGGATTAACCGACCCGTTTATAATTGACTGCATCAAGTCTCTGTTCTTGTGGTTGAGGAACTGAATCATTCGTCTTTTCCATTGCGGGTATTCTCCAACAGAGAGAACCAGGGGTTTGGATTGAGAACCCATGCTGAGAAGATCCTTAGACATGATTAAGATCTGTAATGTGTAAGCTTGAAGTGATCGTTAATCAAAGAAATCAGAAATTTTGACTAAAAAGTCAAACTAGAAAAACTCAGAAAAAATCTCATATATTTTCTAAGTATAGAATCCTCAGAATATTCTGTGGATTCCTCACTTAATCGCAGAATGAAGATCAAACTTTTCACAGAAGAACTTTTCGCAGGCAACTTCTTGCGGATTCAGACTTTACGCAAGAAACGATATGCGAACTTCGACTTTCCGTAGGCTTAAGTCTGCGGATTGTTACTTTCCTTAGACTTTATCTTGCGAATTCAGGTTTTCTGCAAATAGAGTTCTGCGGATAGTGGAATTTACACAACTTGTGATCTGCGGATTGATCACTTAGAAAAACTTTGATTTGCGAAAACACTCTTTTCGTAGACAATGATCTGCGAATCCAACTCAAAGAATGACTTTCTGTAAACCACACTTTGCGGATTCTGGACTTAACAACTCCAAAGCTTAACAATAGCTTGCGAAAACAAAACTTTTCGTAAACACTGATCTACGGATTCCACCCTTGTTCAAAAATCACCAACACCAATACATAGTAACTTGCGAATTCTTCATAATTCGTACAACGAGGCTTGCGAAAAACAAACTTTTCGTAGACTGCTTCTTGCGAATTCTTAGCTTTTCGTAAGATGAGATCTGCGAATTCCAAACTTCTCGTAGACTGTGCTATACGAATTCCTTATTTGCAAAAATCCAAAAATACCAAACTTGAGTCTTGCGAGTTCTAGAATGAAGCTTGCGAACTCTGTAGACTTACGCGTTCTTCAAGTTCTCGACTCCAAATTCACTTAAATGCACATAAATCAATTCAAATCTCGATCAATTTCCACCAAACTTTGGAATTCAGTTCACGACAACATTTCTAACACTTTTGTGGCAAGTAATTTCGTCCAAAAACACTTGATCTTCAAAATTCGATTCTAACTCAGTCTGTCTGAGACTTCGAATAAAACTTTTAAAAATTCACGAAATTGAATCATAATTACAACGAATTAGACAAACTAATCTATACAAGATATGTTCTAAAACAGTTTTTGAATGCGATACAATCAAAAATTCAACAAAAACAATTCAAGATAACGAAATTTGATTCAACCACAGTCGTTCTGCGAGTTCTTCAGGAACGATAAAAAATTGCACTTTTTTTGAAATCTTTGATCGGCTGTGATACCAGTTGATTGTTCCAGTTTCAAGCTCAATACAGATTAATCACACACAATTCAATCACAAGTCATTTCTGTTTGATTTGAATGGATTACAAACAACTTTCCATCTTTAAGCTTTTTACTCTCTCTCTCTTTAGACACAAGTCTCTCTCAAAGTATGTGTATGTGTTGTTACAAGATTACAAGACAACCAAAACTATTTATACTAAGTCAAATTTTGTTGAATTTTACAACTCAAGACATTAATGGTAAGTCAAACACACTAGACTTTAACAACACTTTACAAACTTTACATTTTAGACCCTTTTAATCTTGAATACAACATTTTAGGCTCAACACTGTGTCTGACTATTATCATAAGCTTAAATCCTTGTGGAAACAATTCGATGTTCTTATTAAGCTTCCTACTTGCACTTGCAATGCCTCACATGAGTTTTTTCATCATAATCAATTGATAAAACTCATGCATTTCTTGATGGGTCTTGATGATGTTTATCAACCCATCAGGAGTAGCATTCTTACTAGATATCCCTTACCATCAGTCAAAACTGCGTTTTCTTTAATTTATAGGGATGAATCACATAGAGGGGGTTCTACCTCTTCTTCCATCTCAAAATCCCAGCAAATAACTTTTTTAAGAAAGGGCCCTGATAATAAGAAAAGAGTTCCTAGACCCTCAAATCTAATTTGTAAGCATTGTGGTATTACTGGACACATTATTGAAAGATGCTACAAACTGATTGGTTTTCCAAAGGATTTTCAAAATAGACAAAGGCCGACTTTAAATCAAAATTCAAAATCTTGGTCCAACAATGCTTCTGTTTCTGAATTTTCGGGAGGATCTCAAGTCACCAAGTCGGTGTATTTTCCTTTTACCGAAGAACAAGTGACCAAGTTGCTTGGACTTCTTAACCAATAGCAGTCTTCTGAGCTGCCTAGTGCCAACATGGAAGGTATGTCTAAAGTTCAAAGTCATGGATGGACCATAGACTCTGGTGCGAATGAACGTATGACATCCACTTCTTCTCATCTTTTTAATGTTGTTGATGTGACTGATTTACATCTTAAAGTAAATCATCCCAATGGCATTGAAGCCAAAATTAATGAAATTGGAAATTTTAGACTATCTAATAGTGTTACTTTGTTTGATGTCTTGGTTGTACCAGAGTTCAATGTAAACCTCCTGTCTGTTCATAAACTTGCTAGAGATAACAAAGTTTTTGTTAGTTTTGATGAGTCCAAGTGTTATGTTCAGGACTTACTGAGAAAGGAAATAGTGGGGACTGGTAGTCAAGAAGGTGATCTCTATTTCTTTGATAAAAGTGTTAGTGGTGAGTCTATAGTTGTTGCTAATAATCTACATAATGTTTTGCTTTTAATCTTCTTTGGCATAATAGACTTGTTCACGCAGATGACCAAGTCCTGAATGTCTTAAAGAAAACTTTGAATTTGAGTTTTGTAAGTAGTGGTCCTTGTGAAATTTGTCACAAGGCAAAACAGTCTCGTCAAAAATTTGATCTTACTATTCACAAGGCAAATAGTGTTGGTGAGTTGGTACATTTAGACATGTGGGGCCCTTATAAAGTCCCTAGTAAGGATGGTTTTAAATATTTCTTGACCATTGTGGATGATTTCTCTAGAACCGTGTCGATTTATCTTTTAAAAGGAAAGTATGAAGTGTTTATAATATTGTTGCTTTCTGTAATATGTTAGGAACTCAATTTGGGAAATCTATTAAGGTTGTTAGGAGTGATAATTGTTAGATCTCAGATTTATTGGATTCAAGATCATCCAATCTGAAGACTGGAATCTGAAGCTAAAGCTGAAAAGCCACTCTCAATATTAGTCTAATGTTAGTTTGTAATAATTGTCAAAGTTAATTATTGTGTTAATTATAGTATTTTAATATTATTCCTAAATATCTAATAAATAGATATTTAGGATATTAGATATTAGTTTAGATATTATTTTCTTTTAGATATTATGTTATTAGATATTAGTTAGGTGATATGAGATAATATCATATCTCATTTTATCACAATCCTGATCTGATCATCGATTCATCCTAGAGAGAAAAACAGAGAAAGAGCTTCAAAGATAAATCAGATCAATTTTTGTAATCCTTGATTATTAATCAAACAGGTTGGTAAATCGTATATGTTTGTGATTGTTTGATTGTCTGGTAAGATCGTGTTCAAATATAAGGGACCGACAATTGGTATCAGAGCTCTAACCAGATTCAAATCAAATTTATAAAAACTCTCTGTGTTCTTCATCTTCAACACACTGTACCATCGATCAAATCTTCAAAAAGTGATTGATTTTGAAATTACTTGGTTGTAAGTTGTTGTAGTTGATTAGGCGATCACTGTGTCAAATTTTAGAGTTGTAAAACGATTTCCAAATTGGTGTATTTTGGTGTTACAGAGCCGATTTATCGAAGAAGAAATACACCGGTTAACATCGGTTACACGCACATCGGTCCATACTGGTCCGAGCACACCGGTCGCAATATCGGTCGCACCAACTCTACTCCAGTCGCTCCAATCCGGTCGAACAACCCCGGTCAAAAACACCATACCGATCGTAGTCACTGGTCGAAGGTAACACCGGTCACCACATCGCCCCGGTCTCAAGACACCGGTCGACGCATCACCTCGGTCAAGCAATTCTCCGGTCGAGAAACTCTCCGGTCGAAGGTAGGACACCGGTCGAACGCAACACTCCAGTCGAAGGTAACACACCGGTCAACATCATACCGGTCGAGCACCTCATTTCGCGCAGTTTTGCGCCACCCACTACTCGCGCAAAGTTCTCTTCGCGCGACCTTCTTCTCGCGCAAAGTCTGTTTTGCGCCAACCACTTCTTGCGCAAACCTACAGTTCGCGCGACCCATTCCTCGCGCAAAACCCCTTTTGCGCCAACTTCTTCTAACGTAAAGTTGACTTTTGCGCCAGGCTCTCTTAGCGCAAATTGTGCTTTTTGCGCTAGTTCCTGACTAGGTCTTATTATTCAATTTTTATCTGATTTTATCTGGACTAACGATCAAGTACAAGTTTTTATTGCACATTAATTAAACAGGATGACATCAAGAGAAGCTCTAGCTATCGGAACTGATACAAAGCCACTAGCACTCTTCAGGGAAGAGTATGAGCAGTGGAAAGATCGGTTCATGGACTTCATAGAAAGACATGATTTGGGTGAATTAATCAGGAAATCTTTAGAGGAAGGAGTTATGCCACATGTTCTGGAGACTCGTACGGTTGGAACTGATGAGATAATATATCAACTTAAGTTTGATGAACTCGAAGGTGATAAACTAAAGAGAGAAAAAGCTGATAGATTAGCAAAGTCTTTCATTCTTCAAGGCATTACTAATGAAATATACGTGAAGATTGACAACTACAAAGCTACAGGAAAACAGATGTGGGATCAACTGGAGAAAATGATGCTTGGTTCAAAAGTTGGAAACCAGCTCAAGATATCCAACTGCCTTAACAACTATGAAGAGTTTAAAGGCTGGGTTGGAGAATCTCTAGCAGAAACATATGATAGATTTGTGACCTTGCTGAATGAGTTAAGCAAGAACAAGGTCAATAAATCACAGATAGAGCTAAATGCCAAATTTCTCAGCATTCTCTAGCCTGAATGGAAAAGGTTTACAAGACAGATGAAGCAAATAAAAGATCTGAACGATATTCCACTTCACGAGGTCTATGAAACCCTCAATCAGAATGAGGAAGAGGTGGATGAGATCATGGATGAAAGAGACAGACTGAGAAGACAGTTGATGATTCAATTGCTCTTGTTGTGAAGAAGAAGAAGAAAAAGATGATTATGTCTTAATCAGAAGAGGTTGAAAGTGAAACGAACTCTGACTCTGACGACTGTGAACAACTAAAGCAGGCTATGCTTATGTTGACTAAGGCTTTTCAAAAGAAGTTCTACAAAAAGCCGATCTCGAATAGTCAGAGGTATACATCTGGTCCAAGCAACTATGTTCACAAGGAGAGATTTGAAGGAAAGAGGTTAGAGGAAAGGAGGCCAGAAGAGAAAAGGTTTAAAGCTGAAGAGATCAAACATCCAGAACCTCCAACATGATACAACTGTGGCAGACTTGGACACTTTGCCAAAGATTGCCGAAGACCCAAAGTCCGGAACTCCGACTACTACAAGAACAAAATGCTTCTAGCCAAGCAACAAGAAGCTGGAAAGGCATTGATGGCAGAAGATGAGTTCTGGCTAGATCAGTCAGACCAAGAAGATGAAAATGAAGAGAAGGACGAGACAACACATCTATGCTTTATGGGCAAGCTGGAAATAGAAGCTGAAGCTGATTCCGATGAAGAGGACAACGAAGAGGTATGTGATTTAACTAAATCAGATTTCATAATTCAAATGCATGCCATGATGACTAAACTCTAAGAATTAGAGTCGAAACTTAAGCGTGAAAAGGGTGTTATTAATGACAAAAATCAATCAATACAGAAACTTAGCGATGATATTGCTGGGAAGAAAGTATTGATTGAGACTTTACATAAAAACATTGACACCAGCGCAAAAGAACAGACCATAATTCTTAAAGAGATTACTGAAACAAATTCTAAATTGAGAATGTCTGAGTTTGATTTCAAAGAGCTTACGAGAATATATTCTTCGCGTTACAAAGAAAACAAATCTTTACTTGCAAAATTAAATGCTTTGGAAAAGAAGTTATACTCATTGGGTCAAACTGAACAAACCATTCATCTAAACAAACCCAAAGAGAATAAAGAGAGTTGGGGAATTGGTTATGAGAATCCTAACTACCTTAAAAATGGTATATCTGAAGTGCCAACACTTTATGATTTTACATTTTTGAGACTTTCTCAACGATACCCAGACCTTAAAGTTTTCTGGACTGGACTGTCTAAAGAAGATGAAGCCAAGGAAACAGAAAAACGAAAGAACACATCTAAATTTCAACTTCCATTTCGTTATGCGAAGTTGAATAATAGTTATAGTTCTGTTCAATCAAAATCTCTTTCAACTTATTTTTTTGAGAGTTATTCTGTAAAAGAAATGGAGGCTAAGCCTGTTGAAGGTAAACTTTACGTCCCTCCTCTCGTTTTGGAAAGTAAAAATTCTGAACTTGAGAAATCTTTTGCAGATGAAAGACTCTTGATTGATATTGAACAAAAAGTGTTTTCAACTGTGCTTAAGAATACTGTTCTTTCTAAATCAAAGAAGGCTTCAAAATCTGATGATTTGTTTGGTCTAACTGATGGAGGGTTTGATTTTCTAAGCTCTGATGGTGTTTTAGATGATTGTTTTGATCAATTTGATTTTAATGCCAAACTTCCTAATCATTCGTCTTTTGTTGTGAATTCCTTTGGATTATCCAGTATGCTTAAGAAAGGTAAATCATCAATGAAAGTTGATGAAACAGTTTCTGTGAAAACTAAGAATGCTAAAGGTAAGAAGAAATCTCAGCATTCACAGAAACCGATCACTACTGGTAAGCCAAAGAAGAAACATTCATTTGATTCTCTCAATTCTAACTCAAAAGTTTCAAATGTTTCAGATATGAGCAAGAAAAGGCTTGGAGTTAAATCTAAGTGGCAACCTAACCAGGAGATTGACGAGACTGCTAAATCTTTTTATAGTGTTGACTGTAATAAGACTACTACTAGTAAAAATGTTTTGATTGCGAATGTTGCTATTTCTAAACCTAATCTTGTTGTTTCTAGCAAGAAATATTCTATGAAACAATTATTCCAGTTACGTCTGTCTGCTAGAAAGTCTTCATATTATGATAAACAAGCTTATGCTTCTTGTCAAGATTCTGATGTTTGGTTTGGCACATATCATGTACACTCTCATCATTCTAATTCTTCATTTGATTCTCAAAAGCAAAGAGGACCCAAATTACAATGGGTACCAAAATCATGTACTAGCACCTTAGGTCCCATTTATAAGTGGGTACCTAAATCTCTTGTTTCGTAATTTCTCTTGTGCAGACCCGTCATATGTGATACTTGGATAACGGGTGTTCCAAGCATATGACCGGGCAGAAAGGTATGTTGACCAACTTTACAGAGAAATACTGCGGAACAGTTCGATTTGGAAATGATCAGTTTTCACCATTTCTGGGATATGGTGATGTGGTATACGACAAAGTCACGATTAAGAAGGTGAGCTATGTTGAAGGCTTAGGACACAACCTTTTCAGTATAGTCCAGTTCTGTGACAAAGGCTTAGAGGTAAATTTCAAGGCCAAGAGGTGTTATGTTCGCACTGAAGATGGAAAGGAACTCTTGGTCGGCACTCGAAAGTCCGACCTCTACACAATCAATTTGTCAAACGTCCAGACTGACAAACAGGTGTGTCTACTCTCAAAAGACTCGATGCAACAAAGCTTGTTATGGCATCGATGGCTCTCTCACCTCAATTTTCGGTACATCAATAAACTGGTCAGTGGAAAGTTAGTGAACGGACTTCCTGAGCTAAAGTATGTCAAAGAACATCTGTGTGCAGCGTGTGAAAAAGGTAAGATGAAGAGAGCTCCGCACAAACCAAAGCCTGAACCGAGTACCAGCTCTACATTAGAGTTGTTGCATATGCATCTTTGTGGTCTGATGCGAACGCAAAGCTTAGGCGGAAAGAAGTACATATTAGTTATCGTGGACGATTATTCGCGATACACGTGGGTCAAAATTTTACGTTCAAAAGATGAGACACCCGATGTTCTCATTACATTTCTGAAGACGACCCAGGTGAATCTGCAGAAACCAGTCAAGCTTCTCAGAACTGACAACGACACAGAGTTTAAGAACAAAACAGTCAAAGAATATCTCGAATCAGTCGGGATTTCACATCAATACTCTGCTGCACGTACGCCTCAACAGAATGGAGTAGTCGAAAGACGAAATCGTACACTAGTCGAGGCCGCTCGAACTATGCTAAGCCAATCTGACTTACCTCTATTTCTATGGGCCGAAGCTGTATCGACTGCGTGCTACACTCAGAATCGTTCCATAATACACAACAGATTTAAGAAGACTTCGTATTCATTAATCAACAACCGAACACCAACAATCAAATATTTTCATATATTTGGATGTAAGTGTTATGTTCTAAACGACAGAGAGAGTCTGAACAAGTTCAGCGCTAAAGCGGATGAAGGCATCTTTATTGGCTATTCCTCTACATCTATTGCATACCGTGTATACTTGAACAAGTCAAAGAATGTTGTTGAAAGCATCAACGTTACATTTGATGAAGAGATGGCTTCTGAACATGTCTGTTCAGAACCCGTGATAACAGGAGTACTAACTTCTGGGCAAATCAGTCCAAAACCTGTGTCTCAAGCGAACAAATCAGATGGGGCATCAACGTCTACTAATCATTTATCTGATTTAGATTTATTATTTGAACTTTTTTATGATGAATTTCTTGGATCTAAAGTAACTAAATCTGTTGTGGTTGACAGGATGGAAGACTCGATGACTACTCATCTAACCATGTCAGATATGATTCAACAAGAAGTTCAAGTTCAAATACCTACTCCTACAGTTGAAGTTGTGACCAATAATGAAGAGACAGAAGTTTCTGATCAAGTTGTACCTACTGAGACTTTTGCACCTACTACTTTAACTGAACCCCCCATTCCTACTGAACAACCTGAAGAAGATAATAGTGGATTCATACATGATGATATTGATCTCACTACATATAATCCACTCCCTCATGAACACAAATGGACCAAAGTGCACCCGATAAGCCAAATCATTGGAGATCCAACAAAACCGGTGCAAACTAGGTCTGCTTCTCTGAATATGTGTATGCATGAATCCTTTTTGATCAAGATCGAGCCTACTCGCGTATCTGAGGCCCTTGCTGATTCCGATTGGGTGACTGCAATGCATGAAGATCTGAATCAGTTTGAAGCACTTAAAGTCTGGAGACTCGTACCCAAACCTCAAGGTAAAACCATAATTGGTACGAAATGGGTTTTCAAAATCAAGAAAGATGAAGATGGTACTGTTATCAGAAATAAATCAAGACTTGTTGCCAAGGGATATAGGCAAGAGGAAAGAATAGATTACAATGAGACTTATGCTCCAGTGGCGCGTTTAGAGGCAATTCGAATGTTTCTAGCCTATGCAGCCCACAAGAACTTCACGGTCTTTCAAATGGACGTGAAGACAACATTTCTGAATGGCATTCTCAAGGAGGAAGTCTACGTCTCGCAGCCAAAAGGCTTTGTTAATCAAAAGAAACCGAATCATGTATACGTTCTCGACAAAGTTCTTTATGGACTGAAACAAGCTCCTCGCGCCTGGTATGATGTCTTATCTAAGCTTTTGGTCAAGTCAGGTTTTACAAAAGGTACGGTCGATACCACTTTATTCCTTAAACAGGAGAAAGCCGATATCATTCTAATTCAAATATATGTGGATGATATTATTTTTGGTTCTACAAATCCTAAATACTGTAAGAATTTTTCAATCCTTATGGTGTCACGTTTTCATATGAATATGATGGGAGAGATGAATTTCTTTCTCGGATTACAAGTCAAACAATTTTCATCGGGGATTTTCATCAATCAATCTAAATACATTCTTGATATTCTTCGGAAGTTCAAAATGGAAAATTGTAAACCGATTGGTACCCCAATGACACCTGGTACTAAGATTGGCACCGATCATTCGGGAAAGGCGGTTGATGTTTGGACTTATAGAGGAATGATAGGTTCTTTAATGTATCTTACTTCCAGTAGGCCGGATATAATGTTTTCTATATGTTTATGTGCTAGATATCGGGCTAATCCAAAAGAATCCCATGTGTCTGCAGTTAAGCGCATTTTTAGGTATCTGAAGGGCACTGCAGATCTTGGTCTGTGGTATCCTAAAGATACTAGCTTTGAACTAACATCATATACAGACGCAGATCATGTTGGTTGCATGCTAGACAGGAAGATCACATCAGGTCATATACAGTTCCTCGGTGATAAACTCATCAGTTCGGCATCAAAGAAGCAATTATGTGTCTCAACTTCAACGGCCGAAGCAGAATATGTAGTTGCTGCTAGCTGCTGTTCTCAGGTCTTGTGGATGAGAACGCAACTACGAGACTACGGTTTTCACTTCAACAAAATCCCGATCTACTGTGACTCGAAGAGCACTATAGCGATAACAACTAATCCTGTTCAGCATACAAAGACCAAACACATCGATGTCAGGTATCATTTTATTAAAGATAATGTCGAAAAAGGAACAATTGAACTTTAATTTGTAAAAACTGATTATCAGCTTGCAGATTTATTTACCAAACCCTTAGACGAAAAGAGATTCAATTTTCTTGTCTCTAGGCTTGGTATGCTAAATCTTAAGACCTAATCGGTAGTTACCTATTAAAGTTTCTTATTGTAAATTTTTCATCATTTCTTTATTTCCGCAAGATATCTGTTCTTTAATCTGTTCATGATCTAAGGGGAGTGTGAGAAGAAACTCCATTGATGATCATTGTTATTTTGAGGGGGAGTTTATATAATTTCTGCATTTACCTTTTATGTCAAATTTTTGTAATGCATGATTTTAGGGGGAGTTCTTCAAGTCAAAGGAGTATGGAAATGACTTCTGATTATTTCTGATCAGAACTCATACTTTAATTGTTTTACTGCTTTTTGTCTTTTTAATTTCAGTGAATAAATTTGCTTTGACTATGACATAAGACTTTTGCAGTTTGAGATATGCTTACAAGATCATATCATTATGACTTTAAGCTTGACTTCATGAGATGTAAGATTGCACTCAAAAGGTATAATTTCTTATCTTCATCTCATAAATGGTTGAAAGGTAGACATCTTTCAATCATAGAAAACATTGTTCTTAAATGTTCAAACCACTTCCCGAATCTCAAAACGATTTCATGAATTGGAAATGTGATTTTAAATGTTTTCAAGATCTACTTTGTGATTTAACTGATATAGTTAAACAATATTGAGCATCACATGCTTTCTAGGAAAACAGGATTTCTTTGTGCTAGGACTTAACACAACTTCTACGGATACACGTTAACCAGTGTTTCCTACCCAAGAGTTTAATCCATAGTGATTGAGTGTGAGAAGTCGAAAAGAAATGAGTGTGGATTATGTGATGAGGTATACAGAAAAAGAGAGTTTGGTTAGAGTAAGCTAAATGTTTAAAAGAAAGAGGGTGTGAGAACAGAGTTAAAAGAATATCAGAACTCTGCACCAACTTTTTCTGAGTCGGGCAACCACAATTCTAATGTTTCACAACTCTTTGGTGAACATTATTGAAACAGGCAACTAGCCCATGCCAACTCTTGATCAAACCTCACCAGCCACTCATTTTCTACTCAAATAGAAAGTGTTTCACATTTTCAAAGGGGAAGCAACACATCTGCTATCTGATTTTCATTTGGAAAATCTGGATATTGAAAAGAAGGAAGTCTGCCCTACCTTCGCACTTCAATCATGCATATTGAATCTGTGTTTATACTTACTGTTGTCTCAGTGGTTTACACAATTTTGAGCCTATAAGCAATCATCCGTGCTTAATTCTTTCTATCACATGCACGAACACACAAGGAATTTGTTTCTTTGTCATAACGTTCATAGAATTTACCTTTGTGGTGTTTCGATAATTGAATGGAAGCCCTGAGGGAGTGAACATCAAAAAGCTCCTTTCCAATGTGTATTCGTTACACACAGTGACTTAGTGTTACTGACAGGCATGTTAATTGATTCATTTGTTGATTCAGGTGTTACACGATTATTTTTTCTGTATTTGCAAAGATCTAGATGAATATCTTTTGAATTGACGAATCAGAGGCTCCTTATGAAAGACATTTCTTACTCAAAGTTTTGATGAAATCGTTGCTCTTTTCATCAAAAAAGGGGGAGAAGAGCTAATCAAGAAATAGGAGAAGAAATGGGAGAGAACAAAAGTTTAGATAAATGTCCAAGATCGAATTCTTCAAAGACAAAGTATTTTGAAGACAATTCCTCAAAGACAAAGTATTTTGAAGACATGCTGATTTTAGATAAATTTTCTTTGAAGATACTTTGCTAAAGCATTCTGAGCTAAAACTGGAGATTATTAAATATTGAAGACAAAGAAGGAGATTGCATCTTCTGAGCTGAAAGAGAAGACTGAATTGCTAAATCCTTTTAGTAATGATCTTGATCCAAATGGGGAGATTGTTAGATCTCAGATTTATTGGATTCAAGATCATCCAATCTGAAGACTGGAATTTGAAGCTAAAGTTGAAAAGCCACTCTCAATATTAGTCTAATGTTAGTTTGTAATAATTGTCAAAGTTAATTATTGTGTTAATTATAGTATTTTAATATTATTCCTAAATATCTAATAAATAGATGTTTAGGATATTAGATATTAGTTTAGATATTATTTTCTTTTAGATATTATGTTATTAGATATTAGTTAGGTGATATGAGATAATATCATATCTCATTTTATCACAATCCTGATCTGATCATCGATTCATCCTAGAGAGAAAAACAGAGAAAGAGCTTCAAAGATAAATCAGATCAATCTTTGTAATCCTTGGTTATTAATCTAACAGGTTGGTAAATCGTATATGTTTGTGATTGTTTGATTGTCTGGTAAGATCGTGTTCAAATATAAGGGACCGACAATAATGGTACTGAGTTTGTCAACTCTAGTCTGAGTCAATTTATTTAAAATCAAAGGTATTATTCATCAGACTATTTGTCCATACACTCGTCAACAAAATGGATTTGTTGAGTGCAAACATCGTCATTTACTGAATGTTGCCAGATCGCTTATGTTTCAAAGTGGAATTCCTGTAAATATGTGGAATGAGTGCATTTTAACTGCCACATATTTAATTAATAGAACGCCTTCCTCTGTCTTAAATGGGAAGTGTCCTTATGAATTAATATATTCCACCTGTTCTATTTCATCTTAAATGTTTTGGGTGTTTGTGTTTCTCAGTAAAACAAAATGTTACAGATAAATTTGGAACTAAGTCTGAAAAATGTATCTTATTAGGTTATGCTAATTCTCAGAAAGGGATGCTAATTCTCCGAAAGGGTACAGGCTGTTTAGTCTGGATTCGAAAAAGGCGATTGTTTCTCGTGATGCTTAATTTTATGAAAATGATTCGAAAAAGGCGATTGTTTCTCGTGATGTTTAATTTTATGAAAATATTTTTCCTTTTAAAACGAGTTCTAACAGCTCAAGTGATTCTGTTTCTACAGATGATACTGTTCTAAGCTACCAGTAATGAGTGATTCTATTTCCCTGGGTAGTTCGTCCAAAGCTGCTAGTAACGAGTCACTTGGTAGTTCAGACTCGTCTCAAGGAGTTGCATTTTTGCCGGTGATCATTCATCTACTGATACTCAAATTTTAACTGATAATGTGGGATGAGGTGATGTTCAATTTACTGGTCTCAATCCCGAGGGCTCTTATTTCTCATCTCATGTGAATAGAAAATCAAATAGGTCTTCTGTTTTTCTAAAGAATTTAATGATTTTATGGTTGAAGGTAAAGTTTGGTATGGTATAGAAAGAGTAGTAAATTATGCCAAGTTGTCTAAAAAAAACTTTGCTTTGTGTCTAATTTGAACCTACAAACTTTGAAGAAGCTTGTAAAGATAGTAACTGGGTAGATGCTATGAATACTGAAATGGAGGCTTTATATAGGAATGGTACTTGGGTTTTGACTGACTTGCCTGCCGATAGGAAACCTATAGGATGTAAATGGGTATATAAAATTAAGTATAAGTTATATGGAGAAATAGAGAGATATAAAGCCAGGCTTGTTGCCAAAGGCTATAGTTAAAGACAGGGGTTAGATTACGAAGAAACATTTTCACCTGTTGTAAAAATGGTCACTGTAAGATGCATTATTGCTTTAGCTGTTCAAAATAAGTGGTCTTTGTATCAACTTAAAGTCAATAATGCGTTTTTGTATGGTGATTTAATTGAAGAAGTTTATATGACTTTGCGTGAAGGTTATTCCAATCCTGATGATAAACGTGTTTGTAGATTAATAAAGTCTCTATATGGTTTAAAGTAGGCCCCACGTCAGTGGTATGCAAAGTTGTCGTCTCATCTTGTTAGTCATGGGTTTGTTCAAAGCATGAATGATTATCCTTTGTTTACCAAGTTTTTTCGTTCTGAATTTATTGTTTTACTTGTGTATGTGGATGACATCGTTATCACTGGTAGTAGTATCTCTGAAATAAATTCTGTTAAGGATTTTTTGAAAAGCAAATTTTTGATTAAGGATTTAGGCTAGTTGAATTTTTTTCTAGTACTGAATTTTTGGATATGGATAATGGTTTGTATATGAGTCAGATAAAATATTTTGGAGTTACTTAATGATTTTGGATATTTCCGTTGTAAGCCAATAAACACACCAATGGACATGAATTTAGTTGTAACCGACTCTACAGGATCTATGTCTGATGATCCACCTTTGTTAGATTTTTCTGCTTTTCAAAGATTAATTGGTAGACTCATTTATTTGGTTGCTACAAGACTTGATATAGCTTTT
The DNA here is from genome assembly GCA_954870635.1 of Arctium minus. NCBI lineage: Eukaryota > Viridiplantae > Streptophyta > Magnoliopsida > Asterales > Asteraceae > Arctium > Arctium minus. The sequence goes on from OX941090.1 coordinate 5,426,079, forward strand.
GCTGTTCACTGTTTGAGTCAGTTCATGCATAGTCCTCGTCGATCTCATCTTAAATTGGCTTTGAGAGTGCTTAGGTACTTAAAGTCTTCTCCTGGAAGTGGTGTAAGTTTTACCAGACCAGATTCTTTTGGTTTAGCAGTTTATGTGGATGTAGATCGGGGTAAGTGTCTCTCTTCTAGACGTTCTGTTTCAGGGTACTGTTTGTTTATGGGTAACTTAATGGTTTCTTGGAAAAGTAAGAAACAAAATACTGTGTCTAGATCTTCAGTTGAGTCTGAATATTGAGCCATGGCAACAACAACTTGTGAGTTGATTTGGGTTCTTAAAGTTTTAGTTTATTTGAAGCTTGATAATTTACTTCCAGTAAGTTTGCATTGTGATAATAAATCTGCTATTCAAATAGCGAATAATCCAGTTTTTCATGAACGTATTAAACACATCGAAATAGATGTTCATCAGGTTCGAGAAAAGGTAAGTTCATGTATGATTAAGATTGTTAAGGTTTATACCTCTCAACAAATTGCTGATATCTTTACTAAGTCTTTAAATGTTGTTCAGCATAATTTTTTGTATTCTAAATTTGGAATGATTGATTTGTTTAAATGTCAAGATTAAGGGCAGGTGTTAAAAGTTTATATATTGTTGTTAATCTCGACATTTACAGTTTGTTAATGTGTTTGTGTAAGGTAAAGGGTTGATATGTTTGTGTCAAGTTTGTTAGAGGACTGCTCTGGATATTACTCGGTTCAAAAAGGGTAGCAGGTTCTTGGAGGGCTATTTCTGTAAATTGTTTCTTTTGGTAATTAAATGATGCAATTAGGGTTTTTTTTAGATATTAATTCATTTTGTAAGCGGCTGAAAATCTATTCGTTTTAGTGTGTGTGTGTGTGTGTGTGAGAGAGAGAGAGAGACTTGTTAGAGTGAGGGTTTGTAGCTTTGTATCGTTGATTCTGTTTTGAATAAAAGGTTTGAGATTGTCTAGAATAATGAAAATGAAGATTAAACCCATTGATTCCACGAGTACCCGTAGATGATCTCTTCTAAAGTCCGTTGATTCAACGAATATCAAAGCTTAGGCTTCAAATATGAATTCATTATGAACTCAAAATTTGGGATGAAAGATGTAAGTTCCTAAATTTCATTTGTGATCATTCAAATTATATCATAAACATATAATAAGAGGACCAAAACGAAATGGGCATGAAAAAGACTATGGGCCTATTATAAAAGCCCAAACGAAAAATTAAAAACATGGGGAAAAAAATACAAAAAATCTAAATAGATATTCAAACGATGTTTTTAGGCCTAAAAAATCTGTTAGGCCTCTTTGGGCCTACCCAGGGACTGCTCCACGTTCCAAGTTTCGAATCGAGTCAATTGACATATTATGGACTTGAATCACAGTCATGTAGCAAAATTATGGTTGCTTAAGCGGGACACCTTTGTTAGCTCGGTCATGGGCGTCAGAAACAATAAAATTTGGTCCCCATGCGCCAAGGCCTACATCAAAGATCCATTTTCTTATACTGAAACTATGGGAAAACTTCAAGTTAACCCGAGATATACATGCAACTTCATCAATGAAATATTTTATACGATTTTGTGATGAATTGAATTTCTCTTTGATTTATCGAGTAAAGGTCATGAAATTTACTACAATTGTTCGTGAAAGACATTGCAAGAACATTCTTTACACTTGAGTCATTTCCTTGTTATAATCTACAATATTTAACGAATATGTATTTTTGTTAATGTCAACATAAAATTAAAAATGTTAGTCTATACAGGGGGATTCTAAGAAGAAACACAAAAAATGATAGAATAAATGATTTATATTTGAATCATTGGTAAGCTCGAGAAAAATCTATTTAAAGATGTATATATATATATATATATATATATATAGTGTTTGGTTCATTTGAGAAATGGTAAATATATAAAAAATAGAGAAGTAATCCTAGCCATTCATATGGTCAAGATTGGATTTGACTAGTCAAATATTGCGGCTTTGACCGGTCAGAAGTTGCGGCTTTGACTGGTCAAAAGTTGCGGCTATCCCAAAAATTGAAGGACAATTTCGTAAATTTAACAAAACACATGAGCTGTGTTCATATATGAACATGTATAATTCACATATGAACTATATGTTCATATATGAACCAGTGCAATTCACAACTGAACTCTTTTAACTGATTCATATATGAACCTTTGTGATTCATATATGAATCTGTATGAATCACAAAGATTCATATATGAATCTGTATGAATCACAAAAATTAATATATGCACATTTGTGAATCACAAAGATTCATATATGAACATTTGTGAATCACAAAGATTCATATATGAATCAGTTGAACTAATTAACAGATTCATATATGAATCTTTGTGATTCATACAGATTCATATATGAACTCATCCCGTGTATTTTACGAAATTACCACTCTACCTTCTATAGACCACACAAGGAATTATCCGGTGCTTCGCGGTCAAAGCCGCAAATGTTGACCAGATGAATGACTAAGATTACTTTTCTATTTCTCATATATTTACCATTTTCTCAAATGAACCTCTCCCTATATATATATATATATATATATATATATATATATATATATATATATATATATATATATATATATATATATATATATATATATATATATATATATATGTGTGTGTGAACTCACGTTTGCTTACATAGCATTTTATTAATTATTCACATATGAAGATGCATTTGTGAACCTATGTTTCCTTATATGAATCATTTATTCGTAGGTTCTTACCATATTTGTTTTTCTTAATGAATCTTCCCCTAAGTTGATACCTAAAACACAAAAACTATTATTTATTCAACATCAAAGCGTTTAAACACATGTACACGCACTCGTAGTATTTACATTTTTACATCCCCATGCCCACATCTCTTCTTGATTTCTCAATCATTTGCAGAAAATCTTGAAGTCCAATACTCTTTAATCTCCACTGCAGTTCTTCCAATACTCTTTACATCCCCATGCCCACATCTCTTCTTGATTTCTCAATCATTTATAGAAAATCGTGTAGTCCAATACTCTTTAATCTCCACTGCAGTTCTTCCAGGGATTCTTCCGGCAATCAGCGACCATCTGAGAGCGTCATCACACGATAACTTCTTTTAGTTATTGATCATGAAGTAAATGAAATTTTGGAGACTCGCACAAAAACAAAGAAAACAAAAAAGAATAATTTTGAGTAAAATCTTTGAAGGTCATTTGGGTATCAAGATTATATTGACTGTGTATTAAAAATGATATGAAACAAAAACAGAAACAAGAGGAGATATAGATTGAGTTCACCTATCCCCAACCAGCTTGTACATTCTTGTGATGAGATTTTTTTCGTCTTCTGAGAATTCAAGCTTAGATTCTCGACTCGATTGCTCTACTGGAGATTAATTGATAACACATTACAAAGATTTAGAGAAAGTTACAAGCACAAAACCTACATTTGGGATTGCATCGATGGATCGTAATATAATCTTGGGGTCGTGGTAAAAAACACTGTAATCTTGGAGTCATAAAGACCCCATGTTGTTTACCATTGTTCTACTTTTTTGTCGTTTAAAATCGGGTGAATTTGTGTGTGCTGGAGCAAGAGGGAGAGAGAGATTTGAGATGGGTACCTGTAGATTTAGAAGAATGGTCATTAGAAGTGGAGCACTTGTCCAAACTAGCCATTAAATATCGAGTAATTGGCAAATACTTGATATCTATTTGATGCTAAAAGATAACGAAGAAAGGGTTTTTATAACGTGGTGGGGAACTGAGGGCTACAAGAACTTGTATTAATAGAAGGAAATAAGCCATCTGCATCAAGTTTTCTTCATGGGTTTTCAACCTTTTTACACTGCAAGAATGAAAGGTAAGCAACGAAAAGCATATGATTAAAGAATGGTAGGTGGATAACATAATTGGAGTCTTTTGTTTGGTCCAAGGCAAGATTGGTAGCTAGTTTTAACCCTTAGTTTTTGTTTGGATATATAGCCTGCTTTTTAAGACTAGACCAGATCCTAGCTAACCATCACCAACCACCCATGGTTAATGCCAAATGTTCGATGGCCAGCAGCAGAACTCCAGTGGACCATGGTCAAAACTACTCTAGCAACTCTTACAATGATCTAAAGCTGGCCATTGGTCCATTGTAGTTAGGTACGCAAATTAACCCAGCATAGCGCGCCATTGGTCCACTTTAGTTAGGTATAATCAAGGTTCTAAACGACGTGAGACGTAGATTGGCGGCGAAGCCAAACCTCAAATCTTAGGAGCCACGGTGAGTCCATGACGCGTCATATAATATATGGTGGCAAATTTCTATATTATAATATATATAAAAACATATGTTTTGTACTATTACTCAATGAGTCAATGATAATAAACAAGTTAATTAGGTTATATATATATATATATATTAAAAACTAGCAAATAAAACATTAAAAATGTAAAGAGAAAATCAAATATTGCGTACAAAGTGCATTATGCCATTGCGTGCCACAAGCTTAAGGTGGCGTGAGACACAAGCCTTAAGCCACAACATGCCACGGCGACTGTTGCTTCGAGCCTTTTAAAACAGTGGGTATAATAGGGAAGTGGAACTTTTAATTGAGGGGTTATTTTAGCAAACAAATACAGTATAATGGTATACTTTTGAGAGCAAATTTTCATTAAATAAGTATTCTATTAATGGGAGTGATTGATTGTGAAATGTTTAGGGGTTCAAATTGAAGTACTAAGGATGTAATGACCAAAAAAACAAAGATCAAAATTAAGGAAAAAAAATGTACAAATCGGTTGTGGATATGAATACAATTTAGGCCACAATTTAATCCACTGTTGAAATTTAGTTCAACATCAAGCTAAAAGTCAACCTTCGAAGAGCATCTCAACACACCTTTTTAATATTGGTTTAATGCAGAAAATGGATTGATACGGCTAATAAGAGGTGTCGGGCATAACTTAACCATTAAAAATCATATCAATCACAATATGAAAAATTAAGCAATAAAGGAGAGAGTGACATCAGATATTTTTAAATGGAATCCTGGATTTTCTATCGATTTGGTGTTGCAATGGAGAAGATTACAAGATCAATGATTATGAAAATGGATGACACTCTATTGCTAGTTCATCGATGGAGATTAAGCTCTTGCAATGAAGAGAAAAATGTTAATGAAATTAAACATATAACATGATTTAATTCAGTCTCATGATCATCAATCAATTTTATCAAAAGCAATTGATTTGATAACATAAAACTTACTTGGAAATCCAATCTTGATAGGATTATTTACTGACGATGATAAGCCATTGTTGTAGTGTGATACAGGATCCCTTTATCTCGTTATGATACTTTCTTCTTGATGGATAGATTGATAGGACAAATTATGGTGTTTTGGAGAAGAAGTAAAAATAGCTCAAACTTGGTTTTCGGAAGTGGCTCAATATTAGTCATCATATATGTAACACCTGTATATTTTGGTAAGCAATAAGCTCCCTCATGAATCAAATTATATAATATAATTGCAGGATATGGGCCTTAGTGGGTTTTTTTTGGTACCGTCAAGCGTTGGAAGCCTTCTGGATAAAAAGTTCAAATTTTGGAGCTCCGCACAGTGGGGGCGACTATGCCCGACGATTGTGAAACTATCACTATCGCCGAGGGCATAGTCGCGGAAGGAGGTGTGCCCGCGGTACACATCAAGCGAGAATGTCCTGCGACTGTGACTTGGTCACTATCGCGGAGGCACAATCGCAGAGGGCCCCGAGGCCGCGATACATAGGCTGCGATTGTGACACTGGTCACTATTGCCTGCGGGTACTAGGAGCCTTATAAGTTCGATTTTTGGGTGGTCACAATTTCTCATTTCTCTTACCTCAAACTCTCTCAACCCTATATCCCTCTTGAATGATGGTTTAGGTTGCATCCAAGGCTCCATCTCCCTTACTCTTTCAAGTTTGGACCTCTTCATTGGTGTGATTTAGAAGCTACATTAAGAGTTCTTCACTTTCATTCCCATTTCTAGGGTTCTTAAGTTTTTTAGGGTTTTACCAAACCCTTTTTCCATTCTTTTGGTGTTTTAGGACTTGAGGTCATATTAGTGACCAAAAAGTATATTGTTGGTGGATTCAAGTTGTGATTAAGGTAACCTCTCGTGTTCCTTCACCAAAGAAATTAGGGTTTTATGGTTTTCATTTCCCTTCCATTTGTTGGAACTTGGTGTAACTTAGGAATCTTTGTAGCTAAGGATTGTTGTGGAAAACTTGGAGCTAGTGGAAAAATTTAAGATTTCATCCAAGGAACTCAAGCTTTGTGGGTAAAACCTAAATTTAGTCTAAATCTAGCGAGGTGAGTTCTAGTTGCTTTATAAAACTATATACATGTCAAAATATAAATGTTTTAGGGTTTTTAAACATACATTTATGTGCTTACTTTACATTTAATGGGGTTTTGGTGATTTTGGTATTCTTGAGCATATTGAGTTGTTAAATATTTATAAATGATTTATAATATGATATTGGATGTTTTGGCCACCAAAAGGGATGTTGATCCACTAGTAAATATTTTATTTGATGTTTGAAGAATTGAGTGACTTATTTCGTTGGTTTTCTAATATGTGCAAATTGGATTGTAAGCGGTTTGAATGGAATGATTTTAAGAGTCGGAATCTTATGGACATTTATTTGGTTATGATTATTTTGGGATTTTACCCAACTTACGAGTTTTGGACGTTGAAACCTTAAGCTCTTTTTACTTTAAAGGTATGAGTTATTTGGAAACGGTCATTCTTTGACCTTATGAATATTGGGAAATTGTGAACCTTACGATTTGGGCCTTCGGCCAACCATACTTTGGAAAAATGCCAATTTTGGGGAAGTTGTACTTCGACTTATGTAGCCATATTGGATTATTTATTTTGCCAAGCGTTTTATGATGCCTTATGGCTTGCTTGCTACTCAAATGAGTTTTGGGATGTTGTCCAGTTTAAATGGCTCAATATAGAGCATTTTATGGAAATGTAATTATTTCACAAATGTTGGTTCTACATGTTTTGAATGCATTATTCATTCATTGGAGTCATGTAATGTTTAGACTGTAATGCAATGGATCCATAGGCATAGTGTAACACCCCAAATTTTTGGCCTAGACACCCTTTGCCCATGTTAAAAGTTTTACCTTAACCATTTCAACTAAATATTTGGATTTATGTAAATTAGAGGGTGTAAATGTCAATGTTATAAGCATTATCATAAGGAAAGTCGAATCGTGTTTGAAAACGATCAAAATTGGAACTTCGAGACTCGGGGGGGGGGGGGTGCCAATGACTATGACCGACAACAGTGCCCTTGGGCATTGTCACGAGGCACAGTCGCGCCCCACTCCCTGGCCTCGATACAATCTTGGTGAGTATGCCATGGCGACATTGCCATGGGCATACTCGCGGGGCAATGTCTCAGAGTGTCTCGAGGCTACGGTACACCTGGCGTGAGAATGCCAGGCGAGAGTGCCAATGGCATTCTTGCATGTCAATGTCGCCTACGGGGGCTGAGGCTTTAAATGCCTTGTCCATTTAATTGAGATTCATTTGTTGCATTGAAAGGCTTTTGGTTGGATGATCTTCTCTCAAGGTTTAGATAATATTCTTCCCATTTCTCATCCCGCTCCCTCATTAAATGCTACTCCAACTACATCTAGTGACATTTATGATTCCTTCTTGGTTCTAGCCTCAAGTAAATCATCTAGCTCCATTTGGGAATCTCAAGACTCAATCTCTATTCTTAGGGTTTACCATTTTAGAGTTTTTACATCACAAACCCACTTGGTGAGTTTCTCAACCCTTACTCTGTCAGGATCTAATTCTTAACAAGAATAATGAACTCAAAAACAATATTAAAGAAGTTGCGGAATAACACTTTAATATTCAACAATCAATGTAACAGTGAATCAGAAATCACAACTTGTAAACTTTATTGAATGATTAAAGCTACAAGATTTTAAACAAAACCTCAATATTGATGAACAGGCTCACCAATATGAATTCTACTTCTCTAGAACTAGGGTTCTAAACCTTGAGGTTAACTCTCTCTAAAACGTATTAAAACAAAAGTTAATTCTATCATAGACTTCTATACTATTTATACAAGACATATTACAAGATAATTATCAAAATACAATTGATCTTCAGTCCATAATTATCTTCTTTACTTTAGCAAGTCTTCTATACAGCTGTCTTCATTCCATACTGAGTCTTCATCTCATAAGCAGCACTAACCTTCTTCAAAGGTATTAACCATCTTCAGCAGCATTAAAATCCTCAGCGGTAGTAATTGTGTTCAGCAGTATTAACTTTGATCTGACAGTACTAACTTCAGCAGTACTAACTACTAACAGTACTAACTCTCCAAGCAGTACTAACTTGTCAAGCAGTATTAAATCTACTAGCAGTAGTAATCAGTTGTGCTAGCAACATTAACCATACTTAAGCAATTCTTTAATTCCCAACAATCTCCCCCAAACTTGACTTTTAGGAAGAGAAATCAAGTTCTTCAATTATGGTCTTCAAGATGCTTTCAACACTACAACTTAGTTGCCCAAATTTGGATTCAGACCCAGACTTTGATTGATTGTCCTTCTTACCACAATTCTAGCCATTTCTGATTCCTTTGCACACACTAGCTTAGCTTTCAACATCCCATTCAGCTTCTCCTTGCTATAATCATATACTTTGTCCACCAGGTAGTATTCTTGATAACATTTATCTATTGTGATCATGATACACCACAGTTTTCAAATAGTATCCAGTAATCAATCTTCTTGAACCTATACTCATGATGTAGATCCTTGATCCTGTAAACCATCTTTTCTGGTTCAAACATCATACATAGGTATTCCATTGCAACCTTGAGTATATTTTCTTCAGTTCCTTTCAAAACATGCTCATAAAGCTTCATTCCCACTTTATACATTTCTTCTAGGTCAGCTCTTGAACAACTTCTGATTACTTTCCCCCAAGTTGAATATATTTCAAATACATCACCAACTCGTTTAAATCTGAAGTAATCCTTTCTGTTGTCTCTCAGAATGTCCCAAAAGATTATTTATGGTGCCTTCATAGAAATGGGAACAACCTGTACTGGTTCTATTAAAGTCATATAAAGCCCCACATGTTCATCAGACTGACTTGTTTGCTTTGCACTTTGACTAGGTTGCTCTGTATGATCTGCCACAGATGATTCTGGATTCTGCTCTGGTTCTGCTGAAGGTGGAACAGAAGATTCTGCCTCTCTTTCTGATTCTTCAATCCTTGGCTTCTTGGACTGTTTCTTGGAAGCTATAGTCTTTACTCTCTTTGCATATTTCATTTCCATTCCAACATTCTCTTGCTCTTCCTTCTTTTCTTCAACCTTTTCCTTTGAAGGTGTGGTTTCCTCAGGGAATGGTTGTTGGATGTTGAGATCATGCCTCTCTTTCATCCTTCTTTCTACTTCTTCCCTTTGAGAGGAATCCCCTTGAAGCTTTGTCATTTCCTTCTTATACAGCTCCTCAACTTTGCTGTATGCCATGTTAGTAAACATTTCTCCCTTTACACCAATTGAGCCTTTCAGAAAGTTGATCATTTTTCTCCTTTCTTGATTGGCCAAAAAGGTCTTGGAAGGTTGTCTTTTCTGCTTCTTGACTGACATTCTTTGCTTGGATTCTTTCACTGGTATTTTCTTGGCCTCAACTGCAGTTTTCATGCTCTTTTGATACTCTTCATTGAGCTTTCTGGCCATCTCCAGTGCAAGCTCTCTGTCCTTTTTTGATTGGAGTTGTTCTTCCTTTTCCATCGCAGCTTGAAACTGTTTTTCCACTTCTTCATCTAACTCCAACTGGTTCTTCTTCTTTAAGGGTTGTTCAGATTCAACCATCTTAGCTTTTCCCTTTGCATCCTTCAAATCTGCCTCACTCATTTCTTTTGTTTTCTTTTCAAGGCCTCCTTCTTTAATTACCACTCCCTTGGCCTTTTGAGTAGCCTTAGGAGTGTCATTCTTGGCTTTTACCAACGTTTCTGCAATTTCCAATTCTTCAACAGATAGCCCTGTTACTGCTGCTACCTGTTCTGTTACTGTTGCTTGTGATTATGTTTCTACTGCTACTTGAACCTCATATGTTTCTGCTGCTTGTGGTTCTGTTTCTGCTGCTTTCTCCCCCTCAAAATCAAATCCCATCTCAGATGTACTTTCCTTTTCTGCTTCAGCCTCTTGATTCTCCCCCTTGTTGAAAGCATCATTAGCACTTGTTCTCTTCTTCAAAACAAACTGTCGTCTCCTGTTCTTGTGCACCAATCTTGTCACCATTTTCTTCAATTTGGTAATCTGTACTTGTTGAGACAGAATTACCAATTTCATCTCTTCTATGTCTTTGCCTTGTTTGATGACATCCAGATTAATGTTGCCCATAGTTTCCATCAATTCATTGTAGTCATATTTGTCCTCACCTCCTTTGGGTGTGTTTACTACCTTTGGAGAATCATTGGATCTTTTAGTAGTAGAGGTCTTCTGCCTAGCAGAATCACCTGCTACCGCCTTGGGTTCTTGGCACCTGGGACCTTTGGATGATTGCTCATCCAAAGTTGCCATTGGGAAGGTCTTATTGATGTTACCACTGGCCTCCTCTATGCTAGTAGGAGTAGTGGCAGCCTTTGCACCCATATGCTCATGCATCTCCTCAGTGAGCACCTCCTTGGGTTTGGGAGACACCCCTGTGGTTTCCCTATAGATATTCTCTAATGGAGAATTCTCCATTAGAGGGTTTGAAGGCTTGGAGGGTGAAGGTACAAGAAGGGAATGAGCCTTCTTTACCTTTTTCCTGATGTAAGTATTGGTGATTGGAGAAGTTGGTTTTTGAAGAAGGGACTGAGGGATTGATATACTGATTGAAGGTTGGGATTGGCTTTCAGTGGGATGGTCTAATGAGGGCCTTGACCCTGAAGCCATACCTTCTTGATTGTGGGACACCACCATCATTGTAGAGAACAATAGGGTGTCAACTCCTTCTGAGTCCATGGCAGATCTCTTCATATTTGAAAAGACCTTGCCCTTGGGGATTTTAGGTACATATACCTCATCAAATTGAGGCATATCCGTCAATTCAGTGGTTAGAACTGCCTGGAAAAATCTTGGGTACATATAAAAACTCTTTTTGTTTCCCAAGTTTGACACAAGGTCATTGAAAATCATTTTTGAAAAATTATACTTTATGGCAGTTGCCAAGCAGACCAAAGCATAAGCAATGGTACTACTGAACTCACTCCATCCAGTAGTCTTTCTAGAAATACAATGCATAAGGGTATGGACAAAGAAACGCCATTGGGGTGAGAATTTAGCTTTTGAGAACTTGAAAACACCCAATGGGCCTCCATACCCCATTCTAGTGAGAGTGGAAAATAGATCATCATTAGAGATAGATGAGATACCTGAGGCATCGTCTAGACGTAGACTGATGCGAATTACCTCTTCAGAAACTGTCAAGGGTTTGTCACACACCCTTGTCTTGATAACTTGCACACCATTTTCAGTAATAGTGGTGGCATTAGCCCATAATTGCTTCTGGTGCTCGATGTAGATGGATGGTGACACTGTAAGAGCATACGCGATATGGCTGGACTTAAGAAAGTCGACTATTTGATGAAATCCATTAGCCTGCTTAGGCTTTTGAAGCATTGCTATCTCGTTGTGTTCGTCAATAAAAGCCATTGATGCCATCGAGCTTGAGGATTCTTGACTGAAACTCAGTAGGTGCTTGAGAGAAAAGAGGTTAGAGAGAAGATGAATAGTATTCAAAGAGTCGTTATGAGCTTTTAGGCGGGCAAAGAGGCTATTTATATGATTCAGGAAAGAAGCGGTATTAACCACTAGCAGTATTAACTAACTAGCAGTATTAACGGAGAGCAGTATTAACCACTAGCAGTATTAACTAACTAGCAGTATTAACTGAGAGCAGTATTAACCACTAGCAGTATTAACTAACTAGCATTATTAACTGAGAGCAGTATTAACCACTAGCAGTATTAACTAACTAGCAGTATTAACCATTAGCAGTATTAACTATACTTACACTTTTTGAAGCTTGTGTTAGTCTGAGCAAGGCAATACCACTTCCTGAGAAAGATGATTAGTAACACCAGAAATAACCAAATAACAAGTATACAATCACTTTTTAAATATGAGCTCATTCAAAGTTGATCATGCCCACACTTGTGACCAAGAAAGTGAATCTTCCCACATCAAAAGCTTTAGTGAATAGATCAGCAAACTGGTTGTCAGTATGAACTTTAGCAACTTGAATAAGCTTCTTTTCATTACAGTCTCTAATAAAGTGATACCTGATCTCAATGTGCTTTGTTTTGGAGTGCTTGACTGGATTATTAACAATGCTTATAGCACTGCTATTGTCAATGAATATTGGCGTGTGAAGAAAGGTTACCCCATAGTCCAGCATTTGATTCTGAATCCATAGAACCTGAGAGCAGCAACTTGCAGCAGAAATGTACTCAGCTTTTGTTGTTGATAAGGACACTGTGGTTTGCTTCTTACACTGCCAAGATACTAGTCTTGCACCCAAAAGTTGACATCCCCCTGAAGTAGACTTTCTATCCATATTAGCACCTCCCAAGTCACTGTCTGAATATGCAATCAAGTCAAAAGTAGATTCATACGGATACCAAAGACCTAATCTAGGTTTCCCTCTTAAGTATCTGAAAACCCTCTTAACAGCTTGAAGATGTGATTGCTTTGACTTGACTTGGAATCTGGCACACACACACATTGGAAACATGATGTCTGGTCTTGAGGCTGTGAGATACATGAGAGATCCAATCATTGATCTATATAGATGGACATCAACATCCTCCCCCTCAAGATCAGCAGTGATCTGTTTATGAGTCTCCATTGGTGTGCTTGCTGGCCTTGAGTCTGTTAAACCATACTTATCCAGGATGTCTTTCACATACTTTGATTGACTTATGAAGATCCCATCTTTCTGCTGTTTCACTTGAAGCCTAAGGAAGAAGGTGAGTTCACCCATTGAACTCATTTTAAAGCTCTTGTGCATCAATTTTTCAAAGTCTCTACACATCTGTTCTTTTGTAGATCCAAAGATGATGTCATCCACATAGATCTGAACAAGTAGGATGTCCTTCTTACTTCTTTTAATGAAGAGGGTCTTGTCAATTATTCCCCTTTCAAACCCATTTTCTAAGAGATAAGTAGACAATGTATCATACCATGCTCTTGGGGCTTGATGTAGACCATAAAGTGCTTTCTTCAGTTTGTATACTCTGTCAGGATATGATGGATTTTCAAATCCTGGGGGCTGACAGACATATACTTCTTCATCAATTTACCATATAGAAAGGCATTCTTCACATCCATTTGATATACCTTGAACTTCATGTATGAGGCATAGGCTAGAAATAGCCTAATTGCCTCTACCCTTGTAACTGGAGCAAAGACTTCTTCATAATCTATGTCTTCTTTCTGAGTGTACCCTTGTGCCACTAGCCTTGATTTGTTCCTGATTACAATTCCTCTCTCATCCTTTTTATTTCTGAAAATCCACTTGGTGCCAATTGCTCTATGACCTTTTGGAAGGTCCACCAAGTCCCAAACTTCTTGCAATTTGAACTGTAGTAACTCTTCTTGCATGGCTTCTATCCAATTGGAATCTTTCATTCCATCATACACCTTCTTAGGCTCTATCTGAGATAGAAAGCAAGAGAGTATTGTATGTTGCTGATCCTGCAACTCTTGAAGTCTGCTTTGATTTCTAGTTATCATAGGAGAAGAGATGTCTCCTATTACCAGCTCTAGAGGATGATTCTTTTGAGTTCTTGTCTGGTGACTAGGTTCTTCATTAATTCCAACATCTAGATTGGAATCATTTAAGTCAGCTGAGGGGGTCTCATCAGCTGCTTCTGGCTCTTCATGCTCTGAATTCTCATAATCTCTTCTTTCTTTTTCACTCTAAATTGGTTCAGTGACAATTTCCTTTTCACAGATTTCAACAGAGTTCATTGTAGGTAATGGAAAGATCACAGACTGAGGAATACTATTCTGTACTTGTACTTCCCCTGATCCTCCACTTCCTGAACCTGCATGATCATCACTACTGAAACCCAAAGAGTTAGTTAGTGAATCAATGTCAAACAACCACTGAGGACCTGAACCAATAGGATTTGGTGTGTTCTCATTGCATTTGACATTGTCACTTTCTCAATTATTCTAGAAGAAGAATTAAATACTCTGTAGGCCTTACTCTGAGATGAGTAACCAACAAGAAAACCATCATCTGCCTTGCTATCAAACTTTCCTAAGTGAGTTTTGGTATTGAGAATGGTACAAGGACACCCAAAAGGTTTGAAAAATCCAATAAATGGTTTTCTTTTATTTAAAAGCTCATATGGTGTCTTGTTTTTAGGCTTGACTACTAGAACTCTGTTTTGGACATAACAAGCAGTATTAACTGCTTCAGCCCAGAAAGTAATTGGAAGTTTTGAATCAGCTAACAGAGATCTAGCAGCTTCAATCAGTGTCCTATTCCTTCTCTCAGCAACATCATTTTGTTGTGGAGTCCTAGGAGCACTGTATTGTCTCTCAATTCCTTTTTCCTCACAAAAGGTGTTTAGGTCATGATTTTTAAATTCAGTACCATTGTCTGACCGAATTACTTTTACTTTTTGATTTGTTTGGTTTTCAATTCTTAGAATAAAGGATTTGATCAGTCCACATGTCTCATCCTTAGTCCTTAGAAAATATACCCAAGTAAATCTAGAGTAATCATCAACAATAACTAAGCAGTATGATTTCTTACCTATACTCATAACATTTGTAGGACCAAACAGATCAATATGCAATAACAGAAGAAAATTAGAAATAGTGTTCAACTCTTTGGACTTATGAGAAGTTTTGTGTTGTTTGCCTTTGAGACAGGCAACACAATGATCATCACATGAAAAGACTTTTGAAGGCAAACCTCTTACAAGGATGTTTTTAACAAGTTTATTCATTGTTTTAAAGTTCATGTGACACATCCTTCTGTGCCAAAGTGATGATTCATCCAAAGATGCTTTTGAGACAAGACAATTTAGGGATAAATCAGTTGAAACATTTTCCATATCCAAACAATAGACATTATCCTTTCTGGGAGTTCTTAGTAGTATCATCTTTTCATCAACCACCTTGAATCCAGGAGCAAGGATAATGCATTCAGAATCAGTGAATAATATACTATGCTTTTTGTCACAAACCTGTGATACACTTAACAGGTTGTACCTTAACTGCTCAACATAGAAAACATCTTCAAAGGTCATTTTACCTTTTGTTACATCACCCTTACCACTGATCTTACCTCCATCTGGAGTATTACCAAAGGCAACATGTCCTCCATCAATTTTCTTGAAATTCTTGAGGCAAGCCATGTTCCCTGTCATGTGCCTAGAGCAACCACTATCAACATGCCAGATGCTCTTTCCTTTGAGCTGTTGGTTGCCCTGCACATAGAATAACACAATTAGTATTGATTGGGAACCCAAGCCAAAGTGGTCTTAGGTCTCCCTTTCTCATCAAAGTATTTACATTCCTTTTTTATGAGATTTTTAAAATCAGAGCACTCATTACTGGAGTACTTCGTCAAGATGATTGGGCTCGCAGTACAAACACTAGAAGCAGTACTATCTTTAGAAGTACTAACAGAGTTAGCCGTACTAACAGGTTTAGCAGTACTAACATTAGAAGAAGTACTAACAATGTTAGTTTTAGAAGTACTAATACTCTTAGCAGCACTAACATTGGTAGCAGTAGTATTGCTTCTAGCAGCACTATCATTGTCAGCAACACTATTTGTGGTAGCAGTACTAAGAGTTTTAGTGCTTTTGGGAATCCACATCTTGACACTTTCTTTCACATTCTTTTTCTTCATGTGGCTTTTAGCTTTAACAGGAATTCTTAGCCACATGGTTCCTTTCATCCTTCCTATAACCAAAGGGTTTTTGCATGGATCTTTGAAAATTCATCCTTTGGTTAATAGGATTAAAGTAACAGTGCTTGGCAAGATGATTCAATTTGCCACATATGAAACAAGGTTTTGGTCTGATGATTTTACTCAGATCAACTCCTTGTTTCTGAGCCCATTTATTATTCCAATTTCTTTGATTTCCCCTTCTTTTATCATGTTTTAGGGGCTCAGACTTATTACATGCACACTGTTTGCAACGAACAGGATTCACAATTGTGGTATGCTTGTAATGGACCTTCTTAGACTTTCCCTCAGTCTTCTCTATGTCCTTAGATCTTACCCAAATCTTTCCACAACCCTCATTGGTAATAATGTGATTCTCTAGAGGAATCTCACCACTCACATTGTTCTCCTTACTCTTACCAGCTTCTTTCTCAGTCTTGTCCTCAACAACTACTCCATCTAAGGGATCTATCTCAGTGGCTCCCTCAGGCAAATCCTTCCTATCCTTGGTCTCTAGCAAGTCTGATATAGGAGGGATGTATTTGTTGTTGTATGGTGGTGGTGTGGTATTGTACCCAATTCCTCTTCTCAGTTTGTCATGAAACTGAGTTTATAGTAAAGAGTCCATTGCTTTAGAAGCATTGGAAAACTTTTCTACATCCAGCTTAACCTTGGCTAGCTCTTCTCTCAACTTTTCATTCTCCTCTTTATATTTGGTCAGTTGGATTTCTAGGTCATTTTTCTCCCACTTCCAGTAATTTGTTCCTCAAACCTCTCAACAATTCTCACATAGTCTTTTATATCTTTTTCTAACCTCTTACGGTCATCACTCATATTCTGGTTGTGATCCCTGTACCTTTTAACAGTGTCAATGCAAGTTTGAGAACAGAGATTAGAAAGTACCTCAATTGGGAGATCAGATACCTTTGCCATGAGAGCTTGATTTTGAATAGCCTCTTCTGCTTGATCACTCCAGTCAAACCCCATTCCTTGTTGAGAAACAAGGGCTTGAGCAGAGTTTCTGTTCTGGTTGAAGCTTCCAGTCTGAGCTTGTTGGTGAGACTCTCCACTTCTGCATTCCCTGGCAAAGTGTCCCTTTAGATGACACTTATAGCACTCCACCTTTGACTTATCAAAGCCTGCTCCATATTCTCTTCTTTGGGAGAAGTTGTTCCTCCCAGTCCTCTTGATGAACTTCTTCACCCTCATAGAAAGCATGGTCATCTGCCATTAAATATCCATCTCTTCAAGATCATCAGGATGAAGTTGTTCCAAGTCATCATTGATTAAAGAGGAGTTTCCATGGCTGGAAAGAAAGGCTTCAAAAACAGATTCAGTGCCTTTTTCTTGATTTACTCCATTAGCAGCATTAACTGATTCAGGGTTAGCAGTAGAATCAATTGATGCTGATAGGAGTGCAGCATTATGAACACATCTAGTAGGCTTCTTCTTTGCCTCCACCTCAGATTCAAACACTCTCAGATCATTGTACAGATCATCCAATTTCTTTTCTTCTAATTGATCATTCTGTCTGAATGAAACAGTATACATGGTCCATTCATCTCCAAGGGACCTTAAGAACTTTCTGTTTACATCATCTTGATCAATCTTTACTCCCATAGTAGCTAGTTCACCAATCAACTTGTTAAACCTGTCAAAAGTTTGAGTCATGGACTCATTCTTAGTTGACATAAAGTTTTCATATAGTTGCTTCAATATTGCCTTCTGATTTCTCTTGGTACTTTTGGTACCAGAGAATCTCTTCTCTAGAGCATTCCAAAGCATATGTGCATCAGTGCAATTGCAGAATTGGTGTTGATACTCATTGGGAATAGCCAAGAGCAGTGTGCTCAAGGCTTTCATCTCTGTCTGCCTTGTCTTCCTTTCTGCATCCGTCTTTGGTGAGATTCTTTTTCCATCTGCACCAATCTTTCCTTCATCAGATGGGCCATTCTCAATGATGTCCCACATAGAGTAATCTGTGAGGAGAATGTATTGCTTGATCCTAATCTTCCACATGTCAAACTCATTAGATCTGAGCATTGGAACCTTTGAGACAAGAGTACTGTTTGATTCAACCGTGTTTTCCATGATGAATGAAGGTTTCTGAGAATACAAGCTCTGATACTACTTGTCAGGATCTAATTCTTAACAAGAATAATGAACTCAGAAACAATATTAAAGAAGTTGCGGAATAACACTTTAATATTCAACAATCAATGTAACAGTGAATCAGAAATCACAACTTGTAAACTTTATTGAATGATTAAAGCTACAAGATTTAAAACAAAACCTCAATATTGATGAACAGGCTCACCAATACGAATTCTACTTCTCTAGAACTAGGGTTCTAAACCTTGAGGTTAACTCTCTCTAAAACGTATTAAAACAAAAGTTAATTTTATCATAGACTTCTATACTATTAATACAAGACATATTACAAGATAATTATCAAAATACAATTGATCTTCAGTCCATAATTATCTTTTTTACTTTAGCAAGTCTTCTATACAACTGTCTTCATTCCATACTGAGTCTTCATCTCATAAGCAGCACTAACCTTCTTCAAAGGTATTAACCATCTTCAGCAGCATTAAAATACTCAGCAGTAGTAATTGTATTCAGCAGTATTAACTTTGATCTGACAGTACTAACTTCAGCAGTACTAACTACTAGCAGTATTAACTCTCCAAGCAGTACTAACTTTTGAAATAGCAGTACTAACTTGTCAAGCAGTATTAAATCTACTAGCAATAGTAATCAGTTGTGCTAGCAGCATTAACCATACTTAAGCAATTCTTTAATTCCCAACATACTCTACCATAAATGCCATTATTTACTTATATGTGAATTGTAGGTACATTGGGTTTTGACCTAAAAATTAGGGTTTGTGGATTTTGCTAAATATGAAGTTTTGGTCCTCACTATTTGTGTTCAATGATGTTGATAAGTGATTATATACGTTCCAATAAGTGTGAAATGGAATATATACCAATTGGAAATTATTTCTTATAAAAAGGGGAGTTTTGGCTCAAGTGAATGTATACTTGTAGTTAGTCTCATCTCCTTAGCTTATTAAATCTTTCCTTAGTGTTGAAAATGGGTTACTTTAATATGATTATGAGTTATGCAACGTCATGAACAAACAAATGATATATGTGGATATCATGTTCTAGAGTGGTAATGAAGCATGCATTGGTAATGTTATCTATACTTGGTTATGATCATAATGTGAAGCTTGATGTCTATTTCCTTGTGCACGAGGATTTAGATCATATGATATATGTGGTTAAAATTGTTTGGCCATTTTGGGCCACTAGCGAGTAGGCAATAGGGTACTTTCAAGTCCTTGAGGTGTAACTCGTCTAGATTGGGTAGGCAATAACGTCCCGTAAGTCGTTGAGGTGTAACTCGATTGAATAGGCAATAAAGGCATAAAATGGGTTGAGGTTGTGATGTCTTAATGGCATGGGAACTAGAACCGGTACATGAGGTGTAACCCAATAACATCATGTGTGACCCCACTCACGTGTTCTTGTCACCTTGATGGAAATGGGTCTCTCCCGTAATTTCAAGAGACATCCCTTGTGGTTTTGCATTCAGGTGTGGATATTGTTTGCAAGGTGGAATAATGGTATTTGTATATCCAAAGTGAATTTCCGGTAACATCTAATTATGATATTATTGTTCTACTTATGAACTGTTCTTTTATTATGTGATCTCACTAGGCTCTTAGCTTAACACTTGTGGTGGTATTTGTTGGTTCTCAGGTCTCACTAGCGGTGCGACTAGGGTGCCTTGAATTACTGGACGTGCATTTAGGAGCTTTCGGATGATCGGGCTTTTGGGCAACTTTTGAGAAGAGTGTTTTGGAGATATAGCGACACGCACATTAATCTAGTCTTAAATATTGCATCTTGATTAAGTAGGTTGTTGTGTTTTATGTCTCATCATCCGCTACAATAATTGGTGCAAACTACCCCAACTTTATTGGGTTTTAGTTGTCGTAAATTAAAGGTTTTTGTTTCACCATTTTCCGGAATTCCCTTATTTAGTTGTTTAAAGTTTTAGGGTATTATGGTTTATACATATTATAGACGTCATATTGCCGAAATTTTAAGTTTTAAATTTACCCTATTTTTAGGGCGTTACACATAGGAGTCGGTTTGTTCATCATGGAGTTTTAATTTCCATGTTTGAGTCTAGTGAGTGGTCCCCAAGTCATGTTTTTATGTAAGCTTGTGGTGCTGCTCTTGGAGAGCCGTATATGGAGCTAAGTCTTGTGGTCGTGCCCATGGTGAGCCCGATACGGGGACTTGTGACTTTTGTGGTGACACTCATCTAGAGGTCGAGTAGATATTAGGGTCATTTGGGTATCTTTCGATGGTTGCTTAAAGGAGCCGTATACGGAGATCCATGACCCGAAGTGAATCTCGTGAACGTTGATAGGTGGCTTAACTTTGTGTTACCGCCATATTCGATGGAAGGGTGGTCTCCCCCGTCACCGAAAGATGTTATTTCTCGGGTATTCCCTTACCCATTCTTTCGGTGTTGAAACGTATCGCTTTATTTATACAATTAGTATTTTGGGGAAATACCTCGTGCATGCGTTTTGGGAAATTTGGATATTGAATAATTATTTAAAAAGGAGTGTATGATATTGTAGCAACATGATTTATAAATTAAGCCTTTTCATGACTCACATTTTAGAGAGTTCATTTTGGGAGTAAAATATCTGTTTTAAATGTTCTCTGATTTATATGATGAAAACTGCTTTAACTCACTAGGCGTTAAGCGTAACACATTTTCTTTTCGACATGTATATCAGGTCTTAGATGGATATAAGTGGCGAGTAGATCTTGGTAGAAGTTACGGTAGGACGGCGTTAGAGATGTCTTCCGATTTTGAGAAGATAGCAGATTTGGTGGTTTTAGTAACACCCGATTGACTTTGTCCCCGCTTATGGGACTTGATAGTTCTGTCAAAACTCTGATACATGTTGTAGTGTTTCTTCCCTTGTAAACTCTAGATATTTGTTATTTCAAGTTATGTATTTAAGGGAGTTTTGGAAGTTTGAATTCGTCTGCTATTTTCAAATTTTAAGGGTGTTACAATATAAGGTAGATTCTCATGTTTATTAATCTCGATCTTATAACATCACCACGAGAACCAACTTCATGAACAAAGTGATAGTGAACATCTATGTGTTTGGTTCAATCATGAAACATTTGATCCTTGGTCAAGCAAATGGAACTTGATTATCACAAAATACCTTTTTAATATTCAATTAGTTCACCAAATAGTCCATTTAACCAAATTGTTTCCTTTCAAGACCTTGGTCACAACTATATACTCCGCTTATGCTATGGATAAGATAACTATCTATTGTAAATGTGCGAAAGTCCAACTTCCGAGTGAAAACACATATGTTGTGATTGACCTTCGTTTTTCCAAGTCTTTGGGTATTGTTAGAATTTACATATTCAAGCACCCATAAATCTAATATTACAAAATTTAGGTACAAATCCATTGAAAGACTTTCCAATATTCTTTATCAGGGTCTGGCATATACCTATTAACCATGCTTACCGCGTAAGACAAATATGGCATAGCGCAAATCATGTCATACATTAAGGATCACGACACCAAGGATCCCATGACACTAAATATTGGCACTCGTGCCATGTAGGAAATATCGACTTTAGTGGAACGACTTAAACCAGATGATAACTTAAAAGTGTACTGCAAATGGAATGCTAATTGGTTTTAGTTGCCCTATGCATGTTAAAACTTTGAAGAACTTTCTATGCATTCCTTTTAACTAAGATCTGACGTTCTCACCTTCTCGTCTCTAACAATCTTCATATAAAGAATATTTTTGTAGCCCCCAAGTCCTTTATATCAAATTATGCATTAAGTTGGTCTTTGAACTTCTAAAACTCTCCCATATTAATCTTAACTGCAAGTTGCATTTCATTCACATAGAAGAACAAACAACATATTGACTTGTCATCACATTTCTTGTAATAAACACAGATATCATAGGTGCACCTTTCCAAATTATGTGTGGTCATGAAAGCATCGAATCTCTAGTGGGAATTGCCTTAGAGAATGCTAGAGGCTGTAAAAGGATTTTTTTTCCTACTTACAGATGTAGTCTTCCTTGCCAAGAGTGATAAATCCTCTCGGTTGTTGCATGAAAAATAACTCCTCAAGTTCGTTGTTCAGAAAAGATGTAGTCACAATCACTTGTTCAAACTCATAATAATTGGATGTAACCATTCTGAGCAATGCAGGAATAGAAGTATGCTTCATAACGGGTTAGAAAATGTCATTGAAATCAACATCAAGAATCTAACTACACCCTTCCCTTTGCGACCAACTGAGCGTTGTATTATACCTTGGTTCCTAGGTATGATGCCCTCTTTTAGCTTGTAGACCTACTAGCATTTTTACCAGTTTCATCAGTTAGGATCCGGGACAAAGTCCCATGGTTGCATTATAATGATTCCATTTTCCCATACAAAGTTATAATCCAATAATCTGAGTTGTTTTACTTAATATCCTTGTTATAACAAATAGGATCAACAATGAACTTAGTATCTTCTACAACACTTAAGGCTTAAGCCACCAAATCCACTTGAATATACCTGTTAGGAGCACAATTTGTATCTATATCTCCTAATAATGTGTTATGCACGACTCTTAAATATGTGATACTGTATGTAATGCAACCTCTGCCCAAAAGGACTTTGGCAATTTACACTTCAACAACATACATCAAACTTTCTTAGAAAAGTTCAATTACCTTTTTGTTGAGGAGTGTGGACATTAGTGTAACGCCTCACAAAACCCCCTTTTCTGCGAACGACGTTGAATAACCCCGAGTAAAACTCCAACCATTGTTTGTGCAAAGATACTCAATTTCCTTTCCATTTTGCTTCTCAAATATCACTTTCCAATCTTTGAAAGTAGCAAATACATCTCCCTTATGCTTCTAGAAGAATGACCATACCTTTCGAGAATAGTCATCAATATGGTGGGAATATACGAAGCTCCACCCCTGGAGATAATCCTTGGCGGAAACCCATAAAGCTAAGTGTATATAGTCAATTGGCCATTTTGTCGTATGTTTTAATTTCCACTTGAAAACTTCACCCTCTTAAATTTTTTGAAAACACAATTCTTTGAAAATTGAAAATTTGTCACCTTGTGGCCATTCAGCAAACCCATTTGACTTAATTTAATAATCCAATTGAAACCCATGTAACCATGTCGGAGATGCCAAATTTAGAAAAAAAAAATTGTTTTGGTAATGGACTTTGATGTTGTTACTACATCTCTTGTACTGGTTTGATCTTGCAAAATGTAAAAGGTTAGTTATTTTTTCTTATGCCTTCATGGCCACCGACACATCTTTCCTAACCTTTAGAGCTTCACCTTTTCCCAACAACTCATATATCAGCGTTTTCATCAAGTGTGCTAAAAGAAATCAAAATTATTCCAAGCTCGGGAACATGTTTAAAACACATGACATTATTACCCTAGATAACACATGTGGAATTACTACGTGCCTTGATCCTCAATAACACATGTAACACTATTGTCTATCAAAACAACACCTTCAATCATTTTCTCATAAGTATGAAACGAACTAAGATTTCGACAAATGAAACATACAACACGTATTAAGAATCGACTCTTCTATTGGCTTAGACTCACCATTAGAAACAACCATCACTATTAGACAATTGACTTTTACCAACGGACAACAACGGTCGTTCTGGCGGATCCTCGATGAGTTACTATAATAACTGGACTTTTATATGGAACTTTAAGTGAAAAGATAGTGTTCGGAGTTTGTCATTGCTTTCTATGCTTGTACATATAGCATATGGACGTAAACCGAACTAACTTTGTCAATTATGGCCATCATAAGGGTTAAACATGGATAAGTGAAACTATAATTAAAACCAAAATGTGAAGAAATTACCTAATCATGGTAAATATGCAATTTATGAAACTTGAGGGACTTAAAGTGAGTAATTGAAAAATATAAAAACAAATTATGAAAAAAAAATCATAATCAGACTTCTCCTTCTCCACGTCTCTTATCAAAAACCCTAGACCAAACCTTTCTCCATGAAATTAGACCTCAAAACATTGATGAAATGATGAGAAATTGATGATTTTGAAGCTAAATCTTGAAGGTAACCATTGGGTAAACTTTCAATTTTGAAATCTAGGTTATTTGAGGAAGATACATACTAAGTTTGTGAGTGTTCTTGTTGATTAGGGGCTGGATTTTATAAGGGTTTGGAGGAATCAACACCTTGAAGAGGTGTAATCATCTTTGAGGTAAGAATTTTGTAAAACCTTAGAGTTAGACACTTGGTAAGTTAAGATTCAAGTATGTTTTGATTTATATGATGTCAAATGTTGTTAAACCAAAACAAAATACTCTAATATTGTCAATAGATAGGTTTAGAATGGTTATCAAATCAAATGGTAGTGTTTGGTATGTTAAACATGTTAAATATTATGCTGTTGGAATAAACCAAAATCTGCAGGTTACTTTAAAAATGTGTATATTAGCCATTGATCCAATTGATGTGTGTGATATGTGGTTGGAAACCTTAGTGTGTCTAATACAATTGTTATGAAGAGACCAAAACCTAATTTTGAGCTTAAGTGTGCCAAAATACCAAATTACATTAGCTGGTCTCTGTAAACTCGGGATTTACACACTGTTAGCATAAAATTCATATAAAATCTATCATAGCTTCAATCAACATGAATCCAGTGCTATTAGATTCCTAAGAGGCATATTTACAACTTTCGTTTAGACATTATCACGAAATTCAGCTCATAAGTATGAGTAATATGTCCAACACAAAGATGGACAGAAGCTGAAATGTGCAGGGGAGTTTTTCTTTGTAATATTTTGATTGTTTTGTTCGATTCATTTAGTATCCTTTCATAACACTAGCATTGAACTATACTATAGACATGGAAATAAGGTTAAATTAAACTAATAGAAGGGTGTCAATAGTCTAAGTAGATCAAATAAATATAGGTAATCATGGTATAATTCTAAGTGTATATTACTTGTGATAGGAAATCCGATTAGCAAGGATTGGAAACATTGGCATTCGAGCATCTTGTTTGATTTTCTCGGCTATATAAAGGTACGGATCTCTTATTATCCTGGAACGGGATTGACCTATTGTTAAGGGTTAATCCATTCAAATATGATTTACCGAATAGTAAACTTGAGATACGAAAATTCCTCAATGATGTTGATTCTTGGATTTTTATCGTGTAATTCCTTTTGTTGAATTCCGTTTGGTGTCCCATTAGTTGAACACGACTTAGGAGAGTTCCAAAGTTTGTTGCCCCTAATAGGGACCGTTGGCCCGGTTCTTGAGATTTACTCTGAATACTGAGGCGCGAATGGAATGTGATGAATATGATTTGTTGATTCGGTCCAATGACCGTAATATTATCGGATTGAGAATGGCACGACTAGATAGAGTCAAGCCATATTGACTTGTTCATCAATTGTTGTTACATCTTTGTGATCTGGTTAGATCACATTAGTTGTGATCCTTTACCCAGACACTTAGTCGGGGGCACTGACTATGTGATGCTTCCATGGTGGCTATAATCACTATGGCGTCCTCGTGTATGCGTGGAGAGTGCGCTGGCCCTGATCCGACCATGGGTGCGAATGGATATCCTAGGAACAGAACATAACTAGGACTGCTTTAATAGTAGTCGAGGGCTAGTGGGTGTCGTGTCCGCACTGCTAGTTCTCACTTATGCCCATAGAACCGTACATTCTTTGGGAACAACGGGTTTAGTGTATTCGGATGATTTATGTGAACTTGAATAACACGAAACACGAAACACGGAATGGGTGATTACGTGAACCCCTTTGCTATATCTTTGTGATATTCGATTGATTTATTTTATCATTTCGTGATTATAGGTATAATTTGTACTTACCCTATATTGTTTATTGTTCATTTCATTGATTTGTTCACTGAGTTATTGCTCAACCACGTTTGTTATTCCGTGTCAGGTTCTAGAGACAGACTTGGGGATTAACCGGGTTGAGAGACCAAGAGTGGATATTTTGAAGACTGACTTACCGGACAACCTTATTTTGTGAATAGTTACCTTTGGGGTTCTATATGTATGTACCTTAACGTCCGGTTGTCTATAACTATTACTATTTTGTTGTAAAGTTTACATAGTTGCTCTGTATGTGTTTAAGCGAATATAGCTAGTATGGGATGTTACATTTATGGTATCAGAGCATAGGTTGCGACCTGTAGAATAAATCTAAGTTTGACCTTTGAGAAATGGGTAGACTTAGAATGGGATAGAAATAGTTTATTATGTCATATTATATTATATATGCTATTTAACTAATTTTCATTTAGATGAATTCACTAATCAAGATGCTTTTTGTTGTGTAATCAGACTGCCACCAAGAAGGACTACACGCGGGAGGCAAATAGAGGAGGTCTACAATGATGGTAATTCCCCTCCTATGACTAAAAACCCCTCATTTATCCGGTGGTGGCATTAATTAACAAAAAAAAGTTTAAGATGACTAAAATACCCCTGACCTAACTAGACTTAACAGAAAACGTTAACGGTCGTTAGGAGGAGGGACCAAAACTGTTACTAAATGTTTCGTAACGCTTTTGGTCCCTCCTCCTAACCGTTACTGAATGACACATTTAGGCGTTCATCTAGGGCCAACAGGGCTTATCGTGCCACCCGGTTTAAGGGGATGACATCAAACACACCAGAGGGATCTGTTAGTACCACTCAGCATCAGGATCGCATGATAATTTAACATCTACAATACTAAATGTATATATTTGATGAATAAATATGATTTTGTTACCTACTAACAATTTAAGTTATCTATTGTAGAGAGAGACATGGGGCCATGATCCTACTGCTGGGGAGGTTTTTGAGAAGACACATTGAGAAGCTTATACCAAGTGCGACCGGTCCACCCACGGATCCTCCTGTCTACATTTACCCTAAGACGACTCATGTGACAGTAAGTTTAATTATAGTAATGGGTTTTGTTTTATAGGATAGATAGAAATTAGAGCAAACTTTGTTACAAATTAATGCAACTTTTCAATTTTGTATACCCAAATGATTCATTTTGTTTGGGCTGCCATTGTTTGGCCGGCGATATAATTGTTTTGATAAAAACATGTAATGTATATGTTCAAATTACAGTCGTAATGCTGCAGAATTTTCAACATGTTAGTTAGCACATTGTTTTGGTAAACTGTAGATCACATATTCGCGTATTAGGGAGGATACGTACCTCGACTTGGATCCCAACACCATTCCTCCAGATGACACAGAGTTTTGGGAGCGTAGTATCGGAGGACGGCACAAGGGGCGCCTGTTTGGATTCGGAACTAGTCAGGATCCCCGATATTCTATGACCGATGAGGAGGTATGCTTGTCAAATGTTTAATACTTGTTATATATTTAAGATTTTAACGTCTAACATTGTTTTATGTTTGTTAAATGTTGAATGATTTTTGGTAAACGTGCTAGAAGAGAAGTTGGCGGCCTATGACGAGAAGCTAGAGGAGGAAAGGAACGCGAGGAGGGCCTTGGAGGAGAAAATGGAGCGACAAATCGAGCTTACCTCGCAGTTTGACGCCTTCATGAGGTAGTGGCAGGGTGAAAGCCCTCCAACCCGTGGTAGAATGTTTTGAATACAGTAGGATATTGAATTAATGTATTTAGATATTGAATTGTTGTATTTTGGATATTGTTGTTTTTGATATTCAATGAAAAAAGTGGGCAAATTTTGTACAAGATTTAATACAGGATTTTCTGTATTTTTACTTATTTTTTTAATAAAAAAACCTTTTACCGACGGATTACTGTCCATCACTAATTTTTTTAATTCTTAGTTTTTTAATAAATAGAAACCATCTGTGACTTGCATTTGGTGATCCTTGGGTGAATAGTTCTGTCTATGATCCGTCGGTGAACACGCGTCGTCGTTGATCTATAGGTGAACCTCGCCATCGGTGATCCGTCGGTACATATGACCGTCGGTGATCCGTCGATAATAACCCTCGGTGATACATTCGCCCACGGTCGGTGATACATTCGCCCACGACTTTTTCTCGACCACCTTTCACTGACGAATCACCGACAGATTCACCTTTTACCGACGGATTATCGACGGGAAAATCTGTCGGTGATTCCATGTTGTTTTATAGTGCATGACTTCACAAACTAACTTGATCACCTTTCACGTTCAGGTACGTCGATTTCTCCGTAAGTCATAGATACCTTTTGGCGATAACTTTGTTCTTTGCTTGTAGCTTAAAGCATTTCGATTCTCAATTACATGACCATTTCTTCTATAGAAATCTCAAATCCTTTTCTTACCACAAGACCTAGACCTCGAATTTCCAAAAGAATGAGAGCCTTTTTCAAATGATCTTTCTCTTGCATTTAGTCCCTCAGCCTTTAGCTCACTATGAACAATTAGCTTCAGTTTCTCCTTCAAACTCGAAGAAATTTACACTTCTTCTCCGGCGAGTACTATATCTTTACTATAACAAAATTGTATCCTAGAAGTTTGCATATGAAAGTGACAGAGAAGATACAAATTTTATCCCCAAGTCTTCCTCATCGTATAACACATTCAAATTTTTTAAGTCATTGTTATCATAAGTGTATAACTTTATGCCACTTCAATAAAAGCTTAATGTTGCATGAAATAATTAACAGTAGGCGCTCTATTTTCAAGGATTCTTTTCTAATACTAATTTATCACAAATTTCATCATCTATTTGAAACTATGCATTTATCAACCTTTTCAATTGATCTAACAACACTTTACAAATGGGGTGTATCGTTAAACTTTGTACATGTTGTAATGTCATGTCTTTCTAAAACTTATCAAAAAAATTTAGGTGTTTCT
Organism: Arctium minus; assembly: GCA_954870635.1. NCBI lineage: Eukaryota > Viridiplantae > Streptophyta > Magnoliopsida > Asterales > Asteraceae > Arctium > Arctium minus. Next base: position 5,455,102 of record OX941090.1, read on the forward strand.
GATAGTGTATAAAATCCTAAAGGGGTTTCTGATGCTAGAGAGTTGATCGGCAACAGTTTTAAGTTGTTGACAATAGGCAGAAACGTTGGGGAAGGAGTCTTGATGAATGGTGGAGAATTGGTTCTCGAGATGGACAACCCTTGTGCCTTTATTGTCTTGAACTATGTCACGAAGTTGATCCCAGACAGACATGGCAGTAGCGGCGTCGTCAAGGATTGTGTGAAGGAGGTCGACGGAGATGGTATCGTATATCCATTGTAGGACAATAGCATCAAGGGGTGACCAAAGGGCATCGTCAATATCGTCCGGACGAGGGACTTTGGCATCAATGTGGTCAAGAACGTCATGAGCTTTTGCAGTGTTGCGAAAAAGAGTGGACCATTAGGATGTAGTGTCCCTTTTCGAGGTCAAGGACGAGGGGTACAAGATTACATATGTTAGTGATGACAGAGAGGGCTGAGTGGTAAGTTGAGTTAGGGATGGGGTTTTCAGCGTTGCCTGCTATACTTTACTTTAGGAGAGGGAATGGACTGATCAAGGTTGAGATGGTAGAAGGGAAACGAAAAAAAAAAACTACTGGCAGCGTAGAAGGCAAAGAGTAAGAAGATTGTGAAGGTTGGAACACTAGGCTCCTGATACCATAAAAGACTTCCTTCAGGAGACCCATGTATTAGAGACTCCTTATATATATACAAATACAGAGCATATTACAAGGGATATGAGCTACAAATAAAGGATTACAAATGGTCCTATGCTATCATAAATTGACTCACAAATATAATTGAAGGATTTTATACGCTATGAGCTTCCATGGCTTCATATACATATACATATACACACTACAAAACAAATTACTTTCACTGACAGAAAAATCCGTCAGTGAAAGTTGGATCCATCAATAATCCGTCAGTAACCTCTGTTGGATTAAACATCGTTGGCGATGGTATCACCGACGGAATTATCGGCGGATTACCGACGGATCCGTCAGTAATATCCGGATCCGTCGGTAATTACCGACGGATTTCGACCGTCGATAATATTTCGTAGGATTTGCTCATATTTTTAGTAGTAACATATACATATGTTGATATACATATACATATATACATGTACATATACATGTACAAATACATATACATATACATGATTAGGTTCATTTGAGAAATGCTAAAAATATGAGAAATAAAGAAATGATCATAGCCCTTTATCTGGTCAACATTTGTGGCTTTGACCGTGAAGCACCGGATAATTGCTTGTGTGGTCTGTAGAAGATAGAGGGTAGTTTCGTAAAATACACGGGACGAGTGAACCTGTATGATTAACATATGAATTATATGTTCATATATGAACCAGTGTAATTCATATATGAACTCTTTTAACTGATTCATATATGAACCTTTGTGATTCTAATATGAACTATACGTTAATATATGAATTAGTTAATTAGTTCATATGTGAATCACAAAGGTTCATATACGAATATGTTAATTAGTTCAACTGATTCACATATGAATCTACAGTTAATTAGTTCATATGTGAATCAGTTAATTGGTTCATATATGAATCACAAAGGTTCACATATGAATCAGTTTAAAAAGTTCATATGTGAATTACACTGATACATGTTCATAAATGAACTCGTCTCGTGTATTTGTAAAAATTACGAAACTGTCATTCTATTTTTGGAATAGTCGCAACTTTGTCAAAGCCGTAATTGTTGACTAGTCAAAGAATCAATATTTTACCGGTCAAAGCCGATCTTGACCGAATGAAAGACTATGATTATTTCTCTATTTCTCATATATTTAACATTTCTCAAATGAACCTCTTCCTATATACATATACATATACATCAGAAGCGGAAGTCATTATAAACAAATAGTATTGTTACGACAAAAGAAATAAATGTTTTTCATTAATATCGTTACAAGAAAATCAGTTTCCAGCAAATACCAAAATACTCCTGGAGTTTTGTACGGCATATTTTACGAATAAACATTCATACATTTGTTACACGTAGAACTATGATCAAAATACATTTTACGACACGTAAACTAGCAACACATAGATTTCGCATTTTACATAGTCACAAATTTCCAATTCCATTGTCATGCTAAAAACCAAACCAACTTCCCGACAATGCATCCTATATGACCATTTTTCATGCTATGCAGGACTCTCTCCCTCTTTCTCTCACTCAAATACACCCATTCAATTATTGTAAACAATTATCCTTACTGATGATTTATGTTAGACAAATATGAGGGTGGTGGTAGAGATCTTGACGGGAAAACTCTTCTACGTTCAAATTGGCGATAACGCCACTGTACTAGACCTGAAGAAAGAGATCGGAGCTCAAGAAAAATTGCCCGATGATCGGTTAATTCTTCTATTGTATAACAATCTGATGAACGAAAACGAAGCATTGCTTGTTGAGTATGGTGTTGAAGATGGTTCCCATCTTTATCTCTTCTTCGATTCCCTCAAGGATGGTTCGTCGACTCATCAGTTTCTCTTAAGTAGTACTTCTGAATCGATTTAGCTTCCAATGTGATAATCTTGATTTTGATCCTTTTGTTGTTTTGTATATCAAATCTAGATGATAGTTTCAGGTAGGTCGTGAGTTCGAATATGCGAACATATATACTTTTGTATATGTATCTAGGATTCCGATTTATAGAATGTTATGAAACGGAATGAATTAGAGTTGGTATTTAGATTTTGATCAAAAGTGATTCGATACGCAGTAATAGACGCCACTAATTATGCCTGTATTTTTAGTATTGTAATTAGTGTTTATTGTATCAATTATCTCCAAAAATAGGAGATCTCTTTGTATCATTATATACAGGCATAATTAGTGGCGTCTATTACGCAGTTCTTTTTTCCAGGTTTTATATGTAAAAAGCGATTATAGATATGTATTAGCGACGTTAGTAGCTGTCAGTTTTTAGATTAACGCTTGATCGATATATATGCCATGCTACCGTTCATTGCCAAACGTTGATGTTGTGAATAATGTTGTGAATATATGTGAAACCCCGTTAGATTACTCTCCAAAAGTGTCCTTGAGGAAAGTAAGGAGGTTCGACGTAGGACTCATGCCCCTTCCAACAGAGGCTAGATGGGCACAAATTGTCTCAGACAGTGTCGCAAGAGGGGGTTAGACGGGTAAGGGGCTAGACTAGTATAAATTACCCCATGCAGAGTGGCTAGTCTCTAGAACGGTATAATACCTCAAGTTTGATACTATGTAAAAATATGTAGAACCTCATTAATTGTTTTACTCCGCAAAAGAACCGTTGAAGAGAGAAGGAGGTTCCAACGAGAATGCCAATCTCTTGATTTCATCGATCGACAAAGATATATACATAATCATGTTGCAGTACTTCTAGATGACGAAAACTTCCCTAAATGGACTAATTAACAGTCCCTTTAAATACATAAAGATAATCACCATTTTCAACCCCATGCCAACGGAGGCTACAATTATCTCGCATGATCCTTTGTTTGTGAATAAATATATAGTCGTCAATCGGTAGTAATTTCCTCGCCAACAGTAATTCCCTTAATTCGTTCACAGTGCTCGAGTCCTTCATCTCCAACGGGATGCACGTCGAGTCAAATAGAGCTGAGGACGTCTGCACCACGAAGCCAAGCTTCCGTGAAGGAGGCTCAGTCACTAATCGACTCATGGTCTTCAAAAACACAATGATTTCCGAGAATTCACCAACACCATAATCACTCAAATTGCGAAAATCTTCATCCATCTCAACTCCTGAAAAGAAAAGCATCATTTGCTTTATAGGAGTTCCATCGATAATATGGATCTTTTCTTTGAGACTTCCTACGGTTTCTGTTATGTCTATCTCTATGTTGTGCTTTCGCGATGAAAATTTAACTGTAATTTGGGTTTGTCTATGCGTTTCAAGAGATGGTGTATGGTCATCTATTGTGAGATCGATTTTTGTACCTTCGGTGACAATTGGATAGTCTTCTAAGTCAAGCCCGTCGAGTAGTTCCCAATCGTATACACTCAGAGTTTGCGAAGAGATTGGAACACGAAGAAAATGTTCGATCTTTCGCTTGATTTCAAGGATGGTTTCTTGCGTACTGACTTCGATGGTTAATGCGTATGCCCGTGTTAGTATTTGGATTTTCATATTGTTGTAACATGAAGAAGACAAGTGTTTACTTCTGTGTATGGTGGAATGAAGTTCTGCCATTGTAATAGACTTGATTTCAAGCCTGAATTCATGTTAAAGGAATGAATATGGTCATCTCTATGTGATTTCAAAGCAAAATGTTCATGTTTATTTACCTGATTTCATGCAAAACTTGCTTGAGTTTTCTCCCTCCATATAATAGTTTACATACAACGAGATGTAAAGTTTTATCATGACGTGAAAATAAAGAGCTATTATAATTTTTCATAAAAAAGAAAATCTAAAATTTATATATAACAAAATAAAAATTACAATTACTTGTAATTAGAGATATTTTGTACCTAAATGACAAAATATACTAAATTGTTTGATTTCTCATGCCTCCATTGAGGAAAAAAAAAACAAATTACAATCATACAAACTAATATCTCAAGTCACATTCAAAATCCATATACACTCTCCAAAGATAACTATCATTTACGCACTATTGTAATTAAGGAAACAAAAAAATAAAATAAAATAATCAAATAGTACTTGCCGTTCCTGACATTTTTTGGGCCCTGGGCGACACGTAAAAACGGACCCTCGATATGTACGAAATATCTTCAATATATTGTTTTTATTATGAGAAATAACATAATTCTGTTTTTCCAAGTATTCCTAGAAGTAAAATTAATAAATAATCAGTTTTAAAGTAATATTTTCTATCATTTCATTTTTACATAGTATCGTCAATCCATTACACCGTCAAAAACATCCTATATATACATTTAATATATAAATTGAAATCATTTGGGATCACAATCTTGACCATTCGTAGTAACACTCTATGTAGATCAATATATATTAGTTGAGTTTCCATCTCACCTCATGTGAACGTCTTTCATCACTATTTTAAATTTTTAGAGTTAAAACAAACTTTTTTCGGAACCATCATCTTTGAATCAAAACCCATGGTCGTTATAGCTTGAGATCTTATTCTTGTTTTTGACATATAAAATAGTACTTAAGATTATGCTCTAATTATTAGGTAATAAGGAGTCAATGATAAATGAAAAACCGAGGGTAGTTTTGAAATTTCAAATATAGATATAAGTTGGACAATTTCATATAGTTGATAATTTTTTCGAAAGGTAGAAGTTTTCTTAGTTAATAACAAGAAAACAACTATATTCTAATAGAAAAAAAGAATTCATTCAGATAAAATAATCAAAAGAGTCACAAGGAGATGAATGATAGAGAATATCAAAGTTTTCTAGGCAAATAGTTTTAGATTTTGATACTAGATAAAAAAAACTTAGATAAACAATAAGTAACATTATAAAACAAACAATCAATCAACTTTTTACATATTTTCTTCTACAATTTAATTAGTTAATACATGTATGGACACTTAATATATTACTAAATTCATTTAAGTCCTATTAAATACTAAAAAATTGTATCTATTTTATTTACTAATTTTTTTAATTACTACTATATAGTATATACTAAGAAAAAATTGGGCCCCTATTACTTTTGGGCCTTGGGCGTACGCCCGACCCTCCCTCCCCCAGGGACGACCCTGTACTTGAGATCGATAAGTTTGATTGTTGCAGTTTGAAGCCATATTAAGTGTTGAACTCATTTTATAGGCATGAAGCCTGCTGCAGTGTTTGTAATTCCACCTATGTGAAATATTCAATCAAAAATTTCAATAAACCATAACTCATGATGTATTGGTGATTGTTGGTGATTTTAGTGTCACCAGACATTTAAATGTAATTGGTTATAACACGAGTATTAATGTGTTTCAAATTGTGATCTAATACAAGTTAGGTGGTGCGGAGTGCACACTTGTTATAAGACGAGTTTGATCCCGGACACGATGAAATGGCCGGGAGGGGGGGGGGTCAAGGGGCAACGCCCCTGGCGGTGATCCAAGAGGCAGAGCCTCTTAAGGCACGTCAGAGCCTCTTAAGGCACGACAGAGCCTCTGAGCCTCTTTGGCACGTCAGAGCCTCTTAAGGCACGTCAGAGCCTCTGAGCCTCTTTGGCACGTCAGAGCCTCTGAGCCTCTTTGGCACGTCAGCGCCTCTTAAGGCACGGCATAGCCTCTAAGCCTCTTTGGCACGTCAGAGCCTCTAAGCCTCTTTGGCACGACAGAGCCTCTGATGGGCGTCTCTGGACAGAAGCTCTAGTGTCTATTTTTGGACTAAATCTGCATTTACTGAACATTTAATGCTCAGTTATTTTCTGCCCTTAATTTTAGCTAAATTGATTGTAATCGACAATAATTGATAGTAATTTGCAATCATTGCCATTTCCGTTATTTCCTATTTTACGAATGGGACTAGTATATATACCGTATATACTTATGTTTTAGACTTACGATTTTAAATAATCATATATACTCTCCAGCAAATTGGCTCTCGTTTTTGTGCCTAAAAACATGAGTGTTCTTGAGTCTTATCCCATATTGGATTTCATGCAACCCAGGCATAGGGTCGAAATACCAATTCGGAAAGTGACTTACACGATTCTCAAGAAATCCGGTCAACTGATCGATTATCCTGCCCCTAATTTCTAACAATCGAATTGGTATCTCGACATGTCGATCATGGCCGGTTCTGTGAAAGATATGACCTCAAAGTTTGGAAAGCTGGAGAAGTTTGAAGGTACCGACTTCAGACGCTGGCAGAAAAAGATGCATTTTCTGCTGACCGCTCTGAAGGTAGTGTATGTGTTGAGTACACCTATGCCAGAAGTAATGGAGGATGAGACGCTGGAGTACACAAGGAGAAGGAGCAAGTGGGAGAATGATGACTATATCTGCAGAGGACACATTTTAAACGATATGTGTGATTCCCTTTTTGATATCTACCAAAACATGACAAGTGTGAAGGAATTATGGGATTCCCTGGAGTCCAAGTACATCGCAGAAGATGCTTCTAGTAAGAAGTTCTTGTTTAGCGATTTTAACAGTTATAAAATGGTGGACTCGAGGCCCGTAATGGAACAATATAATGAAATCCTTCGTATCTTGGGTCAATTTACACTACACAACATGCATATGGATGAATCTATTGATGTGTCGAGTGTGATTGACAAACTACCACCTTCTTGGAAAGATTTTAAGCATAACTTGAAACATCAAAAAGAGGAACTATCACTGGTACAACTTGGGATTCATTTGCGCATCGAAGAATCTCTTCGGGTGCAAGAAAATGACAAATCTAAGGGGAAAGTTGAATCTGGACAACCCTCTGTTTACATGGTTGAGGAGAAGAAAGCCAACTCTAACAACAACGGAAAAGGCAAGAAACGTAAGTTTGATGGACCAACAAATCCGTTAAAAAGAAAAAGGATTTGGTGTGTTGGAGATGCAACAAGGTGGGTCATCACAAACGTGATTGTCTGGTGAAGTTGAACAATAATGGTGTTGGTTCGAGTGGAAGTGGATCGGGGTCTAATGATCGCGATCAAGTGAAAGGAGGTCAGTTTTTTACTAACTTTGATAATTCCATCCAGAATTATGTTTCACTTATACCTGAGTCTTTTTATGTGCAGGATGATGACTGTGCATGGTGGGTCAACTCGGGAGCGACAAACCATATTTGCAAGGATCGTCAGTGGTTCGAGAAATTGACACCGGTTGAAGACGGTTCGGTGCTGAATATGGGAAATGAGTCGGGTGCACAAGTTTGTGGAGTTGGAGTAGTTAGTTTAGAGTTTTCTTCTGGAAATAAAGTTAAATTGTTTGATGTTTTGTTTGTGCCTATAATTCGTAAGAACTTAGTAAATGGTAGTTATTTGGATAATCTTGGATTTAAACAAGTATTTGAATCGAATAGGTTTATCCTATCTCGAGGTGGCCGTTTTATTGGTTTTGGTTATTTGTGTAATCACATGTTTCGCAAAATTTTAAGTTCTGAAAATTCTGCCTTTACATTGTCATCGTCTTCTTCTAAAATTATTGATTCAATGTTATGGCATGCTAGATTGGGTCATGTAAATTTTAGAAGGATACATGAAATGTCAAAAGATGGATTAATTCCAGCCTTTGATATTAATGCAGAGAAATGCAAAACTTGCATGCTCACTAAAGTTACAAAACAACCTTTTCCGAACGTTAAACGGAATACGGATGTTTTGGAACTTGTGCACAGTGATCTGTGTGATTTTCACTCCACTCCCTCCTTGGGAAATAAGAAGTATGTTGTCACTTTTATTGACGAAAATACTCGGTTTTGTTATGTATATCTTTTGCATGCAAAAGATGAAGCCTTAGAAAAGTTTAAAATTTACAAAACCGAAGTCGAACAACAATTGGGTAATTCGATTAATTGTCTTAGAACTGATCGTAGAGGGGAATATATGGATCCCCAATATTTTCAATCAGTTGGTATCATCCATGAGACAACGACACCATAAACACCTCAACAAAACGGGGTTTCCGAATGTAAAAATCTAGTCTTAAAGGAAATGGTAAACTCGATGCTTTCTTACTCGGGATTAAGTGAGGAATTTTGGGGAGAGGCCATGTTAACGGCCTGTTATGTCTTGAATAGAGTTCCAAATAAAAGGAAGAAAACAACCCCATATGAACTTGAACTTTGGTTCAAGAAAACTCCGAATTTGAAATATTTTCGAATTTGGGGTTGTCGGGCTGTTGTAAAACTACCCGAACCCAAAAGGAAAACCTTGGGTGAACGTGGAATTGATTGTATATTCATTGGATATGCAGAAAATTCCAAGGCTTATAGGTTCTACGTTATCGAGCCTAATGATTCGGTGTGGATTAACACCGTAATCGAGTCGCGTGATGCGATTTTTGATGAAATGCGATTTTCATCAATGCAAAGGCCTAAGGACCTGTTTCCTAGCACCAATAAAGTGAAAAATTCATAAAGTTTGGATGGTGTTTCAAGTCTAGAAACCCAACAGGTCCGGAGAAGCCAAAGAGGTCGAATTGCCAAAAATTTCGGTCCCGAATTCCAACTGTATTTGGTGGAAGGTTCAAGGGATGAACTTAGACTTCAATACTATTATTGTTATAGTATTGAGGATGAACCAAGGACTTTCAAAGAGGCGATGGAGTCTCAAGATGTTGCCTTTTGGAAGGAAATAATTGATTACGAAATGTCATCAATTCTTGAGAATAACACTTGGGTGTTATTGGATTTGCCTCCAGGTTCTAAACCACTTGGATGCAAATGGATGTTCAAAAAGAAGATGAAAGTTGATGAGACGGTTGATAAATTCAAGGCCCGGTTAGTAATTCAAGGGTTTCGGCAAAAACCCGGTATTGACTATTTCGATACGTATGCTCTGGTGGCACGTATTTCGACTATTAGATTGTTAATCGCCTTGGAGGCAATACACAATTTGATTATCCATAAAATGGATGTGAAAACAGCCTTCTTGAATGGCGATATTCAAGAGGAAGTTTACATGAAACAACCGGAAGGTTTCGTTATGCCCGGAAACGAACATAAGGTGTGTAAACTTGTGAAATCCTTGTATGAGCTGAAACAAGCACCTAAACAATGGCATCAAAAGTTTGATGAGGTTATTTTGTCATGTGGTTTTGCTTTAAACCAATGTGACAAATGTGTTTATAGTAGATTTGATGCTACTGGTGCGGGTATGATCATCTGCTTGTATGTAGATAGCATGTTAACTTTTGGGACTGACAAAAATTATGTAGATGAGACTAAGAAATTATTGTCATCTAAATTTTCCATGAAAGACATGGGAGAGGCTGATGTAATACTTGGTATAAGGATTAAACGGGTTAACAAATGGATTGTTATGACACAAATCGCATTATATTGAGAAAATTCTCAATAAGTTTAATTACCGTGAGTGTTCTCCCGTAAGCACACCCATGGATCCAAGTGTGAAATTAATGCCTAATACGGGCAAGGCTATTTCACAACTTGAATACTCTAAGGCCATTGGTAGCTTAATGTACGCCATGACAAGCACTAGGCCCGATATAGCTTATGCCGTGGGACGATTGAGCTGGTATACTAGTAATCCTAGTACTCAACATTGGCAAGCGGTTCAAAGAGTATTCAAATATATCAAGGGAACTATGGATTATGGTTTGTGTTATTTAGGATATCCTTCGGTTTTAGAAGGTTATTCGGATGCAAGTTGGATATCCAACATGGAGGATCATTCCTCAACTAGTGGTTGGGTATTTTTGCTTGGAGGAGGTGCCATCTCTTGGGCATCTAAAAAGCAAACTTGTATTACAAACTCAACAATGGAATCTGAGTTTGTTGCACTAGCCGCCGCCGGTAAAGAGTCGGAGTGGCTAAGGAATTTAATTTATGAGATTCCATTGTGGCCAAAGTCGAATGCACCTATTTCAATCCATTGTGACAGTGCGGACACTTTGGCTAAGACTTATAGCCAAGTTTACAATGGTAAGTCTAGACACCTGGGTGTTAGACAAAGTATGATTAGAGAATTAATCATGAATGGTGTAATCTCCGTTGAGTTTATTAGAACGCAACAAAATTTGGCAGATCATTTAACTAAAGGTCTGACAAGAGACTTAGTGCACAAGTCTGTGATTAGGATGGTGTTAAAGTCCTTATAAATTTATAAAGGTGAGACACCCAATTCCCTTCTAATATGACATTAGAAGTTGAATTCAATGGGGAAAGCTCACACTTATAAATTGGAACACAAGTTGAATCATCCCAGGTATGTGTTCAGTCCTTCATTTGTTAGGGTGAAGTTTATCTTCTTAATAATTCCTTTGATAAAGTGTATTTGCAGGTACACGAAGTAAAGAAATTACCTATGTGATTGTGAAGTGTAGCCGTATTTCAAAAGGTTGGGGACTTCACCATTATACAATCATGAGAGGATTAGGACACACGACTTTATAATTGTGTCAATTTTTAATTTGTTGGACGTATAGGAAATTTGTATGTATTTTATCTTCAAGTATTCAAATGAGTTGATGGGTTCAATACTTAGGACACCTTGATTCTCGAATATTTGGAATGTGTAAAATACTAATGTGGAAATTCAATCGTTTCGATATTTTCATTTATGTGCAAGTTTGTTTTGTTTAATTTAATGTGTTATTTCATGGGTTACACTAAAATTGGGGAGGATTGTTGGTGATTTTAGTGTCACCAGGCATTTAAGTGTAATTCGTTATAACACGAGTACTAATGGGTTTCAAACTGTGATCTAATACAAGTTAGGTGGTGTGGAGTGCACACTTGTTATAAGACGAGTTTGATCCCGGACACGATGAAATGTCGGGGGGTCAAGGAGCAACGCCCCTGGAGGTGATCCAAGAGGCAGAGCCTCTTAAGGCACGACAGAGCCTCTTAAGGAACGACAGAGCCTCTGAGCCTCTTTGGCACGTCAGAGCCTTTTTGAAACGGCAGAGCCTCTTAAGGCACGTCAGAGCCTCTGAGCCTATTTGGCATGACAGAGCCTCTTAAGGCACGTCAGAGCCTTTTAAGGCACGTCAGAGCCTCTTAATGCACGACAGAGCCTCTGAGCCTCTTTGGCACGTCAGAGCCTCTTAAGGCACGTCAGAGCCTCTGAGTCTCTTTGGCACGACAGAGCCTCTGATGGGCGTCTCTGGACTAGAAGCTCTAGTGTCTATTTTTGGACTAAATCTGCATTTACTGAACATTTAATGCTCAGTTATTTTCTGCCCTTAATTTTAGCTAAATTGATTGTAATCGACTATAATTGATAGTAATTTGCAATCATTGTCATTTCCGTTATTTCCTATTTTAGAATGGGACTAGTATATATACAGTATATACTTATGTTTTAGACTTACGATTTTAAATAATCATATATACTCTCCAGCAAATTGGCTCTCGTTTTTGTGCCTAAAAACGTGAGTGTTCTTGAGTCTTATCCCATATTGGATTTCGTGCAACCCAGGCATAGGGTCGAAATACCAATTCGGAAATTGACTTACACGATTCTCAAGAAATCCGGTCAACTGATCGATTATCCTGCCCCCTAATTTGTAACAGTGATTTGTACTTAATGCTTTATAGATTAAAATTTAGAAGTTTTACCTAATCATTTCATAAGATTGTATAGGTAATGTACATGTATGCATACGTATATGTACATGTACATGTACACACAACGAAATACATATATACATATATAGGCTTAATCATTTGAGAACTTCATAATATGTGTGATCCGTGATATCCATTCTAAGCTACATATTTTAATTATAGTATTTTATGGTTTAATTAATGATAGAGAGGTGATTTGGTAATTTTATAATTAGACGACAACTCATCCATTTAATTTATTAAATATTATTATTATTCTCCCCCCCCCCCCTCTCTCTATTCCGTATTTTTAGTACATATCTCTCTATCAAGTAATTCAAGAGCTTTAATTGTAATCGTTAAGCAAATATTCTTTGAAACCAAGACACATAACCTAATCGAAGCATCAAGATTTACAAATGATCAACAATAAGCATAGCGATTCCCATCTGCGTAATAAGCATCAAAAAGATCAACTATGATGGTTTTGTTTGTGTTTCATTCTTCTGGATTTTACAGGTGTTCACAAGGTGAATAATTTGATTGTACTCGTGAGATATGAACAATGTTTGGGTTTTTGAAGAACAGTGGTTAGGTGTTTTTAATGTGTTATCTTTAATTGATTGCACCGTGAACAATGTCTGATTTCAGTTGTTATGAATATTATTGTGTGTCCACAATGTGTTCAACAAGGTTCACAAGTGGTAAATTAGTTTCAGTGTTGTTGGGTTTACTTGGTGTTCACAATATGCTCACAAGTTAGACGTCGTAGATTCATAGTGTGTTCACGTGTTAGTGTTCAGAAGTTGTTCACGCAATGTTCACAAGGTGTTTACAACCTTCGTTCCTTTTCATGGTATTTTTCCCAATACCCTTTTGTAAATTATTGTGAACACAAGTTTATCTGAAACCTTTGTGAACCATCGTCGAATTACTTTAGTTGGATAGGTGAGAGAAGAGAGATGAGAGAGGGGAGAGAGGAGATAGGGGATTTACAAAATACCCATAATACCCTTTATTTAATTTGTTATTCAAAATTACCAAAACTGTAATTTCCTAATTTGATATGATTTTGTGGTTTATATATTGTTAGATTCAAATGAGAAACCATTTATGTTAAGAATGTGTGATACAATCTCATCAATTATATTAGAATTTCAATTTTCACAACCTTTTTATTTAAGGGAAAGACATACATGTATAAAATAATTTAGATGATTATGAAAAATAATCAAATATCCTATATTTTCCATAACCGTTTTCTGACAGTAATTGACTTTTGATCCAATAATTCGTCATGGAATCATTAGCGATTTTACAATTCATAAATCGAAATAAATCTCGTTTGCGTAAATCTAATCTTTGAATACGAACATCAATGTAACTCATTGATCGCTTGCAATGGAACCAAATGCAAAAGATCCCAATGAATCATTATCAAAATGTGATAATTATGTTTATACGGGTTCATATGTGAACTTGTAAATCTTAACATAGATTCACATGTGAATCTTATCCATAACTTGTATATGAAGTAGTTTACAACTTATAACCAAGATATGTGTGTGTGTGTGTGTCTGAACTTGTGAATTCTAAGGTAGATTCAAATTTGAATCTTAATAATAACCTGTACGTGAATCACTTAAACTCATATTCATATGTGAATCTTCAATATATATCATGTATCTTAAATTAAGGATAAAAGAACTTCACGTCTTTGGTATAATTTATCTCATTAAAGTATTGGTTGTATTTTAGATAACTTAATTTACAAGAAAACGGGTAATCCATTTTTTATTTAAAAATGTGAATGGTTAAAATTTTGAAAAATAAGTGGATTAATGATTTAGATGCATACAAGTTTCAAAATGCACCCATTAACTTTCTTAGGTTATTTAAATTAGTCGCCATTTTTTGTCTCTATGTACATGCATATATGACCATAAGATCTTAAACATTGAAAAATTTGAATTAATGGATGAGATATCTTCTAACATTCTCAACATTTATGGATTTCTCATTTAAAATCCTCCCTCTATATATGTGTGTATATGTATAGCTTAATCAAATGAGAACTCAATAAATTGTGATAACTGAGAGTATGTTGTTTTAACCGTGTGTTTTTTTTTTCATGTTCATAGTGGATATTCTTGATCACAGTGTGTATATTGTGTTCACACGATCTTCGCCGTAGTACGCTTCGCTGAAGAGGAAAGAGGAGAGATTTTTGTAATATACTTATTATGCCCTTGATTCAAATTAATTAGTCAAAATTTCCAAAATTTACAATGTTTCTATATCAACCGTTTCTTAAATATGATATGTGGTTTATATTGGACCTTACGGACCTCACAAAATAACGAGTTCTCCTTTGAATCTCTCTCTCTCTCTCTCTCTCTCTCTCTATATATATATATATATATATATATATATATATATATATATATATATATATATCGGGTCTAGTTCATTTGTTAACCTCAATTTTGTAATTAATTTTATGAACCAATCCAAGCCATTGATCTTGAGAATGGATGGTTGATATTTGATGTATAATAAAAATCATTAAATGAGATCTAATTTAATAACCGATGTGGTGAACCATGATCGAGGGTAATTGCGGAAAATATATCCACACTCTCTTCTAACATAATTATCACTCCATTAATTTCTCTCACACCGAAGTGAAACCGACGATTGTTGAACAAAATCGAAACCATTAATCACTCCTTACGTGCATTCATATTTTTTGTCATTTGCATGCGAGGATAAACTGTGAACAATGTAGTGCACACATGTTCATGCCAAATACAAATTACATTGGGGGTTCACATATACATGATCATAAATGTTCATATTCATAAGATTGATCATACATGTTCATATTAGTCACCCATGTTCATGGACAGTGGTGAATGTGGTAAATGTTTGAACATTTATTTTGGTATATTGTTCATGAACAATGGTGAATGCTTGATCACCCTTGTTTAGAAACATGGTCACTTATGAGACCAAGCTTGGTTGGCATATTTTTCACAAATGTTCATTATCAAAGGTAATTGTTCTCCCATTCACCCATATTTGTACAAATACCTAATATTGAAGCATACCGAGTTTGTTAACTACACATTCAGTTATATCATTGTTCACATACTTTCATGTTTACCTCTTTCACGAATCCAGGTTCCACTACTGCACTAAAAGACATTATAAACAATGAACAATTATAAAACTCTTTCACATATGTTCATACACCCATATGTTCATAAACCAGTATAACACTAGGAACTATTTTGAATGATTGGAATGATGTTAATCTGCAATATTTACAAACCATTAATGAACATATGTGGAAAAATAATTAAGTGTTCCCATATGTTCATGTATATATGGATGAAGACTACACACTCGCAACTACTCAGAATGATGGACAAACATTATAGATGGGATTCGTAAATGATTATTTCACATTTTTTTAAATTAAAATCCAATATAACTTATTAATCTTAGTAACTCAACACACATACAAAAAAACTTACCAATACAAATTTTGTTATTGGAATCAACTATTTCGGCATTGCATTCATGTCTACTTCTATTACGTTGTATACATTCATCATTGTTGTTGAGTTATGTTTGATGAACTACATTCATTTTTGTTCTTATCAGTGATAAACAATTATCAACAACCCCTCCATCGACATCGTTCATACTCCCGTAATGCATAATGCAGTTTGCTGATCTCGATTTAATTGTTGTTATGTTCATAAGCATATTAGAATGAAAAAATGAATATGTACTTAAATTTGAAAATAAACTACTAACTAAAATCATGCATCATCTATCTTGTAACTTCTCATTAAATATCCAAAAATATTCAAACTTGTGAAATTCCCTTCATGCCCTTATTCATTTATTACACATGCAAAACAAACAACAAATGAAAAAACATTCCTATTGGTCGAAATCAGTTCACGAAGTTAACACTTTTTTAATGGTTAACAATATAACCTCCCCCTCTCTCTCTCTCTCTCTATATATATATATATATATAAAGAGAGAGAGAGAGAGGTGGGTTCATACGAGAACATTATCTATTTAAGAAAAACACGAGAATGACCGAGTACAAACAAAATCATATATGATTCATGTACAAAATCATATATGATTCATGCGACTTTGCCGCGACTTAAAGTGCGGGCAAAATCGTTCGTGCCCATTTTTTTGCTGTTAATGTCAAATCATATATGATTTTGCACATGATTTCTTGTTTTCTTGTTTTCATAAATAGTTAGTATTTTCGTTTGAACCTTCCTTCACACACATACACACACACATAGGGGGTCATTCAAGGGAGAACTCGATTATCTGTGATAACTGTGGGATCCAATATTAACCATAAATCAGAGTACACATTAGGAAATCTATAATTTTGTTAATTTTAATTAAAAGGTAATTTAGGTATTTTAGAAATCTTCTTCTCCGCCCTCCGGCGAACATTATTCACTCTCTGGAGAACATTATTCAGTGAATACATGATGCACATTGTGATACACTTTGTAAACATAAAAAATACATCGAGAATACGTGATGCACACTGTGATACACTTTGTAAACATCGAAAATACGTGATGCACATTGTGATACCCTTTTGTAAACATCGAAATGTTGTGATACCCTCGTAAAAACAACGAAGATACACTATGAGACACTTTATAAACAACAATGATACATACTGTGATACGCAATAATTAATTCTAAACTTTAAGACAGTGTATCACTGTGATACACTCATTCAGAGGAGACTCGTTATACTGTTGAGATAGTGAAAACTTTGGCGATAAGGATCATAGATATAGCATTTGACGTAGAAGATATGGTTGATTCGTTTGTTGTAGTTTTGACAGTGATTGCTTTTTAGAGATGCGACAAATCCAAGCCATCAAAAGAGATGTATCAGGATTCGACAATCATAAGATTATGAATCTGAAACATAAAGGAAGTTCATCAGGAGTGAATCTGGCAATACCTAAAGAAGATAAGAATGTTGGGTTTGATGTGATACCATTGTGATTCCAAATGTGATATCATTGTGAAACCAAATGTGATATCACTATTGTGATACCAACTGTGATATCATTGTGATACCAATGAGAGGAAGAATTGTTTCCTTCAACTCCAGGAAAGATTAAAATCGATCGTGTACATCATAACATGAAGTATCAGACGTTTCATCGGTGTTTCGCCTCCACGAGCACCATGTTCTTTTGGGCGCTATTTGTGATTGCTTTAACATCATCATATTTGAGTTTCCAGGGCTTCATCGCTTCCAGTAGACGGTATTTACAATATACGACGTCGTGGAGTCACGGTGGAAGCATTGGTGGTACCGACTGGGAGAAAAAAAATACGTTCGTCCGCCTAGATCTGTCGTTCCAACGGCCTATCTGTACTAGTCATCGGCACCGCCGGATTCGTCAGCACACACTTATCCCCGTTTCAAGCAAATAGTTATGTTTTGGCATCTAGAGACGAGTGGAGGCTATATAAATTAGGGTTCTTCAAGAGGATGATGAGGTGGATGGCATTATAGTATATATTAGGTAATCAATATGTTAGGTAATTAAAATTAATTACATATTTTCTTTTCGAAAAAAATAATTAAGTGTTTTACTGAGTTGTAATAAATAAAATTACTAAATTACTCTTTTTAACTTATTTAAGAAATATCCTTAAATATCTCAAATGTATGGTTCATATTGGATCTCATGGTTACCACAAACTATGTAGTTCTAATTTGATTAAGTCCCTATATATATATATATATATATATATATATATATATGGTTGGGTTGGGTTCCATTGAGAAATCAAGTTATGATGAGAAACATAGGAAACGCTTTGTTAGCATAAGTTCACGTGAATTAACATGTTAATGTACGTTAACACTAATATATATATATATATATATATATATATATATATATATATATATATATATATCATGTTAATTTATTTTAACTTATATTAACATTTTTTATAACCTTCATACGTTTCTCACCAAAATTTGATTTCTCACATGACCTAGCACTTTACTAATAGAATTTCAAAGGGCCTAAAAACGTAATAGGTTGCGCTGCTACTCTAGGCTCGCTTGCCTGACTCTCTCTCTCTCTCTATATATATATATATATAGAGAGAGAGAGAGGGGGGGGATGTTCAAATGAGAACACGCCAACTACTTTAGAAAACAACAAATCATACATTAACCTTTTTTTCGTGGATGACTTTGGCCGTGACCTAAAGTCGCGGGCAAAGTCACATGAATCATATATTGATTTTGTACGTGAATCATATATGATTTTCTATGTACTCGGTTGTTCTCGTGTTTTCTTAAATAGATGTTGTTCTCGTATGAACCCACCCCTCTCTCTATTTGTCTATATAAATATATATATATATATATATATATATATATATATATATATATATAGGATTGGGTTTTGAAAGGAACTCCAAAATTTATAGGAACCACGTTAACACACTTTAAGTCATGTTAGCACGCATTAGCACGTATATTACTACGTGTTAAAGTGTGTTAAGGTATATTAAGGTTTGAATGAATAATATATGTTAAGATTGCAAGTTAAGAAGTTTTCATGTTTTAATATATATTAAGATTGTAGGGTATGTAGTATGCTAACTTATATTCATGAATGTTCAAGGTTGGTATGGTATGTTAATGTATATAAAGGTTGAATATTTTCATGTTAACTTAATTATGTTAACTACGGTAACCTCCGTTTCCCCCAACAACTTTGCCATCTAATTTATCCTTAATTACCAAAAATCTAACGGATTTTAGCGATTCTAGAGATTCTACCCGATCTGGTCTCTCTCTCTCTCTCTCTTTGTGTGTGTGTGTGTGTATATATATATATATATATATATAGGGTTGGGTTCCGGTGAGAAGTTAAGGTTCGGTGAGAAGCATGAGAAGTGGTTATCAATCGTTAGATGAGAAATGGATGCACATTAGGATGAGATGCACCGAGATAAGATGCACCTAGATGCACAAGATCAATTCCCTTCTAAGCCGTAATTCATGGGAGGGCATTTGATTAAAAGTGATTAACGGTTCAAATCCACTTCTCACGTTAATTTATGTCCCTATTGCACCACCACAACGCACAAAAATGGGTTCTCAAAGAAGGTTAGGAATATATGTTAGGTATGAAACATCTTCTATCATAAGATATCTTGAACCACTAACGGGTGATGTTTTACAGCACGTTTTGCCGATTGCCATTTTAACGAGACAATGTTCCCAGCATTAGGGGGAGAAAAGAAAGTCCAGGAAAAGGATGTTTCATGGTGTGAACCATCATTGTTGTATCTTGATCCTCGCACGAAACAATGAGAAACAAAAGTGCAAAAGATAATGCTTTTACAAGAAGTTGCAAATCAATTACCTGATGCATTTGCTGATACAAAAAGAGTGACTAAACCTTATATACTAGTTGGACAAACAAATGATAAAGTCACTGAAGAGTCTAAAACACAACTGAAGCGTGGACGACCATTAGGCTCTAAAGATAAAAATCCCCGAAAAAGAAAAGAAACATAAATTGCAATTGGTAATGAGGAAAGTGTTCCCTAAGAGATACAAAATATCAAAATTTTCCTAGAAGAGGAAATGAATAATATCAATAAAAAGGTTGGAATCAATTACGGCTATATGAAAAGGTTATGAAATAGAAACGAAATGAGAAATATCGATGATATATTTTCTTATGTTGCTACATGTGATATTTTTGGAAATGATGACCCTGACCAATGTTTGCCATCGAATGTTAAAATAGATAGGACTGGGTTAAATGGAAAGATGTTATTCAGGTTGAATTGAATTCCCTCAATAAAAGAAAGGTTTTTGGACCTATCATTCTCACGCTAGAAGCCATGAAACGTGTCAGACACGGTTGGGTTTTCGTACAGAAAAGAAATGAGAAATATGAAATTATGAGATACAAAGCCAGACTTGTGGCTCAAGGTTTTTCTCAACAACCTGGAATTGATTATGAAGAAACATATTCTCTTGTTATGTATGCAATTACTTTTAGATATTTATTCAGCCTAGTAGTCTTTGAGAATTTAGAGATGCATCTTATGAATGTTGTTAGAGCATATTTGTATGGATCAAGTGATAGTGATATATATATATATATATATATATATATGGGCCTAATCAAATGAGAACTTGGTAGTTTGTGGTAACTGTGAGATCCAATATGAATCACATTTAGAATAATTAATATTAATTTTAAATAAATAGAAAATGATATTTTAGTAAATTTGTTTAATTCCTAAAATATAACCTAATACCTAATTTTTCTTATTTCTTTTTACAAAAGGGTATCACAGTGTGCTATCACGTATTTTTTATGTTTACAAAAGGGTATCATAGTGTACTATTATGTATTTTCGATCTTTACAAAGTGTATCACAGTGTGCATCACTTATTTTCGATGTTTTTTCGATCTTTACAAAGTGTATCATGGTGTGCTATCATGTATTTTTGATGTTTTTTCGATGTTTAAAAAAGGGTATTGTGTGCTATCATGTATTTTCGATATTTACACAGTATATCACAGTGTGCATCATGTATTTTCGATGTTTATAAACTGTATCACAGTGGGCATCATGTATTGACCGGAATAATATTTGCTGGAGAGAGGAGAGAGAAGAGAAGAGAGAGGAGATCTCAAAAATACCTAAAATTCCCTTAATTAAAATTTTTAATTAAAATTACCAAAATTATTGATTTCCTAATTTATCTTCTGATTTGTGGTTAAGATTGGATCTCACGGTTACCACAGATAACTGAGTTCTCCCTTGAATGACCCTATATATATATATAAATTCCCGAAGGATTTAAAATGGTTGAAGCATTAAGTACAAAACCCAAAGAAATGTATTCAATCAAGTTACAAAGATATTTATATGGGTTAAAGCAATCTGGACACATGTGATATAATCATTTAAGCGATTTACTTGATAAGTAAATGTTATACAAATAATTTTATTTGTCCATGTGTCTTTATTAAGAAAACAATATCTGGATATGTAATAATAGTTGTCTATGTTGATGATCTAAATATCATTGAGACAAATAAAGATATCCATGAAGTGATTGTGCTTTTGGACGAAGAATTTGAAATGAAAGATCTTGGAAAAACGAAATATTGTATTGGTTTACAGATTGGGCATTTGCATAATGGAATACTTGTGTATCAATCAAATTATGTTGAAAATGTCTTCAAACGTTTCAATATGGACAAAGAAAATCGTTTAAGCACTCAAATGGTTATTAGATCACTCAATATCGACAACGATTCATTTCGTCCTTTCGAAGAAAATAAAGAGGTTCTTGGTCTAAAAGTACCATATCTTAGTGCAATTGGAGCTCTTATGTATCTTACTAACTTTACTAGACGTGACATTTCTTTTGCAGTGAATTTGTTAGCAAGATTCAGTTCATCTACCACAAAGACACATTGGAATGGAATCAAACACATGTTCCATACCTTCGAGGAACTTTTGATTTAAGTCTATTTTATTCTAACACTTCAAAAGAAGGTTTGATTGGTTATGCAAATGCAGGTTATTTGTTTGATCTTCATAAAGCTAGATCTCAAACTGGATACATGTTCATGAAGGGAGGTATTGCTATTTCCTAGCGCTCTCAGAAGCAAACACTTGTTGTCACATCTTCAGATCATGCCGAAGTTATTGCACTTCATGAAGCTAGTGGAGATGATTAAATAAAGTTTTTAGGGCATCTTAGTAAAACTTTAAAATTTCTTTAAAACTAAGAATCAAAATCAAAAATAT